>OU383774.1:7280328-7961766 GCA_910950805.1 Acrocephalus scirpaceus scirpaceus | reverse complement strand
CACTCAGATATTAAAAAGGGTAATACATTTGTATTAAAAAAACTATTAAAACCAATCACAACAAACTTTGAAAGCATTTTGTAAAAACTGATGAAAGAACTGTGCTGTTTATGTTTACCTCAATCTTGTACTGGCCTTGACACCTACAACTCCTGTTCAGCAATCACTGTAACCACTCAAACATGCAAGAGATCAGTAGAAAAACATTGTGTTAACAAGTACACAAGTTATCAAATCTAATCACCTCATTACAGTACAAGATACTCCCTCAAAAAACTATAAACGTCACCATTTAAATACACAGAATATATAAATACACACACAGAGACATATGAAGAAAAGGGTACAGACTTAACAAATAATGAAGAGTTTTTTAAAAAGTTTCTACCACTTTCTGAGGTGTTCTTTCCAGGAAAAATACATGAACTACATTTCATAAATATTCAAGTGATATTTAGTTGCATATATAGATTCATGCACCTACCCAGCACACTGCCAGCTAGAGTGTCAGATGAGCTTATTAATCTAAAAAATTATTGTTCTGGTAATAATTTCAGAAATCAAACATCTATTGTTATTACTAGAAAGTTGAACAATCACTTCTATTTTAATATATCCTCTCCAGCTCACAAAAGAAAATGTAGTGGTTCTGCTATACATGGATAGTAGTATCCATTAACTTTTCCTAGTTAATGTTACAGGGCAGCTTTATCATAATTGCCCATATTTTTCAAATATTGATTTTGCCATTTTTTCTTATTTAGATGTGTGAAAACATTTTAGAACTTGACCATGAATTTGGAAATTATTTTCAACTATGTTTAAATTCTTAAAGGATTCAATTTTCCAGTTGTTTTCCATTTCCTGTGTTGTTCTTTGGCATTCCTGTAAATAATATTAAGCAAGTCCCCAGTGCAGATACTAAGATCTGTTTTTACCAATACTATCCCTAAACTCCACTGACATGATTTCAAAATTAGGATCTTGCCAACTACAGTGAAAACTTAATTTACAGGTACATTTAAGCAGTTGGAAAAATCATTTATGAATAAACAGTGAAAGGAAAAAGAGTAGCACTGATTAAACTCCTGCATTAATACGACCACACATGATGAGACCTGCTATAAAAGTCTATCCATGATAATTTCTTTAAAAGCTTGCTGTGTCCTCTAAAAAGGTAATTAAGAATATGAAAAATGAAGGAAAAAAATCAGTCACAGAAGGTAAGCACTTGCATCCCAACTGCCATCACTGTAGAATGACAAACACACTGATGTTTAAGGAAAACATCTTTCAAACTACCTCATTACAAATAATGAGAGGCAAAAAGGCTTCTTTTATTAAAGGATAACATTTGACTTTGGGTTTAAATCTGTGCTCACTTATGACATCTGTCAGAAGCTTAAAAGCCAGCACTACCCTACCACAACAGCAACAATATTTGTTCACTTAACTCTGAGTTCCCAATTGATCCATGGGAGAAAGAAAAAAAGATACCCTATTTTAGCAGGTAAGCTTATTTTGAAGATGGATGTCAAAATTCACAAGGGAGTCACTCAACTACCATAAGCATCCATCTCTTCACACAAAAAAGTGACAGAAGATTTACAGCAGGTTTTTTAATTACTCCTTTTCTGCAATGTTTATATTTACTTATGAGAAGGCTGCCTGAAGAGCTACAGCAGACAGCCTGCTACTATTGAAAACAGGCAAACGTTTGACCTCTGCTCCTCATTTATTTTCCCATGAAAATATTTTGTGACCTGATCTAAATTAGTGTCACCGACTACACTCCATCCATTTCCCATTCTGGCCTAGATATTACTTATTTAAAAGAAATGACCTTGTTACCATTTCAGAACTTGGCACTTGCCTGTGTGGAACTGAAGATCAAAACAGAGTAGACAGAAGTTAAAGATAAGGACCTTCTGGAGGAGACATTTCTTCCCCTAACAAATTAATCACCGCAATAATGTCTGAAGCTGACTGTTTTAACTTAAATACTTAAGAATCATACTGGTAAAAGAAACTTTTAAAGCTGTGATTCCCTTATGCTTCTTTAGTAAAGAAGAATGGGAAATACTCTCATTACTAGAAAGATGTCTGTTGCCTAGTCCAGTGGAGACACCAGTGCCTGTGCATTTCAACATTACCTCTGCAATCTGCACAGCAATTTCTGCCTGCAAACAATCAATATTCTCAGCTTCTACATGAACAAAAAATCATAAAAACTGTGCTCTAACAAAATACAGACATTTATCAACAACCATTTGATGGTTGAACCACATAGCTCAAGGAAAACTTACAGAAAAGCAGAAGCTTTCTGCACCCTTTAGTAGAATGGGAGAGGACAAGATCAGCTGTAGCACAAGGGTAAAGGTACACACCTACCATGTGAACACTCCAAAAGCTTTTGTGATAAACCATCTTTGAACTACCTTAACTGGAGATTTTTTGTTTTATTCTGTTAGCTCCATCATCTGACTACATCACTAGTACACCCTGTGAAGTGTTGGATTCAGTCCAGAAGGCACCACGGAACAAAAACAAAGTGTCAAGAAGATTATTAGCAAAGCTACAGATGAGGCTGGGAGTAGCTCCATACGGATGGAGTCATCAATTATGACTACATATACTCATGAATCAAGTTTCTAAATATTTGGTCCTTTTTTTAAGGAATATACTCCAAAGAAAATTTGTTTCACATGCAGACAGGCAGTCCTGCTTCAAAAGCCTGTAGGACAATAATATATTTTGAGTGTCAGTGACAGCCACAGAACTTTGTCTAAAATTGACCATGGAAAGCACAATTAAAGTGACAGGGTAAAACAGCCTAAAACAACCAAGACAAAAAAATGGAAAAACTCACATTCTGCTCTGCCAGTGGAAATCTTTTGGCTTTTCAGGAAACTCAGAGCAACTACAGAAGTACAGCAATTCATCTTGCAACTACATCAGTACCAAGAGCAATCAGTAGCAATTCCACATACTAAACAAATTATGTATAATGCAGTCCTTGCTTTATGGAGTTTATATTTCAAAGAAAATGCTGAACAGGAAGAAAATATATCAAGACCTCTACTTCAAAATAAGGAGATATGACCAGTGATTATCTATGAGAAAAAAACCATCTTGCATCACTCCAAAAGCATTTAAGAATCTATGCTTTTTTCCTATTATGTTAAAAATTATCAACAATCATCAACATTCACACCTCCTATCTTTACAAAGAGCATAGAATATTCCACAGTAGATGAGTCAAGAGTTTTGTAGATAATACACAGAAGGTAAATTTAGCAACAATCAAAAAATCTAACCTACTTTCAGATCAAAACCATGGAAAATACTACATAACCATTCTGCACTCTCATACCTTGCTGCATAATCACTGCATTTCTGAGTTGCAGACAACTGTTTTCTTTCCTGCTCTGTAAAATAATAACAGCTTTCTTGTCCTTGAATGATTATTCCTAAATTTCAATTTATCCTTATTTATTACTGGGATGATTTCATGAGCCATAATAAAAAGCATAGAGATAAGCACACACACTAAGTTAAGCACTTCCAGAGCATTTTTATACATATCTTTGTTTTAACAGATTTCTTGTTTCCCTAAGCTGATTTTCAGCAGGAAAATAGGATTTTTTTTCAGTATTTTATTTTTGTTGATGGGATCTCTGAAAATGTAGTATTCTTATACAAATGCTCCCAGTTTAATAATTTTCCTAGTCTATAGGTAATTTCAGTACATTTATTTCCTTTACTATTTATTACTGCCCTCTACTAGCACCCAGTATCTGTGAAACTCCAGCTCTGAAGGCAAGGAAGCACATGTCTGATTTAAATCAATATTCACCTAGAAATCATCAACTCTGCTGTTAGCTGTCATTAACTGAATTTGCACTAAGCATACAACTGTGGCATTTGACAGCTCAAAGCAATTTTCCATTAATTTCTGGAAGAAAGAAATTTAAGCTCATGGATGCTCATGAAATACAAGTGTGTTCAGTTTCCCTTACTTAAGCCTTCCACTCAATACTCTGAATTCCTAAAGGGTAAGTTGAAGTTTTACAAATATGCATGCACCAGTAAAGCAACAAAAAAATCACCTGAAAAGCCATGGTTAAAAGTATTGCAAAAATTACCAAGGTATTGAGGTTTTAATAACATGTACCTGCATCAAATAGAGAAAGACTTTACCTATTCTTTCCGTAATTCTTCTTTTGTAAAATGTTTTCCTCTTATAACATGGTGCAATACCCTACAACTACATTTCAGCCACATATGCCTGTTCCCAAAATCTCCCATCTCTTTGTGATACTTAATGTTCCACTCCTCTAGGTCCCTTTGCTCAACTAGATGACCTGATTCTGCTTTTTAGAACAATTAGAAGATGATAGAGTTACTCAAAAGAAAACAAAATGGACAGTAAATGAGTAAGAAGGGTTACAAGAGTTAGAGTAAGTCTAGAACCAACACCTTTAGCTTTGATCCATGGGGCACAGGAGAATGGCCATCTTGAGGAGGAATGAACAACTCCCACTTCCCATATTCCAACTTCTTATATGGATGAGAAAATGGATTCCAGCCATCTGTAACATAAGAAATAATACTAAGTGCTCATCTTAAAATGCATCAAATTACAATTCAAAGGTGTAACTCTGAGTTCCATCTTTCTCAGAACAAACTTCAGTGAGAGCAGACAAATAATTTTATACCTGATACTGCACACACATTCAAAAGGGGTAAAATGAAATGTCACAGTTTTAAGTCTTAAGATTCCTCTGTCATTAAAAAAAATTAACTGAAGCAAACTTAAATCCCACAATTATAGATTCTTTGTCCTCTTTGGATTTACTGAGCACTGGAGATGTGCAAGGATGGTCATTATGGCCTTTCCAACTGAACAGACACCTGCCAAGGGGGTCTGGAGTGTTTGTAAGCACATTCAAGGTTAACTCCTACGAATGGAGTCAAGATATCACTTCTGAACTGACACTCTTCAGCAATGGAGTCATTTCTAGGCTGGAAGGAAGTAACATAATAAGTTTGAAAATTACTTTTTTCTTTTTGCCATGAAACATCTATTTCACATAGTTTAAGGCAACACACTCCAGCTAAATAGGAACCAATCAACAAAGAAAACTGAATTACAATATGTTAAAGACATGTTAGTCTTCCTTCATGCTAATCTATTTGCATGCCATGGCCTCTTGTAATAAAAATCCAAAAACCCTCTGAAAAAACAACAAACCAAAATGGACACATTATTGAAAGAATAAGAAGCAGCCTTCACTCTAAGAATATTAACTCAGACATGTATAAAACCACGTTGCTACTAAACATGGGTTAAAAGCATTCCAATAAAAATCTGGCCAGTTAAACTGAAGTAGGATTGTCACTTTGGCCACCATGGAAATCACAGCAGGGGAGGTAGAGAAATGAAGTTCTATTCATCAGCGTATGTATTTTCCTAAACATCAGTAATCACAAATATTATCTGCTGTGAAAAAAAAGGATAATCTTCCCTAGCAATGTACGGATGTGTTGAGCTTCAGAGAAAGACCAGACTGCTTTCAAAGTTGCTGGTTGCATTTGCACAGCTGTTTAAACCCAAGAACTGCCAATCTTTAGCTAAAGAACACTGAAAGACACAGATTAAACAAGGCCACACAATGTTGACAAAAAATAACTATGCCAGAAAAATATTCTGGTACCTACCCATTTTTTAGTGGAGAGTAAAACACAAATGCAATTAATTCAGTATTCTATTTAGATGATCGTTTTTATCATGTTTGAAGTATTTGGATAGTGGAGCCGAATTACACATATTAGCAGAGGTAAAGTATTTACTAAAGTACTGCATAACAGCAGAAGAACTTACATATTAATAAGATTTAGATGGTTCCACCCCCTTGGCTTTACACTGAAGTTTCAATCAAGAAAAATAATTAAACAAACACTACTAATATCTACCAGGACCAACATCAAACAAACAACATCTTGGCAATTAAGCAATACTCCTTAATAAAATGTCTAAACTACAAACTATAGACACTGTTTACACAATAAAATATAGATTTTTTTTTATTTCAGGGCATTACAAAAAGATGTAGAGTATAGCATTTTTAAAAAGTTGAGGGTTTTTTAAATTATTAACAGCTAGACTGTCTCAAATAAGCATTCCAGGGAAAAATGAGAAAACAGAAGATGAAAAATGTAACAAAGATGTTAAGAAGTTGCAAGAAGTTTGCTTTAAAAACTGGTTAGGATTTATGATATTCAAGACTCATCTTGGGGGACTTACTCTAAATTATTTCCATCTTCTTCTCCCCACAGATATCTCACCATCTTCATTGCTTCTTATGACACTCCTTCCAACAGAGCTACACCTCTTGATTCAGTGCACAAATTTAACCATATATGCCAAGTGATGAATATTGAGCAAAATTAAAAGTCACAGCCAAAAAGTCTTAGGCCCAGTTTTTTATAAAACTTACCCAGGGGAACCTGCAGGGAGTTAATGATGTTCACCAAAACCGCTGCATTCTTACAATACTAAAGATTCTCATGACCTCTACTAAAACCACATCTCTTCCCTCCTTCAGAGAGGGAATGGTTACATCTGTCTACCTATTTAAATATCTCTGCTCTCCACAGACAGATTTGATAATTCCGCCGAAGTTGCCTGAACTTTCCCCTTCACCTGCCAGCAATGCCAGATGCTCCTGTTAATCCCTCCTGTTCCCAGCCACAGTCCGTGACTGCAAGCCTGTGGTTCATGATTTAAAAATAAATGCAAAGCAATACCCATCTGCCCCAGATGGTCCTACTTAAACCCACTGTTTACTAATTACCCCTGGAGAGGAGCTCACTTAGAAAGATTATGGCAGAAAACGCTGCTTTGTATTAATGCCAGAGGCATAAAGAACACAGAACACCCTGAAAACTGAAGATTTCTGTCAAAGCGAGAGTGGCTCATGCTTCTCTCAGTTTTACTGCTTGGTTTTGTAATTTTTCAGCAAAACTTAGCCAAAAATGCCTGAGGGAAGAAAAGAAAAAAACAAACTCAACTAACCAACAAGTGATTAGTAGACTATTATGAAGATGAAAAACAAAAAGTCAAAAGAAATATTTTAGTTTGAGAACAGAAACTTCAAAGATTCTTCCAACAACTACACACAGGAAAAGGCTGAGAAGATCACCGGCAGAAGTTCAAATAACCAGCTTGAATGGGTATTGGGGAAAAAGGACATCACAGAATACCCATAAGCCATACACAAAGGCAAAAGCTTCTGTACAAAAGTTCAAGCCTCAGCTATCACTTAATCCAACACAGAAGACATCTTTGATAGCCTGATACCTTAGTTTGGTCTCATCTCTGTGACTGGATCTTCCAAACCCAGCCAATTATTTAAACATTACATCCTACCTCAGCAACAGGAGGCACAAGGGAACTTCTTGCTCAAAACTACACCCCTAGCATGCCAAAGAATCATGAACTGAGCTTTGATGTAGAACAGAATTCAAAGCTATGAAAGTTTGGGTTCTACCATTTTTGACAAAAACTCAATTTAAATGCATATTTCCAGCTAAATGACAATTTGAGTGACTTCCTGTTCAATCTCCTGATTTTGTTTTCACATTGACAAGGATACAGCCATACACCTCTGAGGCTCATGCCTGAGCTTGGAGTTTCACTCAAGGAAATATTTCTCACAGAGGAAAGGAGCTGTTCTTGCATATTAACCAAACAATTGACCTTATCCAATAAAAGACTTGTAGCTGTTTTTTCAAAAGTGGGAAAATCTTTATAAACTAAGGCAGAATACCCAAGTGAAATCAAATCTCTTATACAGCAATTGCATTTCTACATACTTTGTGATCAACTAAAAACGCCTAAAGAGAATAGAGAGTTCAGCAAACACTCAGCATCCTTACAGAAAGACAAGTAGCAGTTCAGACAAGGGAAACAGCATCAAAATCCCAGTATCCAACAAGATACCTGTATTCCACTTGATTAGAATATGAAATCAGAACATAACTGGAGAGATTCTCCAAGGACACGATTCTGTTCTACACAGTGGCCAATTAGGTCTTCCTCTCCCCACGTTAATAATTTTTAAAGCAGATTACATTAACGATCCTATTCTTGAGCTGTTGGAAATTGGGCAAACAGCTCAAACACTGACATAAAAGCAAGTGTCATTACTTCTCTGATAGGATGTTTTTATGTATATTAGTGCCACCTTATATTACAGTCTACTGCTTCCAATCATCTGCACCCACAGAAATATAACACTGTTTGACTTTACTCATCAAACTTAGGCACAATTGAACAAAAATCCTGGATGGAAGCAGTAAGAAATTTAGTATGACATCATGACAGTACCTAGAATCCATTTCAGTAAAAATATGGAATAAAAAAACCCCAAAACATTCTGATACATAAAGTTTTTAGTCAGCTGTCAGATACCCAAATTGTGAAGTACAGTGCCTTAAGGTACTCTTTTCACTCTGAAGGGATCCTGTCAGAGTTTAAATAACAGACAAATATCCTCCAAGAATGATCTATCCTACCCTCCCTTCACTGTCCAAGCACAGCAGAAGCCTTCCCCACTAGAAAAACCAAGCAGAAACCAAACCAAACAGACATTCCAGACTGATCAACATTTTAGATCAATGTTACCCAGGAAGGAGGGAAAGGAAGACAAAAGAACAGAAACCACAAATATAACAATGTACTGTAGCAAATGCTGACTTCCAAATTAATATATGCAGACATACCCCCAAGCTTTTTAAAACCAGTAGCTTTCTTTTTAAAATGAAGGAATTGTTTACAGATAACCCACTGAGCCTCTGCATGACCAAATACAAATGTGAATGTTCCAATTCCCAAAAGAATTCCGTGGGTTACTCTCAAAACTCACAGCTCAGTGACTTATTTTGAAATAGTCAATTGTAAAGCAGCTTTAAATTGCCAGGTTCCTCAGCGACAGAGCACACAAATGAAATATTCAGTGTTATCACTAAGAGCTTTCCAAGGAGCTATAATGTTGATAGTGCCTCTACTATTTGAAATTCAGCTGACTAATTGCCTCATACACTTGATTTACCAAGATGCTGAAAGTACTAATTGACAAATCTTAATGTTTTTGGATGTTCATTTAATACTTCTTAGATAGAGTAAAGCATCATACTAGAACACCAACAGATACAATACTTTTTCTCTCCAACTATGGAGCTCTAAAGACACAAAAAGAGCTCTGAAAGCATTGGGATTTTCTTAAATTCATGTTTTTCATTCTCCAATCCACTTACAGATTTGTGTGCTATTACTAGTTTCTAGCTTTTTTTTTCCCCAAAATACACAGTGATATTAAGAATGTTTCTATAAATTGGAGCTATCCCCATTCATTACAAGTTTCTCAGACTAAGGTATAAATACAAGAATTTGAGTCAAAATACCTTAACAGCAAAACTTTTATTGTCTGTTATAAGGCATAAAAGTTATTCACAAAAAGACTACATGTACAGGACTGAGGCTTCATATGTATATAATTACAGAAGTAAATTATTCATGTTTATCTTACGCATAATTCATAAAAAAGATATCAACTATCAGCTTAATTATAAATTAGGGAAAAAAGTTCAAGGTCTCTGTACACAATGTTTGCCATTTAAATTTTTACTAGTTTCTGATTCTCAAAAAACCTAAGATGAAATAG
This sequence comes from Acrocephalus scirpaceus scirpaceus, assembly GCA_910950805.1. NCBI lineage: Eukaryota > Metazoa > Chordata > Aves > Passeriformes > Sylviidae > Acrocephalus > Acrocephalus scirpaceus. The sequence continues at coordinate 7,952,038 of OU383774.1, read as the reverse complement.
CAGAGACTAATACTTTGCGTCTTTACATCAAATATTACAATATTCTCAGACAACACCATATTATTAAGGAAAACACTGCTATCCATCTCCAAAAACAGCATGAATTGACAGTTTTTATATCATACGCCACCAGATTTCGGTTTAAAACCTAAAGAGCTTCTGTCATCTAAGTTCAATGTTTATTTCTTTGTCTAAGATTTCCAACTTCCCCTGATGTGCTTACACTATGGTTCTTTTTATAAAAAATTTTTATTAAAAAAATCTTATTAACAGCAATCCCAATATCCAATTTAAACACAATATAATCATAAATTTAGTCTGAGACTTTAACCTGCTTGAAAACTTAAAGAAAGGTTAAAGGGATTCAGTTTTAATTAAACATATCTGTAGCAATCTGACTCTAAATCTTATGGTTTTGCAATCCAGTTTCTCATGAGAATATTATTCTAGATCATAGGAATTGAATGACAACCTTCCATTCCTCCAGTCTTTCCAAGTAGACTATTGTCCCTTTTGGGAATGAATACTTTACTATGACTGACTGATATATAGGAAAAACATAGTTTTTCCACATTACAATCACACTACAATGATTTTTTTTTTCTTATTGCCATATTTCAATAGTGTTTAGATACAACTATTCTAAGATATTAGTCCTAAATTTCTGCTTCATATGATATATTACATCAAATATATTTAAATGAAGTAGAGTTTAAAAAACTATTCCAGTGTTTAGCTGTCCTATTCTGGTGTACTTTCCCCCCACCAAACTGATAAGCCAATTTACAAGTTATAGCCTCTTCTCACAACGTTAAACATATCTGGTTTTAATATTAAAGTCTATTTTTAATATTACCATCTCTTAAAATACATTTTTAAAACAAATCCACTCTAGTCTTTAACTGTGTTGAGAAATTAAACCTGCACCCACCATCCTATGCAAACCGTGTGCAATGGGTGGGCTAGCAGCAAGTAGAAGAGAGACAAGAAGGAGAAATTTCTGCATGTTTAAACATACAAAATTGACCTATGAAAAAAATTTGAACTAGCTGCCTTGCAGTCTATATTGACACCTGAAATCACTAGTATCCAGAAGTAGGGGAACTATACATGACTCATTATTCAGTGTTGAATTACAGGACATATCCAATTTCAATATTAAAATGCAAGAACTACACTAACCTATTTATCAATGTCTATTCCAACAAAATGACAAGCAGTACTTCAGGAAAAGCTGCTTTATCATTCACTATGTTAATCATATCAAATAGGATCATGGCTCAAAACAGTGTTGCACAAACTTTTCTGTTTGACTTCTGCATCAAAAACAGGATTTTTTTTTTTAAGAAAAACCCTCCTAAAATAAAGAGATTTTCCTTTCAATAGTTTCCTCAGACAGGGGTAAGGAATGGTCAACGTTTAGCTTTGTGTTTAAACAGTAGTCTACTGGTTCAAATGACTTTTTTTAATATTGCTTCTTTGCAATATAAATACACTGAACACTCCCTAGATCAGTATTTTTGCAAAATCAAAGTCGCAGAAATAAAGCTGCATGTTTCTGAAAGGCAGTTAAATGAACAAAATAACTACACATAAGTCCCTCTTGAGTGAGAACCAGCAATGCAAGACCTAGTACTCTGGCAGACCTAACTGAAGAGGGAGTAGAGGTGGAAGGGAAAAACAGAACAAAGCTCTCCAAAACCCTAAACAAAAAGGAGAGCAAGGAACTGTATTGCAGGATTGAAGAGTGTGACAAATGTCACTTTCATCTAAAAATTTTAGAACATAATTTGAGTGTAGCTAGCCTTCAAATAAGAAGCAAATTTATATTTTTCTTTCAAATTCAAAGGGAGTAGTCTTCCTGGTTCTCAGAGCAAGCAATGCAATTCCTCCATGTAATACTGCCACCTTCCCATTCTGCTAACATCTTTCCCTCTTGTGCCCTACAAAAAAAGAGTAAGTACTCTTTTAGTAACATTTAGTTTGATTTTAGGCTACCATTTTCCAGCAGAGCCTTTTTCTAAACTATCAGGATGGGTGAGAATGCTCAAGGGCCTTGGTCCTTAGTTGTCTAAGTTGTCACTGTTGCTTGATCAGTAAAAAGAAGATGAAGCAAATTATTTCAGTTATTTTTTATGGTTTTATAAAACTCTAGTTATAAAGCTTGAAAAAGAACTTCAGGAACTTTAGATACAGCCTTGAGCTGCAGTGCGATCGAGTGTGACATGAGTATTGCCTTTATTAAGTATTAAAAATTATTATTAAAAAATGCATAACACTGACCATGCAACAGAAACACATCTTCATAAGCTACTGCAACACAGAGGAAAATATCATTCATTTAAGCCATGACATACCTTTTTTACTATTAGAATTTTCATCATTGCAACTTTTTTTTTTAATTTTAAATAAGAGAATATTGATTTAAAACACTGTGCAGGGGAGAAGAAATTTTCCTAAGAATACTTACTGAAGTCACCTGCAAGAAACACTGCTTCTGCTCCTGGAGCCCACTCTTTGCAGTATATTCCACCATCAGCAAGTTGGTTAACTCCAAAGGTTTTGTAACTTTTTGTAAATTTATCAAGGCCGCCTTCGCTTTCCTCAATGTTCTTCAAGTGGTTATAAAACAGAGAATACCTTGCAATGAAAACAGAGAACATTTTTTAGAAAGATTAGCAAGTGTTTCTCTTCCATTAACAAGTGTAAAAACCAAAAAAATAAAATTAAACTAAACACACTAACACGAGATTCACTGCTCTCTACTGGAATAGAAAAAAAAATCAAATACAAACCATACAATTTTTCCATGGTTGTTACACAGTCTAAAATTGCAATCTTTGTCAATGCTTTCTCTACTTTACGGGAACATTTTGCACTTTCAGTCTAAAACTACAACCCCTGATTGGCAGCCAAGAAATCCCAGTATTGCTACACAACAGGAGAACTTGACACTCTGAACAGCCTGGTACTTTTCCTTCCATCTTATTAATATCAGACACAGGCCTCCCAGGGAGAGCTGGATAGGCCTGCCACATCTCTCACAGCCAGCTTTAATAGACAGACAATCTCAGGCCATTGAAAAGTTTGCAGTACAGCATGTCAGCATGGACAAACCCATCTGGTCCTTGCAGAAAGGGGCTCATTAGGCAACCTCTTTACAGGGACGATCAGCAAGACTTTGCAGTCAGTCCCTGACACTGCAACAGTTTGGAAAAAATTATAGCGTCCTAAAAGTAATTATTTGGACCATACCCTACTTGCACCAGTAGGAACTGAAATGCCCTAAACCTCTAACACAAAACTTTGCCTGTAACATTTTAGCGTTTTTTGACATATTTTGTTATGTTTTCTCCAAGTAGGTTTCTGGAACTGATGGTAATATCAGGGGTACAATATAAACAAGAGAGTCAACTTTGACCCCTAAATTATGAGCTATTGTGTGCAGAAGCACAGCTTAAAGATGTTGTCTTTTCATAAATGCTAAAGAGTCTTCTGAAGTGTATAAAAAACAGCAAGAACCCCAGCAAAACCAAGCTTGTCTGCCTTATTACACTTCCTACATTGTGCAATAGGAAATAGAAATACTAAACCAGCACTGTGGAATAGCATCTTGTTGCCTAAGGAAAAAGAAGCAGCAGTCTGTTTGCAGTGTCAGGACTTAGAACTCTGTGATTTGTTGCAAAGTTTTGATTTTTTCCATCCTTAATTAGTTCAAAGTAGAAGGTTAAAATGTCTAATTACTAGTCAAGGTAAACAGCATTACCTGTATTAAATTAGAGCACTATGACTACTTTTAAGGTTAATCTCCCAGTGAGTCTTTATTATTTTTTATTAAGACTGATGACCATCTTTAAAGAGAAAGATTTGCAAATGCCTCCAGGATACACTGTAGTAAATACACTCATAGCTATTTTTGCCCATCCACCTGCATTATTCCTTTAAAATTTGCTCATGGGTATAATCCTCAGAAGTGCATTACTAACTACTACTGCTCCGATAATCAATTTCCTTTATGTCCCTGAAGGAATATATTTTGTCAGATTTCCAACTATAAGTGTATTATATACATATACAAACTCAGCTCATTGACTTACATTTTAAACAACTGCAATCACAAAGATTTATATAAAGCTGAAATACAGAAACACAGAGCAAGTCACAAATAGCCTCAGAATTTCAACATATATCATCTGGTAAATTCAAATTACTCTGTTTTTGAAGGGTTCTCCTCAGGGAAAAAAAATAAAACAACCACTATACCTTTGAAATTTAAGTAATTCTTTAAAATATTTTATGATACAAGAAGTTATATACATATAGATATATGTTTTGTTTGTGTGTATATATATTTAATTGATTAAGAAAAAAAAACCCAAGAAGTATATTTGGAGTACTATCTGCAAATCTCTATTTCTCTGCCACACATCAGCTGTTTCAAAATTGCTGCCTGTCTCATGCATTGCTTCCACTTTTTTCCACTGTGGCTGAAGGAGGATCTGTTTTACTCTAGGTAGCAGCTGTAACTTCAGAGAAGACTTAACTGAAGCAGTGAGTTTGACACAGCTAAATTGGAAGAAGGGGTTTTTAAATACATTATCTAACCAAAATTATTCTTTTTCTCCCCACTCTTGACACAAATACCATGTCACAGCTTTAAGAACATGGTTAGTTGGATGGGGTATTTCCCTCATTGAGCAGAAAGTAAAACGAGTGGTGAGCTTCATTTTTAAACAAAAGTCAGTCACAAGCCCTTGAAAGCTGCAGAAGAAGGAAATGAATCCTTTATTACCAGAGAAGAACAGCAGGCTATAAAGAAGGACTGAGATCTCAGTGCAGAAAAGAAAAAGGCTACGATTCACTTCACATCACCGAGAGGTGCAACACATGCCAGTGGCCTACTCCTCTTCCTCAACGTGATCCCTCCCTAGGAATGAAACCCATTCATCTCATTCCAAAGAAATAAGCATCTGAGAAATTCAGGATTTGAATGTGAGATGCATGAAAATGGACTTTCAGAAAGCAATTATGTGATTCTCTATCTTTGGGAAAAAATCAGTAATACAGACATCGTAAACTCTTGATTTTTGTCATAAAAGCACTAAGAACACCCACGGCTTCAATTTTTGTCTTTCAGTAAATTCAGAGTTTAGGCAAACCATGACACAAAGAGATCGTGGCATTTAATGTATGAAATGATCACGAGTATTACTGTAAAAGAAGACTACTCTTTGCTCACTTTGCAAAGAGTGGTGAGCCAGATTACAGGCTGAATAAATTATTTTTGAAGGGAGAGGGAGGGGAGGCAAGAAAGGGAACATATTAGAAGAATTGTTGAGCAAGGATGCATAATGTTTTTAAAATAATGTCTTTTTATACAGAACAGACTTGGAACAAGCAACACATCATCGTGTAAGGAGTAAGAATGCTCCTTCTATTTGTACAGAAGTGCACTGCATTTAATAGACTAAGTTAGTACAGGTATTATTGCTGCATCACATTGCAGAAAAAAAGATTTTTGCAACAACTAGTGTTCTCTGTAATTGATTTCAACTTATAATCTTGAAAAAATTTATTCTTTTTAACCACCTCCTGAGATTATCCAGTAAGGAATTGTAGTTTGCTCAAAGCTCACAAAAAAGCTCACCAACTCCTGAAATGGATCAATTACTTTTGCTATGAACTATTCCAAAAACTCATCTCAGGAGATGAAATACATCTGGACACAGAACAACATTACCTGTCACAGAAGGCCTTGTAAAACAGCAGAAAGGCTTTGTAAGGCAGCAGCTGTAGCCTGTTGCTCCTTTGAAGGAAAGGACTGAGTTAAGTACATGCTCGTGTCCAGATTTAGGGAACTTTTAAGGTTCTGCTTTCACAGATATTTTGACTTCCATTTTTACATTACTAAGGCTTGTTAAACACTGGGGATTTTTATCTTCCAAAGTGACATCCAAGGATTATACACTGAAAATGACCGGAAATATTCAACCAATTCCTATTATTTATGTTGTTCACTAATAGCATGCAAGTCTTAAAACACTTGATAGACACTTGATTAAGACTACATTTTGTGATCTCCTCTTCAACACTGAAAGTTATTTCATGTTCAGCTATGTTTATATGACACGTGACAGACTCTAAACGCATTTCATAAGTGAAAATCTCAACATTCTGGACATGGGAACAGTCAACCTCAGCATCTAAGAGCTGTAAGTCACAACAAAAGACTGACCTCTGCCTTCATACTTTTCAACTTCTCAGAGACTGCAAAGTCTCTTAAGATTTTGCAATTTCTTGGCATTAATGTTGACACTGATGAAGATTACAAGGTAAAAACTGTACCCAACTATGACTTGAAAAGTACAACCATTACCTTTGGGACAAAAAAGTCTAAACTGAGCAACAAGAGGATCCACAGAACTTCTGAACAGAGCATCTGAAGTGACTCAAAGAAGTTGCACATGAAGTCCTTTACTGCAGGTACAGCAACACACATCTGAGAAGTGCAGGCAGCAGAGGGGAGGCTGCTTATGGTGTGCTCCTGGCTCTAGGAGTTCTTATGAAAAATCAAGGTTTTTAATTCCCATATTGATTCATCTAGCCTCTGTTAATAGATCAATGCTTCTTAAAACTTAAATACTGAAATTGTTGTCTTCAGACTTACTGAAAAGAGTTCACTCTTAGCATTAGCCCAAGAACACTGAACACCTAGATTGAAACAAAGTACTACTCTATTATGAAATGCTTTTACACCAACATACTTGGCCTCCCCATCGTTATTTCAGTGAGAAACACTGGTAATCGTAAACATCACCTGAAACACAGTCACAACAGTCTTTTCCTATTGTTACATTCATAATTTGTAACAGCATTGCTTTAAATCCCATGCTTTATATGCAGCTTTGTTTAAAGCCTTACAATAGAAGTGTAGGAATTGGCTGACTTTCCATAGAAGCAGGATTAAAACATCAAACATGAATTACTGTAATGGCTATCCAGTAAACAAGTATCCTGCCAATAAAATAACCTTCCAAGTGAACACAAAGATAATATTACACAGCAGCCACTTCAAGAACTGACATGTCAGGTGAGCACTTACTCCTCACACTTCTATCACTGCAATATCCTCAAATATTTTGTCTTATGGATATCTATACAATTAAAACTTATACAGTAGAAATACAGAGTTCTCAGTTTAATGCAAAACGATACAGTCTTATACCAAAAAATATAGTGTTCTATTTATTTTGTAATTTTGATATACAAACACCCCTGGTTCTACAGTTCCTATAACCACTGAGTTACACTACTGAACCCATTTAAAAAGTCTCAGGTTTATGTTAAAATTGTTAGCCTCAATATGGAACATAAGAAAAATAAAGCTAAGCTTGTCCTTCCCCCACAAAGGCAACTGCTTGATTGAAATAAGACTTTTGTCAGATTATTGAAGAGTCTGATGGTAAGTCAAAGCACTGAGTTAGAGCTCCACATAAAGCTTTCACACCTTTATTCTTCCAAGCAGAAGAGGTACTAACTCCTTCCTAGCCACCTCATAAAATAACAAGGAGGTATTGTATTTAAAACTTTTAAATTTAACCAGATTAGCTTTAGTGTCTTAGGCATCACAGGAGTATAAAGAGAAACGAATTTAACCAAAAAGGCCTTGGCAGCATACAAGATACTTTCATTTAAAGAGGCTGGTGCTGAACACCAAGATGGCTGCAAAACTTCAAGACATTTCTATGCTCATTTTTTTTTTACAAGGTTGATATTGCCGTTTATAGAACAGTCAGTCAGCTTATTTTAAGACCTGTGGCAACAACAATGAAATTAATGACTTTAGCCCCTCTTCTGCTTATGATGGTGGTTTTAATAGCTATTCCTCTTTTAGATTTTTGTCCACATCAGCTTTTTTGTCATCGTTTATTTCTACAGTATTGGCCCAGTAGAAGTGCTAATTTATTCAAAAGATGAAAGCAAGTAGGAGAGACTTTGATAATGGTAATGGTGTCCACATGGAAAGCCCAATCCTGCAGATACCAAAGGGAACAGGAAATGAAAGAAAATAGCCAGTAAGGTACTCTCTGTAGCTCAATTTTCCAGCAAGTACAAACCTTTAAATTAATGTCAGTGTCATGGACCACAGTCCATAGCTTTATGGGGTTGTTCACAAATTACCTCTTTCTAATATTGCATCAATCACTTTGAAAATGCAGTTACAAAGACTTTCACTGACACCAAAGCCAGTGCAGAGTCCCTGCTCAGATTAGTGAGGCCCCAGTCCTCATCTTCTCCTTTACTCTGTATTCAGTTATTCCCTCAATCTCTCATCCTTCAACTGGTTAGAAAGCAATGGATTGAAAGAAGACTGAAGTTGAAGAGATAAAGCTCTTCCTAAAGCAAATTTCTCCAGCGCAGCAAATCAAAGGCACCAGACCACTCTGAACCAGGATGATGCAATAGAAGCAGTTTCCAACCATTTGGAGTTTCTTTAATTTCATTTGTCCCTGGTGAAAAATCTACTGAAACAGGAGCTTTGGGTTTGACTTCATTCTTTTCTCCACCCCCTGTCACGCACTTTTCATTTGGCTGTTTAGAGTATTACACAGAGTAACCACACTTCAGGAAAACAGGAGGTAAAGGCACAGTAAATCTTGGGTAGGTATGACTACCTGAGAACAACAGATTTATTGCATTTTTAACTTTTACCAATTTTATAGTTGTAGCTGATTGACTTGCACTTTCTGCAAACTAGTCCTGTTCCATTCAGGAAATCTTTTTAATAAACATTTAAAAATAGATTAAGGAACATCAACAAAATGCAACTCATGAAGCTTTTGAAGTGTTAGAACAATTCTGAGAGAGATGCTTTAGAAGCACAAGATAGCAGTGGATGATGGTTATAAAGATCCAGGAGATGAGCACTTAATTTTGCTTTTCTGTAGGTTAAACAAAGTTGTTACATGATTCTGAGATCATGATCTTAAGAAGTTTTTCCCATAGCTAAATCTGAATTCCCCAAATGTTCTAATTGCTCCATTCACAAAATTGTTCACTACATAGCAGTTTGCCTCTCTCCAACATTAGAGGTAATTTAAAACACTCTTTTAGCTGAAAACTAAGGCTTCTGCAGGTTGGCCAATGACATTAAGTTCCTTTCAGGAGTAATAAAATCAACAGTTTCCCAAGTAAACTGAGGATACAGTTATTCCAATAAGGAACTTACACAGTTAAACCATTTATGTTGTAATTCCTACCAAAAAAGTGCTTTTCTACTAGCTACTAGAAGATCATCCAGCAGAGAACTCATAAGAGTGACCAAGAAAGGCAAAAGCTTGAAAAACAACTTTTCCAAATTTTTCTCTACCTGGCAGATAATGAATAACTCCCAATTCTCTTTGGATGTTTCATGATTTCAGAATGCTGAGGTAAAGCATTTATGCACAGAACACTAATGTAGTTCATATCTCAAACTAAATGCAGCATCAAAAACTAAGAAATATTTGCTTGGAATAAATAATGCATAATCACTTGCACTGTTGAAAGCCATCAACACAGGACAAGGCATCTGAGTCAGCATCATCTCCTTGCAAAATAATTTAAAGTACAATGACATGCAAGTCAAGCCCTAACAAAAAGCCTAGTGCAGAGAAGCATGACAAAAAAATGGGCAGAAGAAGGGGAACTAAAGATTTTCTTGACATCCTACCAGCACTTCCTAGAGAGATGTAAAGACCTGTAAGCTGTGAGGTCTAATACAGATAAGTATCATTCCATAGCATTTTAGCAAGAAGATTATTTGCTGCTGACCAGTAGCATCTTCCCTGCTTTAACCATTAAGGTAACTTAGTGGCTCTGGCAGCGTTTGACAGCTGCAATGTTTCTGCCATCAGCTTCAGGATGAACACACACAGTTCTCCATTCGGAACCAAATGCAGGAGAGATTACAAGGTGTACCAAATGCAAACCTAATGCAATCATTTATTAAAATGCCTCCATTGGCTTATCTAAAAACAATCCCCCCCTGCCCCGGCCAATATTTAGAGGCTCTCTTACACACACTCCTGTTCATCTCTCACCCACTTGAGTTTATTAGAAACACATGGATGCACCTCACAGGGTAAGTGTAACAAATTACTAGTGTTTAAAAGGACCAAGAGGCATTTTCTTTCCATCAGAAGCCCAGCAAACTACTTAGAGACATCAATTCCAGAAGGGAAGAAGAAAGAACCATGCATGTAGCAACACTTCCTACAGGAAAGCCATTTACTTTAACCCTCTAATGGAATAAAAGGTATATAGTAATTTAAAAAAACCCAAATAACTAAAGCACACACTCCTCAAGGAACAAAGTAAGACAAAAAAACCCACCCAAACTAAGAAAAATTAGTAACAACAACAACAAAAAACAACCCCACAGACAAGCCCCCAAACCTTACAATACTAAGCTGTGTTACAAACTCCCGGAATGGCATGGCTATGTATATTCTGCATCTGCCAACGCACTCAAGACAGCTTCCCTATCATAAGAATAAAGCCTAAATAAGACAGCAATTACAAAATAGTGAGAGTTCTATATATTTTTTTCTCTGTATGTAAGGAGACAAATTTACCAGCAGCATACTTCATTTATTTGGGTATAGGATTTCTTCATTTCATAGTTATTGTCTCACTACTCCTTTGCTAAGTAGTCTTTCTTATGCATGAATTGTACAGTAAAGCTCCTCTTTTAGTACATTCATTTGCTTCACTGTTGTGATGATATCTGAAGTTGATGGAGTTTCTGGAATCAATGTAACTACAGAGAAAGCCCATCACATCTGAGCAGAAAGCTGCAGAAAGGCAGCGACAGATTTTCTCAAAATCAGTCGAACTAAGGCTGCGTTAGCTCATGTTTCATATTACACAAGAGAAAATAAACTGAAAGGTCAGTTGAACAGTTACAGCATTGCCCTTTTCCAAGGTAATCAGCAGAGCATGTAGCAAAGACGTGAACACAAGCGTGACTGGAACGACAGGAGCTGATAAAGAGGCTCTTGCTGCCAAAAGTAGTGGGACAAGACATTGCTCTCCCTCAGTGACTGTCGAGGAGTGGGGCACACTGCATACCTTACTTTACTAACTCTGATTTATTGCTTTAATTTGAAATTGTGTTCTTGCTAAACATTCAGGTTTCCATATTGCCAAAACGCACTAGAAAATGTAACACTGAGCATTAATCACATTCACAGGTAACCTACAGGAACAATATAATTATTAATTTGTTTGCAACGTGGACACAGAGTCAAAAATTCATCTGGTTTACTAATGCATTTTTATTCTAAGTTCAGAAATTCTTCCTGTTATTCAGTACTATTTAACTGGAAACCAAAGATTAGATTTTCTCCCCATGCTAAAAGCAGCTTATTGTTCTTTTTCTAAGCATGTATTTATTAGTGGAACATTCAAAACTCTTTCTATTCATCATATCAACAAGTGCTTAAAAGCACCTTAATCTGAAAAGAACTCAGATGTTTTACTTACCAGAATTCATTTTAATGAAGCTGTACACAACATCTTATCAATCTCCATTTGATTCCACTGCTAGCTATTGCTAACAGACTACCTTTGTGTTAACAGAAATCAAGGTCTAGTTTGGGGGAAAGAGTCAGGGATTACTACAGCACTACTACAAAGCTGCAATCAAAACAAAGCAGCTGTGCAAGAAAGTTCAGGGGGAAAAAAGGAATTTTTGTAAAAATAATTTGTAATTCCCCTCTTGGTGGTCAAGTGTCATTATTTCTTGCAGGACTTCAGTAACCTGGAAGCACCAGCTGGTACCATTTCTAAAACATTTATTTCTGCATTGAGAACAAGCTCACACACCTCCTACGGGTTGTAAAAGCCCTGCACAGTGACAAAATAATAGATTTCAATAACCCTTTAATTTTGTTTTAAAGCTGGTTTGTATATTGTGGGTTTGGGTTTTTATTAAGTTGCCACAGCAGCAAACATAAGAAGACATGGGTTTCTTTTCAAACTTGGATTTCAAGTCTGCTGCATTAGTTTGACTTCCATATTGAAAAGCTGCAAGTAACATTAACTGCAATAAATGAAGCTCAACACAAGGCTAAGGACTTATCTTTCTAAATAAATTCACACAAAATTAAAACTGAAAGTTTTATTTGTCTACCAAACAGGAAAAAAATCTTTTAAATCAGAAGTCAGAACTCCTGATTTATTTGAAATAAAACACCAGATATTCCTCAGTACCTTTTCTACTCATACCACTTTGGCAGAAACACGATGGAGTAAGAATTGCTATTTGAATTCCCTGGCAGAAAACTGCCCAGCTGCTCTAGCTACAGCTTCATTGCTAATTTCACCTCCCTTAAAAATATGCTCCAGAACTTAAAAAGTCATGATATAACAGATCAGATCCACAGCTTGTGTATTCAAACTATTGCATAGGTCATTATATGAAAGATATGTTAGAAACTTAAAATTCTCATCCCTGATAAATATCAAACAAAATCTCCCCGTACTGTAGGAGTGTTTCTTTGTCAAACTTGAAGCAGATTTAAATGGACAGCCATCTTAAGAGACTGTCAAAAAGATGGTTTGAGAAAAGGTACCTATAGCAACACCTGGCTTCTTTACTGCCTCTCCAAACCTTTCTCCCTGTAACAATTTTCCTCTTCATAAACCTACAGTATTCCACCTAATTAAATAACCCCTTACATTCTATTAGTTTTAGAATGTGCATATACTCCTGCATCATCTAAAAGACATTATTTGTTTTCTTTTTATCATGTACAAACATATACTCTCAATCTCTCTGTCATGCACACAAATATCCTGCCATTGTAGGTTCCTTCCTGGCCTTTGTTTGTCATCATCCACTTTTCACTTACCTCTGTATTTTATCACAATAAACAAAACTTCACAGTACTCCAGGAGAGAAAAGCTCGTATGAGATTTTTACAGAGCATCATAGCTAGAAAAAACAAGCATTAAACATGGACTGAGAAGGAAGGACTATTGCTTTTATTACTGACCACTATGCCAGCTTTGATCAGCAGTCACTGCTGTGATCAGGGAGTGTTGTCTCTGCAGGCTTAGGAGCTGTGGGGGCTGTTCACACAGACCACACATCCAAGTCCTGCTCTGCTTGCTGGGCTCCTGCAAAGCCTGGGAAAAGCAGCCTTTAGAGAAGACTGTTTTAAGGGAGAAAAAGTCACCTCTAGTGGTTGGAGAATAAGATCTGGGATATTTGGGGTGGGGAGAGAAACACCATTATCACACCACCTCCAGTCACCTCAGCAGAGGCACTACAGTGGCTCCACAGCACAAACTTTTCTGAGTTTAACTCTTAACTGCTTTCACTGCAGACAGGACCAACAGGGGAAGCCAAGCACTCAAACACTTATACAGTCCACAGTGCCACATCTTCATCATTTACTGTCAATGTACTAGAAGTATAATTAGAACTTGTGTACTTGAGAAATGCCTGTAACTAGTCCCAGGCAATCAAGTCTATTCCCACAGAAGACAAGCAAGCAAAAAACAAGTGTTGTTGTTAAGGGCTGCTGTGAGTAGCTTATACAACAGTTTAGGTCATTCATGGCCAAGCATTTTCAGGGTGCAATCTAAACACTTTTTTCCAGACTTCAGTTAGAATGAATACCAAGATAAGAAATAATAGTCATTAACTAGTTTGTATTATCCAAACAAGGTAAACATCAGATTCTCCAAGTTGTCATACTGAATATTTTACCTATTACAGAAGACTTCAGATTTTACTAGTCTGGCTATTCTCGTGAAACATCAAGGTACCGAATCTCTTTGACATAATCCCTAATCTGACTAAAACTGAATGATTTGCTCCATCACCCAAATCTGTTAAGCATGTAACTGCAGAAAAAACACTGCCCAGCAGCTGTTGGATTCATCTCACATAGGCTCTTCCACATGATTTAAGCTCCTAAGTACATATGACATAACTTCTAAGACACCTCTCTTCTGATGGGATTGTAGCTGTACTGGATGTTAGGGGGAGCCCAATAATTTTAGACATCATTTACTTTGCAGCCTCTGAGCACATGAGTCTTGTCTACAATGTGACTTGTCTGTCACAACATTAGAAAATTTATGATTCAAGTTTTGAATTGCTGTGACTGAAGAAAATTGCAAACAAAAGACGGGGAGAGTTTTAACTAGTACTTCATTACTATGCAAGACTCAAATCTCTTAATAAATCAAAGCACATCAAGATAGTGAAGTTTACAGCAGGATTTTAAATATCTGAAGTGATGAGGTAACTTGGGACACAGAGAAAATCACTTGCAGTAATTCAAAGTAGAACTACAAAGTCTGGTATTGCCAGGTTAGTCATCCTGATACACTGCACATGCAGGCATAACTAGTCTTACTATGAAGTACTGCTGGGAAAACTTCAGAGATCATGGAACAAACCCTTGTCTAATATTAGGAGTTAAGAAATAGAAGATTAACAATTTATTTACTAAGTAGATAAAATTGTTTTTCTGCAGTTTCAGATTCATCTTCTCTGCTTAAGACTATATGCACCTTCTAAAACAACTACTTAAGTAGAACCATCTTTCATATAAAATTTTGACATAAGCTTTGTTTATACAAAATCTTTTTTGTAGAAAATTAATATTACTGAGCACTCACTACAGATGGATAAGCTAGGCAGCAAAGAGTTTGAGCAACATAGTAATGGATGTTGGACAGAATTTCCCTTTTACTAAATTTCCACTCATTATGACATTTTAATGACTACTTAGTATATTTTTTTCTCTTTATAAAGGAACTTAGACAATTTGCACTGGCTGATCTGCTTGAAAAGCTGTATTTTAAAGTACCTATCTTCAAAGTACAAAATAGAAAAAGCAGTGCACTACAGTCTTGAATGGAAGATATAACTATGTATACGATTTCTTCAAATCTGATTGTTTACATCCTCTCTCCCACCTGAAACTCACATAACAAAACATAAAAGTAATATCTCTTTTACTGGAACTAAGCCTAGGAAATACTACTAGCTCCAATTTCCAGCCTGGACAGCTGCCAAGGAAAAAGTTGCAAGCTGAAGCCAAGCAGGACAACAGGTTAGTCCCAAAGCTCCAGTCAGCACAGCCCCCTTATTTGAGGTCAACTTGATATGCACCAGCACAAGGGAATAACAAAGCAGAAAAACCATGAGCCAAAACTTCAAATATTCAGAGTTTTTTAGGAAATTAACATCTTCATTTGTGAGCTACATATGAAGAATAAAGCTGTTAATAATAATATTAATACTTCCAAGGCATCAAGGAAGAAAAACAGTATTAGTAGCTATGCAAAGGATTAATGTGTTTAATTTTTCATCACATTTTATTATTTACATCAGAGTAACCTGGCTAATTATTATTCCAGAAATAAATGTTTAACCTGTAAACTGTATATAACCCTCCCAAAAAGCCATACTTAAACATTTCCTTCTATTCTTGGGGTGCTTGAATGCTCATTCAGCTTTTACAAAGTTACACACATACATTACCATCCACAGCATAATTTCCATTCTTTCCCTCCTACGACAGAAAGTTTGTGTGTTTCCAGTTAGAAGCCTTTTTCAATTGTCATCTGAACTGGAACACAATGAAAGATTTGCCAGTAAAACACATGCAAAAATTGACAGGGGTGCCGGCTAGAGAGAAGAAAATAAACATTCTCTTAGGACCAAGGCCCCAGAGTGAGTGCAGAATCTGTTCCTGTAGGTTTGACATGCAAGAAAACAAAATGCTGAACAATACAGTCCCAATTCAACAGTGACCCAGTCCTAAGCAGAAGGACTGCATTGAGAGGTCCCCTTCAATCAGAATTGTTCTCTGAACATTTAGTACTTCACATCTACTGTTGCTAGACAGTTCTGCTTTAAAAAAAAAAAATTAAAACCACCAAAAAAAAGTAAGATATGTAAAATCAACAATAGAGATCATGACAGAAATACTACAAGCACTGCAAACGCCAAAGCATTCTAATATATCTTGGATTACTGGCAATCACACACACCTCCCCTAAGCTTGCATTAATTTTCTTTATCTGTATCTATGCACACAAGAATTCCACAGGGCTAAAGCACACAAAACCATAGAAAAAACAGCCCAGTAACTACCTTGAAAGTAGCTTAGCATCTGTCTTCCTTTGCAAAGGACAAAACATACCTCTACATCACCAAGGAGGGACTCGGTTTAATTCATTGCAGCGTGATGGCTAGAATTAGTGTAATGGCACACATCATGTAGCCTCTTACACAGCAAAGAGCTGTTGATATGTGCCTCCCTTATTTTTAAATCTGAAGGAAGACTGAATTCTCATAGTCCACCATTCATTTAACTCTAAGAATGATTCATAATTATTCAAAAAAAATTTTTTTTGAGCTGAGTATTCAGTGCCTTTAAGAGTGTGCACACTAAATGAACTCTTAATTTCTTTTAAATGTTAAGCCAGAGTGGGTGATTGTGTGATGAAGTTTACAGACATCTTTGTTCAAAAGCCCCGGTGTTTCCAGGTTTCCAGCCCAAGATGTACCTATCACATGAGGAGGAGAACAATAAGCAGGGTTCGAATTTAAATGTTCTTTTTTCCTTTACCTGCACTGGAAGGCACCTCTGTGCGTGGCAGTGGGGTTGGAACTGCATGATTTTTAAGGTCTTTTCCAACCCAAACGATTTGATGATTTTAGGAAATACAGCTGAAAAAAACCAAATTTTCAACTTGCCAGACAGCTTCTAAAGAGAAGCTTCCTAAGCTTATCAATTATTCCTAATCAAACATAAATTTTCAGGTTCCTTACTGAGGTAAAATCCACAAAAACTAGATTTATGAAGGCACAGTCAGTATATGTAATGAACAATATGAACAAAAAGTGATCTGGACAGTATTAAGGAGTCCAAACCAGCAATTCATCCCTCTTTCAAATATTCAAAGGGTTGCTAGGACTACATTAGGTGTAAAGTTGTCTTCGGGGGAGGCTCACATTTGTTCTCCAACACAGATCTCAAGTTGCACACACGATACAACTGTTCTATTAGACCCCTTAACAGCACACAGGACTTAGTGCTTTCTCACCAGCTCTCCCATTTAGCTCCTCGGGCCCCCAGCACTTTCCAAGTCCAGGAGAAGCAAAAAGCAGGGTTCACAGCCAGGCCCTGACCTGTTCTTTGCCCGCAACTTGCCCTTTTGGCAAGACTTTCCTCCTCCCCTTCACCTCAGTTTGGAGCAAAGGCAGGCTGTGAACTCCCCGAGAAACAGGGCAACTTTTCTCCGTATAGGTCTCGAAAAAAGTCAAAGTGGCCATGATACAATTCTATTAATCTGACACTTCAAATAGCTCGCACATAGCCAAGACACACAGGAAAAAAAACCAAAACAAAATCAACCTATGAGAACAAAACCAAACCCATTCTGTTAATAGTTTAAGGTATCTGGAAGGGAAAAGCTGTTCTTTAATTAGCTCATTATTTGCATATGAAGTTATTGAGCAAAACAGGTAAGCATTTTCAAAGTATGCATTTTGGCACGGGCAGATGCCAGCAAACATAAGACAATGAACATGATATGGTAACCTTCTACTAAAATAAACAGAATGCAAGGCCTAAACAAAAACTAAATCTTGTCTCATTGCTGGTCAGGTAGCTCTTTTTAGACCAAATGTCAGTCAGGCACCCTCCATTTTTCATTTAGGTTTCAAGTAGCAACTTGTTGCCAAAGGGTTTTGTGGGGGGTTTTGTTTGTTGGGGTTTTTTGTTGCTGGTTGGTTGGATTTTGGTTTGGTTTTGGTGGGAAGTTGATGGGAAAACAGCAGTTATGGGGGGTGAATGCAACAGAAACTATCTAAGCTTACTTATTTATCGATTTCCTATTTTGTTTGTTCTCCCAGAAACAAAAATAAACCTAATACTAAGTTTAACTTGATCAAGGACACCTATTCTAGGACCATTCAATGAACTTCAAACTTTGCTTACTGCTAGCGTTCAGAAAACGCTCACTCCTTGGACAGTTCACAGAGAAATTCAAAAAGGAAAAAAACCCAAACCACAAAATCCCACTCCCAAAAAGTCATGGAAAATACAAAGACACAAACAGAGTCCTCCCATCAAATCCATGAATAACACACCTTGAACAGAATTGTGTAGCCAAATAATCCCATTTAATTAACAATTTTGAAGACTGAAGAACAAATGCTACCACAATTTTAGTTTGCACTTGTAATCTCCTGTATTTTTGACTTGTATGATTCCATGTCACCACCTACACACAAACTGACAACATCCTCTACTCCCTCAGCCCTGAGGTCACCTGTGAGTGTTCGTGAGTTTGCATAAAGAGTTTCAGTAGTATGCAGCATATTCCAATTGAATATTTCAGTGTTATTAAAATATATATTATATATAAAATATACTGTTATAACAATGACAGAATCAGATAGATTTTTTTCTGCAAGTACTTTTATTCTGGACATTTACAACAGACACTCCATAGACATTACAGGAACAATAAAAAAACCTGTTCTAGATTACCACCAAGTACGAAGGTATTTGGCTATCAAATTTCCATCTTTCTGAAATATATTTCTTTCTTTTGTAATTAATGCTCTGGAGTAAATTCCCTCCACTACCTTGTAAAGTAACCCAACTGCTGTATTTTTTTCAAAAGATTTATATTATCAACCTCAGAATCCCAAACTTCTCTAAGACTATGAAGTGCTGGCTTGCACACCCACAATACTTACTCCAGATTGCTCCCTGTGTAAAAAGAACACAATTAAAGGCTTTTAAGGAAATTGTTATCATGGCAGGCAAAACAGCAAACAGAAGATGCGGTGCAAGTATTTTTTAAGATCCGAAAAGAAAAAGTCTGTATATTTTACCCTTTCATAAAACTTGAATTCAAGATACCTTTGCAATAATCACAAGGGTTGTGCATTGTCAAATGTATTAATGCCTTGAGGGGCTACCTAGAACAGAGGCTAGACAGAGTTAAAGGAATAAAGAAGGTATTTATTACAAAGACCTTCAAAGGATACACCTTGCGCAGTACAAGAGCCTGGTCAAGGCTACATCCAAGATGGACAACAGGTTATACATTTTCACACTTTTATAAGTTTTGGTTACATATTGGGATTAATTGTCCAATTACAGCTTCAGGTTATGAAGTCCCATCCTCCCAGACTGCTCCCCTCAATTCACTGTTTAAAACTTTTGGGCCTGAGGCTGCAGCGGTCCTTGTTTCTGGGGCTGGAAAAGGATTGTTTTGTCTAAACTGTGGAGAAAACTTGCTAACACTTTATATGAAGTTCAGAGCTATATAACCATGCAGTACAGAAGCTGGAAAATATGAAAGCTAAAACTTAAGGCACCAGTATGATGACATGATTTTTGTTTGGCTGGGTTTTGGTAGGGTACAAACACTTCCTGTAATATACAGCATTCCCTGGGGTACTGACACGATCATATCCAGTACAAATTGCATCATGAATAATGCAGAAACTATTTTCTTAAGATTTGACAGTTACCTGTATTTTCAAAAGTTTAACAAAAAGCCCTGATGTGATTCTATCTACTAATAAAAATTTCTTTGTGATATCTAGTCAGGATATCAGAACACCACGAATTACTGAAGACTCACCCTGAAATATGCTACTATTTCACCTGAAGGTTGATAGCCATCTTGCTCATGTAGACACACGATACAATGATGCAATTATTTAAGCTCCCTGCATCTGGCCTTCTCCCTTGTCAGCTATCACAACAGAGCACAAAGGAACTAGCAGGCAGAAGCAATAATCCACCACAAAAGTTATTGAGATTTCATGTGATCTGCAATTACCATGTCACTGCAATAACCACCATGAAAAGCAACACTACAGGTTGCAATTACAACCTGCTTGCTCCAGTCATCTTATGACCACCCTAATAATTATTTAAAAACCCTACCCAGACAACTCCTATACCACAGAGCTCCCCTTCATAGCTGGAAAACAAAACACAGCAGAGTCTGGACACTTTCTGAAAGAGATGTAACCCAGGCTTTCATGACAATCTTTAGAGCTTGTCTGCAAAGCTGTATTTCCTATTTTCTTTTCTTTCTGCTCCTGTGTTTGCCTTGGCTCTCAAAAACACCTACATCCTTTCATTTTATTTTTGTTGAGGCAATGAAGGTTTTTAGAAGTTGGAGTGCACTTATTAGATAAGACAGGAATTCAGTAACCACTTTGTGTGTACATGCATGTGAGTGTATGAAATCCCACTGCATTCATCCAGTCCCAAATTTGCTTTGGCTATATTACAAATGGTAGAAGCAGCAAAGTATATTTGAATCTTATGGTAACTAATATTTTATCTACTACCCTAATATTTTATCCTCATCATGTCACCAGCAGCTATCCAGGCTTCCACATCAATACAAGTTTTGAAACACTAAACTTATCTGATATCCACATATAATCTGATTATTGTATTATAATTATCCACAGATAATCTGATATCTACACTGCAACTGTAACAGACTAGCTTGTTTGCTGGGGATTTTAATATTGTTTAATAAATAGCTCTGTCATTTAATTAAGGTCATACATGTAATCTGTATTTGGCCAGATGTGTCACTGTGAAACCTCCCCACTTTATTACACATTACAAAGGAACCTTTCCTGAGTCCATCTGTCAAGACCACAATTTTCTCTTTGCTTCAATCTCCTCATGGTTTCTTTCATAATTCACAAGTGGATCACTTGATGAAAGAGTATCAATAGAAACAGCAGGAAAAAAGAAAATCTTAAGCCAAAGCTTTTAGCCTAGGAAATGATGCATTCATTGCCAAAGCACATGCACAACAGCACTGCCCTCTCCACTGTTTTCTAGATGCCTCTTTACATCTTACAGACTATTAGATTTTTACTAGGTAAAAGCTCACATCCCACTGAATTTTGAGGTTTACACAATGCCTCTTGTTTTCTGAAGGGGAAAGCAAACCACAGCAGGAACACCACCTTGATGAAGCACAGCAAGACCCAGAGAACTCTCAACCAGCACTTTTCAACTCCTTCCTATCTTCTCCAACAGAGTTGGTTATGCAACCTAGAGTTTTAGTCAGCCTATTCTGCACAAAGCTTTAGAAAGCCAGAAAAGTAATTTACAAGCTGCAGGAGATGGAGTACTTTCTTTGCGCTGACATTTGAGAATCAAAAACTTCAGCAAAATAGATTCAGAAAGCTAATCTACTGCAGATAGGTATTAAAAAAATACCCATACATCTGAAAAATTTTATAGGAATACACCACTGCAAAGTATGAAAGACTTATAATAACAGCCACAAATTACTGTTTATGCTTACTTTTCTGTTACAGTTTCCTTGCCACAAGAATTACGGTCCTTGAAAAAAGAAACAACTTATTCTTCTACTCATCACTCATGGTTTTGCATGATCAGAAATGTCAAATCTAGGGTTTGGAGCCATCAGATCAAAATTATGTTTCTCTGTGCAAGGAAGAAGCAAGTGTCAGTTTCCAACCACTCCAAAAAGGTGGTAAACAAGTTAATTTAGGAATTTTAAGGTTTTATTCCATTGTTTCTCTGATACACATCTGTCTTACCTTGCTCTAACTAGTAACACTCACAGAAAATACCAGGAGTAATGCTACCAAAACCCAAAAAAAATCCCCTCAAACATCAAAACACAGCACAAGCTGCTTCTGGTCTTCATTCTTCTGCCTTTTCTCAACTAGCCATCATCACTATGGCAATTCATGGAACACCAAAGGATAGGACATATTCAACTCGACAATATCTATGCATTGTCTGTATTTAACAACATTGTAACAGACATGACTGTAAGCACCATGTTGTCTGACACCTATCCTGGAGTAATATTGACAGAATGAATGCCAGAAAAGCTTCAAGAGGCTAAAAGCCTTCTCCCTTCTGACAAATCCCCGAATTTCTTACAGCTCCTGGCAGACAATCCACATAGCCTAGGAAAGAGAACCAAGATAAACTTAAGAAACAGAACAGGAGAACTGCACACACACACAAAAAAATATTGACACACTTAGCACATCTGTTCTTTTGAACAAGCAAAGACTGGACAGACAAACCTTAGTTTAGAAAAAATGTCCAAAAAAATACAAAAACTACCACAGTTTACTACTATCACATGGCTTTCCTTCACACAGACTAAACATGGCTTGTATTAGACAAATGTCATGAAGCATTTAATAAAAATCTATCTGAGGAGAAATCTCAGTGGCATTTTTACAGTTATTTAAACAAGCAATTACATACAGAGACTGCTGACAAAAGTCAACAATACCCAGAGCAGCCTTTGAAACTGGTAACCCCCAGAAATCAACAGAGTCAAATACCTGAAGTTCAATCTATTACCTCTTGGTAAAGTCCACAAGTTGCACAAACGTGGTGTCAGACACCTTGTACTTCAGTCAGCCCCAGCACCATCTAAAGGAATTATGCAAGTGTACCCAGGAGCGGTCTCCAACCCTTCCAACTGTGAAAATTGTTGTTCTGAAACCAGGTTTACACTAAAAAAGCTTGCCAATTTGTGTTAGCAAACACTACTGGTGAGCAATGTCCCTCTGGCTGAAAAGTCCTTAGTGGGTATGCCATTAGATGAAGGTATTTATCAACACAGTTTTCGTAACAGGGTTGGCCTGGGAACTAGTAATAATTTGTATTATGAAAAGCATGCTTTTACACCATAAACTGTGTCAATATTGTACACTACATTGGTAATGTCTTTTGTGGACATTTACTACTTTCTCTGGACTTTCTGCTTCAAAAACTCTTTTGGTTTCCCTGTCAAGGAGTGCAATTATTATCCAACCTACACCCCAGAACTCACTACCTATTTTTGAGGAAAACACTGTTAAAACTGAGTAACAGTAATTGATAGGTACTGGGTTTGCAGGAAACTATGCTGATCTCTACTGCATGAGGACAAACAAGCTGTTCAGTGAGATACCTGGAGAAGAATCAGATCTTGACAGACTTGGCATTTCCTGCATCTTCAGGGCTTGGGAGCTGTTTCTGTCAGAAGTCATTACGGTCAAAGTGGCCCACAATGACACTTAATGGACATAATTGCCACTTACAGCTACCTCCATTTTAAGCTGGAAATCACTCAAGTCGACCCTGACTGCTGCTGAAAGCTCAGTCTGATGTCTACTTTGATGGTAATATGTTATTTATGATATTAGGGAAGGTGAGGCCTTACTTCTTATTCTGCAACTCAACGGCCCCCATCTCAGATGAAGTATTTGCTTCTGCTGTAGAAGAAAGTCTGTTTATGTCATTGTTTATACTATTTACTGCTAAGCAAAAAGCTAAATCGCTTGGCCAAAATGCAGAATGCCTGATAGTCACACTCAAAGACATCGTTTGTTATCTTGTAATACTCAGGCCATAACTTCATGGTCCAGAAGAGATCCTATTCACAATGCAAAGGCACTTTAATCCAGTCATTGTTATTGTGCAGTAACAACATTCCTGCTTTACTGGCTGTGCTAAAATAGTTGACGTCCAAGCCCTATTTCAGTCCAAATTTAATAAAATTTCAAGTGAGAATGATCATCAGTTGTATTTAGCCACCTAATCTTTTTAGCAAAGCTTTTCCTGTCCTTCCCAAATTCACAAGCTGCAGCTGAAATACACACATCTCCAAACACAAACTGAGTGTATTAATTTTACTCATTTGGAACCCACAGATACCTTCTCTCAATTAAAGGAGTAAAAGACTAGGTTAACTTCTGTACTATGAACACTTTTTCATCTTCTTATCAGTTCATGGAAGAAGCAGGAGATTGCTCTCCTCAGGAGAAAAAGCATATTTTTGAACAACCAGATTTTTAGACCATCTTTCGTTGTCATTTAAGAACCTTGTATTTTTATTATCCAGCTGAAAAAGTTAACAGAAACAGTTCAAGATTAAGCAACAGATGTATGAAATCTGTTGAAACCCACTGTACTGGGAGTCTTGCAGAAAAGGAGCTGGTGACACCTGCTCTGTTTGGAGTTGTTCTTAAGGCTTGAGCAGCTTGAGGGTTCACCTGAGTAGCAGTCATTGCCTGAATGTGAGGACAAAGTGAATTTTAATCAGCTTATGTGCCACCTTCAGTCCTAAAACATGCTCACACCTATCTCTGGAACAAAGTTGGAGAAAAGACAACTCCTGGTATAAATCAGCATCCACTGCATGGCAAATTCTGAGGATAGAGGGGTGGGATTTATATCCAAGTAGCAAAGCAAAATGTGCCCACATAGTATCAGGACATGGCAACATCAAGTCTGGCAGGAAACCTCTCTAACCTCCTCCAGGTCTTGCCTCCTGAAAATTTGAGCTTTTCAACCATCCTCTACCACAGCAACACAAAAACAACACATTTCATACATTACTTGGTTAGACACTGGCATTATAATCCAAGGACTCTTTCCCAAAATGAGTAAAAAAAGGAAGCATCATACCAATTATTAGGGTTTTGAATTTTTGAAGAAAGTTCTACATTTGCCTACATGTACATCAACTGTGGCATTTAAAACTGAGGGCACAGGAGGGAGATTAACACGGAGTCTTTAGCTTTGAAGTGTTTTTAACTACATGAGTTTACAGTGTTCAAGTGAAGTAGCAAATAATCTGATTTACGAACTCATACACTTATTTATTTTAGGACAAGTAGCAAATAGAAAAAGCTCTTCTGTCCAAATTTTTTGATGAAACAAAGAAAATGCAAAGAAGTTTGGCAAATATCTCTAAATGCTAACACTTCTTATTTATAGATTTTTGTCTGAAAGAACTAATCACTGTAATCACATTCAAATTACACTGTGATAGCAAGCAGATTTTTTAATAGTAATCTGCTATTTAAAGAAATGACTGCTACAAGCCCGATTTTTTCCCTAAATACTTTCCAATTGTTGTAAACAGGATTAAAATAAAGCAGCAATATTTTGAAAAAACCTTTCAGATGTTTATAAAATTCAGCATTAAGGAACTCTTATTAGAAAATTTGTAACAAATACACCATAGATTAAGTCAATGAATTCTATACGCCATAGCTAAACTTGCCAATGAACTCTAGTGGAGGCTGAATTTACACACAGACCAGCTAAAACTCCTCAAAAAAAGCTGTGTCTATATACACTTACACATTACTTACATCAAGTGCAATTAATAAATATATTTTTATGGTTTTTGAAAACATATAAAAGGCTGTACAGCAAAAAAAGAAAAACCAACATTAACACTAAAACCAAACTTTACACCATTTAAAGCTAAGATACAACTACCTTGAATTTTACACAGACTAGACACAGCTTTAGGGATCCAATTCCTCCTCATTTTTAGCGGCAGAGGTTTGTGTTTGGGAGTTGCACGTGGCAGCAGGGCAGGGAGGAAAGAGTTAAAGCACAGACCTTTCTGATACTCTTACCAGTACCAAACTCCTGCCTCAACTGCCCTTTTTAATCCCTTTATCACTTTAGACTTTCCCCCTCAGTGCCTGACAAAGCAGCCAGCAACGCCTCTTTTGATTTGCTTTCTCCAAGAAAGGGGAAAAGCTGCTTAGACAATGGACACAGACCGAAGTGTGTAACCCAAACGCTACGCTTTGCTGCAGCCTCTCTCCCACCACTTTGGGGCGTGCCAATGAGAAGATTATTTTTCTACTCATGCTACATGCTGAAATTAGTGCAGTAACCCAAAAGCACCAGTTGTCGCACAAAACAATTGATAACCAGCACCAATAAGTAGCCAAGGGCTGAAGAAAAACAGAAGCACAGAGACAAAGAGCACCCTAACTAAAATGAACAGGCAAATTGTACAATTATTTAAGCCTCGTAAGGCTAGACCAAAGGAAGAAGATAGTACAGCCACCACTTTACTTGAAAGATGAAAGATTTAATGATATTCTGATAATGATCTTTAAGCTGCATTTTTTCTAAATAACTTCCTCTTTAAGTGACAATAAATGTACAGAGGACATCTGATCCCTATTGAAAGGGAAATTAAAAACTTTTTTCCAACAGACTATGTTTCATTGGGAAAAAAACCTCACATACATGTTCAGAGAGGCCATGCCATTGGCAAAACTAGACACATACTGTTTACTCCCCAGAAGTGAAATATTTTATTAAAAACAATATCCATTTATTCAACTGAAAGATATGATGATCCATGAGCTTTCCAAAGATTAAGTTAAAGCTTGGGAGTTCACATCAACTGAGAGACAGGATTTGGTTGTTCAGACAGTAGATTTAAAAATCACCTGGCTCATTCAGCATGCAGAAGCTTTACCTTGTTCTCCACTGTTTTAACATTCTCAAAAGAAGCTGTAGTTCAAACAGCCCCTGAAGTTGTAAAGCTTGTATTTTTTCAGCTCTGTTCCTTCCTTTCTTACCAAGGAGGAATTTTTCCTCATTCCTTCTATACTTAGGGATGTCAAAAGTTTTCAGGGAGTGAGCAGGACAACTGCAGAAGGGTGGGACACAGTAGATAAGATGACAAATCCCATCAAAATACAGGCTGAGAAAGGATTTGAGAACCAACACAAAGTATTTACTTGCCTTAAGTCTTACACTGATGTACCAGGTACAAGATTGTTCTCTGATTTCTACTTCTCAAAAAGGTAGATTTTAGCTCTAAGCTCTGGAGACCCCCTGTCCCAAACCATCACATCTGCTCTGTCACAAATGTTTCTATGGAGTCTTCACTACTGTTTGTGTAACAATACAAACCTATTGTGCAAGTATTTACATGCTGGACCAATTTCCTCAAAAAAGCTGGCAACCAAAGCAGTATTGCAAACCCTCTATTTCTATAAAGCTTCAACAATTTCCTAAAGAAGTAGTATTTTTAAGAAAAAAGTGTTTATTCAGGTCAAATTAAACCTTGCTGAAAGTGATCAAAGAGTCATAACTTCTAATGATGAAAATGGATTTTTTTTTCTTAGATTGGAAAGCATCTATGACCTTACACCTTACCAATCCCTATCGTACCAGGAACATTTATACTGGGCATATATCCTACAATAGGTATAAAACAATTATGCAAACTATTAACAGGTGTCAAACAATGTTAACTTGCGTAAGCCTGACATACAAGACAATTTATTAGACTCTTTTTTTTCTGGGCTAGCAGGTACAGTACAATCAGGATGCTCCCTAAAGCTGCTAAAACAAGCTGCTGATTCTTATGTTCATGCAGTGAACACATTCTAGATGGGCAATTTCCAAGCAGTTGTGGTCATGCAGCATGTTTTCATTTACAATACACAGTAACTCAGCATGATTTTAATAAGAGTCTTTCAGACAATTCCCCCTGGCCCTCCTGCCTTTCTTCAGAATCATCTTATCAAATGCTTACACAGCCAAAAACTTGGATCTGATGATGACAGTGCATTCACATGAGACTATGGGGAATGCCTGGAGGTACATAAATGCAGCCTGCCTCTCAGGGATGCGTTAGGAAAAAGAGAGTGTCTTCAAACATGAAGTCTGACCCACACACAGTTGGCACAGTTTAGCCCCCATCTAATATATTTTTTTCTCAATAATAATAATAAAGTCCCCAAACTAACTGTAATAAACTACCTATATATCTGTGATCAGCATTAAGTTTATTTTTCCCTTGTCCCATTGTGTTTGTTGAGACAGACACTGCACTCAAAGTGCTTCAGTAAAAACATCAAAAGGCTTCAAGCATCAGCTCCTTGTTATCTAAAAGTCTCTTGTACCTTTTCTCTTTAGCAATCCCACGGGGCATCTCCACACAGCCCCAGCTCTTTCTCCACAGTCTTCTCTCTTCCCTCTGCTGTTCCAGCTCGCTCCTTTCTGTCCCTGTCATGGACACCTAACCCTGTTTGTCCTACATACAGCATCTTACCCTTTCTGTCCCTTCCTCCTCACAGCACAGCCAGCAGACTCCCACTGAGCTCCCTCCCAGCTAACTCACTCTTTATCACACCCACAGCTGGGAGGGCAAGGCTGTTCCCACTCTTGGATAATTAACACAGCTGCAATAGATCAAGGGTAAGATTGCCTTTAGTACCATCTCTCTTTGTCTCCCCACATCCCAAGGCAATGATTCCTAAAGAACCTTCTCTAGCAGCTCCCTCTTGAAGAGAAGGATGAGAACAAATGAAGATCAGACCCTAACCAATGCCCAGAAATAAAGTAATTATCTTACAATCACACAGATTAGCAGGCACCATCCAAGACCCATGTAGCCTGTTTATGTATGCAAATTTATCCACACTTCCAGAAGCCTTTTCTTGACTGAAATGTTAGGGTTTGGTTTTGAGTGGAAGAAATTAAAGAATAAATACTGATAAGCTTCAAGTCCTCACTCTCCTACTGTAATAGTTTGGCAGGATTCCTACACATTTCTATTCCTACCATAAAGCACAGCATCCTTACTTTGACATGTCATGCCTGAAGCGGGAGCATCCAGATCCCAACCTCCCTTTAAAGACTGTGAAACACACAAATTCACTCAATGAACACAACACCAGTCAGGCCAACAAGGGCTGAAACTCACATTTTCTATTCCATGAACTGTGGAAACTAACACATCTCAATTAATTTTGTGTGACTGAGCATCACTCCTTTTGTACACCTAAGCTACATTTTTCTGAACTTGGCATAGCCTTTTAGCAGTGGCATACCTTCTCTGGAGAATGCAGGCCCACCTTCACCTTCACAATCCACTCTGAAAATATTTCTCTCTCCATCACTAAGCACAAGGGCAGGCATGCTAAGCACTAACAGAGGCAAAGCAACACACCAGGGCAGCAAGGATACAAAGGAAGCAAAGCATCCCATGCCTGAACAAGAGCTTCAAAGAGAAAAGGAGGGTGTCTAACAGAAAGCATTAAAGCTACTCTACCTGCAAGTAATACCAGTCAATGGAATCACAGCTGAATGACTAAAACTGTTGGAAAGGCTTTTTTGTGAAATATACCAAGAGAATAAGTTCAAGTAAGTTTAGCCTTAGAATTTCCCAGATTCATGGAACAATTTTTTCTCCATGTTCACATAATAGAACTAATTGACCTGGGTCCTTTGAAAGGCCTTCAGACATCTATTTCACCAAGAGCCTCTACTAAATTTTAATTGCAAATAATGCCCAGATAACATCCACTAATTAGGTGCTTCCAAGAGCAGCATCTTGGAGGCGTATTCTTTGTAGACTCATGTCTAACAAATGGCCTTCAATTTCTTAGCATGAGGTGCTATAAGAACATCAAACTGTCAGACACTTGGGGAAGAGGCAGCCATATTCCAGGTAGAAACTTTTTTTTGCTGAGTATTGTTTTTTCCAGAAGAAAACTTATGTTTTAAACATTTTTAAATACAAAGACCTTATCTTGTTGCACTAGACGTTTTGCCTGAAGACATTATTTTCTTTTTAACCTGATGAATAACTGTATGAAACAAAGTTTCAGAAATTACAAAGCAAAGGGAAGCATGAGTGAGAGGTTTTAAATCTGACACTGCACAAGCCAAAAGGAGCTATCTTTTGTGGAAGGCAGAAAATGAAGGAACAGCTAGGATTAGATACCGGGAGTAAATAAAAGGTAACAGGGAGTCTGAAAGAGAAGTGTCTATACATAAATATTGAAATTGAACAGAGGGAGGAAAGTATCTTCATGAGACAGAATGTCAATTTAAGACAATCCTCCATATGAATACCTTCTTTACAGCTTAGAAGTAGCGAAGAAACATGCATAAATACCTGAATGTAAAGTATTCAGCAAGACGAAGCTTTTCCTCACTATTACAGTGAAACAGTAATCAACATACAGTTGATTAGTTACATTAGAAATTGTTCTAGAATTCCAGGCAAATTCTCAGAGTCGATCCAACGTGCTCAGATAAGCTGACACTACACAACAGAGCTGAGGGGCCCCCAATTCATTTTTTCAGAGAACACCAAGTTTTCATTTTTATACAGAGGCAACTGCTCTGCTAACAAAAAGCAATACCTACATCCTTACATTTCCCTGCCTTTTGATAAATCTGGCAGCTATTAACACAATTGCAACTTGAATCTTTTGACGAGGACTACACCAGACACACATATGCTACACGTACATTGGCCCATTTAAACACTTCCTCACACACTAAAAAATTAAGGTCATCAGTGTCATGGTTAGTAATCCAAATCCACATGAGCTAGACACTACAATAATGCATAAGGACACATTACATTAAACTGGCAGGGTTCTAGAATCAACAGAAGTCTACTGAACTTATGGGATGCCACTAAAACCAACAAAAATACAGCCACATATGACATGGGTTTTCATTAATACTTAGTTCTACCCAGCCAATACAACAGTCTGTAAAATGGAAAAGGAAAATCCAGTTTGTCTGATGATACATAATAGTTGTGTTAATTCTGTGACACATCATACTCCCATCCTTCTCCCCTTTCCATCTTCACCTAAAAATAGGATTCTAGCTTAGTCACCTTTCAACTGCCATTCCCAAACTTGCTAGACCCCAACAGCTGCCTTCATACTCAGCCCTACCATACTCAACACCTCTTCATTTTCAACATCTCAGTCAGGTACTCACCACTGTTCATCTTCAAAAAGATTAAAAAAGACAGAACCATAAAACTGACATTACACAGATACAAAATAGGAGATAAAAATGGAAGCATGGCGAGTCTTTCCCATTGGTAAGAGTGGAGTGATCTAAGAACTCTAGGAGAAAGCTATGAGCCAAGTGACAGGACATCTTGATAATTGATACTGCTAAAAAAGCCACTGAGTGCATGTTCCCATTTCAACAGACTCGCCAACACTTCAGAAGGAATGGAATCCCTCCCGCTGAACCCATTCATACGGCCAAGCACTATCAGCAGCATTTTATCTAGCTCAACAAACCAATGTTTTTTGAAGACAAAGACTGAAGCTATACATTGGTATTATTTTTCTTGTTTACTCTATAAATTAACTATTCAAAAAAAGCTTTCACCAAGGACTACATAATCAGTAGGTTACAGAGGCAGTTGCATGGTCTGGTAAAATATAATAAGCCATGCACATTGTTGTAGCAGAAAATTCTAATAGGCAGCACTTTCTAGCACCAGTTTGTAATTCCATAAAATGCAATTACACCACAGGCATTAATGGTTTTAATTGAACCAATTATGCTCTAAGAGGTAAAAGACTAAAAATACATACTAAATTATACAAAGTCTTTAGTCTAAATAACACTTGAGACTTAACAAAATACTTGTGGGAAAACATATCGCAGATGGTCAAACAATGTAGCACACTGATAGCCTACACAAACACTATCACTTGGGGTTTTTTTTTTTGGTTTGTTTTTTTAAGCAAATTCTTGTTTAGAGATCTGAATAACATATAATTGGGTCAAGCCTGAGCAGTTCACTATATAGACACTGATTTCCCTTCATCCCAAAGAAGATACTCCTTCCCTGACTCAGGATCAAATTCAGGCATTTGTCAAAAGAAAATAAAATTACAGATTTCAATTTTCTCCATGAACACCATATGCAACATGCCCAGGCATGACAAAGTATTGAAAAGGGAATGTGACCAAAAGTCTTTCTTCATCCTAGTCACTCATTTAACTATGTCAGTCCATCCTCCATGGAGGGCATTTCTAGGTCCTACCATCACATTGTAGGCACTACTTCTTTAGAGAAACCCTTTGCTCCTATCAAAGCACTCATTCAGCATTTCTTGAGGCTTTATGTGAAAGAGAGGGAAACCAGTCAGCTGTCTAAAGCACAAAGTTATACTTTGCAAGAGGTTAAAGGAGACAGTCCTTGAAAGCAAGAGGAAAGTTTTCAGAACTTGAGGCAACATCACGAATCATTTCATCATGGATCTGGCAATTCTCGAGGTGAATCGGGATAATCATATTACACTGCAGAATCCAGTCCGATGTGACTAAAGCCTGCCTGTCCTTCAGCAAACCACTCTCTCCAAGAGAAAGAAAAACCAGAAGAATGCACAAAGATGTCAGTATTAGCTACGCTGCTGTGCGGACCTGGCCACCATCCTGAGGGTGAAGGAGCACAGCACAGGGCAAGAGCAGTAGAGGTGAACTCCAGCAAGAGAGGCCTGCACTTGCTCAAGGCAGAGACGAGCAGGAACACACTAGAGCCTCTCCAGAAGACAGCTTTTTGTTCTTGGTCTGCCATCTACTACCTATGGCACACAGGTAGGGCCTGAGAAATGGGTTTCCCCAGAGCAGATGTGCAAAAGCTAACCTGAGGAGGTGTGGGCTGCTCATAGCCACTCACAGTTTTAAGCTACCTACACAGACAGGAAGCTGCAAATGCCTAAAGAAAACAATGAGCCAGGCTGCACTCCAAGGGAAACAGGGAAAACAAAACAGAAGCAACAAAGTTGCATCGAGTTAAGTTACAGTATTAAAAAAGAAATTTCCACAATTTGGGCAGCCTAACACAGGGAGAGGCTGCCCAAGGAGGCTGAAGAAACTCATCCTCAGAGTGCCAGCCCAACCCAATAAGACCCTGAGCAGCCCAATCCAACACCAGAAGTGATTGATTGGCCTTTAAGTGTGAAAGTAACCAAGTCACCTGTGCAGCCTCTGACACTCATGGATACACAGCTACAAAGTTCTCAACTAACAATCACCTGGCCACGCTCATACAGCGCCACAGATAAGAGAGCAGATAGACTCAAGCCCAAAGGGCAACTCAGCAACTTGCTGATGTCACGGCCACTCTCACTGCCAGTCTTTTATTCCCCATCACTTCTACAAAAGAACTTTTACTGAACAAGATAAAGGGAGGACTATTTCACATCTTACTGCACAAGGCATAATATAATAACATAATAAGGATCTTCCTTAACAAATGTTTAAAAGCTTTGTTTCTCAAGCATCCTTAATCCTCAGTCAAAAGCCCCAATTTTTATTTCTTTAGGCAATACACTGTATGATAACTATAAGCTACAAAATTTCCATCACTCCATGATGCTTTGGCTTAATATTAAAAAGGATCAGTATCATTGCAAACTCTAAGAAGAGATTCAGACTACTACAGGAAATGCATCCATGTATACTGTATTTGAGCAAGTCTCTTTCACTTCTACTTCTCCCAAAGCTTCCTAAGCCAAGCAAGTAAAATACTTCTAGTGCTACACGGTGCCAGGCACCAAATCTGCCTCGCATCTCCTTTATCAGGAAAAACTCAACCTTCTGAACTGAGAGAATGCATTCACTTTTGTTGTCTAAACTATTCAAGTGGAAAAAAAAAAGAAGTCACTGGGCAGGGGTATCCAGAGCAAAGTTAGAGAAAGTCAGTCAATAGTAACAGAAGGAATAATGAAGAGATTGTCACAGGCACAGCAGTTGAGTAGCATAATTTCTGCTCAGTTTTCCTGCTCCACAAAACGAAATTCAAAGCTAATATAGTCCTCCTGTCGAGGCAAGAGGCATCCTACGATGAGGCCATGGCAAGCAGCTGACAAACAATCCACTCTTAATACATAGATTTGCTTAACACCACATATTCCTGGCAGCTTCATCACAGCCTTTTCCTGCACCATGTATGGTGTAGGAAACCAGATCCATTGAGTTATTCAACAAGTGCCATACCACAGTGATGGGTCACACAACCACCAGTTAAATGCATCAGGATCCTTCAGCCCAGAACAAAGATCATAGTTCTACACTGCTAAGGATTTCTGACACAGAGCACACAGTTATGCAGGGCTGTTCACCACCTCCCCCAGCAAAGAAACTGGGCATAAAGTAAACAAATCCCATATACTGAAGGCCCTAAAGAACTGGTTCTTCACACAAACAATTGGGCTTCAAAACTCCTTTCTCCTGGGCACTCTTGCTAAAACACACACGAAGCCATTAAATACAGACTGAATTACAATTCACAGAAACCGCAATGAGCATTGCGCGCAGACACTAACAAGCATTTCCCTGTGCTTACAACTTCCTCTCCCTGGCACTCTCCACCATGCACAGGATGTGCTGCTTCTTTGGGCTTAGAATAAATCATCCAATTTATCACAGATTGACACAAAGGTTTCCTTTATTCTTTGAAATTAATTAACAGGATACATGTTTCCACAGTAATTCAAAGGCAATTGACCAGCTGGAGGTTCAGGAGGCAGAAAGTGACAAGATAGAGACAGGACCATCTGAAGCTCTATGCTCCAGATGCACAAACCTGAGAAGCCCACTAAAGTTTTGCAAACTCACTGTACTCAGTACAGTCATACTATCCTCAGAAATACAAACAACACTATCCACAATATGACTGTTTTGATGGCAGGCACATTCGGGAAGCCCAAGTGCTTTAATGAACACTTCTATTAAGAGCAAGGTCTGCCCATTTATTAATTCCTACACCCTGGCTCCCCACTGAAAAAAAATTAGTTGTTTTACAGCCCTGCAAGTATGGCCAGGAGCTTGTTAGGAACCATAAAACTCTCAGTTGTTCTGCCATTAAGAGATTAGTTTGAGAAAATGCTCTGCTAGTGAGCCTAATAGTTTACTCAATCCTTAATCCTATTTTACAAGACCTAGACTTACCACTATTTAATACCAGAACCCAACAGGACACCTGGCAATGTTAAACCACGTCAAACATAGGAACAGGAAAAAAAAAGCCAAAGACCGTGAAAAAAAAAAAAATTATATTCCTTCTTACATCTCTCACACACAGAGACTTTTCCAGACTTCAGGGACACAGGGTCAGTAGGTCAGTACTACAATTATTTTGATTGCCGGACGACCACTAGTGAAACACAACATAAATGTGCAACATAAAAGCTCCCAATGGCTGCATTCAGTCAGCGGGTGAGGTTTCAGCAGCTTTTCCAGGCCAGCAGCCTGGCTCTGCAGGATGCAGGCCTCCTCTTGCCCAGGCTGCTACTAGCAGGCTCTCACCCAGGCCCTGGACAGAGGGCTGGCGTCATAGTTCCCAGCGAGAGGCACAAAAAAAGGGATGCTCAGACCGGCAACCTGGCACCAACCTAACGCACACTCTGCTACTTTGTGCATTGCAGGTCTGCCGAACAGCTGAGCTGCTGGTTCAGGGACACCTCAAAACATGCACCTGCAGGAAAATTCTCCAGAAAGACAAGACTCAGGAGCAGTTTATTGACAGATTATTGCAGCTAAACACTTTTGTTAGTGATAGTAGCTCAGTGCATCACCCTTACGTCCTGACTGCATCCATCGTTGGCATCCCCAACACAGGAAGGGCACTGACCTTCTGGAACGAGTCCAGAGGAGGCCACCAAGCTGATGAAGCATTTATGCTATGAGGAAAGGCTGAGAGAATTGGGATTGTGCAGCCAGTGAAAGAGAAGGCTTAGGGGTGACCTAACAGCAGCCTTACAGTACCTGAGGGGAACTTACAGGAAGGATGGGGCTAGACTATTTACACATAGTGACAGGTCAAGGGGAAACAGGTCCAGGCTAGGAGTAGGTTTAAATTAGATATTAGGGAGAAAAAAAAAAAAAAAATCTTTATTGCAAGGGCGGTGAGGCACTGGAACAGGTTAGCCAGTGAAGCTGTGGTTTGTCTCATCCCTGAAGTGTCCAAAGCCAGGCTGGATGCAGCTCTAAGCAACCTGAACAAGTGGAGGTGTCCCTGCCCACGGCAGGACGGCTGGAACCAGATGATCTTTAAGGTCCCTTCCCACTCCAACCCTTCCATGATTCTGTGACTCTCGCAAGCTGTGCCGGCTGCGCCCCACGGGCCCGGCTGGCCTGGGCGCCGCCGCCGCCCCCCCGCCGCTGCCGGGAGGGCCCGCGGGCGCAGCGCTCCGCAGAGCCCGGGGGCTGCCGGGGACGGCCCGGCCCCACCAGGCCGGCGGGCAGTCCGCGGGCGAGGCCTCCGTGCAGCGCCCCGGCCCGGGAGGCCTCGCCGAACCCCGGCCGCGGCTCCGCCCGCGGCGGCGGCGGCTCCGCCGGAAGGGAAGCGGAGCCGCCCCGGCCGAGGGGAGGGGAGAGCGGCGCGGGGGAGGGGACACCGCCCGCCCCGGCGCCCCCAGAGGCGGGCGGGCCGCGGCTCGGCGCGGCGGTACCTGCGCTGGAAGTCGGTCCGGAAGGGCGCCAGGTAAGGGTCCCGCTCCAGCAGCTGCTGCAGCCTCGGCGGCTCCGTGCAGGCGGCGGCCATGTCGCCGCCGCGGGCTCCCCGCGCTCCGCGCCGCCGCTAAATACAGCCGGGGAGGGGGCCGGGCGGGCCCGGGCGCCCCTGCCTCTCCCCGCCCACCGCCCGGGGCGCCGCCGGGGCCGCCTCCGCCGCCCCTCCCCGCCCGCGGTGCGCCGGGGCCGGGGCTCCGCGGCTGCGGGAGGGGTGCTGGGGGTGCCCGGCCCGGCCCGGCCCGGCCTCCCTTCGGCGATGAGCTCGGTCCGGCAGGCCCGGCTCGCTGCCCGCGGGGCAGGTGCGAGAAGCGCCGGTCTCCGAACGGCGTGGGGTGACAGCAGAGGAAATAAAAAAACTTGCGACAAGAAATAAAGCATCTGTGGGAGCCGACCCGCCCGGCCGTGGCTCGGCGGTCCCCCAGTTTGTTTTCTTAGCGGCTCTTTGATGTCGTTTTCAAGCGTGTCAGCTGCCGGGTGAACTCTGCGTTCCCACACACATAAAGCCCACCG
The DNA here is from genome assembly GCA_910950805.1 of Acrocephalus scirpaceus scirpaceus. Taxonomy (NCBI): domain Eukaryota; kingdom Metazoa; phylum Chordata; class Aves; order Passeriformes; family Sylviidae; genus Acrocephalus; species Acrocephalus scirpaceus. The sequence continues at coordinate 7,915,352 of OU383774.1, read as the reverse complement.
CACACCCCAGCCAACATCAACACCCCCCAAAGCAGATTTGGCATCATTATGAGTGCTGGAATAAATTTCTCGACTGTTTGATAGGGTGCTGGCGTGCTGACAGCTCAGCAAAACAAAGAGTCCGGGGACATCCGTGGGTTCTCATAAACACCGTGTCTGTAGAGCAAAGTGTTGCTTTATCAGACACATAAATTCAGACGCGGTAAGATTAGTTCAGCTGATCCTAGTGCAGCTCGAAATGCTTGAATAGCACAGGTAGATTGCTGTAGAAGTTTTTGACCTAATATCAACATGTCTCGTTTTTGGATAGGTCACCAAATATCCAAGGCAACTAATCACCAGCCTGACCATGCCTCTAGGCCAGCACTGAGCACTTTTATTTAAGGTCCAGCAATTTTGCTTTGTTTTGATATGTAGTGAGAAAGTTTATTTAGAGGCCTCTTTTGAATGCTTTTCAGCCATGGTTTATAAACTTTTCAGCTTCTAGATACCTTAACTCGTTCCCACAACCATCTCCAAAACTGTTGTCGTCAGTTTGAGACTCATCCCCCCCAATCTTGGCTTCCTCTGAATTCAGGTGCTGTTTCGCATTCCTGTCTGCCAGATGACTAACAGCACTGTGTGTGATGAACACTAACAGTCCATTTATTACTTCTCCCAAAACTGGCTACAGTGAAAGTTTCCATAATGATTTGTTTCATCAACAGTGCGTGTACACTTAACTACACTCTATTTCCTTCCCTGCAGCAGTTTCTAACTAGACAGGCAAAAGTCCAAGTACCTTAGTTCTTTTTCTCCTTTTGGAGTACAACAAATATTCTGTCCTAAGACTTTAGGACCACAGTCACACTGTTTGCTAGAGCAGTTGCCCTAACAGGAGGCCCACGAAGTTTTGGGTTGGTTATCGAAAGAAGCAGCATCGATGCTGTAGCAGAACTTCTCATCATATCCTGCTCTGATAAATCAAGATTTCTTTTTTTCACAGTGGCCACAATGTCTTCAGCCACTGGAGACTGAAAAACTGTTTTTAAAATTACCTGGGCTTCTCAAAACTTTCTGTGTGGCAGTGATTTCAGTGCCCATGCTAAACCAACGTTAACAACTCTTACCATCTTCTTTTTGCTCCTTTCCTCATACTGTATGCATCGTATTCTTCTGCAAATGGGTCGCACTTGCTCTCACACTTAACTAGCTTGGTCAACTAAAAGGAGAAGAGAAATTTCAGCTTTTTTATCAAAGGCACCTGCTGTTTGAAGTGGAGGTAGGAGAGCAATTCCTGCAGCCTCTGGATGCATGAGCGTTAGAAAGAGGAGCTTCAGTCTTAGCACAGTTTCTTTGGTTTTATTCATTGTCAGGAAGGCCAATGAAGTTCACATTGTTATTAGCTTTTCTGCATAAACACAAGAGAGACATCTATAAATGAACTCAAGCAATTTGTGTAGGAATGTAGCTGTGACTCGCACCTCCCTGGAGACAGGGACCCCTTCGGAACATTCATTTTAAGAAATGACACATCATCCAGCCTCATATACAAGCAACCTTGAACTTCAGGAAGGTAAATTCTGCATATAGCCCTTGTCCCTATAACAGACAAAGCCCCAATGATATATTTAATACTTTGTGAACCAGGATATGAATAAACATACCATTTGTATCTACTCATGTTTCATTTTACAACTTGGGCATGACTTTATCTGCCTGCTTTGTAACTCCAAGTTAACAGCTCACAGGTAACTCCAAGATACTAAGGCATATATGTTATTTTGATCATTGATTACACCATGATCCTCGTGTTCCCACATGAGCCGAGGCTGGCTCTCAGGACACTGCCATTTAATCCTCTACCTGGAGGCAAAACCAGCAGTTCAGACAATGAATATTGTCCCAACAACTGAATGTGTCTTTGTGCATTTGTCAGGGACGGATACAAAGCTGCCAGCTGCTGCTGCCAGTAGAAACAGAAAGAGGAGGACTGTTGGGAATAACTGCTCTTTGATGAGGACAGCAGTGGATCATACAAGAATGGTGTCTAAGGCGTGTGTCTGGCACTCAGTTACCAGTGAGGCTGGAGTATATCAGTTACTCCAAAGTAGTCTTTTAAAGGATGTTCATGCTTAAGTTATGTATACTTTAAATTTTTCAGAATGGTGCTGAGCAGTAACTGTATAGTTAAATATATGAAATCAATTTAGATTTTTTTTTTAAATATGCAAAGTTCAAAGATAAACCTAAAATTTGAAGAGAAAAATGCCTGCTCCTGTCATGCAGCACCTTCATGTTGATTCACCAATATATTGCACTTACATTGCAAAAGATGACAGAGATGATAAACCACAGAAAATAAGTTAGGAAAAAATCCTTTTCTTTATTAAGGCACTGGTTCAGATTCTCCCTCATCAATAGTTTCTTTTCATATTTCAGCCAGAATGGATTTCTGAGGTCTCTGGCCTTGATTGGCTCTTACAGAGCAAATTCCTGAGCTCCAGGTTCTTCTAAACCAAGTGGCTTAGAGCAGGCCTGGGCCGTGCTCCTGACCTTGCTCTGTAAGATGCTTCCAGGCCAGTCTGAGTTGTTTTCGGGGTACAGGCTTCTGCTTTGCAGCTAATATAGAGACTGCCCAATCCCACAGTTTAACCTGTCTAAGAAGAGATGGCAGGTACCAAAGGCAGCAGGATATTTTATTAACTCTGTGTTGAGAGCATTTAAGAGTTGCTGATCTCTTAAGGTGACAAGTCACAAGGCATGTCCTTTGTAAGTTCAGTTCAATACCTAAAGGCTGTATCAAGACTTGTTATCATTTTAGTCTGGCAGAACTCCTCCTAACTCCTTTTCCTGAAAGTCTTTTTACATCTAGGTATGGTTGGCCTGTTGTGCTTGCTTCCATGTGGGGAGATGTATTCTCTATTGTCATTGCAGCTACCCACAACTTAAAGATGAGAGGTAGTCCCTGAGCAAGAACTGACAACCTGTGACTTGTGCCTATACTCAATCTCATAATGCAAACTATCAGGAAAAGGTGTTCCTGTGGACAGAGACAGCTGTTCAAAAAGATTGGTGCTTCAGTATTCCAGAAGAATGGATTCTTGAAGGCTCCCCTATCCTTTATAGACATTTCAGACATCCTGAGCATGTTATGGTACCCATTGCAACGTCCCACTTTTGGACTGATTTCTTCACATGCAGTACCTAACACAAAGTGGAGTTCAAAGATTGAAGGAAAATTATCTTGTTTTGCCACATGGGCCAGCCAAACTTCCCCATGTTATTTGTTCAAGGATCCATAAGAAATTAATTGCACAGTTGTCATCCAGATCTGAAGCAAATGTCCCCCTTAAATTATCCTTTATCCCATTAGTCTTCCCAGAGAGGTCAGACATTGGGCATGGACCTGTAGCTGATTGCAGGGTGTTTGTAGTAGGTGACCTTTAAAGGTCCCTTCCAACACAAGCTATTCTATGATCCTATGACACTTATTCCTATCTTTGGATTCACCAAGGTGAGACACATAGGAGAAAGGAAATGGTCAGTGTTGGACAGCTGCTGCCAGACATCACATCACTGTTCCATAATTAAAACTTTACTGCAGCAAGGATTCAACTGTTTGCATGTGATGAGCAAAGCACATATCTTTGAAAATTGTAGCAAACATTCCAAGTATCTATTGGTATATCTATTAGTTTAGAGGCTTCAGAATTTTTAAGTTTGAGGTTTTTAAGAAATGTAGGGTATTGATACTGTCTTTTAATGTATCACCTTTGCCCTGTCATGGTTTCAAGAGCTTTACATAAACACATCTTCAAAGGCCAAAACAAATACACCATCTGAAACACTAAAAAGCCAGTTTCAGGGTTGTAAGATTCCAGTAAGCACAGATGATGGGAATGCCATTTTCACCTACCGTTCAGAGCAAAATAAAAACACATTACAACAACCTGAAAGTCCTAAATAATGACTGCTTCTTGTTTTCACAATATTGCAGTGTGATATGCTTTGGTGTCCTTATTTTGTATAAGAGAATATTAAAAATCTACAAATATTGTTCAAAGTTGTTTACACATTAATCAAGACACTTCAAAGTGTGATACCAGTTTTAAAATAACCACAGATGTAGAACAATGTTTGTTGTGAAAGTGTCTATGAGTCTTACTAAATAATCAAGTAAGAATTTGAGACACAGTTCACAGATACAAAACACAAATAAAACCTTCAGGAATTTCATGGTTTTGGATGTTGTACACACTCTGTCAGTTGTATGCCTTCTGTATTTCTCAAAAGAAATTACCGCGAATAGTAACAACTTTCTATAACTTCCTGGAATTTCCTGGTGTTTGCATATGTGTTTATGCATTGGAGGAAGAACATAAAATATTCTGTACTCTCTCCTTAATGCCATACCACAATTCTTTGTAGCTGTCACCTCTGTTTTACCAATGTATGTTTATCTCTAACACTTAGAAAATAAATAGCTTGAGCTCTCTGGGATAGTTGCCCCAGAGAAACATTCTTGCTGTAATTGCAGTGGCTCCTGTAACAATATATTACTATAAAACAAGGAACTTATTAACACTTGCCAAATATTGTATTCCTTATATCCAATACACTTAGAACTGAAAAGGAAACCCCACGGCATCAGCAGCAATTTTGCTTTCTTGCTGTTCCTTGTCAGGTCTTTCCTAAAACCCCTGGGAAATGATCTTACCTTGGGCGTTTCTTGGTTGCATAGTCCCACTTTCCTCCCTGAAACACTGCAGGCATTTAGGCTGCCTGGCCTTTTACTCAGAAAAGAAAGTGAGGTTGCCAGATAATCGTTCAGAGGGTAACACATCTAATCCTTTGGGAGGTCAGGTGAGGTGAGAAGAAAGAAGGAGAGGCATACTGCTAAATGCTCTGACAGCTCCGTCAATATAAATTCATTAGTATGTATAGAACTATTTTAGTTTTCAAAAAGCAGAATTGTACCTCTGTGGTATTCATGAATTCAAGTCTATCCCGAGTTCACTGCAGGAAAAGCAGATGGATCTGGTGCAAACTGTGTGTGAAATGCAGAACTTTTAGAAGTCCAAAATGCTTTCCACAGACAGCCTTTTAGATCTTGTCAGTATTATCAGTTCTGGTTTACTTTTTAATGGCAGTTGGTGGCATTTGGCCCACTTGATTCTCAGGTGTGAGTAACAGTGTGTTGAATGAACAGAAAGGTGGGGCAGGGACCAGATCCTTAGTGCTACACTCAAAATTTTGCTGTAGTCAGAAGAAAACACCAATTATGGGACTAAGAACTTGTTTTTCATCCAATGAATGTTTTAATGCTCTCATTTTTCAAAATACTGAATAAATCGGGGGGAAAAAACCCAACCAACACTGTCATTAATAATGTGTTTACATATATGCAATGCATACTTGTTATACAGAAAATGCTTTAGCACACAAAAGGGTCTGAGAGTATAATTATGTATTTTTTGTCTTAGAATATCCCCAGTACAATAACTGAAGGTGCAGCCTTCACAATCCCAGTGATACAGAGCTACACTTACAGGTGTGCAATCCGTTGCCATAGGTGATTGTATTGTATGCAATACAATTTTCTGTAGGAAATTTTTTATGCCTTGGTGATTCACCTTTTCTTCTTAGAACTCTTAGAACTCAAAACTCTACATTTCTATAAATATAGAAATCTCCATCCCAGACAAATATATACATAGACATTTTTGTTGGGAACATCAGTATTCATGGATTAGGAAGAACTAATCTGTCTTCACATAGTTTTTTTTCTCGCTTAGAGATAAATCCTTTAGGTTGGATCCTTTTCTTCTTCTTGTTCTTCTCTTTTTTTCTCATGCTCGTTTTTAAAATCAGCCGTGGCATTTCAGATAAAAGTGGTATGACTTTCACTTTTTCTGTATGTATGCAGCTTAACAAAATTATGCAGTAAAGAAAACTAAGTGATACACAGCTTCCAGTATGAATAGATTTGGAAGAGATTGCTTAAACTGTGTTATCTGTGGGAAGTAAAAGGAGCAAATATAATTAATAGTTATCTTAGTTACCGAGGCACCCAGCACCTCCTTCAGTATGAGTTTCTAGGATATACAGGATTATTAGCTGCATTTCTGCTTCCTGAATATTTTATGTTGAAGTACATACTAACAAAATAACTAGTTCGTTACTACTTAACACGAAAATTTACTTCCTGTTATTATATAATTTTTTCTAGATAACAGTTTTTTGCAACAAACAGCTAAATATTTATATTTTAATCAAAATAGCAATCTTCACTGGTAATATATTAAATAAAATCATGTATTATATGGATAAAATTTGGTTTTCCAAGTTAATGCAGTCCCAGTTCCATTAGAATAGTTTAAGTGCTGATGACTCTGAGTCAGTTTTCCTCAGTTTCAAACACCTTTCTGATGTCTCTGAGCCTTCTGTTTATCTCTCAAAATTCTCTCTGGATGTTGCATTCTATTACCTAATCCTACTCAAAAAAAAAGGTTAATATTGGTGCCCAATGTCATTTTAGCTTAAGCAGCCACTCGGTGCAGGTTTCCTCATGCTTGTACCATCAGCCCCTGCAGCAGGGCATCATCACACATCAGCAGTCACCCTGTGTGCAGCAGTTCTGATTTCTCCTGCTTGAATATGCAGCTCTTTTGTTTCTCTCTGCATTGTATTATCTTCTCAGGCAGCATCCAGGCTCTTCACTTATCGCTTGTCTCATAGTTCCACCAGGAAGGCAGGCCATCCCCAAGTGGGGAGGTTCTCCTTGGTGTCTGTAAAGGTGGGGAATAAGCAATTAGTTGCCTTTTTCTTTACACCAGTCTTCAGTTAGTGATCTGCTAGTTCCAGGAACACTTCTCCAGTTTTCTTACCTTGTTTCCATGTGTGTTTCTTCTAGGTCTATTTCCTTACTACACTATTTCCTACCATTTCATGTATGCATGGACTACTTTCTGCCTCTTTTCACTTTGTCATCCCCCTTTTGCCACTTTTACCAGAGAAGAATATATGAGAGTGCATGCTGACAAAAAAGGAGCAGTTTTTATAGCATCTGAGTCATGCTCTGATAGACTTTTTGTTTTTCTTGCTTGCTATTATTTACTGTCCCTTAGATCACTTCTTTCCTCATATGGGTTGCCAGCTCTTTCTGTACTGCTCCACAGTGTCTACAGACCCTAAAACTAAAAACATTTCTGAGTCCAGGGCATCCACTACAGGACTTAAAATACACCCTGATCATAATTCAAGTCTTGCCTGTCTCTACCACATAAACTTAGAAAAGAGACTGACAGCTTTTTCTGGTCCTGATATATCTGCTTTCTTTTGGCTTGTGATCCATCCCTCGATGGTACAATCTTTCAAATTCTGTGCCTCTTTTCCAGTGTTACACATCCACTCACAGCAGGCAGTTGCTATTGCAGGAGCAGCTGGTTTGCAACAATCTGAATTTCCAAGGCTTAGGCCCTGCTGAATGTGCCATTCCTTCAGCCCAGCCATTTCTTCTACAAAAGGAGAGGAAGGCAGGTATTTCTAGGAGCAGGGTGGACATGTGTAGTAAGAGGTTGGATTTGGTTTTCTCCTTCCTTGATTTCTCATATCAGTCTACCTGATTTTGTCCTTTACAGGTAAAGCCATAATAAAAACAGTCTGTACTCAGCTGAGAAAGGGACACAAGACAGAGATATCTGATCACACAGGCCCATCAGAGGCTTTTATAGCAAGGATAAGCAGGCTTGGTGCTTCCGTTCAGTATCCACCTATCATCAGCGTTCTCTGACTGCCATCTGTTTTCTCCTCTTCCAGATTTTCAACAAAGTTTCCCTGTCCCTCACAGAACCTGCCACTTACCAGGGCAAAGTTTGGCTGGAGTGGTCACAGCCAGATCATAAATTGATGTAACTACTGTTTCTCTGCTTTCCTTGGTTTGTTAGTGATCATGAAGCACCCAGGTTGCCCAAAATTCTTTCATTTTATATTAAATGAGTTAATTGCCAGAAAACAGGACTGCACACCTGCTGCATTCGTTCCCAGTCTTCTATGATGACTGTAGGCGTCCTCCTACAGAAGTTTTTTCAGAGGCTTGGTTGTTCAGCCCCTCAACTGGAAGGATTCACAGACAGGCTTGCCCATGTTTTCCATTGGTTTTTACATTGAAAATCTTCTTTGCTACACCATATTCACACTGCTAAGGATTTACTGTCAGCCCAGTAAATATTCTAACAGTATAATTTGTCTGATTAATGCAGAAAAGCCTCACTTTTCTGATGTTCTGGTCACCTTTTTAGTGTGCCTTTAGGTCCTGAGCTTGGCAATCTTCCCAATGCAGACAAGAGATGGGACTTGCTTTCTAAGTCATCAGCCCCTGAGGTCCTCACAAGGGGAACAGTGATGTTTACGTTGGGGGATTCTAATTCCTCAGCTTTGTGTAAGTTTGCTTTTATTTTTAAACTTCACAACATCTGCTTCACTCTTACCTATTCCCACCTAGTTTGAATATTGCACAGTATCTTTACTCCTGGGCTCTCAGATTTCTACCATCTTCTGCAATTTTATTCCTCTATCAGTCAACCATTTACTTTACTAGAAACCAGAAGTTACAGCAATATAAAACTGTAATTCCTTAGTGGAGAATCCAGGAGACAGGTTAGACACAGGCTGATTTTTCAGAATCACAGTGGTTTTGCTGAAGTGCACAGTCAGCAGAGCTGTATAAAACTGGAGGTCATTGCATTAAGTTCAAATTTGTCATTGAGCTTCTCAAGACAAGCATCTATGAATGGAAGACATCATGAATGATTATACAGGTTAGAGGCCTGTTTTATGGCCTGTCAGCAATTCAGTTGTTTGTCAATATAGAATATAAAAGACTTAAGCCCAATATCTCTTCCAGTTTATTCTGCTTTTGTAGTATTTACCAGATTTATGCTAAAGTCCCAACAGATCTTATGAAAAACCTTATATCCATGGCTTTTGGGGCCAAGAACAAATCAGCTCATTGTGCACTTGTCTTACATAGCCAACTGTTGATAAATATGCTGTAGAAATACTTAAGTATTCAAAATGCTATGTCCTGGTAAAAAACTACAAATATTTCAAAGTCTTCTTTTATTCCCGTTCTTTTTTCTCAAAGAATTTGAAATATGAATAACTGGTGGGATAAATGAAAACATGTGGACCTGTAGTTATTCTGAGCCTCTGGAACCCATCTTTACTTTGTGCTATCACAGAAACTCGTAGCACAGTGTTCCAGGCAAAATTATCATTACAGATCTATGTTGTTATAGGTTGTTATATATCTATTATAGATATAATATATTGTTCTATATTATATACAATTTCATATGATTGTAGTATACATTATTATATTTTGGTATGGATATATTTGCTTTAATACCAACCTTTTATGAATTTAACTCTTTTTTTATCACTTATAGAGATCACTTATCACTTGATAGAGTTCACTGCCCTTGGTCAGTCAGGTTGATAGTAGTGAAGCAGTAGCTGTAATGGTACTCTCTAGTAAGAATAGTACACTATAAAGTAGGAATATTTTCAAAAGTCTTTCATGTTTTACCCTCATTAAAGCTTAGTCTCATAAACCACACTGAGTCCTTTCCTGACATTTTTCTCATCAACATTATCTGGTTCTTTTACTGTCTATGGTTAAGGAATTAACTTGTGCAAATAAAGAGGTTTCTTCATTCATAAGATAATTGTCCACACTGCTAGGTTTGTTCTGTTTCCTCCTTCTGCTGTTTCAGCTGCACACAGTTAAAATACTGAATTACTCTTAAAATTCATGAATTATCTGTTGCTTCTTGACCTAAACTCTCCTGCAGCTGTCTCCTCAGCAACTCCTGTGTTGTCATCTGATTCAACACATGCACAAGGAACACTTACAAAGGGAGCTGAGTCATTCTCTAAATTTGGAGCATCGTACTCTGAACACAAAACCTTCCTCTGCAGGACTTAAGGGCAAGTATCAACTGTGTCATTTGAATAGAATGTTTTAGCTTCTCTTACTTTAAATTACTTGTGTGTCTAACTGAAAAGCACATATTTTAGCTGGATCCACTAAATTTTTTTTCGTGTCGTTTGTGTTACATAGTGCCAAATATTTATTAGTCTTCTTACTTCTGTGTTCTGTTTCCTTTTCTTGTCATTAATTTTCATTTCAAAATAGACGCACATCTTCACTGGATTTTTTTTTGTACATATATGTAATTTCTGTGAACTGTGACTACTTTGCTGTCATTCAGGAACCCTTGAGTCTCAAAGAACATAACCTGTACAACCAAATTCCAAATTATTCCAGTCATAACATTAAAAGATGCTCACTGTGAATATCAATCTGACTTAAATCATCTGATATACCTAACATTTAAAAGAGCTGATGAATGAGAACATGTATTAGACACCCTAAAAGTGAGGAAAAAGCAAGATCATCATGTTTATGTCTTATTATTTTCTTAGCACTGTCAAATATCATACATATTCTTTGCATTTTTGAATGGATGGACTTGTTTCCATTCTTACCTCTGTGCTTGCCAAAAATGTGTGCTCTGGTAAGTTGAAACCACTCTAGCACTACTACAAGTGCTTAATACTAGGATTTTTTTCAGGTTTATGTTCAAGTTACTGGGTTATTTGCAGCTCTGAATAAGATTTACATGAAGACTTGTGAAGAGCTCTGTATCTGAGTTGTATTACATTGCTCAAAATAAAGCTTTTCAGCTGACTTCTTCAGTATAATTCTTTTTGTGTTTTAGGAATTGTTTTGCTAGCTCTGTTTTTATAAATGCTGCCTTTATTAAATTTGTATTATCCCAAAGTGATACTTTTTGCTTTTGGTTTATTTTCTTGATTTATATTCTAGAATGTTGATCTTCTCCCTCTCTGTTGTCTAGTTCTTTTTTAATTTAACATTGATTTTTTTTCCCTTTGTTTTACAGTAAGGCATGTGGCACTGACATCCCTAAGAAATTTAAAGTTACATGGAAGAAAATTAAACAGCATATCAATGGATGAGATAGGCATGATGGTTTTTCCATTATGTCATTGCATGTTGATGAAGAGACAGCACTGTGAAATATGAGATGCAAGTGTCATCAAAATATTACCCTGGTTTTGCAAGGAGTTGCACAAGGAGCCGTTCCTTTTCTGCAAAAGGAAGGCTTGATTATTCATAACTGTAAAAACAAAAACCAACACTGCCAGCAACAGAAAAATAACTGCCATATGTTTCCTGGGTTTTTAATTTCCTTTCTATCCCATGAAGTATAGATATTCCTATTAATTAAAAAAAAAAAAGGCTAACTATCACCTCTTGTCTCTTATTCTACTTAAATCTAGAAATGTTTTGCAAATTGAACTTAAAACAGTCGATTATCTTGCCCTATTTTTTTCATTTTTAGAATAAACTGAAGTATTTCAACTTTTGGTGTCTGTCTTGCTTGTTCACAGGATTTCATTTTTATATCAGGATTCAGTTTTTCATAAACATCAAGACCTTTTTCAATAGTGAGGAACTGAGGTGGGTTCTGTGGTATTGCTGTACTAAATTAAATTAATTTTACAACTTATTCAATACTCAGAAAAATGAAAACAAGTCTTTCTCTGAGTTTAAATTGGATACATTATGCCTTTAAGGTTAATATACTTTACATAGTGCTTTGCATATTAACTGAAGGAGGTTTGATTAGTTTTATTCTTTTCATGCTTTTAAAAAAAGGCTTTTGCATTGTGTATTATCTCTGTTAGTAAAAGTATAACATCTGCTCTGATAACTTTCCATTATGTTAGAGAAGGTTCAACAAAGCCTTTAAATTCTTTTGTCTTGCATTGTAAATCAGGATAGTTAAGGGAAAAAAAAAAACCTTTCAAGAACATAGTATCTGCTTGTAAATATAATACTGTCATTCATCATTAGAGATAACACACCAGGGTTATAGCTGTGTGAGCTATTTAAAATCAAAAGCAGCACACTCAGAGTGTAGCCACGTTTAGAGAAGCAGTACATAAAAGTTACCCCTCAAGAACATACTGTTCTGAAGGGTAACCAAATATAATTATTTCATGTGGTGCCACATAATTGAGATGACTTGGAATTCCCCCTGTTGTAGCACTTCTGATCTGTCTCTTAAGTTTGACAGGGTAAGGTTATATCTCCTCCTCCTCTCAGGGCTCGGGAAGTACTTCTGGTGCTAAGAATAGCTCATTAAAGGTGGAAGGAATGTCTCCTTTTCTCATGTACATATTAATTACCATAACACTCATTGAGTGTGTCTTTGCTGGCAGAATGACATACCCTGCTGCTGCATCAATGAAAACTGAGTTTCTTCTTGGTTAAAACTAGGTCCAATGAAGTAAAAACATGGGAAATGGAGGAAGATTTTATATATATATATATACATTTCTGTTCTAAACAAGTCAGCACCTATTTCTTTTTAGAGAGAATTTGAATTGAAATAGGACGATGATAATCTGGGACTAGAATTCATATCTGGAAAATTCAGTGCCTTTGTCTCGTTTCAACTGAACTTGCATGATATTCCTGTTACCTGTGGATGCTTAGCACACTGCCACTGCTAGACATTTTGACATGGCTATTCAAATGCCATTTTGAGTGATTTTTCTGTAAGGCTATGATTATCAATACCCAAAAGGAACATTAAATTACCCAGCATGTTCTTTTACCAACTTGACGAAATATTCCCAGAAATGTTTTTAAGTATTCACTGTCTGGCAGACAGCAATGACTTCATATCCAGTAGCACTGTCTCCCATGGGATCAGAGCAGTTGCTGGACCTTGCCTCTGCCTAATCTCTTCCTTGCAGTCTTTCTGAGTGACAGGGCTCTGCCCATGTGTTACTGGAGCAGAACTCCCCCGAGACGCCCTCCTTTGAACCTGAGTAGCCTATGGCATCTCATATTCTTTATTTCTGAATATCAATCTCCTTCTCATGAGTGCATCCCTTTAATGTCTGGCTTTCAGTACATCTGATTCTTCCTACTTTGAGTGTCCTACAGCTAGTAGGTTTTGATGAGCCCCAAAGAGGCACCTCTCTGTTTCTAGCCTTATTAACACAGGATGATTTGCCTCTGTGTGACAATTCCCCCTGGGTACCACACCACTGTGCAGTGACTTGTGATCTCTCCAAGAACTCTTTTACAGAGGAAAGCAAAATGTTCCTCCTTCTGTAGCTTGGTGGAAAGTTTATCCACTCCAACACATGCAGGAAGCCATCCTGCCAAGAGTATGCCAAGCAGTACTGCCAAGAGCCACGGGTGCCCCACTCATCAACCACTGTGTTTTTCACTGCTGCTCTGGAGATGCGGCCACCTGGCTGGGTTTGCCCTGAGTTTGGATAATAAAACTTAAAATTGGAAAGCAAGGTTGTAAACTGGAGAAAGGCAAAGTAAGTCATTCCTCAGTTAACAATTCCACCACTTTTTTCATAGCTCTTGATGTATTCTTGGAAATATTGCCAATTGCAGTCTGAGTCCCTGCTTCCTTGATAAATTTCAGGCAAATTCACTATGAAAATACTAAGCAGCTGAAGTGAGATATGTGTAACATTCCTGAAGCAGTTATTCCCCCAAGTTCTAGTCAAGTCAGAGGCACTTACCCTGCTGGTTAGCTTTCACTCAACATAAGGAAGGATCAAATTATGACTCCCTTATTAGCTGAGAAACATCAGCCTAGGTTTATTTTAACTGCGGCATCAACTAAACATGATTGTTTGTAACAGGATGATTCTTAGTAGAATTACAAATGGCAAAAAGAAATTTTTCTGGAGGACCTGGTTCTTTAGCCAGGCAGCTATCTTCTGTTCCTCTCTTCTCAAAGAAATATCTCTGGGAGAAAGGGGGCAGTCTGAGGCCTCAGAAGAGTTCTCAAAGCCGAGCTCACAGATAAGACAGTTTACTGTAATTCATTTCCTAATCTATTTCATAGTGCTCTACAGCATTATTCATTCTTCTCACCCTTAGGACTTTTTTTTTTTTTAGCCTGCCATACCAAAAGGCAAGTTACAGACCTTATTTAATCCTGAAGAGCGGGGATGTTAATTGGGTTGAAAACGGTAATGATGCATCTAATTCTGTCTTATCTACACAGCTCATCATGCTCTCAGGACACCTGAGTGCACCTGCATCTCAGAACAGAGGCTTGAACACGTATTTTTCTGTGTTACACCCAGCTTCTCCCTTGACCCATTATCTATGGCACTTTACCTCATGACTCAGATATGAATCTCACAATATTCCCACTCATTGTGTTTCTGAGTAAGAGCAGGTACATGCTCAAAACATTTTTGATGTATATTGCCTCAGTTAAAGCATAATTAGCTTCATGAAAGGGAAGCGGGTTAACCAGCTCCACCTTAGCTGAAACCACTGTCACCTTTACATTTCAGACTTTTATTTGGTTCTTCAGCTATTTCAATTATCAGTCAAGGAGGGGAGTTTAAGTCCTCAGCACAATAATACTTGCAGTTACTAGTAAACAGCAGTTCACAGCACTAACCAGTCTGTCCTTACTACATCCATTTCAGGCAGGCAAATGAATGTTATTATCCTCATTTTACAAACACATTGATTAAGTGACTTACCTAAAGGCCACACATCAATTTCAGTGTCAGTGCCAAGATTAGCACAGAGAAACTTCTGCATTGCAGACACACAAAAAAGTGATTGGTATTATCAAGCCCACCCCCTTTCAGAAGCAAACAATCATTTTTCAGCTGTGTAGTCAAACAGCATTTACCCTCCTCACATCCCCTGTATGTTTTGTCCACTTCAAGCTGCTCCCTGATGACGGCTCAAAATGGTTCCTAAATATGTCTTTAAAATGGGAAGCTTTTCTATCTGTCTCCTGCTTTTAACACAGGGGTTAGAAAGCACTGCCTGGAGAACCTGTGAAACTCCCACAGTGGTGGCTGAGCCTATGGAGGCAGAAAGTAAGGGGACAAGGGGCTCATGCTGCTCTCCAAAAGGCAATGTGAAGATGAGAGGAATAAGATGTGATGATAAGAGGAAGCAGCAGGAGCAGGATTAGTTAGAAATTAGGATAATCTTTTACAGTCTCCTTTTAAGAGATTGCTTGCCTCTCCAACAAAGCAAATTTTCAATTTTAAGGTTGTGTACAACAGGTACAATTCTCTTTTGTACTGCTGTTGTAGGTACTGTTTGGAAATTGTGGTAATTGCATTGGTAACACTGAAAGCTGAGTCTTCAGCTCTAAAACACAGTAGCATTTCTAGTCCTCAGACTGCTGAGCTATTGGGAGAATTGCTCTATTTTAAAGCTCCTTCTTTTGAATTTGGAAGGAGTTTTGGATTTGATCTCTGTTGTCTGGTTTAGACAGGCAGACTGTGTCTGTTCAACACTTAACTGATGAGTAAAGACCTTACTGCCTGCATGAAACTATAAGCAGTAATATCACAACATGCAAAAATCTGTTAAACATTACAAAGTGTCTAAATGTAAGAATCTGCTCTGCTTACAGGCAGTTATTTCTAAGGAAAAATATATGGTGCCTCTATTTGTTTCCCCTCCAGAACAGGTCTTCCTACCTGGAAAAACAAACAAAACTGGGAAACTCAGGACAGCACTTCTAATAGCTGTCTGTGTGTAAGGGTGTAATTTAGGTACAGGACACAAGATCTTCTCGAATCAGCTTCTAAATTTGACCAAAAAAAATCAAAATGACCGTAAATCTTTTGAACCACAGTAGTTTAGTTCCTCAGCAGATTCAGAAAGCTACCACTAGAGCCCACAGTGTCATCTGCCAACACCTGAATTTGACCTAGTCATTGAAGCTTGATCCTGTGACAATGTCTGAAAGCTGATACGTTGAAAAACTGTTGAGCATTTATGATAGATACTGATATTTCAGAGCAGACTCCCAGGCGATGAATTATACTCTTAATAAGCAGACATGACAAAGTCAAATTTAGAAGTAGAATTTGAGCTAGTTGCCAAGTTTTTAACTGAAGGTCGTTTCTTCCTTTTATTTTTTTTTTTTTAAACCATGTGCATGTAGACACAAGAAATGTGTGAACTTACCTTCAAAATACCTCAAATATTAACCATATGAATTATACATATGCCTTTTTATGACTTTTAAAAGATTATTTCTTGCATAAAACTAACATCATTCAATTTATTGCTTGTGAGTCACCTGTAGATTGCAGTATCAGAATTATTCAATAGGTTTATGCCTGTCAGAATTTTATATTAGCTCCATTATTCACTAAGAGTAAAAAAAAAAACAGGCATCTTTTAAATGAATGCTTAAGCATGGGTGTTTTCTTGTCACTTCATTGGCTTGTCTTCTGTGCAATTCTAGTCTTTACTCTTCCACCTCAGAATTATTAAGGTGTCATATACAGAAACAATAAGTTTAGCAGCATCAAACTGTGATAGAGGGTTAATCTTGCGTAGGGAAAAAGGAAAATATGGCTGGATGGCCAAAGATGTGATTATGTGTTCTGAAGCCTGATAAATATTGTATCATGCCACAATTTAAGATGCTCAAGGGCTTCACAACCTTAATTGCATTTTAATCATGGCAACTCTGTTCAATTATGTACTTTGGCTTCTTCAAAAATAAAGCGCTTCAGTCTTTGAAAAGATATTATGATACATCTCACCTGCAGGGCTGCTGCCCTGTTTTCTTCAGGGGTGGTTCTGGGTGCTGAGAAATGCAAACCAAAAGCTTCTGCTTTGGGAGAAAAATGGCCTAACTGAACATACCATCAGGACTATAAGAAGAGGAAATAATATGGCAAACAGTAAAATAACAGAAGAGAGTGTTTTCTTGGAAATGGGGCATTCTCTTTAGCTTGACCGTTCTGCAGAGCCAGTAGCACCTAGTGCTTCCTGAAGTGCATTACACTGCACAGTGGGAACCTGATTTGAGGTTGATCCTTAGCTAGTACCACAAACATCACCGTTGAAAAGGAGATTTTTCTTACAGTTCTTTCTGGTTTTTTTACTTATTTTGCTGAGCATCTCATATACTCTGTTCTACCTCCTTGCTAAAAGAAATTAATGATTTTGACTAGGCATTTCAAATTAAATCTACTAAAGCACTTAGAGGCATGCCTGTGTCTTCTGAAACTTTTGACACTCTTTGCCTTTGGTGAAACTTCTTACATTATTTAGAGTCACAGGCACACTTTAGTGTTTCACTGGATTATGACTTTAGCCATTTTTCTTTTCTTTCTTTGCACTTATTTCTGTGGCATGGTTGTTTATGTCTCCAGTTGATTGATAATACTTCAGCATTTTATTATGTTTTCTGGCTCAGTTTTCTTACTCATAGGTGTACAGATAACTTGTGTCTTTCATTCACTTCCAGAAGCCCATTCATTATTTTAATAAATACTTCAAGTCAGAGATAAAATGAAATTAATTATTCAGCCGTGCTTTGAAAATAAGTTAAAATGATCTGGTGAACATAAAGTCTGGGGCAGAAAGCCTTATTTTCGCTTTAAGGAGCCCCTGCAAACAAAAGCATTGTGTCTGTCCAGAAGCACAACTTGTGCAGGAATTGTTAGTGAAATTCTCTTTGCTTCTCATGTGGGAGAAGTCAGGCCTGGCTGATCAAAACACTCCCTTGTGGCCTTAAAAGTCTCTGATGAATTTTGAAGCATCAGATCAATGATACGTTATCTTTGTTTCAAAAGAACAATCCTCTGTGATCATTACTGCTGTGCTAGCTGATCATTTTAAATTAACATAACACAAAACAATTTCACAAAATCAATTCATATTCTTCTCTCCAGAGTTCTAATTTTAAATACAGGAAAAGTGGAGTCAGAAATTGGGTATGTGCAGGAATAAGGTGCCTTACATTTCCCAGCCAACAACTCTGTTGTGGGTTGACCATGCATGGAGGCCAGGACACTTTCACACTAAAGCCATTCTTTCACCCCTCTCCTCACCTTGACAGGGGAAAGAAAATATAACTAAAGGCTCATGGATTGGGATAAGGACAGGGAGAAATCACAAATTGATTACTGTCATGGGCAAAACCAACTCACCTATTGGAAATTGGTTTGATTAATTTCTAATCAAATCAGAGTAGGATAATGAGACATGAAAAATAAATCTTAAGACACGTTCCCCCTACCCCCTTTCTTGTTTCTGGGCTCACCTTCACTCCCAAATTTCTCCACCTCTTCCCCTCCAGCAGTGCAGGGGAACAGGGAATGGAGTCTGAAATCAGTTTATCACCTCTCTGCCACACCTTCCTCCTCATGGCGAGGAATCCTCACTCTCCCCCTGTTCCAGCCTCGGGTCTCTTCCATGGGAGATAGTCTTCCACAGTCTTCTCCAATGTGAGTCCTTCCCATGGGCTACCCCAACATGGGTCCCACAACTCCAGCATGGGCTCCTCTCTCCAGAGGGCCACAGGTCCCTGCCAGGACTCTGCTCCAGTACGAGCCTTTAATGGAGTTTACAGCTTCCTCCGGGCATCTTCCAGCTCTAGAGTGGATCCTCCCTGGGCTGTGGGTGGATCCCTGCATCCCTGTGCCCTCCCTGGGCTGTGGGTGCATCTCTGCTCCCCTGTGCCCTCTCTGGGCTGAAGGGGCACAGCTGCCTCACCTCGGTCCCACAGGGGCTGCAGAGGGATCTCATCCCCCAATGCCTGGAGCACCTCCTGCCCTCCTCCTGCCCTGACCTTGGTATCTGCAGGGCTGCTCCTCTCACACATTCTCACTCTCCTCTCTGGCTGCCAGTGTAGACATTTTTTCCCCCTTCTTAAATATGTTATCCCCAAGGCACAGTCACTGTCACTGGTGGGCTCAGCCTTTGGTCAGTGGTGGGTGCATCCTGGAGCCACCTGGAATTGGCTCTGCTGGACACAGAGGAAGCTTCCAGAAGCTTCTCACAGCAGCCACGCCTGTAGCCCTCCATGCTATCAGAACCTGGCCAACCCAATACACCCTCCATTATCTCGTGGTGCTTTTCAAATAAATGATTTCATGTAACTCACAACTTCTGAAGGGATTTGAAGGTTATTGCGTTCCATTCGTTTCCAAGTAGATTGGATACTAAAAATAAAAAGTAATGACTCAGAGCTTACCTTTCCTGAATCTGGAGCTGAAATGGTAAATATTTAATGAGGGAAACTCTTTCCCAAAATTTTGTTCTTCTTTGTCCTTCCCTGTAATAAAAAGCAAAATTAATTTCTGAGCATATAGCTGTCCAGGTACCACACTCATGGATAATCATGTTCCCATAATATAGATGCACAATCCCCATCCTGCAAAAACCTGTGAGGATGAAAATAGCCCAAATAAAGACAGTGAGAAAATAATTGAAGAGCTACTGTTCACTGTGGAAAAAAAATCACCCAGATACACAATCTTTCCTTTCATGCAATGCAATGGCTAAATGGACTGAAAAAGCCTGTTAACATATGCTTTACTGTCTTGATATCACTGGAACATTTTCAAACAAAATATACATATGTATTATGCAGATTACAGTAGCTATTTTTAAATATATCTATAACATATATATATGAAATTACCATTCATGTACTTGGGAGCAGCGGGCACAGTGCAGCATTTGTCCTGTAACCTGCTTCTCAAACAAGGAAAAAGGCAAAGGCATTAGGCTGACAGTCCTTGTGCTTTCCTTGCAAGGTCTGAATAGCTGAATATAATTTGTTTCTAATTCTCATTGTTAAAAGACTTTACCTAGAAGAAAAACCTATTAGGAGGAAACAGATGATGCTTTATGCATAACCAAGTGAACAAAGCAGTCTTTTTACCAGGATCCATCATCTCAAGGAGACGCTGCAGCTCCTTTGGAAAATTTCTCTCAGAATAGCACAATATCTTTGGCTCAAGGTAAGAGATAAATAAGGGTGTGCCAGCAGGGAGAAGTGTGAGTAGGGAGTACAAGGGAGCAAGTACGAATAAAATTGCCGAGCTGGATATTTCAGCTCCCTCTCCAATCATCTTCCCACACTGTCAGATCCACACAGGCTTCTGCTCAGATCCTTGGTCTCTGAACGATTTCAAAGGCACTTTTTTTTTCTTTGCCCTAAGATGGGAAAATAATATTTTGCAGAAAGTAGCTGGCATAGAAACAGCAAGTCTCCACAAATCTTTATTGATCCTAACAGCTCCCTGCCAAAAGCAAATGCACAAACCGTAGGTACCGCGAGTCCAAAGGAGTTCTGAAAACAAACTACACGTAGGAAATAGCAGGGGTGTTCTCTGGGCCTCACCACTCCATGAGGAGGTAACATCAGCTGGGCTGGGGATAATCTCAATCCAACAGCCCCTGGGGCTCAGATTGCCCATCCTACTTCCTACCTGGCCTTCCCATGGCAGCACAGCCACGGTGGAGCCTTGGCAGGGACAGTGTGCTCAGGGAGCTACGGACGTGCACACAGCTCAGGAGAGGAGGGTGCCCCTCGTGTGTTAATGCAGCCTGCAGAACTCAGCAGAATCATACAAACCAAACTATACCCTGAAAATCCTCCACTCTCACTTAAACTGATTTCCCTTTTGCTCCATCACTGCTGTAAGAAGATATTATCATTGTCCTTTTGCTCCGCCAAGCACAAGAAAGTTTCTCCTGCTAGTGGCATGAAGACAGAGATTCTTGTCTTTCAAGAAGAAGCAGAGTACATCACTTGTAAAACACACAGCACAGTGCACAGATGTGTGTACACAGCCACCATGGGACATAGCGAAGCTGTCTGACTGCTGAAGGCATCCTGAAGATCAGCATGGTGCAAAACTCACTTTGGCATCTGGTGTGATAACCAGAGCTGATGTTCAGCTCCTGAAGCTGAATTGCCAGAGTAATCTACTTTAAAGAAATCTTAAGAACATCTGCGCTCACTCACCTGCAGGTCACTTATTGTAGAGTTATGTTATGGATGATGTCATGGCTATTCTTCAGATTTTGATTTTTTTTTCCCCTCAAGTATACTACAGCTGGAATTGTAATGATTCTCTCTGGTTCAGATCTGTTCTAAAACGTAACCTTGCATCTAGGATTAGATTTTAGTTTAAGTTCTACAACAGATATAAAAAACTGGCCATGAAGTTCACAAAGAGATCTGGGCTTTCTTAAAATCACAAATGATTGAATATTTTTGAGATTAGTTCAAATCTAGGGATATTTCCTAGAAAATTCCTGTACATGACAACCACATTTTCTCAATAACTTGGACTGCAAGTTTTCCTTACCTTTTGCTTTCCAAATTCTATCAAGGTGAAACAAACATGAATAAAATCTTCATAAAGAGATAAAATATATTTTTTTTTTTCTAACAAATTCATTTGCACCATGAGACTCATGATGCTTTGGGAAGGCTGAGTGGATGAAAGCTGCAATTTTTAATTAACTGGCTCTTTTACCAAGGCATAGTAGGAAAACAAGATGTTTACATGCTTTACTTTTCTAACATGTACTTCTCTGTGTTTGGAGGAGGGCAAGAGGAAGCTTGGAGAGTGTTAGAAAGACCCAAGAGGAACAATCTTAATGGAACACTTATAGCTTCATTTTACCCATCAAATGATGCCAGCCTAGGTTATGTCTGTTGGATCTGTATTCTTTGGCTAGGAATCTAACATTTAATTTCTTTAATCTCTCCCAAGACAGAGTAATGATGTTACCAAACCCTTCCAAACCTTGTGAGCTACTCACAACAATATTATTAGTGTTATTGCTTTTACTCTTCCTTACAAAAAATGGGTGATTTGGGAGTCCAGGCACAAAAGTCAAAGAGTCAGAGATACTCAGGGGTGCTGCTATCTGTTTCCTTCTGCAGGCTCAACAGCCACTGCTTGAGCTGAAGAGAAGACTGGTTTTTGTATTCCCAGATGGAAAATTTTCCTTCGTGCTAATTAAATAGTGTGCATGGCTCCAGGTTACAGCAAGTCACATATCACTCACAGTCTATTGTTGATTGTTTTTATTGTTTAGCTGCTTGAAAATCTGTGTGTCTAAGAGAGATGCAACACCTTTTGGAAGATCCTTTTGCAACACCAGTCATTCAAGTGAGTAATACTGGGACTCATTCTGTCCTTGTGAAAAATTGGAGAAAAAGGATGAAATTATTTTATCAAATTGTACAGCAGAACAGGGAAAGAACCCAGTCTCTCCCTCCTAGCAGCCTCTCATTTGCCCTTTCCCCTGGACCAACTTGAGGACAAACTGGGTGACTACGGGCTTGCTGAAGTGCATTTGTTTGCATGGTCTTGTCAGGAATTTAATTTCGACCAACAGAAGCGTGTCATTGCAATTTAACATCCATTTTGTTGGCATGTTCTATATCTCATTAAAGTCTCATCTCCTTAGCCAATACCATATGCTACTCATGTGTAACAAAGCTCTTAAATGTAATGAAAAAGGTGTAATTGCAATCAAGAAATGAGCTGTTGACCAGCAACCTAAAGATATCCCAATTCTACAGCACCACTGAAAGAAACAATAGTGCAAGAGCAAACCTCTAGCATCACTGTCTTCCAGGAAAAAAGTGCTGGGCTTAGAGGTGCTCCTCAGTCATTCCACTGTCAATACAGGATTCTCAGACCACCAGACAGAGCCAATGTCAATGTGTAGGGCAAGGATCAAATTCTAACTTTGTTTCTTTCAACTGAGAAGAAAGTTATACCATGCTGAATATCTCTGTTTTCAAAAATACTAACTAAAGCTAAAATATTCTGAAAGCAGTTTGAGACAATTAAGCTGCCTTTTAAACCTGTTGATAGGTGTTCTTTCTCCTGGATTTTTATCACTTTTGAGTGACGATAGGAATTTAGCTGTTTTTCTGACAATGTGTTTCTAGACAGCACAGTTTTTAAAAACTGATACTTTTAAAGGACAAATATATTAGTCATTGAAAGTTTTATTTAGTCATTATAAAATATAACTAATCATTATAAAACAAAAATTAAAGACATAGTAGTGATAGAGATTAATCAGGTTCTGTCCTCAGACCTGTGAAGATAATTATGACAGATCAATGTGAAAGACAACTGGATTAGGTAACAAACCAGGTTTAGACACAGGACCAGGAGGACAGGCTACTCAGAATGGCTGCTGATAATGCAAGCATCTGTCACTTTGCTGTTGGGAGCATTCTCCTGCCCCAGAACTCGTTTGAGCCTGTGCTGGCTACAGCCACCCAACCCGAAAGGCAAATCTTTGCAGGTCACTGTCAGTGGGAGATCCAATTAAACAAAGGCAACTTTTACCCCTTTAGTATTAACAACAGCTTCTTGAAGCCATGTATCTTGACTATAGTGCATCACTAATTAAATCTAAATTAAATTTTACCTAGCAGATTGCCAGGGCCTAATTTTTCAACTGTGATAAATCCAGCTTCCTAATGCTGACTACATGTTCACTGAAGACAAAGATCCACTGAAGAACAAATAATTTTGGCCTTTCTTGGTATCTTAGGTTACACCATAAGAGTTGAGCTTTCTTTGGATAGGCAGTATAATGCACATTTATGTTTAGGCAGACATGTTAATTGTACATACCATAAATTATGTTTGGAGCTAAATCCGAGTCCTTAAGATTGAAAAACAGCCACATATTCAAAACTAAACTTTTCTATATTTCTTTGGTGGCAGCTTCTTTAAAATACTTTATTTTCCTACATCTTCCTCTATCAAAGCTCTATAAATGTGCTAATGGTTGCTTTATTAATGGTTGCCTTGGTCTCACTGAAGTTTTTTCTCTCTTTCTGTTAGTATAATCTATCTTTTGCATGCCTTCTGTCTGGAAAAAATTGTACAGAATTAGATGGACCTTTATAAAAGAGCACAACTTAATGTTACGTTTTAATTAAGCAGTCTTTTTCATTCATTATTTTTTATCCTAAGAGGCTCTAAATCATAGTCTGTTTCTGGCTGAATATACATAGATTACTGCCTTATTTTATCTTTATATTTATATATTCACTTTGAATGAACTTGGATGGAGCTTAAAAAGTTTCTGAGGATCACATATAAATTATTTCTCATATGCTCCTTTTCTGTAAACACTGAATGAATAAAGTCACTTTGCCAGACAAACCCTGTAAAAACTGATTACCATTTCATTAATCATTGACAACAAATTAGCGTTGTGAAAATAAAATGACTGCATTCTTATGAAAATACCGTTTTCTCCATAAAATTTGGAGGATGACTGATGATTTTTTGTGCTTCAGTTTCTGAATGCCCAGCTTAAAGCTGAAAGGGGCAGAGGACCAGCGGGAAAACAAGGTTCTCTAGATGCAGTCAATGGATGGGTCTAATTTGGGCAGTGTGTGGTGGTGAGGAGTGTGGTGATGCTTGCAGTTCCTGCCACAATAAAAGGTCACTTCTCTGGCTTTGCTTATAATTATCAGTCTTCCTTACAGCCTGTCTGAAGCATCTGCCTGTGCTTTGTTCAGGCTGTCAGCTAGTCTGAAAATCCTTAAGCAGTCCTGACTATTAATAATTAGCATTTCTTCTGGATTTATTATATCAAATTATTAAGAAATTTCTATTCCAGATGTCTACACAAAGCTATTTCCCATGAATTATGCTCCCTGAAAAAAAAAAAGGAGTGAATTAATACCACACATCTTTTATAAATAATAAGAAACTGATTCTTAAATAAAGATGCTTACATCTGCCTCTTGCTCCAGATGGTGCAATTTAGCTGCCTGTGCTGGTTTTAGTTTTAAACAAATACTTAACCCACCAATTGTCATATCAAGAATTCTCCATTTCTCACAGCTGAAGCCTAAACTGCATTGCTGCTTTAATTCTCAGAACAGGGAGTTTCCTGTCTCACAGGTCAAAAGTACAAGGAAAGAAAATATTTTTAATATTTCAGTGCAGCAGCCGCACTTGTAAAATTGCCTGATACTCTACCTCCCTGTTACTAGCAAAAAATTCAGGCAGCAAACTTAATCTAAAATTCCCACAAGGTCTGACAGTATGCAGGCAGTAGGGCAGACCTGAAGCAACTTTTTTTTTTCCCTGCTTTTCTCCCACATCACCTGATCACTGAGCTTACATTTCTGTTCCAGCCCCTGGGAGCATCAGTTCCAGCTTACAGCAAATCCTTCAACATAGCAAGGCTGTGTCCTTGCCCTCAAATCTGCCCAGGAGGAGGCAGTGAGCAGGCTGTAGCTCTCTGCCAAGGACAGACAGGTGCTGGATGCTGCTTTTCTGGGAGAACCACAGTGGAACAGCACAGCTCCTCCTGGGGAAACCAGAAAAAAACCCCAGTGTGTATGGGATGTCCTCTAGGAATATAAAAAGCACAGCATGTATGGTTTGACAAGGTCCTAGCAAAGTTATGGCCCAGATCCACCATATGAGGAGAGTTTGTAGAGATCTTTGGATGAGATTCACCTGTTTGCTGGCATGATAAGCAGAGATATCCCTCTGCTTTGCCATGCTGCAGCAGCAATTTTTGCCTGAAGCTTTACTGCCAAATATCATATTTTGAGATAATTCTAAATTCTAAAAAATTATAGTTATTCCACTTTGATTTTTTTTAGAATAGTATTCTTATAATACCAAATTCTTAGACTGATTTTAAAAATTACAGTTGTCTTGAGACTTTTATAATAAAATCAATGTGTCGTTTGAGTGAACTTATTACTAGCTAGATTAAAAACAGAGTAAGTGAATGCTTTTCCAATTATTATGTTAAAAAAGTGATTGGAAATCTCTGGTTTAAGAAGCTTGGGGGGGAAAATTATGACTGCTTTCCACTGTTTAAATGAAAACCTTAAATCTACTTCTCTGAATTTTACTCATGGAGTTATTTTGGACCCAGAAATAATTAAAAAGGTAAAATTTAAACAAAGATTTTTTTATTATTATTATTTATTATTTCTTTATAAGTTTCTTTACTATTGTTGAGGGTTTGGGATTTTTTTTTGTAATTGGTTCCATCTGATTTCTTCTTTTTTTTTTTTCTAATAAAGATAAGAAAAACACTTGCAATAACTTAAACATGATTTAATTTATTTCTCCTTTAGCTAAACTGATATGTACTTTTATTATAAACCTTTCTCCAAAGAGAAAAATCTCTTTATTCTCATTTTTCCAGGAAAAATTGTCAGGAGGGTAGCTACAGCTACCTAATCCTGAGGGTGTGTGCTGAGTCTCCAGAATTTTTTACCATAGTGGACGTTTGATCTGATTTCAGCTGCAGCTACTGGCAGAGTTGTTTCAAACAGGAGTAGTCCCATGATACCTAAAAATACTCAAAATCAAAGCCACTGTAGGCAACCAGCGAGCTGGAGAGCTGGGATCACATTTTAGATTTAGGTCTATTCTAAGTAATTTTCCTACAGCTAAAACATCTAACCAAAACTACTGAAACACCTTAGTGGAAGTTCAGTAATTCCTTGGGCTGGTAGCCAGATGAGAACCAGCCCTGCTAAGCAGCTCCCTGTTTAAATGAGTGGTGCAAGATAAGGAATACTTCAGGAAACCCTTCCTGGCCACTTTGTATCATCTTTCCACCTTTTAGGAGTGACTGTAGGAATGTGTTTTTAAAAACTAGCACCACTGTGGGTGTGAAATGGCAGGAAAGAGCAGCCCTTTGTCAGCTCAGGGGTGCCTGCCAGCAGCACAGGAGCCCTCTTGGTAAAGGGGCCTGGCTCTGACTAAGCACTAAGTCACCATTTACACTGGAGGTGCTGGCAGAATTCTTTGCTGTAGGCATGGTTTTAATTCCCTGACACTGACAGACACCTGTGCCTCTTTGCCTGGGATAATTAACTCAGAATGCCTAAACCCAAGCTGATAGCCTTTGCAAAACCAGCCTAAATTAAAATCATACTCTCCCCAGGCTTTTCATGCAGCCTACAATGAAATGCAACCTGAGCCTTGCTGTCTCTCTGTGAGATTGAGTCATCATATCAACAAAACAGAACTGCACTTAGCAAAGCACTGCCCTGCTTGGTTCAGTATGTTCATGCAACATCAAGCCATCACCATTTTGTTGATATACAGTTTTTACAGATCTGCTAAGCTACTGCTAAGCTGTCAGTTCAGACTGTTTCCTCTAAAGCTCAAAGATCCATGACCAAAAATTATGGGGTTTTTAACTCTCCATTTCCCAACAGACTCTGACATTGGGTCCCCACCATTCTTTTTTTCTGATTCACTTAAAGCACTTTTACAATCAATATCTGAAGATACTGTACAGTACCAAAATATTCCCAGATACAAATAGCCAATTATAAAATGCAACTGAGAGTTGAATAAATTCTTTACTGACCCTGTAGGTAATAAAGTTATGGCCAAAGGTGGGGAGTTCATTATCTGTATCATTATCACAGCTCACAGGACTCCCATGTTAATGCCAGCAATTAGTGTGCTCAAATTGTCCATGAGAAATTTTCTGTAGGAACCGAGCAAACTACATTCTGATCACTTTGTTCCAGCTATCCAAGACAGAGACATAAACACTGTGAATGACCATATATCTATTGATTATGAGTCTGGACAGACTTAACACCCACACAATAATAGGACATGTCCAAATAAGCATTAGGGTCCAAGGCAGATCAAGCGTGCAGCAATTGTACCTATCAGCCTCATTAGCTAACCCTGACCATCCTTCATGCTTCACAGAAGTGCTTTCTGCATTTTAAAATATCATTAATGGGGAAAAAACGTGTTTGGGATCTCAAATTATTGCTTCTGTGTAATGTTTTTCTAATGTGTTTCTATGAGCTTTGCAACTAGCTGTTCATACATAATTTGGGTTGCCTTTCTAAGCCATCAGAACCACTCCTACACAGGACAATACTGTATCAGGTGTGGCTTATGCAAAATAAAAAGTGCAACAGAGAAATGCCTAGAGGCAATTACCTTTAGAAGTAGCAGCTTTTTAACTACCACTGGTTGTCTTCATACAGCAGAGGATGCCTTCCATTTATTTACATTCCCAGGAACTTCCCAACATTAACATCTCTCACAAGAAGTGAAAAAGATGAGTACTTTCCTTTAGTCCTTGTGCCTTGTTAACTGAGCCACCAGGAGCCGAGGGGGTTAATCCATGTAGTTCACCACCTTGGTAGTAAGAATGGAAAATGATGTTATAACTGATCAATTGACACCAATCCGTTTTCTTTTTTAAATTCTAATTTTTGACACCTAGATTTTCATCACACTGAAATAAGAAGTAAGCCTATCCACAAAATGATACAAAATATTGGGGGTTGGGTATATTCAAATACTTTTAGTTTTTTTAGGCTGTATTTATGAAGTTGACAGAATCCTGCCATGCAGTACTCAGGATACTGTGCCCTGAAATGTACAAAAGTAGCATGCAGGGAGATGATTTTACTTTGGTGTTGTTATTTCATATAACACACATACACGTATATATATAAAATACATATGTATGCATTCACGTGTGTGTATATATATATAAATAGCCCCAGAGATTTTTTTCACCAGAGCAATAACTTGATCATGTCTCTGCCTTCCAGATCTCAGGCCACTGTTGTAGTTGCCAAGCTACAGATCACCAGAGTTCTTAACTTTCACTGTACCCATTCCAGCTCCTGCAAAACAATATACTGTAATGATGTGAAGGGGAACATTTCTCAACAAAATTTCAGCTACCTTTAGCAGAATTGCCTCTGTATCTTTCTACATATTGCCATAAAATAAGAGAGCCTAAATACAATAGAAAGTGTTTTCCTGACATTACAAGGCTGTAAATAGGACAGTGCAGCATAAAGAATGATGCACTAAACCAGAAGTCCGACTATTATTTTAGGTATTATACTTGGAAGTATCCCTTCTGGTCTATCTCTGTTTGTAAAAATAAGGCATTCTAATGCCAGCTTTCAAAGTGTGATCCTGCCTTTGTGCCTATTTGAAGGTGTAATTTGGCAGGTCCTTTAAACTGAACTCCTAAGTGGCCATGCTTTATGAGTGCCCCCCTCAAGAGCCAGCTGCAAAAGGAAGAGGAGAGAGGAGCCTGTCAGTGAAAATAGAGTTATGGCTAAATCTGAGATACTCTGCGATATAAGTTACTGAAAAAATGAAAACAATCTCGCAGAACATCATTGTGCAGGCCAAATGAGCCATGAGAGATTTGGTGGGTAGAATGAAAGGTAATACACCACTGTAATAACTCCAACAGCTTAAGGACAACCTGTGAACTGGAAGTACACAGCAGCTTCAGTAAACACAAAGTTTGAACGTCAGGAGAGGTCTAACTTGCAGTCCTTTGAAGCAGAAGTGTGCTTCATCTTTTAGTAAAAGTTTGATCTCCAATAGCAGAATCCATCTTTCAATACAGGAGTGTTGCTGATGCTGAAAAAAAATACTTTACATACATGTAGAAGTAAAAAAAAAAATACCCCGATTTTCCCCTTTCACTGCTGCTCAATACCTTGCACTATCAAAAATATCAGGATGCCTTTTTCTTGAAAAAGACTAATTGTTGACTCATTATCTTTACTTAATGTCTACCCCACATGCATAGTATCAGAATTAAAAGGCTCACTTCAATAGAAACCATAGCATGGACATATGCTGCCAACATCACCCCTCAAAAAAGTTACATTTGAAAAATTACTTCCAAACAAACAACTGCACATTACTTGCTGGACAATAAGGTGATGTTCCCAGTCTGCTACTCTTACCCCAAGCATGGAAAAAAGTAAAAATAGAGCATTTTCTAAAGCTCTGCTATAAATTAAGAGCTTCTAGACAGCTTAGAAGGGCTTGTTTGCAGGAACTCATCTCTCATAAAAGGCTTGTTGCAGCTCTAGGGAGGAGTAAAATAGCTACTGATGACATTCAAATCATGATCTGTCTTCTCAGTCATTAATTTTAAATATGATTCATACTCCATTATGCTCTGGAAACCAAAGAAATTATCCTTTATTGTGTCTAGCCATTTTTCATCACTATGTACTCATAATGACCAATTTTGCTCTTCCCCTTTGGTATGCGCTTGAAAATGTGCAAAAATTAACCCAGATATTTACATTTGCCTTTAATTCAGCTTCATAAGGATTTTCCAATGTAAATACATATTTATACAATAGAACAGAATTATTAGCATTCAAAATCTATAAACAACATTAGCCTTTAAATTGCTAAATATTAGGGTCCATAAATTAAAAACAAGCCCAGGTCAAACTTCAGGGAACAAGCACTATTGAGCTTTATCCCACTTAAACACAAATACATACAAAAATATACATTTGAATGACTGTCTAAATCTGTGTGCATTTTAATAACCATTGAAGTTAATTCCAATAACTGATGGGTTTGTAATATTCATACTCTGTTGCAATATCAATGGCATTTTAGTTCTTGGTGCAATTTGGTTATTTTTTGAAAAAATAAAACACAGAAAAAGATTTTGGCTGGATTTTCAAAAATCCAGCTGCAATTCCTTGTTTCTGCTACCTGACCTCGGACAAATCATTTACTCTGTGACTCAAAATCCTACCTGCAGACTGGCAACTTTCATGATGCATTTCCATACAAAATAAATATGCTGCATAAAGCTGAGGCACCACTTCCTTCACGTTCAAGAGAGAGGGTGCATCCTCTGCATCCTCAGGAGGTGCATCCTACTGCACACTCACCCCAGTCCAGGCAAAGTTCTCCCTCCAAAGCCTGTATGAGACATTACTCTGCTGGAATTCCCACTGATCTTTATTTCCAGGGGCACAGTAGTGGAATCCTGCTTTTAATGTGCCTCCCTGCTGCCCAGGTGCGCATTCACTGAGAAGCTGCAGCAGGGAAGCACAGAGTAACTCTCCATCACTGCAGAATTACTCAAATAAATGAGATAAGATCACTGAGCTAAGTCTCACAGCACACAGTCCAGTCTGATAAATATCTGATGGATTAGGATGGAGAACTAATCAATATTTATTAGCACAACCTACTTATTAAATAGCATCACATCATCACAGAGCATGCTGAGTTGGAAAGGACCCACAAGGATCATCGAGTCCAACTCCTGGCCCTGCACAGAACCATCCCCAAAAGTCACAACGTGTGCCTGAGAGCTTTGTCCAAATATTTTTGAGCTCTGGCAGGCTTGGGGCTGTGACCACTGCCCTGGGAGCCTGTAAATAGGGCATGGCATACAGAATCTGCAAAGACAATGTCATTTTTGTTCCTGCATGTCCAGCATAAGAGTTCAGGGGCATCAGAGGTTGCTGGTTTGTAAATAAAAAAAGTAAAAAGAAAACTTTAAAAAAAAGAAAAAAAAAAGCCTCACTGCTCTTAAAAAATGTTGATGATTGCAGAACGTAATAAAGCTTGTAAACTCCTAGATTTTTTTTTTTTTTCCCAGAGTAAGGAGAATAAGGAATTACCTCTACCGGTGAGGGATAGTAAATGATATTATGCAGCTCATACAGCTTGTCAGATGTGAAGCAAATCCCACACCTCCCACAAGTACAAGCTTCAAAGAGCACATTTTCAGCTTAATCACTAAGATTCAATGTTAAATTAGGTTATTGATGGATTGCAAGCAAATATGAGATTTGAAGGGAAGCCAGCACTGCAAAACCTTGAAAGTGCTACAAGAAAAGAGGAATGATGTGTAGGGTGTCTGTGACAAGGTGTTGCTGCAGGGATGACATCTGTGAGAGAAGTCCAGGAGCTGCCCTGACCTGGACACAGCCAGATCCACGATGGATGTGCCATGGGACATCAACCTAACAGGAGGCACTGCTGGGAAAACATAGTTAAGGAAGGGGAGAAAATGCTGGAACAGGGAGAAAAGAGACCAAAAATAGTGTGAGAAGCAGCCCTGTGGGCACCAAGGTGAGAGGAGGAGGAAGAGGAGGTGCTCCAGAGGCTGAAGCAGCCTGTGGAGCAGATAACCACACTGCAGCCATGCAGGACACTGTGGTGGAGCAGAGTGATGTGACCTGGAGGAACTGGGTTTTCCTGGAGGTTTATCCCCACGGGCTGGGGCCTGGGGGAAGGACCCACACTGGGGCTGGGGTAAGGAGAGGAGTAACTGTGAGGAGTAAGGAGAGGCAGAGAGGAGTGATTATGGAGTGACACCAACCTCCATTCCCCAATCCCCCAATCTTGGAAGATGTACATCAATTCTGAGTGTGAAAAATACCCAGATACAGCATTAATCCAACAAGTGACATCTGTAGTGTCACAGGTAAGGGAACCCGTGAAAAAAGGCAAGAATTCTTAGAATCATTAGAAAAGTAATTTAATTAACCTTCTCTCTATTCAGCTTTTTCAAAATGTATTTGGCAAGACCCCTCTTTGGCAATTAAGTGATTCTAAGCCATTAATTGTTTCAAAGTTTCATTGCCAAGAGAAAGAGATAATAAAATATGACAAAGGAGATATTCTTGAGAGAAAATATCGGTGGAATTGTGGAAAAGGCAAGAGTTGTGACAATATGGCGTTTGGCATAATTTTAAAATTGCTGCTTTAAGTTCAAAATTACTCAATAAAGCAAGTTGTTTAATGATTCTGTTTAAATTTTGCCATTTCTTCACAACTGATGGGTTCTGTCATCTAACTGTTATACCGTTTATTTTGAGAAATGGAAAACAAGCTACTGAAATAGCTTGAAATATTGAAATTTTGAAGGAAAACTAAGTTAAAATTTAATTCCAAGAAAGTTTCCCTACTATTGAGATTTTTCTCCTTGATTTTCCTTCTGTGTACATATGTGTTCCATCACAGACCTACTTAAATTCAATGCTGTAGCCTATCATTCAGGCTTAGGTAGGCTTAGGTAATTACAGTTCTCCTGACAATAACTTTAAGAACATAAGGTTACTGTGTCAGGCTGCATGTTTGTTAGAAAATAAGAATAAGGACCAAAGAATTAGTTTAGGATAGTCTGCAATACCAAAGGCAGCATCCTGATAGCTGGAAGTGCATGAATGACTGTAAGAAGCAACCAGAAATATGGAGGAGAGCAGAAACAAACAGCCAGCATAACTTCAGCAAAGTTAAATGAGCAGGCAGTTGAACAGAAAAGCTGAGTTTTGTTCAGCTTCCTCTGCATTATTATAGATTACACTCATTTATATCAGAGGACAACTAATCCATACTGCATTTTCCTAATGGAAATGCAAAGGCATCAAATATTGGCTACCTGAGAAAGCAAAAGAAAGGTAAACTCATAAAATTTTCTATGACAGTTGTTCTCATGAGTTTACATAATGCAAGCCAGTCACAATAATTACTTCCCATATCAATTTTTCATTTAGCTTTGCCACATTCCTCAGAATTTTGCTTTTTTTTAAAAAAAAGCATGCTTGCAGTATTTCAAGGACAATATCAAAGTTGTTGTTGAATTTACCTTGAATAAATAATCCAGGTCCTGAAATTGTTCCCATTTTGACCTCTGACTTAATAATAATAATAATCAGACAGGCCATCTGTGCTGCCCAAATAATTGGTCATTAAAAGTTCCTCATATTTTGTTCTTGTGTTGTGACATCTTACTTGCTTAAAGTCAAACATCTTGACTTCCCCCTGCACATTTTGTGCATTAAGTCAATTAAAACACCACTAGAACAACAAACCACAAACTGTAGAAACAAATAAAGACAATTTAATTGCTGAATAGAATTTCTGAATTGGAAAACACTATGAAAGTTTTATATATCCGTTCTCATAATTATTTCAAGAGGTAGATTTCAGATTGCAAAGTGACCAATATATGTATAACCACTTTCCCCTCACCTTTTTTTAATCTTGTCTCAAAATGAGTGAGTGAAAGAACACTGAAGCAACACATCATGAAACAACACATGAAATTTAATGTCCTAAATATATTTCAGCATGCCTGAACAAGAAAACAATGATTTCATTATAACAATACAACATAAGTTATTTATGTTGTAGATATTTCCTGTGATTCTTTACAAAGCTTTAAATGACCTAAATTTAGTAATCTAAATTTATTAATCTTTGTAGTCTAAGAAATTATTTTTTTTAGAAAATAACTGAGATGACTGATGCTAAGAAATTAAAATGAATTATATAGAAATAAATGTATGTTTTAATTCAGCTATTGAAATTGCCGTAGTATTGTTAGCAGTTAAAACCCACTTCTCCCAAGTGTTCAACATATATTTCCAGAATTATTTTGGATACTATGCCCAGTTAAAAATAATGCTGAAATTTTTCTGTGAAGCAACTCAGGAAAAGATATTTGGATGGTCATTTACTGAGTGTAATCTAGGATGCTGGCAGATTAGAAGGCCACATGCTGCACAGATTTTGATGTGACATAAACGAGGCTCCAAATCCCAGAAAATGTAACCAGAGCCACATTTTGCACAGGTCCACATTCAGTAGATTATAGAAGAGAAACATAACACAGAGTATGCATATGCAGTATACTAAATAAACCTATTAAAAGTTTCTTGTATTTTGTTCTTTCCTTTTTTACTGATCTTCAATAATGACCACCTTTGAAACAATATTTAACTTATACAACTTCATAAAAACCATGCCACTAATTTGAAATGGTTTTGGATCAAACTTGTAAGGTAACAACATTATTTCAACCTTGAACTGGCCCTACTCCTGTTCATTGTATACTCAGCTTTGGCTTAATCCTATCTACTTTTGCATTAGTGAAAGTTTATCAGTGTCAGCAAGGCAAAAGGAGAGCTTTAATTCTTTTGCTTTGCATGCCTTGCTACCAAAAAACCCTCCTCCAAACCAAAACAAAACCCAAACAAATAAAAAATCAGTCAAACAAAAGCCACCCAAATAAAGAAGCTGTCAAATTCTCTGCACCTATGCTGTTTCTCTTGCTGTTATTACTAGGTAGTGGAAATCTTTTAAATTGCTAGATTTTTTTTTTTCAGTGAAAACATGATATGAAATCTTGGTCAAAAATCCCATGAGTAGTATGAGGGGGAAAGAAAAACCTCCTTTTTTAATGGAAAAATACGCTGTTGTAGTCAGTATTATTTTTAATTTATTTTAACCCCTAGAAAAGGGCTTAAGCTGACTTGAAAACTCTTGTATACCTCACATGCACCGAGGCCATATAGAATCTACCACAGTGGCTAAATGAAAGCAATTTCATGTGGGGTTTCATGCTGTGTGTAACTCTTGGGCTTCTTTAGAGCTGTGGCTCTTCTAGCCTGTGGAAAGAGTAGCCACTCTGAAGCACACATCAGCTGGCACCCGGATTCCCCATGGACATCAGATTGGGGAGAGGAGGAATCCCAGTTAAAAAACACCACAATTATGTAGTTTGTTGAGTGAGAAGCTTGCTGTACAAGGAATTAGGGAGTTTTTTCTAAGCCATTGCAAGGGTTCTCTCCCTTTAACAGAGTGTAGAAGGGTCACAGCATGAAGAGATTAAGATCAAGCTGTTGGTTTCTGAGAGTCTCCTACACACACTGAGAAAGGAGAATCATTTTCTGTGTATATTTGGGGTGCATATCCTGGCATTTTCTTACCAGGCTATTCAGTTTTAAAGGAGATACCGGTTAAGCACAATTTTGCTGCTCCTAAATGTATATTTTGATCCACGAAAAGGAGCCCTTATAAGTTTTGCTACACGACAGAGTCTGGAGAACTAAAGTTTCTGGGTTTAGTATGTGCCTGGCATATTTGCTGTGCCATGTGCCACAGATCCTATGGATCACTGGATCAATCCCAACTCCCATGTCAGTCTATTGCCTTCTGCTGGAAACATCTGGCATACACTGACCTTCTTAAATACTGATGTAAGTCCCACTTACCCTTCCTCCCTACACAAACAGACTCCTGTGCACCAGAACGAGAACACCATAACGGTGTATGCATACATATGGATATAAAAGTAATCTCTATAAAAGCAGTAAAGCATTTGCCTTTATTAGGCTTTAAGCAGAAATTCAATAATAAAGTTGCAAATATCTGCGTATTGCTCTTGGCAGTACTAAAAATGAGTCATTTGGATTAAACATTTTCAAGTAGAACATTTTATAACTTAAATAATATTATTTTTATCCAAGATCCCATTTGGTTTAATGCAATTTGTCTGAGATCATGTACTAATTTCTGTTCCAGGCATAGCCTTGGGAAGATAAAAATATTAAATACAATTCTTTGTGGGTTTTAAAAAATCATCTTGCCTTATTTAGATTATCACCACCAGTGAGGCCTATGCACCAATAGCATTCATGATTACACGTATAAGAAAAATATTAATAGTGTTCTGTAACAGGCTAGACTATATTCTATACAGGTAGCTATTGAATTGTAGCCAGAAACATAAAATATTTTCAGGTTCTCATTTTCTTAACAGTTGGAGTCTTTTGGTCAAATAAATTGCTTTCTTACATCTAACAAAAAGCATTTCAGTAAATGTTAAATCAAAAGTTTAATTTAAGTTGCTAAACTGAAAAGCTCTACTAATTGACAGTGTTAAATACAGAATAGTCCAAAAGTATGAATGAAGAGTAAATTACAGATGAAAGGACTGACAAGTAAGGAACCCATATGGATAGTTTGATATTTACAAATTGGATCTTAATATAATATGCAATTTTGCCTTCATTTTTATCTTTATTGCTTCCATGTGATGTGAAGGTAGTGACTGGATTCTTAGTCTTCCAAATGCAAGCCAAATACCTTCTGCAGAAGTTATTTTTGACAAATTTAAGCAAAACCTGCTGAAAATGGGTCTCAAATTTCCACCTTCTGTTTAATACTCTTTTTAGCATTTATAGCTCTCTATTGAAAATTAACAACAAAAAGAGTATTGGTAATTCTTTCTGCTAGTCTATCAAAGTCTGTGTTTCCTCTACAGAATGAAAATACCAGGGGTTTTGCAGTTTCTTTTATGAGTGACCTGTTTGCTTCTGACTGATAAAATGCCAAGCTGATTTTTAATTGCAGCCTTGAAAATTAGAAATGGAAAGCAGAAAAATAAGTGAAACAAATCATCTACTGAAGAAAGCTGAGGGCAGTTCTAAAGTTCAAGAAGCTTTTCAAGAAGGTAGAATGAATGTTATCTTTGTGAGAAGTGCCAATTCTGGGTATCTGCAGTTAATACATGAGGAGTTTAGCTGGAAGAGTTTAGAGCCATATGCTCAGAAAACTGTAGGAAGAAAATAATATGGGGAAAGGTTAACACCTTGACATTAAATTATGGGTTTTAATAAAAAAATATATTATATTTTTATATGATCTGGTATAATTGACTGCTACAGCAGGTAGTAAAACAAAAATGAAAAGACTTGTTTCATCTATCAATACCTGGTTGCACCAGAGCTCTGCAAGAAATTTAATCATGTGTGTCTTTGAACTGAGTTAAATTGTTGTGTCAAATACACTGGTTTTGCTTTCAAAGTCTCTGTTCTGTAGATAAAAGTATTGTATTCAGGCCAGTTTGCTTTGTTCAGTGGTACAGAAAAATTTAGTCCAAATTTCAGACTCACTATGATCTTTTCTGATCTCTTCTATTTTTTTTTAATTGCATATTTTCATTACTAAAATAATCAAACTTATATGATTACAAACATGCAATATGGCCCTTAAGCCATATAAGTCAATCTTTTATGAGTTGTAGTTTAGATTACTCCTACTTTGGAAAAGTAATTTTCTAGAAGAACAATGCATTGCTGTGGTCATTAACAGCAATTTTATAGATTTCTTTTGTTAAGTCTTTAAAAGATCCCCGTTTTTCCCCTCCCAAAATTGACTAAATAGATGAAGCAAAAAGGAGCAAAGTATCTAACTTGTTAAAGATCCTTGAAAATCTCAGTTGGTGTTCCTTAAAATCATTAGATGCCTAAATTCCTTAAGGGATCTGAATAATTCTTT
This sequence comes from Acrocephalus scirpaceus scirpaceus, assembly GCA_910950805.1. NCBI lineage: Eukaryota > Metazoa > Chordata > Aves > Passeriformes > Sylviidae > Acrocephalus > Acrocephalus scirpaceus. The sequence goes on along the minus strand of OU383774.1, from coordinate 7,877,555 downwards.
CTACAAACATCTATAGCTGATTTGATGTCTAAGAAAAGTTTCAGTGCAGTTTCTGTATAAAGTTGTTTTCATAAGCATGCTTGGTCAAAGCTCCAGCTTTCAAATCTTCTGCATTTTTAAAAGGTTCCTCGATTTTCATGTTACTGTGAAATGGTTACAAAGAAGCTTGTACTAGTGAAGCTCATTTTTTCCATTGGCAGGGAAATAACCTTGCACTGGTATTAGGCATATTCATTCCACTGAGCAGATTTCCTATTTGTATTACTGAAGCCATAGTCAAGATTTTTTTAAAATAAATATTTAGAAAACTAGAATGAAAAAAAAAAAATCCTGTGCATCACATACACACACACATATATATATAATACACCTTACATAAGGAAAAGTATAGTTTTCCTTTTCATTCCAGATCAATCACCCAAATTCTGACCTGTAGTTTTGTAACATTATGATATCATGAAGGCTTTCACACAGGGAAAAAAATTGGAGCTGTTTGACTTTACATGTATATTTGTAGCTTGTTGAAACATCTTCGCCAATCATTCATATAATTAGTATGCTATCAAAAGCATACTAATTATATTTTATCATTTTGATAATGGTATTATTACAATATATGCATCAAATACATATACTTTATAGTATTCTATCAGGCTTACAGTAGGAACTAATTGTGAAATTGCAAAATATTTTCAAAAAAACCCAGTATTTCTATGCTTGCAAGATTTAGTTCAAATGACACTAGCCTTGGCTTCTATGAATCTTATTAGTAAATCCTGGTCTTTGAAGAATTGTCCTGCATTTTTCAGTTGTACTTGACTCGATTAGGGTTTGAAAGTATCATCTCTTCTGCCAGCTGCAAAAATTGATGCTAAGGTTTAAAGAGCAGACTCTAGGAAAGATGAAGAGGAAAGCAGAGATAGAAGCCAGTTGAATCCTTTCTTTCCAGATACAAACAAACATTGAAGGAACTGTGTGAAACACCTCCAAACAAGTGTATCTTAAGGTCTGTTTCAGATTATCAAGTGCTCCATTCTGTTATTAGCTGTGATGCTCTGAAAACACAAAAAATGAAGAATTGGTGATGATGACAAGTACGTCCTGTGAATAAGTAGCTCTCTCAGAGCACTGCCAAGATCTAAAAATGGCCAGATTGTGGAAGCTGCAGGCTGTCTGCTTTGTAGATGACAGGTATCCTGAAGAGAACAAAGTCAAACACTGCACCACATGTAGGCCAGAGATATGACATTGCTGGAGATATTGTGTGCATTTTGTGACTCTGACAACTGCAGTGATAGCAGACTGGAGAACAGAAATCATAGATGTATATGTGCACTTGTTTTGGGGAAAATTTTCAGAAATATTCACTGAACAAGGTGATAATTCAATATACTGTAGAGGTCTCTCTTCTCCATTTTACAAATATCTCATAATTATATGTTTGCATAATTTTCTTACCAATCATATAATGCATAAATGTGAATTATTTATTTATACACTTTTGTTCAGTAGAACTAAAAAGTTTGAGCTTTGCAGGCTCAAGAAATTACCCCCCAAAGTAAAAATATTAAATCTGTTTAAAAACTGCAGCATAAAAAAAAAAAAAAATCTTTCTGACAGAAGGTATTTCTAGCCAAAACACCTTTTGAGAAAGTTTTGAGAAAAAAAATACTAGGAAGTGATAGGACAGTGTAGTCAAAATCTCCCGGTCCTTTGTGTTCATACTGATTGAACAGAGGGGATGATCAGCATCCAAGAATTGGCAGAGGAAGCTAAAGAATAAAACAAGGAGTTCTTATGCCCTGCTACTTTCACATTATTCATTGTTGGAATCAAGAGAAAGATAATCATAAATAGGCATAACCCATTTTGAGTGCACACCTGTTAATATTCCAGCTATATTTTTTTTTATAAACTTTAAGTCTTTTTACTCATCTAGAAAATGCTGTCGTACTGACATCAGGCATAAGATGATCTTAAGCAAGAAGTTGAAATGCTTCAAAAACTTGAAATACTTTTGGCTGGACAAACATGATCCAATAATAGCTGACACAATAATAGCAATTTCCAATGCCTTCTCTCCTTTAGAGATATTTCTGAGACGTCACAACAGTGAGGAACTTTTCTAGAATGCACTGCTCTTAGCAGGAAGGTCCTTCTAATAAATTCAAAAGAATTGTCACTGTTTTCTAGAGGTCGAAGGAGTGCAGACAAACTGAACAAATCAAAGATGAAACATGAACAAGTTTATATGGCAACTTCCACAACAGCTTCAGTCTAAAAAGAAAATGATATGGGGGCCTGGCTGATATCAGATAGAAGAGTAAGGAAAAGGCCTTCATCATCTTCACCAGGAAGATCAAAAATCCAAGCCAGTTACATGTGGTGCATAGTTTTGAGGGAACACAAGGTATAAGAACAAACACCTTGGAAGCATTGCATGACCTTCTGTTTTCAACAGCATAAAAAGAGGTCACCCCAGTGTGCAACACATTTTTACTTCTGAATGTTGGTTGATCTCTCCTTACAATTGGAATAAGAACAGAGATTAAAAAAATAACACTTCTAAGACCACAAATAAGGGATGATAGTTACTAAATGCATGTAATAAGAACTGCAGAATAAAATGGTTATTTTACAGTCTGAAATTGTCAACAGGATTTTGGAGACTGTTTACTCAAGTAATCAATAGGAAACCAAACATTACTATGGCAACTATTACCTTACAGATGCAGTAATTTGTATACTCTTTAAGTGGACTTTTTAATTGTCATTTAATTTAAAAGTCTATTTTCTATTTTGTCCTCTCCAAAAAAATCTTAAAACAAGAAGTGAAAGCATTAATTCTATTAATATTTTGTGCAGTTAAGGCTGCCATCTTGCTGGGGTGTATGTCTACAAACCCGAACTCTGATGCTTACCTAATCTTTGGGTTAAAGAGTCAGAATTGAGTAGAACATGGTAGTGATCCCACAGTTCTAGGCCACTGGCAGTGAAGTCTTTGGTCCTTTGGAATGCCCTGATCTTGTGAGAGGTTTCAAGGCATGCACATGGTGTGAGTGAGACTGAGGCCCTTCTGGCCCTTTTGAAGTGGGGCTTATTTCATCTTCCATACCATAGAATCATAGAGTGGTTTGGGTTGGAAGACACTTTAAAAATCATTCAGTTCCAACTCCCCAGCCATAGGCAGGGACACATTCCACTAGGCCAGCAATGAGGCATCCATAGCTTCTCTGGACAACTTGGGATCCTTCTGTGGGTCAAGATATATCTTTATCAGGCTTAACACCACTGTCCCTGCTACTAGAGTTAGAGCCAGGATAATATCTTTGATTATCCCCATGTTTCAATCTAAAAGTTATTTTTCCTGGTTCACATTTTTTCAACTACAACACTCCCTGAAAGCTCTCTAGAAAGTGTTCCTAGCTCGAGATCATTAAATTCCTCTTTCATGTCATCTTAAAGGCTTTCCTGACTTACTTTCCTTCTGTATCCCAGCTGTGCTGAGGGTGTCACCTTCTCTGACAGCCACAGTCACAAGCACATGCACCACTGGCTTGGTTCAGATTTCAGCTTCCAGTGAGTAAGGGTAAGATCCTCGGGCCTTAGGTGCATGGGGGACAACTTACATTACCTTATATATAAACTATAAGAGGAATGCACAACTTGAAAAAAAAAAAAAAACAAAAAAACCAACCAAAAAACCAAAACAACAGAATGGATAACATGCAAGTTAAAAGCCAGTCATGAGGAACCAGTGAATGATTTATACCAGGGTTCTATCTGTGCCCCATCTAAACCTGCAGGAGAACCCTAATTGGTATACAAAGGAAAGAGAAACAGTTCTGAGAATTATGCAAGTGTAACAAGGAAAAATTATAGCATTAAAAAAAAAAATCTCATTTTAATAAGAATGTGCAAAGTTCTGGAAACTGAATTGGGCTTTTGGCAGGGGAGTCAGCAGGCCGAATTTAAATGTTAATTTTGATCTGTAGTGCAGAATGCATTTGGTAATGAAGGTTAGATACAATTTTTTGTAGCCACTATCCAGTCAAATGGTGTGAATTATATCCTAATTAGTTTACAACCCTGTAGCTAGTCCGTCTTACAAACAATTAGCTGAGAGATTTTCTTAGCCTAGCATTTGATATGAGCACAATAATTTCTATCTTTTCTTCCTCCTGTCCATTTCATTTCTCTCCCCATTTTCAGCTTAGGAACGAAACCTAAAGGGTAAAAACATCCTGAGTACCTAAATGACATTAAACTTACCAAATGGTGGCCTTTTTCTCCAAGCCAAGTTAGCACTATTATTTCTCAGATTACAGCATCTGTGGTTGATGCATATTATACAAGTACATTTTGTGCAGGTATCAGTTAAATTTTATAGTGCTAATAATGGAAAAAATCTGATTCAGTACTTTGTGTGGGTCTGAGAGACATGAAGAACAGCATAATATCCTTTAAGATAAATTAATCTCTTCCATTGTTCTACCATCAATTGTCCATTGATATTTCAAATTCACAGTCTACATTTTTATGGTATTGCACTGTGCTGTACAACAGCTTTTGGGCATTATTTACAGAGAGAAACATTTCTGCAAACACATATAAGACATCACAAAATAAACTTTCAGAAGCAATTGCTTTAGGCTGAAATCTGACGCAGGGAAATAAACTTATCCACAGTAAAACAAATTTAGTAGGCATTTCACTCAGGATAAATTTGGCCTTCTGTTTTAAGATCAGAGCAAGAGTTACTTTAACTTAAAAATTAAATACAGCTCTTGACAGAATATTCTGAGTGAGAATACAGATGCTTTTGATGACCTCTTTGTGCAAAGCAGTCTTAAAAGAGAACGGGCACTACCTGTGATGTGCCAACTGCTGATGCTATAAACAAAGACTAAGTACAAAGCAGTCATAACCTGCCAGAGTCAAGGTCACCATTTAATTTGTGTTCACAACTGACTGGCACCATCACAAGTACACACTCTCAAATCAAGTGCTTTAAAAATATATTGTTCTGATCAAGAGAAAAAGTAGTTAGAAGAGAATTAACAAAACCATGGAAGGAGAATGTCTTTTAAAGCTAATGATAATTATTCAAATATATTTTGGGACAGAGATAAAAATAAAACTTGGTCACAATCACTGACAATTGCAATTTTGTAATTGCAAGTCCTTCATCTTCACTAGTAGACTTTTCCTGATATATCCTGAGGTATCATTTGTGGTTTTATTCAATGACATCCCATTAGCAAGACACAATCAAAGTATGTCCTTATTAAGTGCAAACCATGTCAGTGAACCACGGTTGGCTACAAAACAGAAATTCCAGATTTAAACCAGTCCTCCTGCATGTTGGCTGTTGCCAACAATTGCACCAAAATATTTGTGATTCCTGTTGAAATAAGGGACAAACAGCTTGTGGTTTCTCTAATGATCAGGCTGATTTTGTGTCGATTCACTAACATATACAGTGAAACTCATTGTGCAGCTTAGAGCTGCACAAAGTTCTTGAGAAAATAATTCCCTCATCTTTACTTTCTTTTAGTGACCTCTCTCTTGAAAAGATAAGTGAGCCAATAGAGTTAAATTCTTGACAGATGTGTACTTTCTTTTGTTCTTGTGTTAGAATAAACTTTCGGATTCCTTAATTCATTTTTTATACTCTTTGCAAAATATTACAGGTTATAATTGGCCAGTAAATTCCATTTACAACTACTCCATTTACAACAACTCCAACTGCATGATACAATGTAGCAGCTTCCTTGGAATTCTGCAATCTGCAAAGTCAATAACATCTAAATTAAGGTGTTTAATCTGATTAGGGGCAGACTAAGAAAGCACTGACGTGACAGAATTAGTCTAGACTCTTAATTATCCATGGATTATGGCATTTGTCTTTCCAAATTAGAATTACAAGTGAAAGTGAATCTATTAAGGAAACAGGTTAGTACTATGCGAAGCAAAGTTGCACTGCATGGTATCATCATCTCCAACTATCCCTCTATGATAGTAAAATAATGCTACAGGCACAGGCAAATCACTGTTAACCAGAGGGAAGGCATGTATGGTTCAACTAGGAATTTAAACAGAGCTTAGAGGAAGAGGCAGCACACCAACCTTAGCAGCGAAGTGACTCTAAGAAGCAATAATAACAAGAATATAAGGTTTATCACACCTTTTTCTCTATTTCTCTCTGCTACTTAAAGGGTCTATTATGCCCTTTCCTGCCCACCCTATCTCCCCAGGAGAAATGAAAGCACTATGAGGGAAGTTCAGATCTTATGTTGTTATTTTTTGCCATCCTTCAAATCTAATATTGATTATCATGTGCCTCTTTCCCAGTCAGAAGATGCTTTGTCTTAAGAAGGCAATCCCAGAAAATGAAACATTTAAAGTGAAATAATCCCAAGATATAAATAAGACTTGTTAAACTGGAGCTCAGATTATCTCACAGGTAGCAAAAGGGTTGTATTTAAAGAGTCCATAGTGTAAAATTAAGTGAAAACCTGAAGAGAATAATTCATCTGTAAGGGGAGAATTCTTATTCTTATTCACTTGCCTAAGTCAGAACCATGAGGATTACAACAGTATGACCTTTTCTTACTTCAACTAGTGAAAAATAAAAAGTTTTGAAATGTAACACAATGAATGTATAAGTCATGCTGTGGAGAAAAAAAACAGAGTTTGTAACTAGTTAACTCTAGTTGGCCCAAAGATGCTCTCTTTTTTTTTTTTTGGCTGTGTATAAATGTGCACTGGCAAGTGCTCATCTTTTGCAGACTGAAAATCAAAAAGACTATTTCTACCTTGAAATAAAAATAAATCATATATTCTATTCCAGATTTGACAACCTTCCCCATAAAGAGACATAAAAAAATTGGGAGTTGTTTAAGCCACATGCCACAAATCATCTTGCATGCTCAAATGTCAAGTTATATTTTAGAGGAGTCACTGACTATCTGGATTTCTTTGGTAATGTTTTTCTCCATTTGTATTTGTATCCCAAGTCCATGCACTTTTTTTTCTACTACTTGGGAAACCTTCACCCTCTCAGGCAAACTCCATGGGAAAAGCTATTAAAAAGAAAAAATGAACAAAAAAAAAGCGGAAAAAAAAAAAAAAGAACAAAAAAAGCCCCATACAAAGACTGTGAAGTAGCAAATTTGAGACAATTGTCTCATTTACAATTACTGACACAAGGTAGCTGCATGCTTAGTTGGGCACCAGATACCCCAGTGACACCATTCATACACAAACCTGGAAAACATCCATATGTCCTCAAATACATGTGAAATGCAGAATTCAAGTTTGCAACATTTTACACTTCCCTCTCCCCTGAGTTTTTTATCCAGTCTGATCCATCTTGCCACCTTGATATTGGCAAGACACCTCTAGTCTGAGCACTTCCGGCATTGAAAAACTTAAGCTAATGTGAAGTCAGTTCTCTCATTCCTTGATGTGGTTACACAGTGATGCAGGAGTGGGAGGACTTGGCATTAGACTGTCCCCTTTTGGGACCATTATATGGTGTCATTCATAACAGTGGCCAAAGCTGGTATGTAGACAGATAATAAGGTGAAGCCCACATTCCTCTCTTTTGCTGCTCCTGAAGGAACATGGGCATAGCAGAAAATGTGGGCTTATATTTTCCATGCTCTTTTGAATATAATCACTGGCAACATTTAAAATCTGTGACTATTTCTAGCCCGTCAGTAAAGCTTAAAAAAATGAGATAGCCACCTCAGGAGAACGCCTTTATTATGCTATCTCCTGAACCAAGCAGTTTCAGCTCATTGGGATTCAAGTAATTAAATGCTCGAGCAACCCCTGCAAGTCTAGACAGGAACGCCTGGGTACACAATGGAGTACAAAGTGAGCAAGGCAAGTGCTGTTCCAACTTCTGCTGCTTGCTATCTGATAGTCACTTTGGTCATTCTTTACTGCCCACTGGAGATAGTTACTATTAAAGAGGGAAGGCTGATGAATCATCTTTACGTCTGGCAGTGCTGATCTGAAATAGATCAGACACATCGTCATTTTTTTGCTTCAGCAAACTTAATCCACAGCTCTGGAAAATACTGCTGAAGTTACCCTGGCAGAAGACAAAGCTTTTGGATCCTCCAATGAGTTGGCATCTGTGAATTATTTGCCACAGAAGGATACATCTTGGCAGCATGACTTGATCTGAACTTTGAAGAGCAAGGCTGAGGGTACGCTTTCACAAGGTAGTGACACTTGTCCTTTAAAGGTGGAGATGTGATTCTAAGGCAGAAAAGAGAAAAAGAGAACATGACAATTTTACAAATGAGATTTTTCAGTAAACTCATAATGTTATTTCAAAGTATAACTTTTTTCCCCAGTGAAAATCATGAGACATATCACCATAAACAAACATCTATAGAAATTTTTTACAAAGGGTGTTGCATCTTTTAAGAATCTTGAACATGAATTCCTAAAGCTGGGCTACCAAAGGTCATTTTTAGGCACTTTTTTTGCCTCGAAGTGTCATGAGCAACCATTCTCTACACATGATTTGCTGTAGGTGCCTTGCACCACAGCAAAGCAGACAGATGCCTAATTACAGCCTAGGAAGCTCCTCTTTGGGTTACATCTTTAGCAAGCCTTGGCCTTTATCCCCTCCTGCAGGTGAGAAATCTTGTCCTTGTCTATATTAGCTTGGAATCATTCACCCTTTCTCTTCCCAGTTTTCTTTCCAAGATAAATACAGACAGGTGCCACTAGGTAAAACAAATTGTCTTTTTTAATAGGTATATATATATATATATGCTGTAGAAAAATAATATATGACATATATATATTATTAATATTGGGTATCAGTAGGATTACGTGCACACTATAGCAGAATGTTTCAAGGCAAACCTGCCTTTTCTCATAGAGATTGTTGCAGTTTAAGGAAATTGCAAAATATTCTTTCCCATATCCCAGTCTTCCCTACCACTGATCTGGAGACACATACAAACTGGATAAATTTAGCCTCTGTGAACAGCTCTTCTGGTGCTCATTAACAAATACTTGCTCATTTAACATTTAGTAGGGACCAAGAGCACAGTTTTTTGCACTACTGATTTTTTTTTTCTGTTTTCAAGATGAAGTATCATTTAATTGGAAAGTAATCTTTCAGTTAATCTGGGAATTTGCTTCCCTTCATCTATGACTCTCCACTAAATTGGTCATGAATTTAGGGGGTGTTCCGATGTGTGTTTGACATTATTTACACTAAAATAATAGAAATAGAAGTTAAATGAAAAGAACTAGTTAATGTGAAAAGGCTAAGTTTCTTCATTATGTCAGGGACTGTAAAATTACAGACTAGGAAGAAATGTTTAGGTAAAACAGCATTAAATTGACCCCTATGATCCTTATGCTGAATCATTTAGTCAGATCTGGCAAAAACATACTAAAACATACAAATTTAGTAAGAGAACAGATAAATGCAGATCCCCAAAGTTTAACAGTTGTCAGTGTCCTTGTCCTTTTTGAACTCATTTGTATGCAAATACCCATGGAAATGTATGACAATGCTCACCACAATTTATGCTTAGTCAAAGAAAAAAAAAACATTTTCACTTGCTTTAATCTTATTTTCCAATGATTTCAACAGATGTCCCCTACTTCCTGTATAACAATTAGGTATTGATACCTAAACCCTTTTCTCCTCATTGATTGATTTTTAGGCCATACTTCAGCCACTTGTTTTCCATGATAAATAATCCTTGTCTTTTTGATCTTTTGTCATATGAAGCCATTCCTGTTCTCCACGTGCTGTTTTGAGTTCTAATGCTCCTTTTCTGCAGCAATTTCTAACTGCAATATCACAACATTCAAACTCTTGTACAAAAAATACAGAGTGGTGTAAATTGAGGATTTTTGACTCCTCAGAAAACAGAGACCTTCACAGCAGCACAGGTCTCTCATGCATGATAGCTTAGAGTTCATCAGGGCTGCACTTATGCATACATGTAAAAAAAATACAGAAAATACACAAAACTGTGAATATCTACTGCCTGACCTTGTGTTATCTAATTGTTCAGCACACAAGGCATCCTTGCAGCCTGCTTGGCATCACCACGTTTAACTCTCCAATTCTTCCCTTTCTCCAAGGTGAAAATATGCTTGCATATTAAGCACTGTAAGTCCCAAACAGAGGACCTGGGCCTCATCGATAATGAATTTCCATTATAAAACCTAACCTCCTAATGATTTATCATCCAACAGAGACACCTCCTAATGATAATTTCCTGTTTTTCAGGAAGCCCTGTGTTTCAGGGCTAATTTACATAACTAGGTAAATGACACTGACTGTATCACCTGTGTCTGTCACATAGCGGGAGAAATCACTTCCCCTTACAAAAACCTATTGACTTTCATTTGCTGCATCATATTTATTCATGGATCTGCTAATTAATTCTCTTTATTTTACAGCTCCTACCAATTTTATTCTCATGGAAATCTGATTTATTTGTTTTTATTAACTAGGATTGCTCTGGAGTTCTCTTTAGAAGTTTCTGTCATACCTAGCACTTTCCTTAGGTACTAAGGATGAGACAATGAACATATTTCAAACCACAGTTAGCAGTTCACCACTTTCATATTCATGGGTGAATGACACCTGGCCCTGGCAATTTACTCCTATTCATTTCTAAAATTTGTTTTAAAACCTTTTTAGTGAGGTTTCATCTCCAGACAGTTCCTGTCCCCCTCCTCTGTAATGAGAGGTTCCTTCTGCTGTGGAGCTCCTGATCTGTGACACAGGCTGCCGTGAGCTGTGACAAGTATATTATCTATACATGAAGCAGAGGTTTCCAACTCAGCAGAAGCTGGGAGCTGCTGTCTTCCTGAGGCTGCCTGTTGGGCAAAATCCTGACTTTGTGGTGGGTTGATCCTGGCCAGCAGCTAAGCCTGCAACCACTCACTTGTTCCCACACCTCCTGTGGGATGGGGGAAAGAATCAAAGAACACATGATGAAAACTTGTAGGTTGAGATAAAGACAGTTTTGTAGGTGGAGCATCACAGAGGCTGCTATGGAGAAAATTAACTCCATCCCATCCAGCCAAAGTGCAGTTTTGTAAAAGAGAGCAACCCTCCGGTGCAGAAGCCAGGGACTGCCCTGTGTAGCTCCAAAATTGGATACAGCAAAGTTGCAGGTGTCTCAAGGGAAACTTGGTTAAGGAAAGGTGGAACACAGTAGAAAAAGGGAGCAAAAAAAGATGCAAGAAGAAGGGGAGGAAGTGCTTCAGATGCTGGAGCAGAGCTTCCTCTGCAGCCCTTGGAGAAATCCTGCTGGAACAGCTGGATATTCACCCTGCAGGCTGCGGGAGATGCCATGCTAGAGTGATGGATATTTCCTGAAGCAACTGTGGGCCATGAAGAGCCACACTGGAGCAGGTTTAGCCTTAAAGGCTGCAGCCCATGGGAAGGGCCCATGCTGGAGCAGGGGATAGGTGATGTTAAGAGAAAGGAAAAGCAGAAAGGAGCTGTTACAGATTGACCACAACCCTCCAACCTCCTACAATGATAGGAAGGGGGAAGAGATAGAGTGGGGAATGAAGGAGTGTGGTTGAGCCTGGGAGAAAGAGAAGGGGTGGAGAAAAGATGTTTTAGTTTTTTTGTATTTGTTTCTCACTATCCAATTCTAATTTAATTAGAAATAAATTAATTTTCACCATTAACTAATCTCCTCATTAATTAATTAATGTCACAACTGTTTTGCCTGTATCAGTAATTAGCAAGAGATCTCCCTGTCTTTACCTAAGCACATGAGCTTTTCTCTTTCTATTTTCTCCCCTTGTTCTTCTGAGCAGGGAGAGTGAGAGAGAAACTGAGTGGGTTCCTGGCAGCCAACCAAGATCAACTCACTCCTTGTGAAGAAATTTCAGCATGAGGAAGGGTCATCAATTCTTCCCCAAATGGCTAAATCCAGGGACGACTTTTCATAAGACTTGAGTTGCAATGGTTTATCCACAATCCTTCAAGATATTCCAGCAAGTTAGTTCGGTTATTTCCTCCTTTGTTTAACCATCTTAAAAGCCTTAAATAGTGTGGAGGACCTGGAAGTTGCAGGTGGGTGTGCTGACATGGGCTTGGGTGTTAGGCTGGGAGGGGAAGGCCCCAAAGGACACTTTGGCCAGAATTTCTTCCTGTCATGGTGCCTTGCAGAAGGAAAATAAATATATCCTTCCCATGATTACCTTCACAAACTGGAATCACAATCTGGGCTTGCTCCTGAGGACAAAAGGAATGAGCAGCAGTAACTCTGAGCCCCTACCTTGCATAGAGACAATGCAAACATTTGTTCTGGTGACACAGCTCATTTCACTTCTATGGGAACTCAGGCAGAGGAGGAGCTGGTGTTTTTTCCAAAAGCAAAAGAGTCAAGCATAGCATCAGCAAGACACAAACTTCCACCTCTTGTTGTGTTCAGTATCATATTCTCAGCCCAAACGACTGTGGATTGACAAGATCTAGCTTTTTATGTTCTTTGGTCATTCATAACTCCTATTAGAAAAAAAAAATACCAACAAACAATAAAATCAGAATCCAAGCACTACTGCAGCAAACAAGTTAAGAAATATAATACATTTCTTACACAGCTATTGTTGACCCTCTCCCCTTGTAGCAAGGAAAAATCCAGCTTTCAAAATCATGATGAATATGTTGCCAATATAATGATCTTCTAACGTGCAAAAAAGAGGCCAGGAAATGATTTAAAATGCCATAAACTTCCTCAGAACAGGTTTCCTGCTGATATGCCTTTCTCCCCGAAGTGCTCCCCATGCTCTTTCTGAAATATTCATTGCCCTAATGATTTCTTCAGGCACTGCTCCTGTACATAAAAATTAGTTCTTCCTATCAAGAGAGAAGTAATTCCAAGGGAACTGTTATGGGAGAAATCCACAGGATCCAGAAATGTATGCAAAAAGTGTTTGCTTTTCTTCCTTTGCACACCTAAGGAGTTGATTTTAACCTTTATTTTCAGAAGTGCCACTGTTACTGTTATCCATGTGTTTACAAGTAGGAAAAACATATTTCTAATTTTTTTTTTCCTAAAGCTGTTATACATCTCTTTTTTACCCATGATCTGCCTTATTTCATGGACTTGTATTGTGCCCTTGCACCACTGCAGGGCTGGACATACTAGGATTCACAGGATCATTCACTCTCCAGACATTTCTGCAGCTCTCAAAGCAATTAAAAATATGTTTCATCCATCACTTAGGCTGAACCCTTTCCCCCTGCCCTCCCCCAAACATTTGCTTGCAAGTTCATTGTGGTTTTAGGAAGCAATTCCTTAACTCCTGACACCTTAAACACGTGACAGCTGCTTTGTGATGCAGCCTGCTAGCAAAGGAAATATTTCAGTGACTCAAGAAATGGAAACCTCAAAGTGTCCAGTCTTGCACCTACCTGCCCTGCAAGGAGGTTTGGCTCTGCAGGAGGGTGAACCATGGCTCAGAAGCTCTTTGTTCAGCTGTGCACCCTGAAGGCTGATTCTATAGCTGAAACATTTCATTTAAAGGAGGTTTCTACTCTACATGCAGCTGTTCAGACTTCTGCTCTCTAAATTTAATGAAATGAAAACAAATTGGTGGCCTTCATGAAGATTTGGTTCAAGCAATAGCATACCAAGCCTTGCATTGCTCATTTGTGGGATGAAATGAGTGCAGTAGGAAGCACAAAGTGCAAGAATGATACCAGCCAGGATGGATTTGACCTGGAAATTAGTGGTGAAGAGCATGATTACACTCACCCAGAAGAGAAAAAGTGATCTGAAGGAAGGCTACAAACACACATCTTGCTTACAGGGGTTTCAGTGGTACAGTAACAGATTCGGGAATTAATCTGCTCCATTCATTCCACAAAGGCTACAAATAGCTCATAGTGGAAGGAATACAAGACAGAAATCTCTAATGCCAGGAGCACGCAGGCACATTTAAATAATCCTGTCTTCCATATGTTTACCAAAACAAGGGAATGGATATTCCCTTGTTCCCACAATTTCACCAGGGTTATTCTGCAACATTAGTAATCTTTTGAGCATCTATTAAAAATCCACAAATCGCAGAAATTTCTTACTGAACCAGGGATCTCACTCAGCTATTCTTAATTAGTAGAAATGTGAAGACTAAATGAAAGATAAACAAATACTGATTTAATCTCAAATGATGACACCATATGCAAAATTAACTGATAAGAGTATGAACAAAACAGCAGGTAAAAACCAAAAGATACCCAAACCCTGGAAATTAATAACACACTTCTCCACCCCAGACTGGGAAGATTAATGCCATTAAAATTTTAATTATTTAAAACCTTTAATTCCCACTGAAAATACAGATACTTAATATTTTATCAACTTCTGTGTTTGATAAATATTTGCTAGAAAATTAATCCATTAGTCTGAAGATATATTTCACTTTTTTTGCTAGTTACATAAAGTTACCATTCACTTTTTTTTGCATAGTAACATAAAGTTAATTTTAAGCATTTAATTTTAGAAGACAATAAGCAAGTTTAGAGTCTTAAAATACCAAAACCAATCAGAAACTAAATTTATAACCAACAAGAAAGAAAGAAAAAAAATATATGTTGTATCGTAGGAAAAGAAAAAAAAAAAATTGATGAGTATATAGGTCATTATCAACCATAGGCAGGAAAATCAGAATCAGTGGGAAATAAATATACAGCTCAAATTGCAATCATACTTGATACAAAGTAAGAGGACATTTCCATGTGAAATAAAATGTTATGGCATGAAGAGCCAGTTTAATACAGGGATGGGAAAAAAGAACAACCTATTAACATAACGAGACAATATGATTTAGTACCAGAATCTATAATCTTTTAAAAATGTTATGTTTTAACCTGGTTGGAATGGACATTTTCAAAAAAACAGCTGGAGAGTTCATCCCTGCAAACAAGGGACCTTGGCTTGGATCAAGGATCTGAATCAATTTGAGAAAATGTTAAAGGATTTTAAGAGTCAAAATCTAATTTAGGTATTAGAAAATGTTTCTGATAAGGAGATTGCTGGGAGTAGTAAACAAACATTGCCTTGATTCAGACTTTACACACATAAATAAAAGGCAGTTCACTCATGATTCTGTGGCATGAAAACCAGAAATTTAATGGTAATAGTGAGATGTGGGTCTTATTAAAAAATACAAGACTGTTACCTCTTTCTGGACATGATCACATGACCGTATTGGTATATTCCATATGGCAATGGAATATATCAACATTACTTAAAAGTGTTTACCTTGATTTACTTTCCTCTTGGCAAAATTTTAAACAAAAAATTAACATGGCGCAATAGATGGAATAAGAGATGAATAACTGGCAGATCTCTAAAAACTATAATTGATCATAGAGTGTACATGCATTATTAGCAAAGTCCAGTAAGGATAAATCTATCTTCCAAAATTATTGAGTAATTATCTCAGCAGTCTGTTTGATACCTAGTGATGTCTACAGGTAGTGTGAAGATTACAGTATAGTAATAATAATAATAATAAGCATCTACTACACAAAAATTTAAATTTACAGATGGAGATGTTTTAGGAGCAACATTGTGTATTGATATTGCAAAATACAAGAAAATTCACTTGATCATAAAGAATGAAGGTTTTACCCTGCAAGGCAGCAGAGTTTGCTCCAGAAAACATCAACCAAAGAAAGGCTACTGAGTCTTTGCAGGGATGAACTTGGACACGAGCTCTAGTGTGAGTGATGCAGGTAAATGGATTGGTTATTGCTTAATTTGGAATTTGCTGGAAAGCTGCAGCACATATGTGTTGTTTGGGAATTGCCTAATGCATGCAGGTATGGAAATCTCACGGCCTACACCACTTTTATAAGTGGGGCTTGTATCTTTGTAGTCTATAGAAAGATTTCACGTTTTAGCCATGAAGTTACTTTGCATTTTTTTTTTTATTATACACAGTGTGCTCTCATGGAAAATGCTTCATATTTCTGTATATGCATATTTCTGTTCCTGCATGCATTCTTATGACCCACTTCCATATGATGGCTGGAGCCCTCCATTTAGAATTTGCTGCCACATGGCCGAAAATCCTGGCCAAAAGAACAAGTTCTCAAAATTGACAGGACAAGACGTCCAGGTGGAAAGAGAATATATAACTGGAAGAACAAAATGAAAATCAATACCTAGCTTCCTTGCACCCAATAAACCGTAGACCTGGGAGGCATAAAAAAGTGAAACAAAATTAGGAACGTGTTTTTGCCTCTGGGGACAAGGTGTCTACAGGTGGTAGAAGGATTACATGTACCACCACTTGGTGCTTGTGCTTCAAGGAGAGATTTTAGTAGACTTCTAAGAAGATACTCAAAATAACTCAGAGTCATGCCATAAATGCAATCTGTTTTGTTTACTATGGAGAAAATAATGTTAAAACTTTCCTGAGTATGTAGTGTACTTATGCTTTAAAGTAACCTGAAAATATGTGGTACCAGAATTCACTCACAATACATGAGCTGAAGAAGCTAAAAATTTAGTAAACTCAGCATCCAAATAAGGAGCACTTTCCATGTACTGAGAGCTAATAATTTAGCCTGGAAGACAGCAGACTTGCTTGGAGTACTTTAAATAAGATTCAGTATACTTTAATGTATCTTTTGAAGATGGCTGTGTGGCATGTGTATAAGGAAGCTCAGACTGCTGACAACTTTATTGGATTAAATAATTCAACTAGCATGTAAGGTGAACCATGCAGTATCATAGGACCAAATTCAGAACTTTCCTGATAAAAAAGCTGTGCTTTCTGTAATGACTTCTTTGTTGTGTTCTTAATATTTGAAGCATTCTGGGACAGAAGAAAATCTAAGCTAGCCCTGAATTTAGAGCTAAAGGCACACTTCAATTACCCCAATAGAGCTGGCAGCACTGAGGGTTGTTAACCATTCTCATTTTCATGACCATGATATTACAAAATCAAACCCCCTCATAGCTGACAAGTTAAAAGAGTGAATGGCAATAAATCATGGTGCTACTCAAAATGATGAGCTGGTTCTTCCACTGCTATAAATCAGCATTATTTCCTTGGCAAATGAAGCCTTAGATTTATTCCAGGTAAGGGTCTGACCAGCATGTAGTGTTTCGAAATCTGGAGAAACCATTTTTCTTGGTTGCAATGTGCCTCGTTCATCATAAAACCACAATAAAACATTCAGAAAGGTTACTTAATACATTGTCAAAATAAATGCATCTCTGTAAATCAGAGTCAGCATGGTTATGTCTCTGGTGATACTAGTGTTGCTAAGGTAACTACTAATTTCCACCCTAAAGTAAATATTACATAAAGCTGACAGCTTATTCAATTTTATGTGTTAGACTTTGGGGCAGAGCATGTCTTTTATTTCTTCTTGTGATATTGACCCTGCTTCGCTTGTGCACCCTCTTGGCTGTTTAAAATCCTTTATCCTTTAACCTTTATCACCTGCCAAAAAAAGTATCAAGGTAACAGCCAGCAAATCTGATCCCTCTGGTCTGCTGCTTTTTCATATGCTTTGCTTTTTATTTCATGTCAGGTTAGGAGTCAAATTTCTTGACTCCTACCCTGAAGCTTAGAAACAGCATCTCTAACACACCATGAAGTCAGCCTCTAAGACATACAGCTGCTATCAATGCAGCTTTCCCCACTTAATTTGAATCTCTGATAAGCAAACCCACTTGTCTTTCCCTTTTACACTTGTTGGAGACTTTGGTGGGCAGCTGTTAAACAGACAGCAGTACTTATGTGTTTGTAGGAACTCCTCTAAAGATATAATTTCAAATGCAAAATGTTTTGTGGCAATGGCACCTTAAACTATTCCTTCCCTTGTCTCATGGTGCACTTTGCTTTCTACTACGCTGGCACAATCATTTGCTACTCTGTGCTACAGCTCTGATTAGGATTCTCTCTTAAAAATGAAAAAAGCCTTCCCTGACTGCCTTTTTTATTAGCCCAAATCAATTCCCTGATTGGGTTGAAAGCAAGCCCTATAAAAAGGCATCCTAACATAACCAAGGATGTTTGTCTGCATGGCAACAGGAAAATGGGGATGTAAGGGGAGAAGGGCAAGGAAAATGAAATCTAAAATTTCAGTTTTTCTGCACTCAGGCTCCCAAACCCACAATACATATCTTTGAATTCCACATTTACCATTTTCTTCCTCACTTAAGAAGATGCTGGACTGCAGCTTTCATATTTAGGTCTTGCCTCAACTTTTGATGACACGGTCTGGATATATCCAAAGCACATACTCAGAATGTGCTACTCTGATATAATGCATCTGTAACTAGATTCAAACATATCCTTTGAATTTCATGGAGTGACATTGGCTTACACCAGCAGGGAAACTAACTTAAGAAGGTGCAACAGAACAGGGCAAGCACCACCTGCACACCTGTCAGGCCTGTTCAAAGAAATGCTGAATAGCCACTGGCCTGTAGCTGCTACATGAAATTACTTTTGAATAGCATCAGTTGATAAGAGGTTTAATCTCACTTGGAAATGCAGTGCAATAGAAAAAAAAAATCAACCCTCTGTTTACAATAAAAACCTTTCCCATCTTTTGCAAAAAATAAGTTTAGTTTATGAAATACCCACAAATTCTCACACGATGAGAAATGGGCGAAAAAAAAGCTTCTTTTTTGTTTCTATTAGTGGAAAATGAAATAAAAGAAGATAATTTTCTAGGTGTGGAAATAAGCTGGCCTAAATTGTTGAATTTCATACCTTTAACTAGGCTGCATGAAAGAAGGCTTGCACTAGTTATTTATATGCTCACATCTATACATTCATCACATTTATGCTGCTTATTTTGAGAACAAAAGAACATAGGACATGTACTAAAAGATATGGCTTTGACAGCTTGCCAGATGTCTTGTTTTCCTCTGAAACAGGGAGCTAATCACTGCCTCACACTCAAGATGCAATCCTATAAACATTAAACTGCAGCAGTGGGAACGTGGGACTGAGAAACTTCTTCATGAGCTTCAGAAAATGTTTAAGTTCTATATCAGAAAATTATTGCTTTTGGGAGAGACAGATCCCCATTCCAACCTCAGTGATTGAATGCAACATCTTTATATTTGTGAGGAAATATCATGGACTCTCTCAAGGAAAACAGCCAGGCAAACTGCCTTTAGTTTGCTTATCGTTCCAGAGCGGCTGAGGTCTAGGAATCAATTAAGATTCCAGAAAGCTCCTGGGAGGAGCGTGGGCTGTGTGTATTTATTTGCACAACCCCTCTGCACTCCTGGGCTTTTTTGTCTGAATGGTTGTTTTCTATGCCTGTGTAGTCTTTGAAATCCAAACCAATAACAGAGATGATTTTATTAAGCGGACAGATGCCCTTAACAAACCAGACTGGAATCATCATTGCCTTTGACGTAAATTTATGGAGCAGTTGTCAGATGGTAATGACTTTCAGTCATCACCATGTCTGAATCTGGGGCTGTGAATTGGGTTATAATAGACTTGGTGTTACATTACCAGTTTCCTGAGCCATGCAGTGTCCTGCATCCATCTTGGAAAGAATAGATCTCCATGTTCCTAACAAAATGTTAGAAAATTAAGATTCTTTTTTCAATATCCATCCAATGTGCACAGACTGAGGGATCAATTAATATTCCTGCAGTCATGCTTGACTTTTAAAGAGAGACTTTCAACATAAACCCTCCTTTCTTGGTAATTTTTGTGATTATCACAGCTAAAACATCCCTTTAGAACAAAACCAAAATAAAAAAAAAAAAAACAAACTTTAGACCAATGATTTTCATCTCTGCAAAGTGAGTAGAATCAAGGTCAAAAAAAGCCATTTATGAATTCCTTAGGCTTAAAGCTGTACTGTCACAAGAAAATGGACACAGATATTTGCATCTTGTGGTGAGTTTTCTCAAAAATTATTCAGAGGAATAGATTTTTCCTTCTTGAAGGAAATAAATTTAAAAGAACATATTTAAATCTAACTTCATTTTATAGTGCAAGCTAGTGTATGTACAGCCCATGATTTTATGCAAGATTGACTTATAATACTTGTTCATTGGAATAAACAAGAAATTATTTATTTAGCATCTTTTAAATTAACCTATTTTGCAAATGCACCTTGGTGTTCATGTCCCATGCCACAGCTTAAAGAGTGATGCTGGGGGACAAATGATCATAAATACCAAAATCCCAATGATCCTCAGGAAGTATGTCACAGCAAGAAACAAAATTATCAGAATTCTTAGAAATACATCCTAAATTCTTTGAAATGATTAAATCTTTCCTCTTTACTTAGGATGACTGTAGTTTTGCTAACAACTGAAACAGGTCTTAAAACTCTATTTCTTACACCCGTCTACGACAAGAAAACCTGCATTAATGATGTGAGTAACACGTAGGAGATCAGCATTAAGCTAGTTAGAAGATTAATGTGCATGAAAAGGTCAAAACTAAAATAGAGTTAGTCAAATGTAAGAAACTGGCTTTATCTGATCTAAGTCACTGTGACTACATATTGGCTCATTACTATACAGAACAAGAGTTTCTCCATTTTATCTCTAGGGATAACTGCTACCCTTGAAAGAAAGTGTTTGGAAATACTTGCTAGTGTTCCAGGATGGAAAAATTTGAGAAGTTTCTACCACAGGAGTCATCCATAAACTTGTGCAGTTTTCAGCCAGTGAAGGAGTAGCTAATACTTCCTACCCAAGTCCTTCCAAAAGTCTAGACTCCATTTTATCAGCAGGACATAAATTAGGGTGAGCTCCATTCTCAGTGACACTGCAAACAAAGCTCAGCTGTATATGTGCTGTGCTGCCTTGGTACAATTTATCTTTCAGAGATCAAAAGACTCTACAATGTTTTTTGGAGCACAGTAATTATGGTAGCTCCTGTTCTGCATTCACACAAACAGGAAAATGTGTCTAAGACCTCCTTTGTACCTGCATCAAATAATTATCTCTTTTTTTCCCCAACAGCAAATAATAGATGTGACCAACTGACAGGTCTTTTCCAACATGATAAACTTGAGTCCTGGAATTCTGTGATCACCTATTCTCCTTTTGTCATTAAATAAGTCAAGTTAAAAAAGACTTTGAGAGTTGTCTATATCAGTGCAGGGATAATTCAAATTTAGCTGTCTGTGGATATGGAGAATCCAAAACTCTCTGGGCAACCAGGTCTGGTGTTCAACCATCCTCACAGTGAAGAATTTTTTATCTTAGATCTAATTACATTTTTCCTTCCTGCAGCCTCTGTTCACTGCCTCTTGCCCTTTTGCTGTGAAACTCTGACAGAAGTCTAGCTCCATCTTCTCTATAAATCCTTTTTAAGAAGTTGAAAGTGACATTTAGATCTTCCCCTAGCCTTATGTTCTTCAGTCTGCCACTACTGAGCTCCATGACATTTCTGTCAGCCCATTTCTTGGGGTTATTGAATTATCTCTGAATGACAGTCCTTCCCTCCAACTTGTTTGTTGGTCCCAGCACTGGTGTCATCTGCAAACGTGATGAGTATTTATCATCATTCCCACCACTCTGCTCATTAATAGAGACATTAATCAGTATTTGCCCCTGTATCAGCTGCTGAGGAATGCCACTGATAATCACATGCCAGTTGGACTCCACACCACTGATCATATTTGGCAGCCTAGCAAGTTTTCCATCTGTCCACCCTATTTTTACCACTTTGGCTGCAGAAATTCTACTATGAGAGACCATGCCCAAAGCTCTGCTGCCATCAGAATAAACAACATCCTGTGCTCTCTCCTCTTCCACCAAGCCATTCATGTAATCTCCAAAGGCAGCCAGAGGTTTGTAAGACAAAACTTTCCCTTAGGGAAGGCAAAGTAGATAACAAGTCAATATGTTTGGGATATTTGGTGCCTCTGCAAACAGCAGATCAGTAAAATTTTCCCCATAGCTTTATCCAAGGCCAAAGGTGGACTGACCGCCCTATAATTATCTGAATATTTACCTTTGCTTTTAATGACTGTAGATTGATTTGCCATTTTCTCATAATTTGTGACTTTCTCAAATGGCCACAGCCTCTCCAAGATGACAGAAAGAAGCCTTGCAATGACTTCAGATTGTTCCCTCATCATCCTTGAACATTTCCAATCCTATAGGCTTATATTTCTCCTGTTTCCTTAAGCTATCCCTTTCCTGGTCCTCCTCTACCATTAGTAGTTTACATTTCCAAGGACTGACACTGGACATGGGACATGTCAGGGGCATGAAAGCCAACCTTGCCACAGTAAAGACTGAGCCAAAGAAGGCAGAGAGTCTTTCCACATCCCTTGTGATTATATTGCCTATCCCAGGTCATTTGTTCATCCTTTATCTTCTAATAAATTGAGGGAAAACCAATTATATTCTTTGTTAATATATTTAACCAAATAGCATAAACATTTTTATTGTATTTACACACCAGCTGTGAATGAATCTGAATTGCTGTAATAAACAATTTCATTGTGCAATTTTCATAATATTTCAACATATATAATTAAACTTTATTTTTGGTATCTCTCACTTACTCTTTGCAACCTTGCAAGGTAACCCACAGCCTCTGGAAATTTAGTGAGGTGGCCATTTTTTGATCCACTATGACTTTCAAATGTTTCGTTTCTCTGCATAAATATCCTATACATTTACTGTTCAGGCTTAGCTAGAAACAAAACAAATTGCTCCAGGATTACTTAAACAGAAAGTTCTTAAGCTAAAGAGATCTATCCAGACAGCAAATCAACCCATGATAAAATAGCAATTTTCTTATTCGGGCAGGTCAGTAATTTTGTGTGTACTGTGAGGCTGGGAATAACAGCTTCATACTAGGCATTAACCTTAGGTCTCTTTGCCAAATTTTCTTCAAAGACCTGTAAGGCTAGCTGTTATTGTCAGAAAGTGTACTTATGAATCAGCACAGACACAATTATACTGAGTGAAAGTAAGAATTTTAAAGAATATTAACATTTCAAAATCAAACTTTTAAAAAAACAAAACCAAACAACAACAACAACAAAACCCAAGTAAGCAAACAAAAACCCACAAAAATCCAAACAAACAACAGCCAAAACACCAAATCAAACCAACCTGAAAAAATGCCATTTGAACTTGCCTTGGGAACTTTAAATGGAAACTTTAAAGTATGTTGTGACTGTGCTTACAGAATGGCTTTAATTCTGTGATTTTCCTTTTCCCTACAATACTAGTGCCATTCAGAACACATAATAGACACTTTGCTCTTCGTAACAACTAGTCAATACTTTCTTTACTTCTTCTAAGGATACATCCCTTTGTTCAGGCTTTATTTACTATGCACTCTATAAATCTGCTCTGATTAGCATCACACAAGGACTCAGCAAGAGCGGGAGGAAGAGAAGTGCATTCTCCCGGCACCTCTCAATAGCTTCAGAATGCAAGTCTTGCAAATGCAAACCTTTTCACAATAAATGTTCCAAATTATCCACATAAATGATACTGGAATAAATAATTCCCTCCATACATAACCTTCCTTTCAAAAACTAGTTCATTTCCTGAACAAAAATTTCCACATTTTAATCTCTGAAAGAGGGACAGTGGGTGGTGGGAGGTAAGGAAGAACACACAACCATTTGTTCAACAAGGATAAAGAAAGAGGCAAAACAAAATGTCAAGTGGCTCGTGAGCACAGTTATTTTGTTCACCTAAATCCAGGTATGCCATCACGCCATATCCACACTGCACATCAGCAAAAAGCCATCACATTCTCCCTGCCAGCCAAGGCAGATCTTGAAGCATGGAGGTTATTCCCTTTGGCAAGCTTTAAAGTGAGGAAAAAGAACATGGCATATTCTCCAACCTCATGCTCAAAAAGGCTGAAATCTTCATGTTTCCTTGCTTGCAAAACCCTCAGCCTGAAGATGACATATAGGTATAAGGTTATTTTTGTATTGCATGAAAAGAGAAGAAAGAATGAAGTGCTACAGCTCCTGCCTTAGTCTCACAAGGCAGGTGACATGTAGCACATAACATTTTGGTGTAAGCTCTGATCCCACTGAAGGGGAGTTTTGCCATTGGCAGGAACAAAGAAGAGAATTTCCCTAGCTCTAGGCCAAAATCAGAAGATATGGATTGGTTTAGAATATGCAATTGCCAGGAAAGGAATTTGACTCTTTGTGTTTAGATATTGTGTGAGACATTTTGGCATGAAATGTGGTAAGCACCACAAGTCATAGATTATTAATTAAAGCACCTACCCTTTATCTCTGAATGTAATCATAACTATATATAAAAAACATGTCATACAGCTTATCAAAATAGATATTTATTACTTTATATGTATCAGGTATTAAATGTGCATGTACTTAGGTTATACATGCTCCATGTAAATAATTACAGTCTACAAGAATAAGAAAACATTTCTTATATATTAAGTTTCTGTCAGTTCTGGTCATTTTCCCACTCCTTCCTGAACTCTATATACGAGGTAGGTCCTCAGCAATCTGGAATTCTGTCTCCTTCTTCAAGATTTTGGAGGGAGGGGGAAATCATTT
Source organism: Acrocephalus scirpaceus scirpaceus (assembly GCA_910950805.1). Taxonomy (NCBI): domain Eukaryota; kingdom Metazoa; phylum Chordata; class Aves; order Passeriformes; family Sylviidae; genus Acrocephalus; species Acrocephalus scirpaceus. Next base: position 7,853,002 of record OU383774.1, on the reverse strand, counting down.
TTGTTTCTTCAGCTCAAACCTCTTATGGGAAGAAGTTGGTATAAGTCTTTATAACACAAGGTGTCCTTATCCTGTCTTATTGTTGGGGGAGATGGACTCCCTCACTGTGATATGTAGTGAAAATTATTGCATTCCCAGGGCAAGCAAGTCAAGATGTCTTCATGTTGTCTGGGAAATGAAGTTTCCCTGTGGCCAGAATCAGATGGCAACAGAAGTTAAAATTTGAGCCACATAATCCTTAGGTACAACCTGACATTTGACCAAAGAGCTACACTGAGAGGGTCTCAATATCCTAAAACAGCAGACACCTGCTGACATGCTGTGGATGGAAGTAAATAAATTCCTTTCCTGCTACCTGCCTTGCTTGGTCTTTGTCAACCTCATTAATGCAAATAGGGGCCTTTTGCCTCCTGACAATCCATCACACATGAAGACTAGCCAGGAGAATGATTTCTTTACTGATCAAGGAACATAAAGGTCAGAGAGGTACCAAAAGATGAGAAAATTACTTGGCCATTGGAGGAAAGAGAGAGCTATAAGATTGGAGGAAAGAGGGCTGTAAGATGCTGTGGAAAAACTCAGTCATTCCATCACAAAAGAGTTCAAAAGAGAGAGAAAAGGTAATAGAGCAGTGTCACACACACTCCAAAGCATCATCTCTGCATTCATTTACACCACCCTGGTTCTTCTATTTTTACCAGAGTTATCCAATTATTACGAGTGAGTTCATCAGGTGTATCTCCCAGTATGTATGGGTAGAGCTGCACAAGGCAGAGCCTATGGGCCACATCATCTTCTGGGGGATCCCTCTTTTTTAAACATGAAAATAACCCAGGGGTAGAAAATGGCTTACAAATTGCCTGACTGATGTTCAGGTAAATGAGTAGAGGACCTTTTCAGTATACAGCAGTATTAGGACTACAAGGTGCACCGTAGGTTAGCTTAGGAGAAAAAAAAAATACATTGCCTAAAAATATTGCTCTCCTTTCACATGTTGCTGGTCTCAGATACACCAAGTGATATTGATCTAGTTGATAAATAATTTGTTCCATTCATCCATGCTTGGGAACATTCAATCTATTTACAACCTCTAGTGGAGACAGAGGTGTTTCAAAATTCTACTTATTTCAGTTTTCCCAATATTATTATTTTTACTGATGATATTAAAAGAATTATTAAAAAAAAAAAAAGCCCAGAAATCATTTTCTACCAAAAAAGATACATTAAAAGGAACATCTCTTTAAGTAAGCTAGTTTCCAAGTTCATCCATGTTTAAAATGAAGGAAGAATATTTTCTTTGATCCAAATTTTGAGATATTTCCCCAGACCTGTACATAGAAGGTGGTTAAATCCATTTTGATTATGGAGTGCAAATATTGACTTGTTCACTTGTTACTTAAATGTGATACTTGGCTGACATTTCCTTTCTGCTCTGGATTTTATTGTAAACTAAAACATAATTCTTTTCCATTTTTCCTCAAATATTCTGTGTTGGAGTTAACAGTGGACTTACCATTACAGATTTTTGTAAGTGTCTCTATCTGATTTGCTCCTGTTTCATGTACTCTTTTAATTACTTTTTTTAGAAGGCACGATTAAACACATTACAGATATTTGACAATTTGACCTTTGTGGGCTACAGGATTTTTTTAAATTTCTAATGGCACATTGCTTAAATTAATATAAAATCTTTTTATTCCTTGTAGAAATTAAGAAATATATTAAAAGATCAACATAGATTTAATAATTTCATGTGATATAATGGAATTCTTGCTTTTAATGAAATAAAGTGTTTTCAGAACGTAATTATTATCTATATTTTTACTAATATAAAAGTCAAGTTATTGATGAATGAAAAAAATCAAAACTTATGATATTTGGAAACCTAGATTGTTAGTGATTAGTAAATATTAGTTCCCTAAGCACTTTGGATAGACTATCAACAACGGTATTAGATTTTTTCCCTTCATAATTAGGATACATTTGAGCTTCCAAATTTTAAAAATTCTCCTTTGTCATACCTGTGCTATATTCAGGAAATGTTAATCCTATATTTTCTCTTGTAGATGATTTTCTTCTTAATCAACTAAAGGAAATATAACCATTAAGCAATGAACTTCAAGAGCTTTAAAACTGCAGACATTATCAGCAGATGAACTGTTCCTTAGATAAAGGGATTAATAATTTTTTGCATATATGAACCCAAATAACTGAATTCAGATGTGATATATATACAGTGGGCACCCTCAAATGAGCATTTGATAGAACCTTTTTCTGCAGGAAGGTTTACCTGAAGGATCTAAAGGAATAGGAAATACAGGCAACCCGGACATTGCTGCAGAAGGGGTGAAAATTGCATGAAATGTCATGCTGCCTGCCAGAGATAAGGTCTACAAGCTGACCAGAGGCCACAAAGAGTCCTAATGGAAATAGGTCTACTGATGACTGTATATTGAGATTTAAAAAAAAAAAAAAAGATTATTTTGTTGGCATGACTTAAAGATGGCTGTGCCATGTGATGGACTGAATTACATTACAGTGAGCAGATAATGTGAAGTGATATTTTAACATCCATAGATGAAGACTGAAACATAGAAGACAAAAATAATTTGTAATATTTTGAAATGTTCCATCAGCATAAGACAGAGATTTTTCAAATGAGAGACTTGAGTATACAGGTTCTGTATTTGTGTAAGGATCAAGATATAAATTAAACCCAAAAGTGAGTTATTTGAGACACACAGAGATTGAATTCCAAAAAAAATAGCTTTACATTTTGAGCTAAAATATTCTGAAGTTAAAAAAATAGATAGTAGGAATGATGAAAATGAAATCTAAAATGTCTCTGAGTTTCTATAAGAGATCTGAAATACAGTATGAGAAATAAATGTTATTTTTATAAATAATGCCGTATCATCCAATAGTGTTTGGTCACCTCTCTTTTGTCCTCATTAATTTAAAGCAAACTCTGGTCCAGGGAAAAATATGCAATAACACATGTGTTCATACAGCAGGCAACATTTTTCCATTATGTGCGTTTTATATCACTGTTTCCATACCAAAATCCTGAGACCATTTCTCAGGTCCTTCTGGTTTTCTTCCTGCTCACAATTTATCTACAGGTCACCACAAGACCTCCTTTGACTACTCTTCTCTCATTGGGATGAAAGCCCCAGGGGTTACATTCTTGATAGGCCACTCAGTTTTCCCCCAGATTATGCTAGTCATCATTTCCTCTCTTCTTTTTTACCTTTCTGTGGCTGCCCAGCAGGCCAATGTGTATTTCAAAACCCTCTCCCAGGTTTCCATCCTAAGCTCCCCAGCCAGGTGGCTTCACTCGTCCACCTCCTGTTTTTTCTGCCTTCACCTCCTCTTATGCTGCACTAATTCTGGCACCACTCCACTCTCATCAAGTTAAAATCATCACTAGTAATTTTCTTTACTTTGCTGCTATAAGGCTGTCTAGGAGTCACCAGAGGAGTGAAGAAGATTGCAGATTCCTAACATTTTAGATGCAGATATGAGGAAATCATTGCATATCCTCAAGCTCTGGCACTAGCACACATTGTTATTTCCTGTCTGTCAGCCTGAACACAAAAGGAAACAGAATTCCAGTCAGAAAAAGTTACATGAATCCAACTCCCCAACTGAAATGATGCTTTCTCTTATTATTCTACCTGCATCACCCTGCACTGAGCATATAGAAAGCAGGATGCTCTTACTTTTGTCCTGGGTAATTCTGAACACCACCAATGCCGTGACCTTTATGCCTCCCCACTTACCCACTTCCATGCTTTGGTGTGTGCTGTCAGACTTGATGAGCAGAAACCCACTGGCTTTACTTTCTCCTATCCATTTTCTCCTACTCCCTTATCCATACAGGCTTGGCAATCTGACAGAGAAATATGGCTCCACGTAAGACTTTGGAAAATATCTTCCTTGGTTTATAAGTCTTCTCATTATAAGGTACACAAAGATAGCAACAAAATTCACAGAGGAGACGGAAGGTAATTGTAATTCTATCAAGACTTCTAATTCAAACTGCTTCAAATGTTAATAGATTTCCAACGCAGCACCAGCTAATCCCACACTGTCAATTTTTATAGTGGGAGAATCACCTGCCCTGACGTGTTTAATGTGCTTTTTGTAACCAAGCACCTTGAGCCACGATCTCATCTGTTCTCATTAAGGAGACAAAGTGGAGGTAGGTCAGCCTGTGGATGGGAATCCTCTGGGGACAGCTCCCACCAGGAAATATGCTCAGCCATTACCAAAACCACACTGGAACAGCCCACTCGGCCCCGTGTCCTGCCAGGCACTGCCCGTGACAGCCGGCAAATCTCTGCCCTTCCCTCTCGCCTCCGTGTCCCCCTCCCCTGTGCAGGGAGCAGATGTGGCCACAGTGACTTGCCACAGGAGGTGACACTATTCCCTTCAGGTCCATGTTAAGTCAGCGTTGCAGTGAGTGGCAGGAGGGACTCTGCTAATAGAGGTTTTGTCCTCGGGATGAGAAATAAAACGTTCTCTGACTCGTGGCCATTAGAAATCCCACAGTGCTTTTCACCAGGCTGGGGTTCAGCACTGGTATTCCGATCATATTCCAACACAGGTAATTGCCTTTCACCTGCTCAAATTCTCCTGATGCACCAGCTGAGTTCTCCTATTCGCCTCCTGGGCTGAAATCAGCAGCACCAGCAACACAAAGGTTGCTACTACCCCCTGCCCTGCTGCTGGCTGTGTTTTAGCAAAGAGCATCGCTCCCTACATACAGAGCATTCCAAATCCTTTGCAGAGCATCTTGATGCATGTGAATGGTGCCATACATACACACAAAATAACCAGTCAATAACGTGCAGTATTAAAGGATTTCAAAAGAAATTAGGCTACTTTCCCCACAAATCATTAGCTAAAGAAAAAAAAAATCAGAAAGATGGCATATAGAAATTAATATCTTGGTCAGGTAAAGAAGTAAACATTTCTCTAATATAACTGAGAGAGTACAGATATTGATTTCTGAGCAGATAGGATACTGCAGCCTCTAGCAATCCTATGATTAAATCACTAGCTTCGGCTCTGGCAGCACTGTTTCCTGCAGTTAAAAAAAATAATTAAAATATATATGCAGAGGATATCACCAGATCCCCAGAGCTGTTCCTCTGAGTAAACTGGCAATATGTAAATATTTCCCTGAGGGATTCTGATCTAGTACAAGATTACCTGACTGAAGTTGATCATTTTAGTACTTCTTTGAACAGGAGGTAGTTTCTGCCTTTCAGACTGGATTTGTTAAAGCTCTGAATGGAAATAGATTAAAAACTGCAACGAGCCTCTATGGCAGGGCTTTCTGAGCACTCTGTGGGCAAACAGATTTGGTGCTCTCACAGGTTCTGACCTGAGTCTCCAGGAAGTTAACACCACTCTTTCTTTGCTTTTACTGGACTTAAACCAAGGCTTCCCACTTGGAGGCAGCAGGCACTGCTGAGATACAATGCTCCTACTGCCAGAAATGGAGGGTTTCATATAACCCAACAGCAGTAGCCACAACTGTGAAAAAGCAAAGGTCTTTTAAACCCTGTAACTTATCACAAGAGCAATCTGTGCCATAAGCCATGAAAGCAGAGATCTGATTAAAAAAAAAAAACCACACTAAAATTGGTGGGCTGGGTTGATTTAGACAAAGGCAAAGCCTAGAGATGCCTTGGCAAAGCAGAATTTTATTATTGATCATCATATTTCTTACAGATTCAAAATCCAGTTCAAGAAAAGTTTATCATCTTACTTGTCTTTTCCCCTTTATCAGATGGAAAACCACAGAAAAATAAAGTTTTGTAAGAAGATTTCTTTAAAGCTGCTTAAATGGCTTCAATATTCAGTGGTATACAAAGGGATATATTTTTCCACTTTAATTTAAAACAATGAGAAACTAGAACATTAAAGTGATAGATTTTTTTTTAATATTTAAATTGAATGAGGAACTTCAATTTCAAGGCCAAGAATGAAGCACCATTGCAACAGCAGACCCAAGCAGAATGGTCTGCTAAAAAGGGTTAGACAAGAAATTCTCTAAATATTAATAAAAAAAGAGAAGTTACTAGAAATTATGCGTCTTAATTGAACACCATTTATTCCTTATAAATATTTTCTATTTAAGGCCTAATATGCATTAAATATTTATGAAATCTTTATTAAAGGAATTTCACAGTGGTGCAATAACTTTTGAATAGCTGAAACGATAGGGCAAAGAAGTCCTAAGTTGGCAGATTTGATTTCTAGGGAATTAACAGCTCATAGGGGGCTCTTCCCAGACCTATGGACCCAAATAATTTCTGCTCCATGGCCTGGTGACATCTGACCAGGGGAGGGTTGTACTGTGGGAACATGGAAAGGGTCACAGATGATGCTGCCTGGACCTGTTTGCCTGTGTGATTCCTGCCAAGACACGTTTGGTCACTCCAGGAAACCCAAATCTAGCAGTGCAATTATGATGAGCACTGTGCTATAGTAAACAGGCTGTAGAATAAAAAATGTACACTATAGGGAGCTTGTGCTACATCAAGACTCTCTTCCTGGCAATAATATTTCATCAGGAAAATATTGTTTGTACCATCTCTCACTCTTTTCTTCACTTGAGGAGGTAGCTATAGTTATGGAATGTGTAAACGTGCTTTTATTTTACATCTTTCTCTTTGTTCCTTCCACTTCCCCTTCCTTCCTAACATGTTTTTATATCTCTTCATGACAGTGATACTGTCCCAAAGGGAGCATGTTTTGCTAGTGTTTGTTTATTGTTACTATCAATATGTTCAGCCAATCATTTTATTCTTCAACTCAGGAGTAATTTTTGATTTTTTAATAATGAAAAAATGTATAGTATTTTTCTTATACAAGTATGATATAAATTATTTTAATTTTTTCTGAGCTTTAATAATCAACATTTTATTCTGTTTCAAAGCTCATAGAATGGTTTTGTTACTCCTAAATACCTGTAAGCACTTCTTAAGCATCTTTCAAGCAAACATGAAATCATAGCCAACTAAAGTGGTGGAAAAAATGTCAAATCTGGAATTTCCAGAAAGATTTATTCTTATAAACAAAGAGACATAGGAAGAGTGATGTGTCTCAGTATATATTAGTGTGTTTTTGCCTTGCAGACTTTGCAGTGGAATAATGCAACAGATCTTAGCAAATGCTTAAATCACTTCTGCTATTGACCTTGTCCTGCTATCATCCATCACAGGGAAAGTTTTCTTTTGATGTACATATCATAAGCTTGTCTTCAATTTTCAGCAATATATTGAGAAAATGAAGGAAACAGAGGAATAACAGCAAATGCAACAGTATTACTTTTCCCTTTGGAAATTTCCTGAACTGCACTTTTTTTCCAAAACCACAAGCTTTCTGGGCATATTTTTAGAAAATGCCAGAAGATTCATACTCCTAGCTTCAGAAGCAGGTTTTCTGCCTTTGTGCTGGCCATACAAATGTGAGGGCTGGGTTTTCTCCTCACTCAGCAATGCCCTTTCTCCCGCCGCTGGTAGCCCCGCGATGCGCCGTGCGGGACTGTGTAATTTACATGTGGGGGGAATGGATCCCTGTCACCTCACACAGATGAGGGAACATTTTGCTGCAGTTATTAGCTTGAAGTGTGTTTTGTCCTGCCTGGTTGACACTGCCCCGTGTGCCAGAGCTTTTCAGTTTGGGAAAAGGAGGTGAACCTCACCGACTCCACTCGCGTTTCTTACAATTTCTCCTCTCAGGGAGAAAGAAGATATTCACTGAATTTAGCTGTTTGTACTTACCAGTGAAAATTCTTTTCCTGACACTGTCAAACTCTTTCTGAAAGCAAAAGCTGTTCTTCTTCTGACCCAAGGAGTCTCCACACTTTAGGCAAAACCCACGTTTAGTGTTACAGAGTAGAATTTTAAATTTCAACAAACTATTTTTCAGTCCTTAGGCTCTCATCTCCATGGCAACCAGGGACTTTTGGGAAAATCTTGAAACTATGTAGTAGACACATACTTTATATTTTATTAATGCAATATTTCCTAAAGGAAAGTCCAGGTGACTGTGAATTCCTTCTTTTCTCTATGCCTAACTTGGCCTTATTTTCTAATGTTTTCTTGTCATTGCCCAGCTCTCCTCCAACCTCAGCCCAATTCAAACAGAGCCCTCTCACTTTTCCTTCCCTAGATATCTTTCTGTTCATCTGGTCTCAGATTCAGGAAAACCTTAACTTTTCTCCAACTGAGTTACACAATTTGTAATCTTTTTTCAGCTGTCCATCCATATAATCTCACAATATAATCTAGATCTTGAAGGTTCTTCAGGCACTTGAGCTGTCCGGAATGAGAGGAGAAATGGGTTTTCATCCAAGTCTTCATTCTTGTGTGTCTCAGCTGCTGCAGTTTCCACCCCTGTGGCCTAAATGCCATATGTCTTCACTTCTATCTGTTCAAATTTTTCTGCCAAAATAACTGTTTTGGCTCATAGATTCCTGGCATCAACTCTCTCATTTATCTCAGCAAGCTCCTCTCTGAGTATAGGATATTTTATGGGTTTGCCATTTTATAGCTACTATCGTCAGCAGTATCAGGGCTGAAGGCTGGATGGTAAAAGTGACTCTCTGAACTGTATGAAGGAGAACAGCAGCAACATTTTTTAATGCATACAACCATATTCCCTATTCCTGCTCCTGTTTTGCTCAGAATCAAGATGGAGCTGCAGGTGCTGCTTTTCACCCTTTTCCCTTTTTAGACTTGTGAACACCTCAAAGGTATAAAGCAGATTAAATACTATTGCCCCAGATTAAAATTCCTTTTCTTTTTCAGAATGAACTCCCAGTTTACTTTTCCTTCCTTACTTTGAAATATCAATTACCTCTCACATTATCTAAATTGGAAGCTCTGCAGAACAGAAATGCTTTTCTATGTTTTTGTAAGATAATTGAATGGAACATAATGCAGCAGTAAAGCTTGAGCCCTTAGGTGTTAATACAAGATAAATAGACATCTCTAACCAAGAGACAAGGGACATTTGCATCACTTAGGACTTTTGCTAGGGAAATGATGCAGTCAGGCTGAAGCAGATCAAAAGAGATTGATCCCCCAAGATAAAATTTCGGATCATTTATCCTGTTGCTCCCTGGTGTTACAGAGACCCCAGAATAACTGTTAGTTTTTAACTGATGTAATTCTTTGAGTTTTGGGGTTTTTGTTGTTGTTGTTGGGTTGGTTTTTTTTTTTGAAAAAATACATTTTTACCTTTTTTTTTTTTTTTTTTTTTTTCTTCTGTATATTTGATTTCCTTACTGAGGACAAGTAATCATGGCTGGGAATACATATTCTGCTTTTTAACTCATTCATTATACAACAGGCGAAAAAAAGAAAATGAAAATAATCACTTAGAGATAAAGAAAATTACGGGAACAGTGGCTCATAAACATTCTATTTTTTCATAATGTATTACATTCAAACTTAGAGTGCAGCTCTGCAATACTGCTTGGGGCTTTCAGTATTAACTGATGTTTCATGTGATTGCATTAGTCATCCTTTTTTTTTTTTATAAAGTTTAATATATTTTTGTTAGTGCATCATCAGATAGCTAATAAGGTATAAAAAATGTCATTAGCTTAACCTCTGAAAGATATCTTAACTAGTGAACTATAAAATTCTGAGCTCTTTTAAGCATCACCTGGAGAACTAGGAGGCATCTTGTCTCTCCTTAATTCACAAATCTGAAATTAAATATCCTGCAATACTTGAATAAGCAAATAATGAGTGCTGCTTGTGCAGTTAGCCCATAGATATGGTCACTGCCAGAAAGGGCAAGAAAGAAGAAGCAGATATGAGAAAAAAAAAGTGAAAAGATATTAATGAGATTTCAAATGCAAAGGGAAAAGTCATCATACACTTAAAGTAAAACTAAGGATTTGAGGCTTTTTTATTTCTCTTTTTTAATCTAAAGTCGTGTAAAGATGACTTTATCTAACGAACTGTGTCATCTCATTAGAAAACTGCAGCCAAGAAATTTGACCTGCACAGATGATCGTGTATATCCAAAGAGACCTCCAAGCAAGCCCATGGGATTCCATGTAGGTTTTGCAAGAAGAGAGTTACGTGACAACTTAATTAAGTTTTGGTTATATTCTGTATAGCTTTATAATTAATACTGTTTATTAAATCTCTCTGTCTCCACATATAGGTACATACACAACAACAAAGATAAAGGCTAAATAAGATAAACCACTTGCAATGGTTCTTTGTTAAATATTGAAAAAAAAACAAACGTTAAGAGCAAGCACAGGGTTATAGTGCTTTGAATACAGCTTATTTTAGGCAGAAGAAACTTGCTCCAAAAACCACCAAGAATCAAGATTCCACTCTGTGCAGTCCAGCTTAGTCTCCTCTGTTTAATGTGAACCACCATACGAAAAGTTACAGGGATAGCCAGTGGATGAACCCTAAATTGCAAGCTAACACACCTTTAGACACAGCTGACATTAAAATATAAAGTAAAAATGTATTTTCAAAACTTTGACATAGTCTATCAGAATTTAAAATTTAGTGAAGGATATGGAATAAATTATGCCAGATGGAGATTAATATTTTCTTGAATTTGGACCTGTGTTTCTGTATCTAGATCTCTATCATTTACAACAATTCTCTCTTCATTATTTAGGCAAAGATTTATCAGAGATGGGGGGAAAAAAGGTATATAAAATCTTTTGTCACTTTCACTACAGTAAATATGTATCATATTGAACAGCCTTTATAAAAAATAGGCAAGTTTCCTCTACTTCTTAAATAAGAGTAGGAATAAGTCCAGCTCTTTTAGTTCCTTTGTTCTTCAATAATCCATTGCTTTCTTTTCCATTTTAACATTATATCTCAGGTGAAATATCTATTTATTCTTCATGTTCCATTTTTTGCCATTACAATTATCTCTCTAAGTACATTATATGTATAAGTAAAGCATTTGGGGAGTGAATTCTTATGAAAATATGACACAACAAGAAAAAAACACACTTTAATCTGTAAGCCAGATCCTCCACAAATACCTCACAGCAGAGCTGAAGAATTAAATAATAACAATGCTGTACAACCGACAGCACAGTTTCACCTTTCCCCTTTCCTTATGTTTTCATCATAAGAACCATCAGCAAGGATATTATAAGTAGTTTTTATGAAAATTGGAAAAAAAATCATCAACCCTCCAACCCTACATAATTCATTAGAATAAGATACAAATTAAAAAAAAACCAAACCAAACCAAACCAACCAACCAAACAAAAAACCCCCCAAAACCACCAAACTGTCTCTCTCTGTATATGGATACAGTTAAACAAGTTATTCCTACTTCTACCTTTTGACATAGTCATATGTTCTATGCACACCTTGCTGTCTGGTCATGGCACAAAGTGACCTATAAAGAAAGGATGTATTTACATTCTGTCTCTTCACAGCCCTAGGGTGCCCATACAAATGTATGCAGAGAGCCCCAGCCCCACATCTTTTGGCTTTTCTGCTTTCCACAGGTTTACATCACTTGACCATCACAGCCTGATTAAAGGGTAAAAACCATCTTCCTTATTTCTGGAATCTCAGCTTAGTATTTGAATACCTTAAGACCAATGCATTTAGTGCTGATACTTTTCATCGCTCCCAGCTAAGAAAAAGTTCATCTGAAAAATCTCTTCTGCTGTAAGAAGGGCTGTTAGGTGTCATAATTGAGACACAAAACAAAATGTCTCTACTCTCTGGGGCAGGGACTAGCAGGTTGCCACATCAGCAAGGTGGAAAAAGAAGAAATAAAAGCCTTCTGTTCATAAATGATTGTGGGACTCCACTCTTCTGTCTTTGGCAAAAGTACCCTGGAGTGAGTTTGCTGTGCTTGATGATGAGAAGTTGGCCATACCATCTGCTTGATGTGTTTGCCAGCTTGATGTGTTTGACTCCAGCCAAACACAGACCTGTGAAGGTGAAGAATATGAGCAACCTGATCCATCCAGCTACAGTGAGCAGTGTTGGATGAGCAAAGCCATCTGTTTGTATTTTGCTAAAGACCTGGACGTCTGCATCTACCCCATGGCTTGTGGCTTTTGCTCCCCACAGGGAAAGCATCACCTCTCTTGACCTGCTGGCATTGCTTTGCCTCATGCAGCCCAGGATGCTGCTGGCCTTTGTTGCAAGAGAACACTGTCAGGACATGGTCAACTTGGTGTTCATCAGTGACCCCAGGTTGTCTTCTGACCATCTGATTTTCATCCAGCCAGCCCTCTGCCTTAATTTGTGTTTCAGTCTATTCTTGTCCAGGTGTGGCACTTTGAATTTCCTTTTGCTTGAAATTTTCCTCCCACTTCCTTCATAGTAATGCAGTAAACTATTAAATTAACTTTTACCACAAAGGCCCATGCACAAATGATGAGCTGAACATAAGAAGCAGTATCACAGCAATGCAGGAGGAAAAAGAAAGAAATTTTGGAATAGCTTTGCAAAACAACAGCAAAGAACGTGGTAACGTTACTCAAAACCAGCGACAGAATATCCTTCATTCAGCTTGTAACCTTCTGTCATAAAACAATGCATGTGCCAAAGGAATTGCAGGACACAGACCTGCAATATTCCTTTTATTTTGCAAATTTCATCCTTGAAGTATGCTCAGATTTAAAAAAGAAAAGGTACTTATAAAATGTTCACTTCACCAACTAAGTGTTCATTTATATATCACATGCATTGTAAGCAGAGCTGACAACAGCAGCTAGAAGTAGAATCTATGAGTCACTTTCTGTGACAGAACTCTCTCTTCAGCTGACTCTAGTTACAAGACTTTTGGCCCGAGGCTCAACTTTTTTCTTTAATTTTTTTTTATTTCTCTTTCCTATGTCACTTAACATATTTCTGCTTCTTCCAAGAAATAAACTAATCTTGACAAAGGTTTCATCCTGATATGAGAGTATTCAAATTGTTCTCTCAAAGAATATCCTCCTATTCTGCTAAGCTGCAAGCTTCAAGAATCTCACTTCACAGGTAGCAATGTGTTAGAATTTGGATAATCTCCAGCATTAGATACTGCTCAAAGATATTCCCTGAAATTAATCTTCTTAGATATGATGACTCCTTTGCTACATGGTCTCAGAAGTGAGAACAGGGACCATGGCAACACAAGAGAGAATGAAACCATTTTCTGGAGTATAACAAAGAAAAACATTTTATCCCAAACATCATCCCTTAAAATAATCATGCAAGCTTAAAAGAGTTCTCCTTCCTGTCTTTATATCAGAAGTAAGCAGATAAAAGATATCTGCAGTCATTAAAGAGGTTTTTTTTTTTTTTCCCATTTTCTGTAGCCACTTCACACCTTTGGGCATTTAAGTGTATTCTGGGATAAATCAGAATGAATGTTGGTTGACACCAAGCTCTACAGAGTAAGGTCCATTACAGGAAATAAGGAATCCCATATTGACTTCAGGTACAAAAGCAGAATCATCAACAACTGGTTTATAAGACAGTTATCCAGACAGTAAATACAGAAATGCCAAGCATTGCCAGGTCAACATGAAACTTATCTACACAGAAACATATAGGGATTTAAAAACAAGAGCAGCAAAAAAAAAAAAAAAAAAACCAAACACAAAAAAAACCCAAAACAAACAAACAAACAAAAAAACCCAAAAAAACAAAACCAAAAAAAAAAAAACACAACAAAAAAAAACCCAAACCAAAACAACAAATCAAACCTAAAAATAATATCAACAAAGCATTCTCTTCTGAATACCTACAAAACATTTACCCATCAGAAACTTTCAGTCCTAAATACTCAAAGATTTTGGCCCTAAATACTCAAAGATTACTGAGTTCCATCAAATACTGAATTTCTTAATGGATCAAAGCTAGAAAAGAATTCCATTATGGCAGCCAATCCCACTGACAAGCTGTAAGGAGACAAAGAACCACAGAAAATGCAGTATTTGTGCCCTTAAAAACAAGTTCACTAATTTCATTTGTGATTAGAAGGCAGTAGAAGAGATGAGACAGAATTATAGCTGGATATTTAAGAGTTCAAATTTTAGTGTCAGCTGACTTTAAAGTATTGATTACAAATATTCCACAGGAATCATGCTGAAGTTCTAATGCACATGACTGAAGGAAAAGCAGGTAGCAACTTTAACGCCGTTAAAGTGTCTGTTACCACAGCTATCTGTAGGGAAGTTTAAATTACAAGCTTATACCTAAAAAAGCAGAACTGACCCTCCAAATAAATCACTCCCAGTTCCACCCAACACACAGTGACACGGCCAAGATGTCTCAATACGTTTCCTAGAGATGATTTTAAAAGAGACTGCAGCATGTATTTCAGGAGGCACAAAACCAAAGAGAATAGATTTAGGGTGTTCCAAACAGTATTTCCCTCTAAACTTCCTCCCTGCATTTCCCTCTAAAGTCTGTAATGCTTTGCATTAAATATTGGGCTGTTGGTGGCTCAGAGCATCTGGAAAACTATGGCACATGTCTTAATGTGAACCACTACCTATCAACCAAAGCAACCCCCAAATTTATCAGGTATAAAATATAATTCATTAGAGAAGGAACTATATATTCAAAAAGCAGTGTTAAGTTTTCTAAAGAAACAGGAATAGAGTAATTAAAATCAGTCAGAACAAAAGAATCAGACAATTGAATTTTCTTCTCTATTTTGCTGATTTTTTCATCTTCAACTTAGTTTTCCTAATAATTGTTTTGCCAGTAAAACACAATGATTCATTCTGGCTGGCACGGATTAGGAAATTGTTTACGTAGAAGAAAGGGTGGTATCCTGTAAAACACACTCACAGGGTTTCCAGTAACACTTCCACATTCAATGAAGCCATTCATTGTGTTTTCTTTGCCTTACTTTCTTTTAAATAATTTTCAGTCCAAGATTTTCCAGGGCAACATAATCTTGAAATTTAATGAAATCACTTAGAAAGAAGTTTCTTGTCAGAACTCTTTTCAAAGTACTATATTTGTGAAGAACAAAACACCAACTCAGTTGAGTCAAGATATGAAGCCAAAAGCAGTTTTCAGACTCAGGAAAAATAAGAAAAAAAAAAAAAAGAACAATACACTGAAATGTAACAAATAGTTAGAATAGAAGAAATAATGATGAAAAAATCCATCTTAACTTTAGTTTACATCCAGCAGTTGTCTCCATATAAATCCGCCAAGATACCTAATGCAACTGAAGCATCTGGAAAAAATAAAATTGCCTGAGAAGGGAGACTGAGCTTTTCTGGTAAGGACCTTTCAAATAATGGACAAGCAAGATAAGCAACAACTTATCTTCAGTTCAAGCAGCAGAGAAAGCTTTGCTCTCGCTAAAGTCTGAGTTTTGGCTTCTCCATTGTGAGTATGTTGGCACAAGTAAAGACAAGGATCTTTTGCTATAAGAGACTGTTGAGGGCCTTGAAAGGCATCATGCTGAGCTACCAGCATGACTGAGCAAGCAGAACAAGCCTAGGGACTAATTCCTTGTAGGGATCTGGGAACGGGGCCTAAGGGGAACCATGGATCACAGACCATGGTGTGGATATCAGAATAAATATTGTTATATCTAAGCACTCATTCCAAGGTCCCAATGACTTAGCAAAAACTAGAACCTCATGGACAATAGCAGCAAAGGGAATTAATATTTCCAAACTCATAGGAATGGTCTAAAATTTCGAGGAAAAAATCCCACATTTCCAGAATTGATCTCTGAGAAATTTTAAATATGGCAGATAAGGGCAGAGGAAATATTTTAATGATTGAGAGTCCCCAGAAAGATCAAAATCGAAAAGGTGTACATATGAATGGTTTAAAAGCTACAGCCATAAAAATACAGTTATGTTTTAATTTACAGTCTTTACTACAATAAATCTTACTTTATCTGCTGAGTTGCAAAGAAATTATATAGGCTAAAGATCTGAGATTCCAAAGAAATCAAGAAGAGCTTCACTTTTGGCTTATCTGTGGCCAGAATTTTACTCACCAGGTTGCAGCCACATCTTCCCGGTTCTCTGCCACTCATTTCTCACACTAACACTGATAGTTCTACTAAAAGTTTTCCTGAATCAAAGTTTCCTCTAACAACATGACCCTTCTTGAGTATGAAGCACATCTAAATAAGATGACATATTTAGATGGTAGGTAAATCCTTAATGCCATCACCAACAGCTTCAGAGAAGCTAAAATGTTATTTTTTTCTTAAAAGGAGACCAAAATACCAACTGATAAACTGGTCAAACAGGGCTGGATCACAATTTATTTCTGACCTTTTAACGTCTTCAGTTCCCAATGATTTTCTGTCATTTCTGCCTAGCTTGGACCTGAGACCCGTCCCAGAGGTGTTCAGCTTCATGTGGCTACTTAACTTTCAACCTCCATCTTCAATATTTGAAGATAAGTAGCTAATTGTTGCTGAGATACCCTAGGTTTATCAGCTGTCCAGATCTACCAGGCTGGAGAAAGCCCTGAAAATTTTGTTGTACTCATTCTGCATGAGCAGAATTTTATATGATAACTTGGTTAGAGCCTCCTGCTGTCGCTGTCATTATCAAAGGCCAGGACGAACCCCTGCCTGGTGTTCTGCTAGGCAGCCATCAAATCACTTTCATTTTAAACTTACCACTCTATCTTGAATTGAAGCAGAATAGACTCATTTTAAAACCACTAAATATACACAATTATGAACTTCCATATTATTACATTCCTCTAGAAGTTTGGCTGGTTGCTATCTGAGGAACACATTTTGTTCCTGTGTGCCCACCTAGTGCACACACAATGCTGGTAGTGCATGGAAAATTCCTCCACTGATGTTTATGCTGCCAAGTGTTTTATCTCGTATCACTTTGCTTTTTATTTTTCTATATAACATCTGAGCAAGCTGACAAAGCACAGATGCTGCAGGAAAGTAAAAAGGACTATTTGAAACAGAATTCTGCATTTTTATGTGCTTTAAAACAGTCATTTATAAGGAAGTATTAAACACTGCTAAGAAAAATGCCTCTTTGAAAGACAGACTGAAGCCCATACAGGTGTGTACAAGGATTACATCAAGATAACAACAAAATGCTTCAACAGTATGCCCATAGTTTAGAAAAAGAGAAGGAAAAAAAAAAAAAGCCACACATCCATCAAGTCTGTTGTTTATCCAAAGCAGTTATTGCCCTTGAGTTACATTTCTAGCCCTTATTGAAGAACAAGCGATACATTGTTAACGTTTAGATCAATAAACAATTATTGTTCTTTGTGAGATGCTGAAAGGGGATTTAGAGACTTTACAGGTAAGAGGCAGAATTTACCAGCGGCTGTCAAACAACTGCAACACGTTCTTTCTCCTTCTCTCTTTGTCTTGCTCTGGTAGAGGCCACTGGTCTGATCCCAGCCAGCTCCTTGCCCCGTGGTGTGAATTCCCATGGGATCAGCAGGAGGCTCAGCTCCTTCCAGTGGCAAGGGCTTTGAATGTTTTTTTCTTGCAGCTCCCCAACAGCCAGGATTCACCTCAACTATTGCTTCATCAGTTTGCAATGATTTCAGTTTTTAATAAAATAAGGAGACCAACTGACAAGTTTTCTTCCTTGCAAACACATAAATAATGCTGCATAGTAAAGAGCTGCTTCTCAACTGAAAAGCAGAACAAGCCCTCCACTTTCTTTAGAAGTGAAGTAATTAACGCTGCCAACCACAAGCATTTTGTAAATAATGAATGGCCTGAAATCCCAAACACTGTCTGTTTCCCTTGTGCATCCCCACAAGCTCCCATTTTCACACACGCCCACTTTATAACGGTGTTTGTACAAAAGGCTCCCAGAGTGGGACATTTTAGCCCCTGCTAATAATAAGGTTATCGATCAGCTGGGTTTGGTAACCAGCATAGTGTCATCCTGTTCCTTTCTCATTTTCTCACTTGCTTAAAGGATCTTCTGAAAACCATCCCCTCCCTCTGTCTTGTTACTGCCTTTACAAGGCTTAGTTTGATCAATTGCATCAGGAATGAAGCTCAGATTCATGAGCGTGGTAAGATCTATAAAACAGATCATAAATTGTTTCTGAGGGAGCTCAGTAATGATAGTTTGCTAACACCTTCTACTACTAAATACTCTCATCTGATTTTTAGAACCACAAGAACAACTGAATCCTAGAAAACCTTAATAATAATGTGTCACCAAAACCAGTTATTGTGAGCTGAGTAGAGCATGAGACTAATTGATGCTCTCTGCAGATCACTGGTGTTGTTAAGATAGCAGTCAGGGCCCTCAGACCAGATTCTGCTCCCCCTTGTGATACATCTCCTTGGTTGTACCCAGGTGCTCCAGGGCAAACTCATGCAAAAAAATCAGTGTCTTGTAAAGCTGAAGCAAATTTCACTAGAAACTCTGATATCAAAGTGCTATACAGGCATCAAAATCCCAGTAAATGGTATGTTGTGTGAATACAGGAACAGAAGAGCAGGAAGCTCATGTTTGGCTGTTGCAAATGATTTTGCAAAAGCCCAGGATAAAACCCAAGGAACCCTCAATATATGACCCCAACCTCTGAACATGGAGTGACAACTGCTACATACTTCATTACTAGCTAAGAATTATTCACCTTGCATCAGCTTAAAGACATAAGTGTGTTATCTCTTATACCCCATCTTGTGAGATTAAACACATTTCCAATGTGTTGTAGATATGTAGGTAACCTTGGGCTCTTTTTTTCCTCAGTTTGTTTCATGGGCAGTGAAGTATGGAGCTAGCAGATCTGCCATATCAATACTTAATATCTTTCACAAAAATGTACATGAAACAGTAACGAGCAGCACAGTCTTTACTACACAAACAATAAACTTGTGGTAGGAATTTTGTCAATTAATAAATATGGAGAAAAATATGAACAGAATTTCCCCCCATATACATTCTTAAAATATCACGGGTTAGCATCAAGTTCCTCATCTCTCTATCACTGCCCTACAACAATCAATTAGATTGACAAGATTAAAAGAAATTTTAAAAAAATTATGATGGAATAAATTCTACATTGAGACCTTAGAACCCTTCCTTGGATCATTTTAGAGGTTCAGAAAAAACCAAGAATTCAAATGATGCAATTTCTCTAATGGTCATGAGTGCTCCTCATGCAGTCACTGGAACTGACAAGTGAGGTTAAAAAATAAATTGAAAACTCCTAAAAGTACTATTAGATTTTATAAGACATCTCAGATGTCTAACACCACACCACAGAGTTCTGTCTGAGCAGGCTACATCTGTTGTCGCAATACTGTAGATTTGAAACAATATTGATGATGCACAGACTGGGGAGAGACCCAGCCTTACTCCTTTGTTAAACCACACACGCACCAACCTTCT
The DNA here is from genome assembly GCA_910950805.1 of Acrocephalus scirpaceus scirpaceus. Classification (NCBI taxonomy): domain Eukaryota; kingdom Metazoa; phylum Chordata; class Aves; order Passeriformes; family Sylviidae; genus Acrocephalus; species Acrocephalus scirpaceus. The sequence continues at coordinate 7,833,639 of OU383774.1, read as the reverse complement.
GTAGGGAAGTCTTTCCCTAACAAGAATGCACCACAAAATTGAGGATCAAAGAGTAGCTTTCATTCTTCTCCACTGCAATTTGCTCTGGGTTATCAGCTTTCCAATCTACTCCTCTTCCACACCAGAGAAGAACCAAAGGTGTTTTGAAAATTTCCTTGTGGTGGATTCAAAGAAAGGAGCAAGGATAGACCAAGGTACACTACCTGAGAAATTCTGAAAAGGCTAATAATCTCAGTAGTGGAGTTACCCCACACAATTACTCAAATCCACTCAGGATAGCATTATGAAATGAAGCCAGCAAAAAAAAAAAAAAAAAAAAAAAAAAAAAAAAGAAAAAAAAAGGAACACAGAGAGGACCTACACAGTACTGTCTGAGGCAGTGTGCTTTTACTTCACAATTTACCTATGAATTTTAATTGTTTTTAAAATACTTTCTACATTTCTGTAGAAATGCAGAAAATCCTTGCACTTTGTCATCTTCCCTACTGAAATTTCTCCTTCCTAACTGATCTGCAATAATCACTTCAGAATACCTTGATGAGTGATAACCTATCACCCAGACATTAATTCATTTCATATATATTACTATTGAGTTCTAAGATGCTTTTTGAAGCATGAAAATAACACAAATGGGAAAATGATCACTGAGAAGCACATTCAGCTCTTTAGGTTGTGACATGGGATTTGTTTCTCAACAGTCACAGGGAAATTGTTTCCAAACAAGTCTGAGACTTGCAACATCTTCTGTATACATCAGAAAACAACTGAACTGAAAGAGAGCATTTAGTTTTGGGCAGACTAAAGGGTTCTTTTTCAGAATTTGGTGTGTATTTCACATATGCTGTAAATGTACTTCAGAGCAGATTTGGAAGTGTATTTCTGCTTCTCGCAGGCAATTCTTTAAAACTTTTAACAACCGTGCTTGCTGCTGTGACTGCTGTCAAGTATTTGGTTTTCTATCAGCTAAGCAGAGCATCAAGTCAAGTTTCCTTGCTTCACGAGGCTCTGTATCATTTATACTCCATTTAATGTCTTTTCTACTTGTCAATACGATAAGTGGGACAAGAGTGAATGCATGAGAGTGTGTGTCTGACGTTTTTTGCAATGGATAATTCAGAGTATCTTAAACATTTTAGGTGTATCAAGTATAGCTTGACACCCTGCAACATAGTTTTCTTAACAAAAAGAGAAGTCAGCAACTCAAAGATGCTTCACAAGTGTAAAAATATCTATGACTTCTAAATGGTAAACTTGGTATTTTTGTATGGATGATTTTTGGGAGCGTAATCTTCAATCCTTTTCTTTTTTCCTTTTTAAGCAAGCTTAGGAAAGCATGACTGTTGATTATGCTTTCTTCACTGCAGACATAACTGACGGTACCATCTCCTCCTGCCTAAACAGAATTCCCATGGTACCAACTTCATATTTCCATTTTTGGAAAGAACAGCTATTTCAAAATACAGACTTTGAACTTAGGATATTTTTGGGTTGCTGTGCTGTCTCATTTAACATGAGAACTATTGAAAAAAATAATCACTAAATAGTTTTTGCACGTTGCTTTAGCACGGAACATTTACTACAAGAGTTTTTTAATTACCTTCTTTTCTAACTTTGGACTGAAACCCTTTCCAGCTGCCACCTGCCTGCGATGTGTCACCAGCAGGGGACACCGGAGGGAGAGCAAAATGCCAGCTCTGCTGAAATCACTGCCATCAGCTTTAACACGGGTGTAACATAAGGTCGTCTCAAATAGCTGTCACAGCTGCCCTTTTCCTACTCACAGGCACGTGTAAGGGCGTGAACTGTCCTGATAAAACCCCTGCTGTTTCAAATGAGGGTAAGAATGTAAGTTTCTACTAACTTACCTGAGAAATTCTTTTAGTTGAGGTCTTTGGTTTGCTACTTGTCCTTTTCCTTCTCGTTTCTCAGACTTCTTCCCTTAATGTGAGACTCATTGAAACAAAAAACCTCACACCATTACAGCTGCTAAGAGGTTTGTGACATTTCCTTGTCTCTGCTGGGCTGAGTTAGGGAAGCTTCAAGGTCGTTTTCATGACAAACCTGATCTTCCTCTACTTATCATTAACAGGGATGATAATTGGCTGTGACAGCAAGGTGTCTGTGATAACCCCTTGCAAGATAAAATGCCCATGATATATTTCTTGATTGTATGACATCACAAAGATATGCCTGCAATGAAATGTGAATTATTAAATTTGCTTAATACCTACTACTATATCTACTCTCTATTTAGATCAGTGTCACAAATTTAAACAATATCAGTAGGGGCAGGATTCCCAAAAGAGTTGCTTATAAATTATGCTCATAGAAAACCAGGGTTGTTCTTCTGTATTGCTGTTTCTCACTTTGAAAGGAAAAATAGGTTTAATTGTTGTTGTGAAAATATCTGCTGTTTATTCCTACAGAGGTCCATTTTTCTGACTTGGAAAATTCTGCCTTTCTGTTGGTGGTTGTTTCCATTGTAGGTGAAGAGTTGTGCATTCATCAGTAGAACCATCATACCCTTATTTCATGGAGCAGTGGATACACACTTCCCTGACCTTAAACTTAAAGAAATGGTGCATTTTTCCTTGTGCACTGAGATTAGGCAAGAAGATAAGCGAAAAGCATCAAGATGTCTATCAATGCAGTGAGAAAAGTACTGGAATAAGATTGAGTTCCCAAGGTTTAGGCCTGTTCTCATTGCACCTCAAATTGATATAAGTCTTTTCAAAGAAATAAGAACTGCTGCTAGAAATAGTATTTTTCTCTATAAGGGCACAGATAGGAATTCAGACAGATGCTTTGACATTTTCTTAAAAATCAATGGTAGCCTCCCAGACCATGTTTCTTTACAGTTACACTCTGGCAGAAGTCTTCTGAATAGTAGAAATCTAAATCAAGTGACAATACGTTCTATTATGACTAATACAAACGTAATGACAGCCTATGGCAGAAGAAAAATACATAAAATTGTTTTCTACAGATGAATAAAAAGTTCACTTTTCCCCCAGACTTTTGGGATGTGCACTTGAGCTCTTCATCTAGAATTTCTTTAAAGGAAATTGCAAGATCAAGGGATGTGATTGACCTTGACTTAGGGCAGGCATCTAAAATAAATCAGACTAATCACAGCCTGCTTCTCTCTAGCATCCAAATAGGCAATCAAAGCAACTAGCTAACAGAATTAACTGATATATTTCAAGCAATTCAAGAGAAAGTAATTTCACTGAGTCTAGGGAGTACAGCCTTTTCAACTCAGTAGTTGTATCAGTCACAGTTTGGGCAGACATTCAAACAGATTTCTCAACTTCTTATGCCTGGAAGCAAGCATAAGAAGCCTCAAGCCTCTCCCATACAATATTACTGTACTGCCAAAAAAAAAAATTGAGATTAATATCTGACTGTTTTGAGTCCTTCTTATGAGAATGAAGGCAAAGTGTGCTGACTGATAAATTGGGTCTGCTGTAAAACATAGAATTTTTTGTTGTCACTGAAAAATTAATGGTTATTCCTAATTAATCATTGATTTTTAACATCTGCAGACGATCACTCGGTGAAACAGTCAGCAGCCATACAATGGCTCACAGTATCTAAATGTTGGTATATTCTTCCTAACATATAGAACCATAAAATACTTAGGGTTAGAAGGGACTTTATCATCTTCTACTTCCAAGCCCTTACCTTCTACCAAGACAACAGAGCTTGCAACTTGCTCTCAGCTTAAAAGTGAGTCTCAGAAGACAAACAGGACTTTTTGGCAGATGGGGATTAGAGCTTTGAAACTCTTGCAGCAGGATGCGTGCTCACATTGTGGATGCTGTGCCACATTTATTCAGTTTTTTCCATACTTCATGAATGAATTCTGATTTCTCATAGTTTTCTGTGTCATCTATATTAACTACTCCTTCCTTCTGCATGGTCATTTGGATCCCACTTTTACAAAATAAAAATGGATATATGACCTCCATTTTGTTTCATGGCAAATTTTTGGTTACATCACAGCAACATGTTGGTGGGTTTATGTATTTATTTATTTATCAGAAAAATTACCTCCCTGGGAAGCTCTGTCTGCTGCTGATGAACTGCAGTTCATCTCCCCAGTACCACAAACTAATGAGGGCACAACCCAAAATCTCTCTTCCACTCTCCATATGAGAAATAATTGAGATGAAAAGTCTAATTTCTCTGGCAGTTTAACAGCCTAAGGAGTGAAAAATTGCACCCCAATCCCAGAGTGCAAACCAATGGCTGACAGGCTCTGCTGGCTGAGCCGACGTGACCTGAGCTGAAAAGTTTTCTTAGGCCCTGAGACAAGGAATCCTGGATGAAGAAAAGACTATTTTTCCCTTGAAGCACAAAGTACATTTTTATGACCTTGAACATACTAACAGAAATGCAGGCCAACGCGTGCAAATTAAAAAACCTAAGTCCCAATCAAAACATAACACTTCACTGCCCGTGCTTCTTCCTCTGAGGAGACAATGAGATAACAGACAGCATCTGACAGATACTTAGCCACATTGTGGGATGTGTGAAGTCCAGCAATAGAAAAGCACAGAAATAGGGGTGGTGTAAAAAAGAGCAAGGCAGATATTTCCAGCCGTTTCTCTTAAATGGACATCCAGGGGAAAAGAGTGAGGAGAGGGAAAGAAATTGCTTGCAGCGAAAAGTTTTTTTTAAATTATAGATTTTCTAAAAAAATAAAGAATAATAATGCCTTTTGACCCGCAGTTAGCAACAAACAAATGATTATATAACTTTGAAAATGTTATGCTTTTCTTTAAAGGACATTCTAACATGAAAGACACGGTAAAAGAAAAAGAAAAACTTAGAGAATCAAAACAGCCTCTCCAGTTTATTTCCAAAATTACTTGCCCTTAAATAAACTACAGCACTAAAAGGTGTTAAAGCTTTTACAAGCCTCTCTCTCTTGCACTTTTGCTTCTGCAAACTGGAGAAGTAAGTTGAGGTAAGATTTTTTTTTCTCCACAACAGGATTTTCCCCCAAATTACAGTTTGTTAATTGTAATTAGCTCTGTAAGATGGACACAAGACCAAAGATAAATCAATCTTTGCTAAGAACTATTTGTACACTTCTCTCTCAATCCTGGACAATTACAGACACTGATATTTAAGATATACACAATATGAAGTACAAAGAAAAAAAATGACAAAACCCCAGTACTATTCCAAGTAACGTACAAACATGGAAACAGAAAATCATTACTAAGGTTCTAAATAAGCTAAAATTTGGCAAAATATCCAGCAAGGCTTCAGGCTTTTTTTTTTTTTTCCCTGGAATTTGTATTATGGAGATAGAATTATTTCCCTGTCAATAAAAATAATTAATGTTAAAGCCCTCCAACAAAGCTCGCTTTTAACCTACATTTGAATATTTTTTTACTGAAATTTGGATTCTGGTCTACCTCTTCGTCAGGAAACATCCCAATTTACTATGGAGCACAAAAGATACACCCCAAACTTCGCTTCCCAGGCTGTCCTCCCCAGCTCAGCCCCAGTGTGGAGCAATCAAATCTTCTGGCTGCATAAGTCACATCAAAGATTAGTCCCTCCTGATACTTCAATAGAACCCCAAAACTGCCCAACTTTTTGCTCTTTCAGGGCTTAAGCATTCCAGACCCATAATCTCTTCTGGACTTGGCAGACTTCCTAGAAAATAAATGGCATTGCCTCACGTAAGACTGAGCTGACCACAGCAGCAGGACAGGATTTTTGGCCAGATGGGATTTTTTGTAAGTGAGGACCCATTAAAGACCATCCTTTAATCCTTAAAGACCAACCTTGCCTTGGCTGCTCTCTGCAGCACAGGGAACAGGATTCTGTCTCAAAGGACAAGAGGTTCAACTGAATACATATTTTAGGGGAAGGCAGGCTGAGGCAGGAGGGTACATAACAAGGGAAATTTCATTCTCCCTCCCCTTCCTCATGGCCAACATGAAGAAATTATTTCTGGCAAGAAGAAAAGTCTGCTCTTACTGGGGTGTTTCCAACACAGGAGTGTTTGCAATGCAAATGAGAATAGTAAAATGCACTGTTTGGAAAGAGACTACTTCTCCAGGTAAAATAATCTCATTTTTACTGCTAATTGCCAGAGTCATGGTGAACAGTGTGAAATTGCCCATCAATACCTAGTTTCCCTCCCTCATGGTTTATTTTACTGCTACTGCACTGCAGTTTTATTAGCACAATTATTGTAATACTGGACACATCATTGTCACAACATTTTAAGCCTGTGTTAAACAAACACACTGAAGACCTGTTGATTCCAAATACAATCCAGCCATTAATTCAAGCTGAAAATTCAAAAAGACAAAAACTCAATAAAATAACCATATATTTTTCAGGCAGGACCCATATTTTTGTTTTGCTCTACTGATAGCAAGGATGAAGTTCTTATCTAGACTAAGCAGATCCAAATTCTGCAGCCTTTGGAATATATGATTGTATTTTTGATATTTCATGACAAAATCATTCCTGTTACAAAGTGCCAGCTATGAAATGTATGAAGAAAAGTGACATGGCAAAAGGGACACGGCTGCCAGGAATTGCAACACAGAGGTAAGTGTCCTGTTTGACTTACCTGTTTTTAATTAAAAACAGTTTGGTCACATGGTGAAGTGTCCATGAATTCATAACTTGTAAAGTTAAAATGAAAGAAAGAAAAGAGAAAATGTCAGTTTCTTCTTTAGGGGAGTAGTCTGAATCTTTTCCAGGGGTGTGTTTCACATTCAGTACAATGTTATGAAGCAGCTGAGGCTAGCAACTTACAGAGAGCAGAAATTACTCTCCTCTATATTCAGTTTAAAAAAAAAAAGATTGTCTATATAAATGCTGCTCCTCATTTTCATGAGGATGATAGCTATTTTAAAAACAAACGGAAAAATCCCCATGTGGGCATCTTACATGCTTATTTAAAATATTCAGAATGTAAGGTATTAAAGAAATCTCAGTGAGCACCACTAAAATTAAAACAGGACTATTAAATTCCAGAGCTAAATAGTTTTGTAAGATATTTTTTTGATGCTTCAGTTTTGGCAAAGAAAATATGAATGTCCCTGAAGCACCCTAATTTATGACAAGTCATTCATGGAATTAAACAAAGAATCCCTGGAAGTACCACCTCTGTTTGCAGTGATACAGTGTACAATGAAAGCATAAACCAATTTAGGAAGTCTGTACTTTCCCTTAGATGAGGAGTATGTATCAGCTTTTTTTTGAGCATGCAGCGTGTCAGAAAGCACAACGGTAGCAAAAGAAAATGAAAGGAATCTGTCATGGTGGTTGTAAGTCATGCAAGAGTAAAGCCAGATGGATGTGAGCCAGTCTCTTTGCAATGACCCTTCTTCAGACCCTTCTGCCACCATGGCTGATGTAACTGTATTCTGTCCCAAGATAAATGATTGTCACTGATAAGATGAAATAAATAGACAATCAGCTACCTGATTGAAATTCCTGATTTAAATTCCCTCTACTTTTCTTTTTTTTTTTTCTTTTTTTTTTTTTTCTTGTTTGGTAGCACTGTTTAATCACTGATTGATGGACTGATTCGAAAGCAGGGTCAGTTTCTGTCTTTGCTTGGGGTTATCTTCCTGACAATGTGGGCTCAACCATAGCTGGAAGCATCTGAGATCTTCTGACCTGTATTAAGATTTGAGAGTCTTGCATTCCTGATTCTCATAGTAATGAGATAGCCAGATACAAACAATGCTCATTTTCTGTACAGATAGATACACTCCACCCTCATTATAAAACTATTTTCAAAAGCCAAGCATATTGAATGCTATAACAGCAATGCCAGCTCTCATGGTTTAGTCATGAGGCACACGAGTTTTTTGTTTAAATTTGATGTTCTCATGATCTCAATATTTTTCATGCAAATCTTGTTATTTCTGCATCCTTTCACACTCCAGCTTAAATTGCTTGTCAATTGTATTGCTCTCCTTGAGTGCAGTGCTTCCGAGATTCAGTGGCATGATTTTATACATCTATTTATAACTATTACTTTAGCTTTTTAACTCTTAAAAAAGATGTAATACATCATCCAGAATCTCTTAACCGAGCCAGATGAGTTGGAAGCAATATTTTGGCTTTGTTTTGAGGAACACTAATGCAGAAAGAGTTTAATTATCAGTATTGAAATTAGCCCAACTGCAGGGCTCAGAAGAACTGGTAAAAGCAAACAGAGCAGAGAGACAACACACAGGAAGTTAATAACAGTGTTGTGTTCCAAATATATCTCCCTAGAAAGAGAGGAAAATGCATTTTTTCTTCACTACACCTCAAAGCAGAAGGGTCTCTGGTGCTTAAATTAACAGCAACTCCTCTTGCTCCTGCTTTTGGAAATTCTCTCTCCCTACCCACCCATCCTGCTGGGTTGGTTCCTTTACTCTGAAACACTTCAGGCTTTCATGTCTGTGGGACTAAGAACACAGCCCATATGCCTAAGTCATGGCAATGTTTTTCCCTCCCTAAGCAAGGGGTCATTGAAGGACTCTGAGAATCTGCCAGTTAACTAGAGCTGACCAGAATGGCTCCAAGAACTCGTTCTCCCAGGAAAGACTGGCCGTCAGCACAACTCTGCATTAACAAAAAAACCTCGCCAAAAGAGAAACAGAAGTTTGATATATCCACACTCATACACACAGAGCCCCCAACAATAAATCATCCTCTCCCACAGAGCAAACAATTTTTTTATTAGAAGTGCTCTAAATGAATTAAATCATTGATGAAAAAGGGGACAGAGCAAAACTAAAAAGCAGTAAAATTGCTGAGTGTCAACAAGACGTAAAATACGACCTGTTTACATGTGGGCCAGAACAACTACTCCACAGACTGCTTTTAGGCTTGTCTAAGCAGATTCTTTGTGCAGATACAGAGAAAGACAAATAGAATATTAAATAAAAGAACATATCTTACCCCTGTTTAGGGGCAGATTGTCCACTGGATAAGCCTAGCAAAAGCTAAGTACATCAGGAAAAACCTTTGTCTTTCACTGCAGAGATAATGAAGATTATTGTAATGAAGAAATTGTAAACCTAAAGCAGTCAGAGATCTGCTCAATTTGTTCCTGAGAGGAAGGAAAAGGCTCAAAGTCTGAATAAGTTGACTTATTTTGAATAACTTCCATCAAAATGATTTGTTTGGCATAAAGACACCAATGGTCCCTCCCCCAGGGCTTCTCATATGGGCAGGCAAAAAATTATTTTTACTGTGGCACACCCAGGGTGCACTGCCCAAGTTTGAGATAGGGCTTTTTCCCCACAAGAAAGGGAGATATAAAAGGAAAGAGCAGAGGATAACCAAAAAACCAGGAGAAACCTTTTAAGTGTGAGGATATTTGCTCTTTCCACCACCGGAGCCACAAGGGGCTAAGAGGGGTGATGATCCTGTCTCTCCTTTCCTCAGGCCCCGTTCTTTCTGTCAGTGCCAGCAGTGCCAGGAGCCCAAGGTGATGCTGTTCTGGCCTGTGACACCTTTGCTGAGGCCCCTGGATGTGTGGCTCTCCTCTGGCTCTGCTGGAGGAGAAAGGGAGGTGAAAACCCAGCTGCCTTCATCATCCAGGAAAGAAATAGGACAAAAGCAGAGCAATGTAGCGTGACGAAGAAGGGGTGCCTGCTCAGTGAGCTGGGACAAAGGCTTGTAGAAATCTGTCAGAAATATCATAAGGAAAAGTATAGAGTTATTACCATTTCTATAGCCCTCAGGATCCTCTGGTGGCAGAACATTTTCAATGATTGTTTCTGTTTGGTGGAATCAATTATCTCCTGATAGGTTCTCCTTCCAAGCTTAAGATTGCATTTAAAAACTCATCTGCTTTCTGAATTCTAATTGGATATGTTTTGAACTGTAGATTTTTGGGGTGAATATTCTGCTTATGAATCTCTTTATATTTCAGAGTGGTTGCCAAGCCTATTTACGTGTCTGCATGGTAAAAACTGTTCTACATACAGTACACAATTTAACTTGGGTATCTGGTTTATTAAGCATGGTTTGATATGCTATCAAAGTGAGAAACAAAAAGACAAAGCTGAGAAAAATGAAGATCATTAATGTTTATGTATTTTAAAGTCACACTTGTGCCTTGGAAGCTTGATTTATTATTTCAATAGATATTCAGACATGCTAGAAATAGTATTATTATTAATTTTATCTCAGATAACAAAATGAAAATAGAGGGGGAGAACTGGGCAATAAAGAATAAAATTGCCCTGTTTATTTTTTCATAGTTGAATCAAGCAGTCCTATATGTAGCTGATATGTGCATAATACAATTCCTTCTGGAGGATACTTAAATGCTTCATAAAATAAATATAAATCCCAAATGATGTACTAATGCCTTCCTTACTCAAACAAATCACTTTGAAAGTTAGTGGGCAATTGTCTGGCTAATTAGAGGAAAGAACAGCTGATCAGGACCTTATTCTGGCTGAGGACACCAAGCTTGGCGTGTTTGTTCAGATGTGGCTCACAGGAGATGCTGTCACTGGAGTGAGGTGTGCCTGGCCTTGTCAAAGAGCTCTGGCTGAGAGGTAGCTTGGAGCCCAGGTGCAGCTGCAATTGTGGACAAAGCCTTCCCAGCACCTTCAAACAAAAAGAAAGTTGATTGCCTTTCTCAGCTTCCTCTCTTCAGTGGCTCTGCTGACTCCCAGGGAATAACAAGAGGTACATCTGTGCGAGTCTGCCTGTGAAGGCAGCCTTGGAGCTGGAGTGGATTTAAGCTGAGGCATTTAGAGAGTCTGTTGGTGTCATCTGCAAGGAATGCATGATGGGGAGCACTCAATCCTTAATTAATGCTGTAGGTGCATTTATTTTGCAGCTGCCAGATTTGTGCAAGGATTGAGGCACTTTCAAGCAGGGATAAAGTAGAAGGGAAAAATCAACATGAAGATGGAAAGCAGGCTTGGGGTTTACTATAGGTGGCTTGTGTGGCTTAATTTTTCCATTTCTGTTGATGCAATTGTCCCCTGGGACACCTGAGCTCATATTTTTCTGTGATGTACTGCCAGTAAGCCTTTAAAGAGTTTCAGAAAGATCAGTCCTAGTTGCAATCACTGTTCTCTGTAATTTCGGACATTGGTACCAATTCTGCTTCCAGGTCTTCCTCCCACTGGCATTTCCATGATGCTGCCTTGTCCCCAGAAAACCCCATCCATCTTAGAGGACTGCAGCCAGCACTCCAGCCCCTCCAGGGAGCCGCTGCTCTCATGCAGGTGGAATTTATGGGGGCAAACTCATCCCTACATGGGTTAACTTCTCCATTATTGTGTGAGGAGCCACTGCCTCTACCTCAGTAGCACCACACTCTACCATCATTGCTCTCACACACATACAGGTAGGAATGCAATGCAAGGTGCAGTCAGATTTAAAAAAAAAAAAAAAAATGTTGCTTAAAGTTAAACAAAAACTGAAGTCACAGTATTTAGAAATCATCTTTTTCAAGCTTCTCTTTTTTAAATAATATTTTCTCGATGCAAATATTAAGATGTGAAGGGCAGATTACTTACAAAAAGCAAATACAAAAGGGAAGAAACCACAGCTAAGCAAATTATTTTACATAAATTTTCTCTGGAATTGCATGTTGTTTTTCTTTCTAATACCTGTCTCTCTCATAGAAATCTTTACTTCAGGATGTAACCTAGCACAAGAATTGCAACATTTTATTAAGGGATAGAGTGGTTAGCTTGGTTTTTTAAGTCTGGGATTTGAAGTGGAAGATCTGTTTTCAAATTTTCCAATTTCCTTAAGTGACGCACTCTTCATAAAACTCACAAGTGAAGTACACTGAGCAAAATTCCTGTAAACCAGTGTCAGTTTTAACTTCAAAAGCCAAACTGACATTACAGAGTAAAAAAAGAAAAAAATGTTTTTTTAGGAAGGAAATACTGCCTATTTGGAACCCTAATCTGCTCTTATTTACCAATCCATAGCTGATTATGTGCTATGCACATTGTACATTACTTCATCTCAAAATAACAAATAGCATTAATGACACATTTGTTAGCAAACATCTGATGAAGGAAAAATAATAATTCTCTTCCTGCAACAAAGCACTAGAATATTTCTAACTAAAAAAAAAAATATTTAAAATTAACATCCTAAAACCCAAACAAATCAATATGCCAAGCATATCAGAAGGTCAGAAAATATTTTTGCCATTTGGATGAAACCTTACCCCTGCTGCTTTAGGTACCCAGCCCCTCAGACCCAAGGACATGCCCTCACCACTCACTGCCTCCTCTTCAGTGCTCAGGCCAAAATTGCACCTAAAGGAAATGACAGTGCAGCTGTTTGCCGATTATGAGGCACTCTGGCACATCTCAAGATGAGATGAAAATCTTCCAGTCTGCCTGAGTAAGGGTTTTATTATTTCCCAGGCTTTTCCTCTATAGCATAATGAGAATAAAAGCTTCTGAGATGGACTGATTTTACTTAAGATGACATAATGCAGAAAAAAAGCATCCCTCTTGCTTCAACAAAAAACCCAAAGATTTCACAAAAAAAAAACAAACCAAAAAACACATGGGGAAAGAAACTAATATTAGACAAAGGAAGCTATTTTCCTTGATCAAAAAAAACCCCCAAAATATGAGTGTGAGCCCACAACAGATTTCAGGCTTGAAAAATACATATATCTGGTGAGATGTGGAACCTCTAAGGTTGTTCATTATTGGCATTTAAAGTTACTTTTAAGCAACACCTGGACATGAGTAAGCACCGTGATCAATATTAGCAGTGGTGGGTAGTTTTACAGAAAAAAAAGATACAACAATTTAAAGCCACAAACAGCATTATCATCAAACCAGCAGCAATATCCTAAGTACTCCAAAATATATATTATTAATTCTAGAGCTCTTCTATAGGTATCAAATGCTCATTCAGTCTGATTCCAGATACAATTTCTGTTCTTTAATTATCGAATATTATTAGCAGACTTACCATTCATTATTTTAAATAAGCTTTTTCTACATGCTTCTCTTTGTCTTGCAGGATTTTTAAAAATGCTTATACCAACACTTTCTAAAAGTCACAATTTCCCTCTACCAATAATGTGAGTCCCAAGATGCAGTCATTTGTCTCATGCATTAAATTTGAGGATGAAACACTTTGTTTGCTTTCCCATTTGGATTACTGTTTGAAAAGCCTGAGTGTTCTGCAGTGTTACTGAGACTGTGAAGTCACTGCCAAAACTCAAAGAAGCTGTAAGGTTTTCTATTTCCCATGTAGCCAAAAATACCTGATAAGCCATTTATTCCTATATAGCTGTCATTATGCCCAGGAAGAACTTGCACTGATCTAATTAATATCACTGCTTCCAGATACTGATGCTTAAACAGGGATTAAATTTTTTAAAGATGAGTATGAATGCTATTTCACAGATGGGGGAAAAAAATATTTGATTAATTGGTTTGCAGAAGACTTTGCAAAGAGAAAGAAAGATCAAATTTATCTGATTCAGATCCTAGTTATTTTTATATTACTATCATATTTTTGCCTGTAAATATATATATGCATGTGTATTACACACACACATACACATGTATCTCTAAGGATCATTTAAGCTAAAAAAATGTGTTCCAGAAAAATACTGCTCTTACAGCAACTAATACTCACAAATATATCTCGTGCCTCAAACTGTGGGAGTAAGAAGTGTTATTTTGGAATCTAAATATCATAGAATGGCTTGGGTTGGAGGAGACCTTAACCCTCATCCCGTTCCAATCTCCCTGCCATGTACAGGGACAGCTCTAACTAGGCAAGATTGTTCAAAACCCCATCCAAGATCCCATGCAGTACCAAGCCTCACCTCATGAGGAAAAAAATAAGTTCATGGCAAAAGTGAAATGCAGTTCTGTGAGCAAGTAACACACTCCCAACTCTCCCTATTCCACCAGACTCAGATTCCTGTTGTGCACCGTATATCTAGACTGTATTCTCAAATACAGGTACACAGAGGTATAGGTAGGGAGAAAAGAAGGAAAAAGTACAGTCCAAAGTTACCTTTTCCAAGTTCAAAAATTGAAGGGCATCTTCAGGATGGAGATAAGTTCCTACAGAAGGAAGTAGGATAGTGCATATGGCTATGGACACATACATATATTTCTGCAAGTATATGGAATGCTGGAGGAGCCAGTTTAGTCATATTAGCATAGCCAGTTTGGTACCAGGAGTCACTTATTAATTGTTCATGCTTTATATCACAGTAGAAGAGGGGCAGTTTTCTGTGTAACCCACATTGCAAAAAAAAAAAAAATAAATCAGAAAACAGAACAAATCTCCAACATATTTTAGGAGATTAAAAAAAAAACCAAAAAACCCCCAAAACTCGAAAACTTTTCTAATCCAACCAGACGACAGGGACAACCATAATTTGTGCAATCTGGGGAAGGGTCTGGAGCATTCCTCTGGTGGTGAGCAGCTGAGGTTTTTTAGCCTGGAGAAAAGGAGGCTCAGGGGGAACCTCATAATTCTCTAAACTCTCTGACAGGAGGTTGTAGTGAGGTGGGATCAGTCTTTTCTCATAGGCAACAACTGACAGGACAAGAGGAAATGGCCTCAAATTGCAGCAAGGGAGGGTTAGATTGGAGAGTAGAAGAAAATGTTTCAGCAAAAGGGTGGTCAGACTTTGGAACAAGCTGCCCAGGGTTTGAAAGAGGTGAAGATGTGTTTCTTGGGGCCATAGTTCAATGGTGGGCTTGGCAGTATTAGGTTGGTGATCCGAGAGGCCTTTTCCAACCTAAATGATTCCATGAATCTCTCCAAAGCTGTCCATTATCTTTTTTATCAATAGAGTGCATAGAAAAAACAACAAAAAACCCCTAACCTCTTACTGGTCCAAAAATCTTTGCATATAGAATGAAGTCCAACATATAAGAAATACAGATGGAAAAAACAAACAAAACCACCAAACAAGATCACACAAAACACAACAAACAAAAACCCCCAAACAACAACTACTACAAAAATGCTGAGTAGCTCCAGAGGAAAGATTTAATTTCCCATCTATGTGACTGCTGAGCTGATGATCTTTTCTCTCACATAACTGTTTGTTTGTCCATAGCTTCCAAACATCACTTCATTTATTAGTTAATTCGTCGACTTGGGTCAGGTTCAGACATAAATCTGTGTCCTATACCCACATTGTTAATATGCCTAAAGGAAAGTAATGAATGCTGCACTTCCAGATAAGTATAATGAATACAAACCCCCACAAAACAGCTGGATGTGGGTGTACTTGGTGAGAAAATAATGCTCTGAGCCACAATAATCTTTCCTGTTAGTAACTCATTCCACAAACCTACTGAATTTGAGTTGTCCTTGTATTTCAGTGTCTTCTCATGTAAGGTACAGAGAATTTCACACTTGAATTCCAGATGGACATCAAAATCATCTGATATATTTAAGCCATAATTTTGAGTTTCTTAAACAAGCTGTTCCTTGCTACGAATTTTTTTACAGCATTACTTGAGCCTTGCAATAAACTCCAGGATATATTTTCTAAATCCAGAATTTAAGTTGATCTCACGGAATGTTCTTGTAAAACTTAGCACACGCAAAATAAATTTATGTACTACCTTTTTTTGTCAATACAAACACGTATTTTGTATACATAGAGAATTGTTAGTCCGCATTTTGTGGGGGAATTTTCAGATATCACATCAAAAAGTTACCAGTTTACTTAATTGCAGCCTATTCTGCAGTTAATGAGTCCTAACCTCTATTATTCCTGTTTATTAAAAGGAGTCAATATATTCTTGAAGGCACGTCTGAAGCAAAAGTTGGCACAACTCGATGTTCTGAAATACTTGCAATATTATATTGCAACCATCACATTTCAGCCCTTTGTACCTATCCCAAAGTTTTCTGATTTGGGGCTTAAGCTTAAGAAGACATGTCACTGGTGTCTAATTGAAACATCTTCCTACCAGATGATGCAGTCACCCAGACCCTGCCAGCACCATTAGGAAACCCTCAGAGCAATGTGCTGAAGTGCAGGGTCACAGCACACATGAGATGCAAACCAAAGGGAGAGATGTGCCTGGAGACTTTTGTCTTGTTTTACCAAAATGCTTTGATGCAGTGGAGTGGTGAGCTAAAGGAACCATTACTTTCAAATGCAGGTGTCTGCCCCTTAAAAAGAGAAGACAGAGAAATGGGTGTGGATGGCAAATCTACCTCCCACTAAGCAAAATAGATTTTTGACATTCATCACAACATGTAGTCCGAGGTTCTGGTTTTCATGTTCACCACTTCAACCTGAAAGATTCTCAGACTGTCCTGAAGTCTTGTCCTTCTGCCATAACCAGACCAGTGCACTAAAGAGCTCTGCTCTCTGTGAAGGAGTTCATTTTTGTCCCTACAGATCTTCAACCCCTTTGCACTCTGGCAGTGTATCTAGTGAACTGGAACCTGTAACAGTTTCAACAGATGCTGCAGAGCAAGACTGAGCAAGAAGCAATGTTTGCAGCCGTCAGAGGAAGGCTAAATACTACACTGGGATTAGACTGCAATTTTAAAGTAAAAATATCAGAGACAAATTACGGAATAAATTGAACATCAAGGGATAAAACAAAAGAAAACCCAACTTTTTTTCTCTAATTTTGCTTTAAACAGAGAAACAAGGAAGTCTTGATTTGACATTTACTCCTTTACCTGAGTCATAAATAATTTGCATCTTAGACTGCAACCATGCCTTTGGTACTCTTTGGAGCAAACATGTTCCCCAAAATGATGCCTGGTGATTTGTTCCACATATCTTTAGAATACAAAAATGACTCAAGTCCTTACTTCAGTCAGATTGGAAATGTCAATCTTTTACTTTAGCATTCTATTTTAACACACAATCCCCTTGTCTTTTAAATAGATGCCTCTTTTCCTAACACAAATCTACAGAAAATACAAAACCAGCCAACCATAAGAACACCATCAAGACATGAAAGTCATTGTTCACTTTCCTCCTACACACCCTGTCTCTTAATTGTTCTTCTTGCACTTTACTTAAATCTCCATGGGATCAGATCAGACACTGATTTTGTTTGTGCTCAGCTTGGCGCCATTGGTTTCAGTTGCTCATTTTGCACTATATAATCTTCCACTGGCTGAAAGATCCGTAAACTCAGCATGACAAAACTCAGATATGTAATCACTAACCTTCTCCATTGCAACACTTTGCATTTCTGCATCTGGAGACAGGTATTGCCCTTATGAATCCTTCATCTTTCAAGCACAGGGCAGAAAGTCAATGTCTCTGCTGCCCTCGTCTTTGGATGTAAAAAGGCTCAGAAAATATTTTCACCACTGATATCCCCATATATACTTTTGAGGACACCCAGAGCTGCTGAATGATCTGGATAGGTCTCAGAGAAAGCACACCATGTATTTATGCTTTGAACTTATACTGATATATAAATTCCTGATGGAAGACTTCCTTGGTTGACATTTTTCAGGAAGGCATCCACAGGCTTTTCCTCCTTTGCTGCTTAAGAGTCTAGAGTTTTGCTTCAAACACTACAATGAAAACCTAAATATTCTGTCAGCTGTGCCGAAGTCCACTAGAACCAATGACTGCAGTAGTTGCAGAAATAGAAACAGAAATGGCATTGTGGTACACTGTCTCTTTTTCAGTGGCCACATTGGAAAAGGCACTCATGGCAATGAATAAACAAAGGCCCGACAAAACAAGAATAAACCAGAGTTAAATTCTCATGCAGAAAGGTGTGTTGTTGAAGCCTTGTTGTGTACATCACTTACAGTCAGGAGGAAAGATTATCAACCTGATCTGCGAATGAAAATGGGAACTGTTCAATCTGATTACATTCCTGTCTTGTGCTGCTCTAAACATCCATTACAGAACAGCATCAGAGAGTTTTCATACTGACATAAAGACTGCAGTGTACAAAGGAAACTTTCCATTACATCACCTGTACACATTCAGCAACTTTCATAATCTGACCATCATTCTACAATTCATAAGTCTTGCCCAATTAACTAATTACATACGTTGCCATAGCTGTGTCTGGTGTTTCAAGGACAAATGTTATAATTCTTAGCATCCTTGCCTACCCAGATAATCTTGTGCAAAACAGATGTAAAGCATTTTATAAAGGGAATGGTATATTGTTTGGGTTTCTGTAAGAAATAGCAAGACATAAAGCATTGGAACACCTAGCACAACTTTGTTTTTTCTGCTGTGGAAAACACCAGCAGTTTCCAAGTCAGCAACATGCTGACTGGTAACAGAAAACCTGAGCTGGCAGAGAGGCCTCATTGTTTTCATTGAGATTATAACACTAATTAGAATTCCATATTACGCATTTACATTGATTAGTTATGCACATCTATTATAGGCAACAAACTTTTTCTAACTAAGTACTCTGCAAGCACTTACTGACTAAAGAAAACTTGAAAAGACTGTCAAGTTGGACAATAAATTATTTTGCTGAGACAAGAAAAAAAAAATGAGGAAGATACCAAAGGCAGAAAAAAAGATCTGAGAGGTGAGAGAGAAAGAACAAAAGAGTGATGGCAGCTGAAAAAGAGGAGGAAGCAAACAGCAGTCAGGAGGAGAATTAGGAAGAACAGGAAAAGCAAGTACAGAAGTTTTTTACAGCATTGGGAGAGCAACAGTCGAAGAGGGGAAGATTTGTGCATTTGAGTTAAGCACTTCTAATCTGAAACCTCATTTTTCCTCAGTGACTCTAGGGGCACCAGAGACTTAAATGTCACGCCCAGAGGAACTCTGGAATAAAGAAAATGTAAAAATGGTGCACTGCTCCAGAGCCCTGCAAAGTAAGCAGCCACTTGACTACAATGATTCTGCTGACTGAGACACTACTCCTAAATAAGTAAATAAACAATTTATTATATTTTAACAACAAAATATATTCTATGGATCCAAGAATCTTTTGTTTTTAAAGAGTGTCCCCAAATTACCAGCCCTGTACACAGCTGGCTGAAACATGTTTGTAGGTCAAGTCCTTAAATGACCTCTTTTCTGAGAAAAGTAGCAGCAGCAAGGCATGATGCTTAAACATCTGCTGCATTCCACATAATTGTACTGATGATTTCATGAAAAACTAGTGTCTCATTCTCCCTCCAAAATTTCTCTTGCCTTTGGCTGATTTGGTGTCTGTTCAGCTGGTGTATGAGATGGGCCATTACAAAGATCTTTGCTGTGGGGCTCTTCAAAGTGCAGCAAAATGTTTCCATCTTTACAACAGTTACCTCTCAAAGAGTCATGAGTTTTCTGCAACTCTTTTAAATATAGAATTTTTCCTCCCTAAAAATTATGGATGAAACTAACTTTCCTTTTCCTCTTCTCCAATTGACATCTTCAGTTTTCTTTTACAAAGTAATTTTCTTTTACACTTAAATACAGTGTTCTCTAAAGCCAGTTGTAGATTTGTTAGGAAGCCTGCCAATTCAATTTTTCTAGAAGCTCAAACAAGCAGCAAATATTGCAACAAGAGTAAAAAAAAAATATTGCAGTAAGCATCCACTCTTGTCAGACCGATTCTGACCTTCCTTTCCCTTTCCCAGACGATTACCAGTTTACACTTGACAAGTTTGTATCAGCAAAAGCAGATACACAATCAGTTTAATATATCATTCTATCACCAGACAAGGCAGGATAACACACTAAGGACTACCTGTGACAATCTAAATATTATTATCTACTATTCTGCTTAGATAGTTTACAAATATTTCACTGCAGTTGCTTAGAAGCCAAGAACTACTTGGAGAAGGCTGTGGATACACAAAGCTAAACTGGTCTTCTAGGTTTCTTCTGCAGGTGAATAGTCCATATCAACCACAGTGTAACCAAAAACTGTGCACAAACCAGTATCTAATATAGTTTGTTCTATGAGAAATGAAGAAATTTTCTCAGTGCATTGGACATGTGTGACATCTCACATCACACACTTGTGATCCTCATCCTAGCCTCAAAAAGAAAGCTGAGCTATTGCAAGCTGGGCTGCTGTCTAAGCTTGATTTCTCAAACAGCTGGATATATCTTATGTTTCTAAAGGCTGAATTGAAGATAGTGTTACAATCTTGTAAATATGTCTGAGCTCCAGTTCCAGTTTACATTCCACAGATAACAGAAACAGCTCCTCTCCTCTCAACATTGCTAACACTTTTGTTTTCAAACAAGACCTCACCCAAGCAAAGTTTTGTGCTTCTGGGGTTGGGAGCTTCATGTGGGCTCTTATGTTCCTTAGATAAGGTCACGCTAAGGGGCACAAATTTGCAGAGCTGGAGTTACAAAGGAAAGTCAAGAAAACAGGAGATGGATACAGTTCAGGAGACAAAAAACCACAACAAAGAAAACCTACAGACAGGATTAATAGCAGCTTTCTCCTCACAGCCTTGAAAGTATCATTACATGGCAAAAACACACAGGCATGGTATATTTTGTACTGATGCTTTGGAAATAAGGAAAAAAAAAGACCTCTAAATACTATAAATACTATACTCCTCCCCTCCCTGCCCTGAGTTGTTACAGAAATATCTGCAAAACATAAAGAGATAGAAATATTTCCCAGTAATACATACATTAATGGCTAACATTCACAATGCCTATGTGTTTATTTTCCTATACTGCTCTTACCACTGCCATATTTGCTCTACTGATAATTATCAGTAAGGTTTCTTCTATTAAAGTACCTTTTATTTATTCTGGCAATGTTATCACCTTGTTATCCCATCAGATGCTGAGCAGCCCAATCTCCTCTTTCTTTTACTGGCAAACTTTGACAGCAGTTACTCCTGTCTTAACTGATGATAGTAGGAATAGTGCTGTTGGTAAGCTGGCTATGAGTTAAAGAGGCAGAAATAATACCCTTAAGCAGTTTTATTCCCTTCTATCCCACCCCAGATCCCTGACATGCAGTATGTAGGGTCACTACGTGGACAAGGCCACAATCCCATAAAATATAGCAGTGGCTAAAATCACAAAGGGAATAGAGGAAACAAAAAATGACAGCTCATTGTCTGGAGGTGACTGCTGGATCTTAGTCTGTCAGGCTGCTCCAGATGGGGAGACTTCTGCCTTTTTGAAGTCATATCACGGTGATGATTCCCCAAATGCCTGTCCTTGACAGGTATAGTTTAACAAACTTATTTATCTAGTCCTGGGTGTTTTTATTAATGACTGTAGAGAATTGCAAGACAAACACTCTTTCCTTACCATTGTGCCATGAAAATAATACATTCCAGCTTAAACCACATGGTTTGGTCTGCATCACATTGCAGAAAAAGAACCACACACTGCAAAATCTGTCACTTATTTAATAGACAGAGTCTGTAAAGTACTCATTGCAAAAAAAAGTATAAAAAACAACCACAATCTACTTTTATGGCTCTTAATCCTTGCTAGAGTTCATTGCTACAGGCTTGCTTCACACTAATGGGGACTTCTACAAATGAGCAGATTCTCTGAATTCAAGAGTAATTAATCTAATGGGACTACTAGTGTTGGTATTAGAGCAGTAGCAATACAAGATTTGCACATAAGCTGTACATTTCCCTGCCATTCTATGAGCTACTCGTTCCCAAATGAAAACTCTTGGTAGTCTGTGTTTATTTTTGTTTTGAAGCACTTCATAATTTGTTTCATTACTGACACAAAAGCTTCCCTAGAAAGCAAAAACATTTGTTTATTTTAATTGACCCTGCCTTGAAATCATCTTAGGATTTGTTTGTTGGCCAAAAACATTTCAACAATGCGTCTGATTACAAAGTTAGCTGAAAACATGAATCTGAGATCTTTTTCTCCAAGGAAACCATTTTTATTTTCAAAAGCAAACTCCTCCATCTTCCAAAGTCAAATTCTTTGAAAACTTTATTTGGGCCCCCAAAATTGTTGCTAAAAGCAAGATGTTTGCTTCATAGTGCATGCAGTAGTTTTCAAATATTAAGGATTATATCATTCATGTGGAGAGTACATGTGCCAGCTACAGGCATGGAAGTGAGACACAAACCAAAACAAACCCCACATCTTACCAAATCAAATCCACCAAGTAGACTCATCACTATTAATTGGCTCTGCTGTGCATGTAGCAAGTAATGCAACTCTCTGCTACTGCTCTGCAAGGGCTATTTGTATACTGTGACACACTGAAATACTCTGCTGGAAAAGTAGAAGTCTAAGACAGCAGCAAAGCCCAGTCTCACCAGCCAGCTCTTGTCTGCCTTTGTTAGCATCAGGGAACTCTAAGAAGGACCGACACCTTTATGTGATGCAGGGAATTAGGACCAAAACGATCCTTCCACAGCCTGACATGGTTTTACATTCTGAAGTACATTGACCCTTTTACATTTGTTTACTATTTTGACCTTTCTAAATTAAGCCCTTCCTATTCTTTTTTTTCCTGTGGACAGTAAAGCACAGGAAAAAAAGTGATCTAGGTACAAATTGATCAAAGATTCATTAAGAGCGAGACACATAACATATCAAGTTAAATGCACTATAGCATTAGAGGATTTAAACAGCTGCTCCAGTAAATTGCACTTCACACTGCAAAAGTAAGACTTAATAGGTAGAACCACCTCCCTAATAAGTCAGAGCAAACCAGGTTTTACATAGCTGCTGCTTCTGCATTTGAGACATTTCATACTAATGGAATGCTTTAATATCTAAAACACACAATTCACTTTAAAGCTATAAGAATAGGAAAAAAAGGTAAAGAATGAGACATTTCTTTAAGAGAGTCAATAAAGGTCAGAAATATTTAATATTGTTATTAATCACCACATTATCCATGCAAAATATGCAGAAAAAACCTCACAGTTTGACAAAACTGCAACACAATCAGTGGAGATCAGAAAGAAATGGCTGCTATCTATCATGTATTTCATGTTCTAGGCAATGAGAAGCCAGGTGCCAGCATTGGCTTCCTGCACTCTGTATGCATTGATGGAAGCAATCAGGAATCAGAAATTAGAGTTCAATAATTTAAGAAACCAAAAGCAGGACTCTAGGGTCCAAGAAGGATCCCACCATCTGTTTTCCAATGCAAAGTAGAAGATCTATTCAGTAGTAGATCTATTCACCATCTCAAGACCATTGTTCCCAACTCCCTATGCCAATATTTAAGTAGCAAGACTTGGACAGTCCCAGCCCTGGGATATTCCCAACAGACAAACCAACACGGAGCACACAGTCCCCCAAAACACCATTTATTGAAATGCAGTCAAGAGGGTACAAAATACAATGAGATAAATCCATTTGAAGTACTCTTCCAGCCCCTTGAAGATGAAATTTCAGGAATTATTTAAATTTGAGAAATTATAATGGATATACAAGGTGATGGTCAACCATTTATATAAACCATGTCTGCTTTAAGTGTGGGAGTGGTCCAGAAGAACTCCAAAGGTCTTTCCCATCTAAATTAGTCTATTTATCACCCACTTATGCCTCATCCAACACTGCAAACAGAGTATGAGACTTGCTCCTTTTCCTGTGCATATCTGAACTGAGTCTGCTGCATCTGCTCCCCATACTGGTTTAAAGATTAAGGTCATCCTTGAGAATTTTGTCACAAGCTTCCCAATTTCCCATCCCAAAACTCAAAATGCAGTAAAGCAGGAATGGTAGCACAAAATTTTCACAGACAATTTGAAAAAATATATCTTCACAATGCTTAAATCCTGAGAGTTTCTAATATTAAAAAAAAAAAAGTAAACCAGTATTTCTTGATGAAATGGACAATGACAATTTCAATGGGCTTTGCATTCATTAGTCTATGATTACAGTATGTCTGAGACTGCCATTGCTTTATCTGATTGCTCATATTTCTATCAATGCAATTTTTCCTCATGAGTTTGTGCAGGAAAGACAACAATTTGGAGGCAAATGGGGTGAAACAGGAGGGTCACACTGCTTTCCTTTCTGCTAGGACAACCTCAAAAGGAACCTTTCATTTGCCTATGAAATTCGCCTGTGCTGGATTTGCCAGCAGGGGTAAGATCATACTCCCTAAATTTCCTGTCACTGGCTTCTTTGATAATGTGGTGACTTCCAGCATACCCTCATGGTCATGACTCCCTCAGTGTAGCACATTTCCAACAGCTTTTTAGATGCAGGGTCGCCACAGTCCAAAGGCTCAACCACTCCTTAGAGCACAGGCTGTGCAATGGAGTGGTCACACAGCACAGAAATGAAATTTTCTGTGGCCGAGATGCTCTTGGTGTTGAAAGAGGAAGCCCTACTCAGAAGTGGAGCTTATTGAGTCAAGTGAAATGCCATTCTAGCTTGGTTATCACACCTCCTGGACTGGAGCAGGTATTGTTATACACTCCTGTGTGTGAGTGTAGGCACACACATTCCAAACCCTTGGAACTAGCCCAAGACTGCTTTTGCTGTTCTTTAGTATACAACACTAAATCAAGTAAGTTGTAAGTATACAACATGTAAAAACACTATAAGCCACTTCAGAAAAACATGACTTCTCAAGATGTTAACCTTTAACTTTTTAAATGTAATTCAATCATAACAAAACATCAGACAGCATGATTTTTCACTAGTATAAATAAAAATATTGTGAAAGAATGCACTGTTTCTTTTAGGAAAACACTGACAGAAAAAAACAAACAACCCAAACTTGTGACAGGCATGTGGCTGATATTCCTTTGAAAGAAATGTTGTTAACTGTATTGATATCAATATTTGTTTAACCAATAAGGATTCACCTTAGAGACACAAACAATGCCACTCAAGTAATCCTAGATTTACAAAGTTATGAGATCAACATCAATGAAAGATAAAAGTTTCTAGTAGCATTATTCAGAGTGAGACTTTTACAAAAACTATGTCCACCAGGAGATAATAACTACAGTTAGGGCAGAAGGAGGAAAAAAGAAGAAATCTGATTGAAGTGAGTAAAACATGAGATTTGTGGAGTATTTTTAAAAGAGGAGGCACTGGAACAGATTGCCAAGAGAAACTGTAGGTTCTCCATCCCTGGAAGTTTTCAAGTTCAGGCTTGACTGGGCCTTGAGCAACCTGGTCTAGTAGAAGGTGTCCCTGCCCATGGAAGTGAGATGATTTTTAATGTGCCTCCCAACCCAAACTTTTCTCTGATTCTATGATTCTCTTAAAGCTGCATAATGACCAGTCACTGTTAGAATCACTTTACTCACTTCTCCCGTGACAGCAGCAGTTTTGGTGGATGTGCCAGCAAAGTGTCATGAGGACAAGCAAGATGGATGTGTAAAATTTCAACCGGAGAACTGTAGAAATGTTACTTTTTGTGCATTAATAAAATGCATATTGCCATTGCATTCAGTACTTTGAAATCTCTTTTAAGCATTTATAAGAATTTTAAATCCTCCTAATTTAGAAAACTTTTTCAAAAGGGAGTGGCAGACTTGCAATGTCAGGCTGATAGTAAAAGAGTGCACTAACGGATAGTTAAGAAAAAGGAGGATTTTTTATATATATATGGACAAAGCAAAATTGCTTTATCCACATGGGCTTCAAAATGCATGTCATTGAAGGTTAGAAACTTCACTAACCAAGAGGAGAGAAAAATAGATATCAGTTGCATCACTCTGGCAGGGCAAAAAGTAAATAAAGATCTATGAATGTTTATTTTCAGTTGGTCCAGAACTGGCTTCATTTTGCCACCAGATGTTGCCTTATGCACTTTTAATCAATGTGAAACATTTAACCTGGCATGCATACCCATGTACTTCTTTTACTTCTAAAAGGTTTCTAAAAGACCAAGACACCAAGTTAGATCAAACATCCCTATTTAAGAATTGGAAATATTAACAGCACTTCTATAGAAGTAAATGAGGAGAGAATAACAATGAAGAATGCTAAATCAGTAAAAAAGACCAATTTTTTTTCTTTCTTTTAATGGATACAAGTAAAATATTTAATGTGCAACCAGATCACGTTGTTCCAAACTCTCCTCAGATTTAAAACCATGAATCCAGAACACTCCATTTAACACCTGTTGTGTGACATCCTGTTTAATCCTGCTGGGCTGAGAAATTGCCACTTCTGCTACTCTTGGACCATCAGAAATGCAGACCTGGGGAGTTTCACAAAGTCCTTGGGAACAGGTGTTTTTGTTCTGGTTTATTTCTGCTTTCATTTAGAATGAGACCCTCAGAATATCCCATACTATTTCCAGATCTCAGTTCAGCATCTCTTTAGATGAAAACCTCAAGAAAAGGGGGGTTGGCTACAGTGAACAACAAAGTCCAGCTCCCCATATGAATGATATGAATATTGAGTATCAAGAATGAAATATTCATTTTGCACCAACAAAAGAGAAATATGGGAAAAACCTGGAAAACACCCGTCAATTTCCATCCTTGACTATCATATATGTTCTGAGTTATGTTAGTTCCACCTCCTGTATTGTGATCATAACAGTCCATCCCAAACATGTGTGGGGTCAAGCAATACGTTGGGATGGAGATCCTTAAGAATCACTATACCTGTTATTTTATTTGCAATGAAAAATATTTGTTTTTCATTGTGGTGTCAGGGTTATATCAGGAGCAAATCCTCAAAAATTCTTTGATTTTGAGCCTTTTCAAACACAGGAGACTTATACTTAGAATAGCAGTAGTTTCTATGAACTAAATACTGCAAGAATCATAATGGCCTTGGCTCATATTTTGGTAGCAAGGGCAAATTTCCTTTAAAGAAAGAACTAATTACTTCTGTTTCAGATTCCAAACTCCCTCCAGGTTGCATTGTAATGAGATTCAAAAGACACGCCAGAAGTGAGTTGAAAGCACATTTGGCATTTTTAAATATGCATTCAGATAAACTTGATAAATCTGTTGATACACTGTTATCTATTGCTCTATACAATACCCTGACATGTTATTCTTTACAGAAAATCTGCCATTAAACACCCTGCATTTTTTTAGTAAAAAGATGCAAAGTGTTCATCAGGGACTAACAATATATGAATGTGGAGAAGCTTTTTCTCCACAGCAAAAGAAAAGTAAAATAAAAAGCAAAAGCACAAAAGAGAGTAAAAAAAAAAAAAACCACAACAAAACTCAAATGAAAATGCAAAAGAGGCAAAAAGTAATGACTTCCATATTGCATGGATTGAAGCCTCACCTGTTGTGAGGACATGATAACATTAAAAGCTAGGTTTAAAAGAGGAAAGAAAGACAAACATTCTTAGAGAAGCATTAAGGCTCTCTTGATTGTATAAATATGTACTTCCATGCTGAAAGCTCTCTTTGTGGCAATGGCATCTTTATATTCAGCGGGATTGCATCGCCATTCACATCACACAGAGTGTTTTACTAGATTTTGTTCTCATTAGCTCTGTGCAAACAACTGAACTAAGAGTGAGAACGCTGAATCCTATTCTTTCTTGAGCATTGTTTACCAGATCTCTCACTAACTTCCAATCAGTTCCACCTCTGCAATTTTATTGAAGGCAATGAGTTTCCACAGGTATTGTCATATACCATAATTAGAAAGCAGTCTCAGTTCAGTGAGACTTTATTGGCTTGACAAGCCATACAGAGCTTATAAGTGTGTAAGAGGAGAGAGAACATTGCCAGCTCTGTCAGAAATCAAGTAACATCCATCTAGGAGAAAGTGACTTTTTGAGCCTGAGCTTTGAACTACTGTGCTGTCTGTCAATATCTGCAGTGCATGGGAATTAGATAACCTCCCCTCATATGTGTGTGATCACTTAGAAGGCTTCATATTCGTGCTTCGTGCTTCAGATCTCAGCTAAAAGAGCTGCCGTGTAAGTTCTGGTTTCATATTCCTTAAACACATTTTATTCATGTGAATTTTTTTTTTTTCTAAGCAACATTCTATTCTCTATCACTCCTTTGTTGCTTTGTAATAACCCTTATGAGTAGTGATAACACACACACAAAATTGTTGTTCTGCCTCTTTGTATTTTGGTTAGCAAAGCAGATAATCTCAGCAACCTGCCTGAACATTTGCTGTTGCACTCCAGTACTCCCCTAATGTCAATGACAAGCCTGAGGCTCTTGGAAGGAAAATTAACATCTCAGTTAGATTGTCTGCAGGGATTTTCTAGCAGCTTCTCAGTACCAGGTACCTCTTTGCTGTTGTTAAGGAAACTTCCCAGAGAGATCATTCACGAGGCTCTCTGGCAGCCACACTCCCAATGTCACTGCTGGGACCAAGGCCCCTCTACAGGGGTGGCTCCAGTGACCCAATGGGTCCCTGCTGGACTCCCTGCACACCCACTCACAGTCACACCAGGTTTCCTCACCAGCTCAGTCCCAGGATTTCCATAGCTGAGTCTCAGATGTTTTATTCCATAAAGCCATTTATCTCCAGTGCAGTAACACAGAAACAGCCTGAGCTCTTTCCTCCAAGGAGGGACCCTGAGCAAAGGAACTCCAGGGCTTTTACCCCCTCACAGTCCAAGAGTGCAAAAGTCTCTCTGCTTCTCCCCAGCCATCAGCTCCTGCCATGTGTCTCAGTGTCTCTCACCTGGCTGTGCCACAGGTCCCTGTGCCCGTTGCTGTGCAAGGGGTGGCAGTTCACAGCCTCTTGTCTCAGGCTCCCACCCAGAGCTACCTCGAGTTGTGTTCCCCAGACAAAGAAGTCCTGCCCTTGCTGTTACAGTTGCCCCACATATTTTTGACTGATTTAGATCTTTCTGGGAATGTGGATTTCATTAACAGTTCCTGGATGAGACTTGGCAATGGCATCATTATGAAACATGTTGCCACTTAAATCCTTATTTTACTCACTTTTGCTATTGACATATGTCCCCCTGTACCCACTTTCCATATGAAATAAACCCAGATTTAAGTAATTCCAGTCCTGTGTTTCTTAGCTTGTTGAATCAACTCCATGAAATACCATACATTATTACATCCCAGCTATACTCTTGTTTTCTCACTGCACTTTTTTTGTCTCCTGGGCAACCTTGAGGACAGTTGCCTTCTAAATCATTTAAGTAACCCAGCCACTCCTTCCCATAGGTATTCTGACCTTGTAAGCAAATGGAAGGACCATAATCTCCTTCTTCACATTTGCCCTTTCAGCTGCCTAAAATGAGGTTCCTTTGTCAATTTACTCCAACAGCATCCTTGCTTCAAGTAGTCTCCTTGCCCCTATACTTTCTCCTGACTAAAAGAATCTCTTATCAGTGTTTTCACCTTTGCCACCATCTTTGCAACTTCTTTATTTCTATTTCTCTTTATTTTTTTTTCCCAGCTGCAATAACCTCTAGATGATTAGCTTTAGTTAAAGGCCTGTCAAAAGTAGTGTCTTACTACCGGTATCTGCCTTTATTACGTTCATTTGCATTCAGTTAAAAATACTTAAACACACATGCATTAAAACCCTGGAGACTTGCTTTTGAGAAAGCAGACTATGTCCATACCTCAGATATTATGGCTCTGCATCAAAATATAGGCACAGAGGCCTCCACTAGGTTTCAGAGGACTCTGAATTTCCTAGAGTCATACTCATCATTATAATACTATAGCCTTTGTCAATGGACAAAGGGGACACTGGCTTTCAGCAAGGTAAACTTTATTTTTAGAGCTAGGTAGAGCTGGAATAGTTTCTGGTTCAGTGCTCATGAATTCAAATGCAGGTTCCAATAGTTACCTCTCTAAAGCCCTAAAAAAGTAATTTTACCTGTTTATTTCTTTATGAGACCATTACTCCATTTTTGTACTGAAAGAATTAGGTATTTTAAAGCATGCCTTTGCCATGGAAATGCTTTATTTCTAGAAAATTATGGTGTAACCTCTCTCACCTCTTTCTTCTTCTGCCCCTTCCCCAAAATCTCCAAACCCCATATGCCATCAAAATGCAGGAGAAAAGTGAATGTGCAGAGATTTACCAGTCTGTCAAAACAGAAGAATAGCAGTCTGTCAAAACAGAAGTCAAGAAGGAAAGAATTGAGCAGGTAATTTACCCTTATAGTAAATCAAAACAAAACTAACCAACCAAACAAAAAACCACTCTCATGAATAATTCAAGGAAAAACTCCAAACTCTCCCTTTCCATAGGGAATATATTCGTGAACCCTTTTTTTTTTTTAAATCAAAGTTATTGGCTACAAGTTCATCTCATCAGGAAAGAAGGAAAAAAAAAAGTATCATTCATTAATAACATAAGTCAAGAAAACAAACCAAGACAACCTCACCTCCTTCAACTTGCAGGTTTCCTGACCCATCCAGCTGCCAATCCAATCTGAACACCCAGAGCTACGGGACCCTCCTGCATCCCAGGAAGCAGGTGAAACCTGGCAGCTCTGAGGGAAGCAGACTCTGATACAACCCTTTCCCACTTCAACAGCTGCTGCCAGTCGTCTCATCACAGGCATGTGAGGAATGGAAACTATCAGCTCAGTTTGTCCCTTGGAGGTATAGATAAAGTGTTTACAAAATCCTCTGTAAGAAAGTTAAAAATACTGTAAATATTCTCACAGTAATTTTCAGATGCTGTTAAAACTTCTTTCAAATTTAATGGCATGCAGGATTTAAAAATAAGAAAAATAATACTTGGTCAAACTTATTAATAAAATGAACAAAGAAGTGGTGTTACTTTCATGAAATGACAGAAAGTTGATACTGTTCCTCTAGGTCTTCGCTTTTTTTTTTTCCTTCAAAGTGGGTTGAAATGCAAAAATAAAAAAAAAAAATTATGTAAGATGAAAACCAGAGGAAATTCTTTCCACAAAGATCTAGTAATTTCCTACCATCTTCCCACTTAAGAACCTGAACTTTGTTTTATATATAACTTTTATGTCCTTAAAATACCTTTTTCTCCTTATAAAAGTCAATCACTTCTCTAATGTAAAATATACTTAGGTACAGCAGATTGTTGGGTAAAGTAACAGTGAGTAAGCCAATAGATTAAAATGGTTAGTTAGAATTTTCTGCTGAAACTTACAGAAAAAATAGTATTGGTAACCTGAAAACCCTTAGAGACATATCCTGAAATCCCATATTTCAGAGTAATTCAGATCTGGGATTTTAACTTTCATCCCTCATTAAGTTTCCTGTATATTGAAAGATGACCTGTTCTTCACTGATCCTGGGAACAATTATGCACATGCTAAAGTTAATATGCTGTAAGTAATCATTGCAATGACCCCTGGTGCATATAAAATTAAGTAGGCATGTATATCCTAGCAAGTTTTAGGCCACAGTTTACTTTGTCACACAATTTCTTTTTTAGTCACTTTGTTTAGATTGGCAATGAAGAACAGTAAGAAAGGTGTTTGTGAGACTTGCAGAAATCAAAGGCAACAACAAATTGTGTGAATCACCAGCATGGCCTGCCTCTTTCTACAAATGTCTAGGCAAATAAATATTATTAAGATTTCTTCAATTTCTAAATAAATTGTCATCATTGCTAAAATGCTGCACTAAGAGGTGTCTCTGGCCATTTTTTCATGAAAAGAATTCTCCAGGCTAAGTCTTTTGTGCTTTATCAAGAACTCACCCAATTCTGTCAGCCTCTGAAAACATAGGAATCTCCTTGCATGAGACTCATTGCACACAACCTGAGCAGGACCTTTGGAAGAGAAATGCTTCTGTCTCTCCTTGAACTTCACCAGAAAAAAAAGACCTGAAGGCTTGGCTTCAAGTTCCTGAGGTAGATGGCAGCGAAGAGACCAGCTTGCAGCTTTCTGGTTTTGTGAGTATTTGGAAGCTTGGATCTTGCCAGAAGGGAGATTCATCACAGGGAAGGCTACGATGCTCTGCAGCACAAACACTTTTAGTGGAAGAACTTATGTGTCAGGGATGCAAATTAAAATACCTATTCTCTACAACAGCTCTCAGGTAACAAGAAATAGTGTTATAAAGGAAAAATATGTGACAAAGAAAAAGAGCAAGAAATGTCTCCCAGAAACTTTTGTAAAGAAGAAATAATGCTCTTCCCCACTCACTGAAGGATATAATGGTGACTGGAGAGACTGAGAGAGACAACAAGGGACAAAAAGGAAGATAAAAGAAGCAATGCAAAGGAGTTACAAACTTAGTTTTCCAGTTTTGAAAGGCATTGAAGTGTGGCCCTTTTGGCTTATTTGCAAAGCATGTAGCAAACACAACAAAACAGTGTGGAAGTTCAGCTGTGACTTGCTGTGTATGTAGATTGCACAAGGACTTGATCTTCTTGAAACAGCAAGGTAAAAAGCAACATTTCTGCGAAAACAGGTAGCTTTGCATTTGTTTCATTTTACTTAAGTATCCCTTCAAGTCTTCCATAAACTTGTGCAAACAGAATAGACACTGTAAAAAATAACAGACATCAGAATGGAGTGTCAGTTCTTGAAATGAAGAAAATTGTTTAAATCACGGTTCATTGAAAGCAAGACTCTCAAAGGCTTCTTAAAGACTCAAGTATGTCTTCCTTACAGTCCAATCAGAAAAAAAAAAATACAAGTCTTCTCCATTTTCCTCTTATTTACCCTTTAGAACTAAGAAAAACAGCCTCTGTTTCACCGAAGAAGAGAGTTGAATTGTATGTATTTGTGCATGACCAAAGTATGGAGCTAGAAATCCCCAGGCTCCATAAGAACCCTCAGTGATAGGGGCATTCCAGATCACCTCCTCACAGTTCCCTGCTGTGAGCCTCCCTCCAAAATTACCTCTGCCTTGTTTTTAAGAACATCTATTTATGTGCCTAGCAAGTCTGGCCTGCCCATCTTAGGATCCTCACCTTCCTGTCTTCCTCATTTCCCCCCAGGCAAGTCCCTTTTTACAGGAAGTAAATAGTTAATGAGACTTCCCTGTCTTCTCCTCACAGGCTCCTTTGTCATCCAAAGGCTTGGAAGCATCTCCTACATGTGGCAGCAGCTAAGTATGGTCTAATTTAATGTGTGAATTTCAGCTCATTCTTATTCAACAACAGCATTCGAGCATATGTGAGCCATTCAGCTTGTGGGTAGGTTCTCCTGAAGTCAGTGGGGTTGCAAACACAACTTTTATGTCTTACTGGATCATGTTTACCTCAGAGTGATCTCCTCAGTGCCTGGCCATGGTGTGAGCAACAGGAATCTGTTCAGTGCTGAGCAGCCATTTCCCAGATGCATTGAACAGGGGATTGCATGTATATGCATATATGCCTGTGTATAGATGCACAGATATAGGTATATGTGGGATGTGTATACATCCCACACACATTGCTTCTGACAAGATATGAACAGTGCAGCTCTTCTTCCAAAGTCCCAGCTAGTTTTATGTAAAGATATCATCACACTGACTCGGATTGCCACCAAAAGCTTTCAAAGTCTAGCCTAATTCACCAGATTTGTTTCCAAGGCTTTGGCCTCAGACATGAGGTCGTGATTTGGACACTGACAGACTTTCTGACAGACACCTGATATGGGCACTGATAGACTTTCACTACTTTACAGTCCAGTTCTTCCCAAGCAAGCTGTTGTGGTCCTTTGGGTATCTCCACCAGCTAGACTTTGTTCTCCTGTCAGGGCCAGGAGCCTGTATCCCCAGACTTGGCTGGCAGCCTGGCTGCCTCCTGCTGCTGCCTGGGAGCCTTCAGGCAGCCCGTGCTCACCAGCTGCCTGTGCTGCCTGCCAAAGCCCACGGGGGAACCACGTGCCACCGGCCACCTGGCACGGGAGCCCCTACTGCCTGCCACCCCACAAGGTGCCATAAGATCTGGTTCACCAGAGCTTCCTCTGCCAAAGCCTGCCCAAGCCCTGCCCTCCCTTCAGCCTGTCCCTGAGACCTTGGAAACCCCTGTGCCAGCAGTCACTGCTGCTCTTGTTCCAGTCAATGCTGGTGGCTGCCAGGCACTGTGCAGTGGCAGCCTTGGTCACTTCCAAGCAGCTCTCCCATCTGCCCTTCTCCTCCAGCAGCTGCTGAGCTATTCCTGCTCACCTGTGCCTCCCCTTGGGTCTCAGCCTGCATACTGGGTTAGAGTGAGTGACCCTCAGGTCCTAGACACTTTGTTCACTCTGTCTCCCTGGCTCCTCTCTCAGGGATGAGGCGACGGCTGTTGCTGCTCACCTCTGCTGGGATTGATGAAAACCTCCACCTCCCACCACTGCTGCATTCCTCTTCTGCTTCCTTGCCCCAGAAATGCCACATCTCTCTGCTATTTAGTCCATTTCTTCACGTCTTGGACACTTAGAACATAAAGGAGGGGCCAATCTGTCAAAGGAAGGGCAGTCACTGCTATTGTTCTGTGACATTTGTAGCTTCAACCCTTGAAATCTTGCCAGATGTTGCAGAAATACTCAAACAGCTTCTATACCAGCAAGAAAGAAATTTTGAAAAGTTTTAAATCTGTTCTACATGACTACTCATGGCACCAGTGTTATTTATTCTAATGAACTGTACTTGTATCTAATGTCATGCAGAAGTAGAGTCTGCATATTGAAATGCTCGGAGTGATCTCTTGTTTCCTAGGCAGTGCAGGAAAGTGAAACAGTAACAACAGTAACAATTCCTCCTTTCTAAAGAGATGTTTCTAACCCTAGATGCCCTGGGATCCAGATTCACCAGATTTATGAATGCCCATTGTTTATGTTCCCTGAGAGATGAGCATTTCTTACCATTCCCATGGTGTGAGTTACCTGTGCAGGCTTCTGCAAACTTGTCCCTTGTGCCTCATCCCTGAGACCCTGCACTGGAGATCTAGAAAGAAGGATTTGCACTCAGCTGTTAACATTGCTTCTCAAATCTTTAACCTGAAGCAAATGTTTAATGAAATATGAAAGGGATGCAAGAGCAGAGGTTAATGCAAAATTAATTTGCCAGAAGAAGATCAGAGATGCCAGGCTCAAGTGTGAGGGTAGCCATGAAAAAGGTAATTTCAAAATAAAAAACAACAAACAAAAAAACTGAGACAGGAGAAAGAGGTGTATAGAGGAAGAAGGAAATAAGGTAAGAAACAAATAAAGGGAGAGGCATATTTGTCCTGAGTAGTCTTTATCTGTTTCTATTATTTCTCATGCTCTTGAGTTCTAAGCCAAGATCAATTGGGATTAATCAGTTGTATAGAAAACACTGAGAACTCATTGCAGGCCTTTAGAGTTTAAATTTGTTTATTGAGCACAATTTGGTTAGCATCAGGTGCTGAAGTTACAGACACCAACACTAGCATAGAAATTACTTTATTTAGCTCTCAGTTGGAAGTTTCTATAGCAACTGGGTCCTATAACCGAAAGCTGAGTTTCTGGCACACGAATACTGCTGCTGCTAGAGATTGTTAATACTGTATTTTTGGAGCACTCAGCTGTTCCTTAATTCTTTCTAAGCCCCAACCCCCCTTTTTCTGAGGTCTTTCTTCAGCATAAATCTGCCTGCTTAGTCATACTTGCAGTTGTACCTTTTGCTCTTAACCTTCCCTCTTCAGCTGTAACAGAAACTTTTTATTTCAGTCCAGATTCATCTTCCTTGGAAGGGAAGCAGAGTGCCCTGTCCTGCATTCTCCTGCTGGGCAGAGCTGGAAGGAAAGGACTGGGATACTGAAGTTGTCAGGAGTGTCCAGATTAAGATGCCTCTCCTGGAACTACTACTGCTTGTGAATTTATACTTAGGGCAAATTCTGTGGAGGTAACTCATCCCAAATTCAGAACACAAACACCTGAAACCAGCTTGTGCTTTTAGGTAGGGTCAGAGAAAAGCTGTGACACTTGGCTTGCAAAGATTAGAGACCTCATTGCAATTCCTCTGTATATTGGAAACTCAGGCTGAGTACCACCTTCAGATATTGAATTCCAACTGTCCAACTCCTCGATGCACTTTCTGTCTTATTCCCTAAATTACTGAGCTGTGCTTAAAAGCTGTGGGAGTACTCCATACAGAGAATTGCATTATTGCAGAGTGAGCAGATGTTTCTTTTACCTGTAAGACATCTTTATTTATACATCTTTCACAAATAGCCTTTCTTAGCTACTAGACTTATTTTGAGGGGACACACTCAAATGTTTGCAAGAGGTGTTGGATGGAGATGTAAAACACTCTTAGGAACAGAAAGTAGGTGTTTGGTTGGCTCAGAAGTTAGCAGTCAGCAGTCATTTTGTGATTCCTTTCTTGGTGTGTGGGTTGTGTTTTTGGAGTTTGTTTTTGTTTTGGCTTTTTTTTTTTTTTACTTCTCATGTTGTCATTTATGGATAAAACAATGGCAGTTTGAATCATTAGATGTTTATACTCTCTAGTACAGTTTTCAACTTGTCTGGTTTAATTCCCTCTACATCAAGGAGAAATATGTTCCCTCTGGAGATGTCCCTTATTCTGTTCTGGAGACCTCTGTCCCATGAGAAAAAGTGCCAGCTATCTCAAAGCCACAGAAAACAAAATCTCATATCAATGAAATGCTAATTTAAATTTGGTGACTCAGCCACAGCATAGAACATATATTTTGAATAACAATAACTTCAAGTATCCCATGGCAGGTGGCCACCACAACCACAATTAATTTTTGTGGCTCTTCACACATGGCAGAGCGTCCCTTTGCAGCTCAGGCAGCAGCTCCAAGAGGGCAGAGAGAGTGAACACTGCAGGAGGACCTGGCTGTGTATTTTAGGAGAGCTGTAAGAGCACTGAGGGCTGTGTGGGCTTTGGGGTTTATTTTTGCAGAAGGAAGGCATACAGCAAACCTGCAGTTAACTACTATCAGGTCTAGCCCTGTTCTGTGTTAGGGAAGTGTAGGTGGCTGGGATATTGGCTTTTTGCTTCCTTTATCTTCCCAATGCTATTCACTTTGGCTGTCTCTTATCATTCCTAATAGGGGCTTTTGCTTTTCCATCTGACCTTAATAAAATGGGATCATCCTTGCTAAGGTTTATAGGATTGCTATTTTAAGTGCTGGCAGTTTGAAAATACCTGTGTGAAGAAGTGTTTTCCTTCCCCAGAGATTTTTTCTACCCAGTCCTGGGATGGTTTCCCTGTCCTAGAATATTGATCTGAGGCCATGTGTGGGATGCTGCAGCCTGCCAGGGGTGTCCCATCAATCCAGGCACATTCTGTCTCTGGCAGCTGTGGCCATTCCATGTCTCTTGCAGATCTCTTCCAGGCAATTTACATCTTGTTCTCTAAATTCTTAACATCTCACTGCTGAGTTGCTGGGAGGGCCTGTTTTGGAAAAGGAATTCAGAACCCCAGAGAAACTTGTGTTTCTACATAGTGCTGAAGGCAAGAGGAGTCTCTGGGAGACTGGTGGGAAGATTAAAATGCTGGAATCTGTTGCCTTAGAATCATTCTTCTTGTCTCCAGTGAGTCATCCAGCATCACAAGCAATCTCAGCATGACCTTCTGCTGCTCCTTGTGCCCAGAGAGCCACACAAACCCAGCAGAGGATGTGTGCCACCATCTTTTGGCAAAACACTTCTCCCTGCAGCACTAAAGGTTTTCATTTTCTTCTGTTTTGTCGTCCCAGGTTTCTGGCTTCTCTCTTAACAACCTTTGAAGAGTTTTTTTTCAAAATGGCAGCTGCAAAGGTCATCTCTTTTTCTGTTTCTTGCTTGCTTGGATACAGGAATCGTGCTTTAGAATAGAGATGCAAGGCAGCTTTCCAGAGCATGAAAATCCAGTAACTTAACACACTGTCTCCAGCCTGCAAAAAAAAAAAACCCCACACCCAAAACCCCACAAAAACAAACAAAAACAAACAATAAAACCCAAAAAACCCCCCAAAAAACTGACCAAGAAAGAATGAGAAGAAAAGAAAACAAACAAACAAAAAAATTAAACAGAAGGGACTGAAAAATTATGAGACTATGTACTGATTTGACTTTTCTGTATGTTGGTGTTTTTTTCCTTAAATAGGTATGTTAACTATATTTTAAGGTTTTTATGCTAGATGTAGTTCTTTCAATTATATTTTAAAAGACTAGAGGAAGTTCTCTTTAGAAGAGAAGGAAAGAAATAGTAATTGAAAAGCTTCTGCAGTTTTTTAGACTTACATAATTTTCCTTCATTAATCCAAATTGATTATTTTTTGCCCATTTCAGGTCATACTTATGCTATGAAACATGAAATTTACCACATAATGTACATTATGTAGGAAAAAAGGTAATTTACTAGATGTGTTAATTCCTTCATGTAAGTCCACTAGGAAAACTCTTCAGTAATAGATCATAGATTAAAAGTATATATTTTATGATATTTTCCAAGAAAAATCATCAGTGAAACACTGTGTGGTAAAGAGTTTGCTTTATCTTAGGTTGTATCTTAGGATATTGTGTGGCTCTGCTTAGGTTGTATCTTAGGATATTGTGTGGCTCTGCTTAGAGTAGATGACTTCCAGAATTGTTGTCATATTGTGCACACAAAAGCACAATGGTTCTGGTTATTATCAGTCTTCTTTTATTAGGAAAAAGCAATAATTCTTAATGTTTAAAACAGCTATTTAACTCAAAAATGATGCTAAAGACAAACACTGGAGTTAATTTCTTCTGAAAGATGCCACATTTTATTTATGACAAGAGGCAGAATCTAGTTTATGCAGCTACAAATTTTATGCAAAAACTTAACTGTGGTCATGTCACTTGATGGGAATGTAATGCCACTCATCCAACAAAATCCTTCAAAACTATAAGAAGGATGTTAAAAAAATATCATAAAAATACTCTAAAAGGAGAAGTTGAGGCATAGAGAGATTACACTATGTATTTTTCAATGAACACACAATACTTTCCAAATTAAATTTATGTGCATTTATAAAAGTTTAAAAAATACAATTGTCATAGTGTAGCCTCACCAAAACTGAACTAAATCTAATCTTAATTTTAGCATTAGTATTTACAAAGAGATTATTTTTGTAATGTTTGTTACATTTTGGGACTCTAGGGTAGTGGACTGAGCTCAGCTTGGCTCATTTAAAAAAAAAAAAAGTCTCTTTTCTAGCTTCCTAATATTCTCAGTTGTATTTATCAATTAAGATGACTCTAGATTATGGGCACACAAATTTTGAAGAAATAGATATATAAAATAAAGATTTACAATGACACTAAGAAAATATAAACCAGAAATAAAACTTGACTGTGGGAACAGCAATTCTACATTGAGTTGGAAATTAGTGAAGGCGAGGGGCATCATTGACAAAATTAGAGTAGAAGAAGATATCTTGTTGAAAAATCCAAAAAGTACAAAATAATCCAAGTCTATTGACACTCATTGTCCTGCTTTAAGCATTACAAAACGTTACTTGGAATTAAACTGACTACATGGGCATACCACTTTCAGTGCACTTTCTGAGTATTTTCAGTATCAGGGAATTACTGACAGCTAAAATATTGTGGAATTGTCCAATTTAGGCAAATCCTGTGCTGAAGATGTTGACCTTTTGAAAATTGATTCCTTCTGCACATTGGGTTTTACTTCCTCTATCTTGTTTTTTCCTTTAGCAATTATTCATCTTTTATGGCTTCCTACAGCTAAAAGCCTCAGCAACAGGAACATTTATTCAGAATCAGAATGGAAGATCTGGTACTTTTCTGTACATTAAAGGAAAAGAAAGTTCAATTTTCCTTCTGAAAAGCACAAGAAAGACCATTACACTAGATGTAACGACAGAGAGAAAAAGGGGCTGAATTCCCAAAATATTTGATGGCAGAAGTAATAATAGCAATGAATGAGGCCACATAAATGATTCATGAGACTCATTTTTTTTGTATTGTTACTAAAAAGAGGCTCATTATTACTCAGAAAAAATGCTTTGTTGGTGATGTAAAAAGAAATCAGTATTTGCTATCAATTACTTTCATTAACACTGGGCCTTTATACACAGTTTTAGAAATATATTTTGTAACAATATAATTTTGTAATTTCATCCCTACCATGCTTTGAGCCTTCTGAGGCTCACAAATCTCTTTAATACCCCCACTCTTGCTGATAATAAAAAGTCTTGTGGGTGTAATAACAGCTAAAAATACAATAGTAAATGATTCATATATTGCCATTTCAGAGGTCAAAATGGGTAACAGAGACCACAAGCATAAAATAAACATCCTACTGTAAAACAGAGGCAAGCTGTAGCTTCAGGATGATCACTTTGAAGAGATGTGCCTCCTTTAAGGACATTTTCT
The DNA here is from genome assembly GCA_910950805.1 of Acrocephalus scirpaceus scirpaceus. Classification (NCBI taxonomy): domain Eukaryota; kingdom Metazoa; phylum Chordata; class Aves; order Passeriformes; family Sylviidae; genus Acrocephalus; species Acrocephalus scirpaceus. The sequence goes on along the minus strand of OU383774.1, from coordinate 7,793,617 downwards.
TCTTTAGTTTGAAGGCTGTTGGAAATATCTGAACATATGTTCTGAGGCAATGAAATTTCAATGGGATATTATTTCCTTTTAAATCCTAGTCCTTAAAACATTGACTTGCAACATGAGACAGCAACAAAAAAGAGTCAAGCTAAGAGTGCATATTTAGCAGAGAGATATAAGGAATAAATAGAGCTAAAACTGCTCTTTTTGATTTTGTAAACAATGTGTCATTAGAAACCAATGAAGACAATAAAGAATGGGATTACTATGCACCCATTTGAGAGATTTCAATCAATATTTAAATAGTTTTTGAGAATTTAATGTAAACCAGGGAGCTTTCACAAATAAGCAATCAAACCAGCCCATTAAGGCTGTAATCACCATTATGCTTGGGTGTTCCTGTGATTTAGAGTAAACTGATTGAGGAAATACTATTGAAGTGGTACCTCTGGCATTTACCTTTCTATTGTTTATGTGTTGGGTTTTGGTGGGGGTTTTTTTTGGTTTTGTTTAATTACTGTATATTAGCTTGCTTATTCCTCAACTTCTAAATATAATAAATCTTTCCTAAATCTACTTAACAGTAACTGAAGGAGAAAAAAAAAAAAAAAAAAAAGCACCAAAACATAACATTCTAGATAAGGCTACAAATATGTAAAAATGGCTATGAGGCAAATGAGGTCAGACTCACCATTGAAATACAAGAGAGATGTGCACCTGTGTGAATCACACCTAATTACTAGTAGACTGTAGAGATTTTGCTGTGAACAATTAGTCTTAATTTGCCATAAAAACTTGTTATTGAACCTTCAGAAGCAGGAGCTAGTATAGGATTTGTTGTCCATTTATGCCCTGCAGTTGAGACATTACAAAAATGGGCATCTGAGTAATATGTGCTTTAAAATCATGCTGTGACTAAAAACTTAAACAGATGAGGTTCAATGTTTCTGTATAAACTGTGGAATGGCATTGCAGACATTTGATGAAAGGAAAGGAAAGAAACATGAAAAATCTTTGCCTCTTTCAGAGAAGCCAGAAAGTTTAAGCAACTTTATTTTGATTAATCAGATGAAAGAAAACAGTTGCAGGCAGAGAGGCTGATGTAGGTTATACCCTCACACGTTCCATGGAACATTTTGCACTGCTCTGTCATGAGCAATTTTATAGCTCAACAACAACGGATCTAGTTGGTTTTATAGATTATCTGTAAGAAGGAGGAAAGCAAATCACAGTGAAAATAAAAGGATTCTACAGTATTCATATTTTTTTTTTCTATGAGGGATGGGTCTTACCTGCTTTTTTTAAGGCAGATAAACTGGGTATACTGGGGAAGAGGGATGAAAATAAATCAATAGATGGAAATCTTGCTTTGAAAGAAGCAAACAGGAGCAAAAACTATGTACTGTTATAATGCTAAGGGAAATGGTAAGCAGGTCTCAAAGCAGGAGAGAAATGCAAATTTGACATCTTACCTAACTTCCTGCTTTGAACATTAATATTAAAACTGTATAACTGTGATGCAAACCAGAACCACTGCTGGGAAGAGGCACTTTCTGTCAGGGATAAGTATATTGCAAAAACCCCTTATTTTCTGCTCAGAACTTCAACCTTCACACCATAAATTGTTCTAGGCACTGTACTGTCCTGATGAATTCTCAGTTTGGATGAAAGTGGTCTTCCCTGAAAGTCTTCAGTTCAGAGAGACTGAAATACATTTACATTTGCCTAAATTGCTGGATCACTGAAATTGTGGGTCTAACAGCTGCTTTTCCCACTATATATGCTGAAAATCTTCCCAATCAATAGATTGTCTCACCTTGATGCCTTGACCCCTAAAATTTTGGGATAGCTCAATCATGTATTTGAAGTGAATATCAAACATGGAGAAACAAATTAAAGATAAATGGGAAGTCACAGAAACTTTGACTACAATTGGAGATCACTGAAGAGCTTCAAAATTTAAAAAAATAAAATAAACAGAAGGGGTGATATAGAAAGGATAAAGCTGAGCACATATTACCAATTTTAGCTGACTAATGACATGCAGCCTACCATCTTAAACACACTATATACTGAGTTTTGGGCTTCCACAGAGCTAAGAAGTCAGGTAAATGTCAGGTTTGGTGCCTTGGAACTAGGTGCTCAGATCTGTGTAACAGTAATCCAATGCACAACACAAAAAATGTGACAGTCACCCCCTTAAAGGTTCAGTATTGGCACTGAAATGTCACTGCTAGGAAAAGCTTGGAATCATGGAATATCCTGAGTTGGAAGGGACCCACTCAGTTCACTAAATCCAACTCCTGGCCCTGCACAGGGCAGCCCCAAGAATCACACCATGTTCTCAAGAGCATTGTCCAAAGCTAGGTAAGAATGTTTTCTCCTGGAAAATAATAAAAAAAATATTTCATGTAACAATTAACAATATTTTGCAAGATGTACTAGCCAGAATATGTGGTTCTGTTGCCTTGTCTTACCATTCTCTCTCTGCTAGAACTGCCTGTTCCAGGAAACACAATAATGTTTCCATTTGCTAAAGGAAAACCTCTAATTACATTTCAAGTAATTGGAGGAACTAAAGAAGTAATACTTCTAATGGAATCTTTTACTTTGGATAAACAAAATCAAACAGCGTAAGCTTGCAGGGGAGGAGAGAAGCAAATTTTTGTTTCTATAGCCAGTCCTTCATTAGAAGCAGCAGTTTTTAATGAACTCGAATCTAATCCTTTGTCTTGAAAACAATGAAGCTCATAGTTCCAGATCCTGTGACCCAAATGTCCCAAGCAGTATTGATTCATAAGGCCATTAAGAACCCGAGTCCCTTAATGGAGTAAATGGCATCTTTAATAGGATATCTCCTGCGTGTCTTACCAGAAAATACTTGTGTAATGGCCTAAGTTCTGCTGGACATGAGGGGTTGGATAATTGAATATTGTATTAGAGCATAAATATGTAACACAATTCCAAGAAATGACAGTCATGTCCATCCACATCCCGCTCCCATTCCTCACCCCTCAATTATTAGAAATTGCTACTGCTATTGCAGCTATAGCTGAAAAGAAGAAATGTATGGACATGACTGTTACTTATATCATCCTTGAGCATAATTTGTAATGTTATGCATTAGCGTTCAATATCTACAGAATTGAACTTGGAAAACAGGAAGGTTTTGTGAAGAGATAGAAAGTTGATCAAAAGGAAGCAAAAAAGAAGAAAGTAGAAACTGAATGCAGTGATTCCATTTACAGCTTTAGGTAACGTACTGCACAGGTGTAAAAGGTGTCAGGCATTAGCTTTTATTGTTCATTTAACAGGAGAAGGAATTTGGAAATGGAAAGAAATGGCAATTGTGAATATTGCAGTCAGCATCAGAGACAGTTTGCAAGCTCAAGGTAGACAAAGCATTGCATAACAAGACCAGTTTAAAGTTTATGACAGAAAAAAACAAAGAATGAATTTGCAACAGAAGAAAAGACCAGAGGCTGAATTAACTAATGCCAAGAAGGTTTTTTTTATAGTATTATTTGAAATCATATTGATATATTTTCTGTTTGAGCTGGAATATAAATTTGGTAAGCCTAATTCAACAATACAAAACCAAAATGAAGTACTGCTTTAGCTAGTGAACTTAATGCCTAGAAAATTATTTAAAACACCTAAAACCTCAGTTAGACACCCCAGATCTGAAAGGCAATATCAAACAAAAATTGTTGCCTTAAACAAAATTACAAATTCAAGATGTTTCCTCTGCACTAGTTTACCAGGTTAGTTAATCAGTTTACCAGTTAGAACTGATAATTCATTCTTTCAGAAGAGCTGGGCAAGAGAATCACTGAAATCTAGCCAGTTTCCTATTCTGAAACAACCTGAGCACACATTAAGACAGAATTTAATGGTAAATTGTTTGTTCACACTCTGATAACCACCATTATCATAATACTAAACACTAAAAAAGCAATTTATTTTAAATAGTTCTTAAGTCATGACCATAAGTGACAGCAGTGGGATTACCTATGAAATCAGTTAAGGAAAAACTCATGTTGTGTAAGATAATAACCTTTATGAAAATTTCAACTGATGCCAATGGAATTATTTGCAAAGTAAGTTATACATGACAGAATATTGTCTTTCACAGAAACATGAATAAAATTTTAAAAATTTGCCTTTTCCCCACAAGGAAAAAAAAAATCAAACCCAAGGTAACACAAGGGAAAAAAACCTTAGATGCTTTTATTACTAGAACTATAATAGAGAACAATATATTACAAATTACAATAAAAACATAATTTATTTCATATATCAGAATAATACAACATAGTAATAATCATGACTACCAAAAGAGCTAGCAATAGGAACCTAAAAGATTTAACCAATGTCTGCTTGAATTCTGCTCTGAGAAAAACAAAGCCTGTGAGTTCAAGGAAGAATGAGGCAAGCCTGCTCTTCCAAGAAGAAAAATAACTAGCAATCTCTACAGAAAACCACAGAACATGTGGCTGAACACTTAAATGATATTGTTATAGTCATGGATAATTGCCAGAAAATGATGATTATATGAAAATCAGCATATATTTTCAGGCAAAATTCAGGCCAGCTTTGTCTCAAGACACTTTACTCCTCATTTCCCCCGCCCCCCTTATCTTTCAGAAGGGCCTTTTGAGCAACAGCAAGTTGAGAGATGAGGAATGTATATGTTACACTTCTGAAAGTACTGGGAATCTCCTGGGGAAAAAAATCTGCTCTCACGAGCCATCCCCAAAGATCAGGATACTTTGTCTAAACTTCAGTGGTTTAATTAGGTTAATTTAAGTTTTAAGTCTGAAGTCAAAGGTTCATTCCCAGCTGTGAAATGTTTTTACCAACCCCCAGCTGAAAATATTCAAGTTGCTGCTTCCTAATAGCAACATTTGTTCCTATCCAAGCACTGTTGTGGCAGACTGTGAGAAATTACAAGATACAAGTGGGAATTAATATTGCAATTAAAGGTTTTGAGTTTTGAAAAAGATTAAATAAACATATTTAATCCACATTTTTCTTAATTGAAAACAATTAAAAAGCAGAAACAAAAAATTAATGCAAACACAATCTACAAAATTAAGAACTGATGGTAGCAAGAATTTGTCTCTCAAAGGGGAGACAAGTACATCAAGAAAATTACTTCAAAGAGTGAGTTGAAAAAAGAAATAGATAAATTATCAAATGGAGATGTGGGATTGAAGAAAAAAGAAACTGGGAAGAAAAATAACTCATATTTGTTTGTTTAAGATGCAATAACTTAGATCATGGTTTTGTTGTTTTTGTATCCAGCAAGGATAAAGTGGTCATTTTAAGTAGGACAAGTACAGTGAAGAAATGGACTGTAGAGCCTGGGATAAAGAAGGAACAATTTGTTGTCTGGTTCATGTTTTGCACTCCTGAGAGTAGCATGATCTTACATTTGTACCAAAAATTACTTGTGTGGGGAGTGTTGGAAGGCAAAACAGTTGTGGGGCAAATTCCAGGCAGAAGAATAGGAACTGGTTGAGACCACCACTGAAAACTCAGAAGAAAATATAGTGTTCAATCAATCTGGCAGTGAATCACAACCGTGTAAGGCCAAGGAAGGAATTGTATTCCAGGGAGACAAAAAACTCTCTGATTCCTACCACAGAAGTAGAGGGAATGACAATCTATTATCAACCAAACTAATTGCAAAATTGAAATGTAGTAGAAATGTCACCAAAAGTAGTTTCCATCTTCATATCAACTTCCACTTCTAGAATTCTCTTACTGTCTCTGTTTTGTCATCCCACTATTGAGGTTATTTGCTAACTGTAATGGGGAGTCTGAGCAACAGTAATGCCTGATGTGTTGACCCAGCTTATAACACTGAAAATGTTTACTAAAACAGCAGTGCAATAATCTCTTCAGGTGTCTGACTTGAGTAAACCTGATTAAAAACTGGCATATACGCTGCATAAAATCCTTAGCAGTGCTGAGGTTTGCATTATGTCAGGTATGAGAAATAATGAAACACAAATTCGCACAAACTTCAGATTCAACCACATAATATCTTCCCAGGTAGAAAGTTAGAGGTAAGCTAGGAAGTCAGGAATGCTGGCCCAGATGGGATGCTAGGAACAGGTTCAGAGGAGAGAAGGATCTGTTAAGCAATAGACAAAAAGGACAGATACTGTTAACAGGACAGTAGGAGGAAGAACAGCAGTACTGGGAAATGATATTCACCGAAAAGCCCAGTTGTCTTTCCTCATGGTCTATGAACATCTGTGCTGATATGAAATCATGTTGATGTAACCACGGATCTTAAATACAAACAATTCTGCAAAATGAATTAAAATCATGGAAAGGTTTGGGTTGGAAGGCACCTTCTGGGCTCACCTGGTCCAACCCTCTTGTCAGGGGCAGGAACACCTTCCATTAGACCAGGTCACTCAAAGCCCAATCCAAAAAACTTGAAACTTAAAAACTTGAAATGATGGGACATCTATAACTTCTCTGTACAACCTGGGCCAACATCTCACCATTCTTATGCAAAATAATTTCTTCCTTAATTCCCATTTATGCCTATCCTCTTTCAGCTCGAAATTGTTGCTCTTTGTCCTGTCATCACGGATCTTGGTAAAAGTCTCTCTCTGTCCTTTTATAAGCCCCCTTTACATATTCAAAGGCTAAAATGCTCCCACTTATATACTTCAGGCATACAACCATACTGTCTCACCAATGATTTCCTTCAAATAATGTTCCACAGTCTGTCCAAATTTCACTTATAGAAAATTGAGCTTGTGAGGGTCAGTGCTTCACAGGAAAATAGTACAGTGACTTATATTCTTTTTTAGAATTACTGATTTCTGCTAAGAGTTCTAAAGAGGCCTGATATGCATTTTTGATGTTTCTGAGTTCTCTTGGTTATCTCTTTTGTCTTTAGATTCCTGATTCTATTAGCATCCATAATTATACACTGTTGTCAGGCTTTTTAGCCTTTCCAACAATTGTTCTGTAAAAATTGCATTAAAATACTTATGCTGTTGATTATTTTTGTTTGTTTTATGGCAGAAAATAGCTGAGAAACCTTTTAGCTTTGCTTTGCCTGCAGACTGACTTTCATTTAGAAGGAAAGTTTAAGATATATTTCAAAGTTTTAATTACAATCAGAAGTTTTCCTAGAAAAGTCATAAGAACAGGAGATAATGGCTACCTTAATTTTTCAATTAAATATAGCAATGACATATGCATACAAAAATGTATAAGATATACAGATGTTAGAAATATTGATTTATCTATATTTTTCCCCAGTAGAGGACTACAAACTGTTGAAAATGAAGACTGAAATCAGGATGGGAAAAGGACACATGGACCCATCTTACCTCTGCAAGGAGCAGAGGGAAAAATCCCTTGTCAGTACCTGATTTTGGTAAATTACTCAGATTCATTCTTAGGTTTTACAATGCAAAGTTTTTGGCTCCTCTTTCCACCTACTGAACCCCATTCATTAACCATGGGTTAATCCCCTTTAAAAGTCTGAAAAATAGCATGACTGAGAAAAGCCTTTCCAATGCCTGGGTTGTAACTCTCAAGGACTCTTCTCTGCTTCAGACCTTTTCTTTTGAAATCTTCCTTTTGTCAAGGTCTCTCAGCAGAAATCTGGCAACAGAGTTCCTACCAATGAAGCCTTGAAAAATGGCAAAAAGCTTCAAAACACAAACACATTCAAAACACTGGCATAGAAATTATTATTTTTGAAGCATAACAAATTTCATAGTAACTTCTAATGATCTTTTACAACCAATCACAGTACGAAATGCCACCATAAAATCATGGCTTGTGATCAGGATGAATTTAGATGAAAGTTTACTGTTAGAGCAGCCTAAAATCTCTGACGTTTTTCCAAGTGTCCATGTTTTTGGAAAAAAAGTCATTTTTAAACAGCATAATAAAATTTCTCCCTGCCACAGAGCCTTTATTTCAATAATAATTCTAGAATTCCCTAGATCAAAACTCTTAAACTGGTCTGTAAGATGTAGTGTTATTACACACCAGATGCAGCCACTATTGCTACAATTTGGGAGTCAGATTATATGGTGTGTATCCTGATGAAAAATAAGAACCATTCCCTTACAAAAGATAATGTATTTCCTTAAATATTTATTTTTATATCGTACTTAGAGAGATACAGAAACAAGCATGGTGTATCCAAATCTCAATTAGACAGGCAGAGTTTGTTTTATTCTGTGACTGAATATTTCAATCATGCAAAGCAAATAAACTAAGAGGCAGACTCTGAAAATGCCTACCCTAGTCTTGCTAGATTTCCCTGCAACCTTGCAAACGTCCACATGAAGCCTCACATCTAGCTAGACTGAAAAAGAGCAGATGACAAGCTCCTCAATATCCAGCTTGCTGGAGTTTGGGAAGGATAGGCTACTGAACAAAATTAAGTCAAATTTCCTTGCATACAATAGAAAATACATAACTGCCAAACTGCACCTCTCAGACAATGCCGTGCCACAAACTATTCCAGTGAAGAAGGAAGAGATGATTCTTAATTCTTTACCATATTGTGAGGAGGAGAGAAAGGCTGACTGAAGCAGCCTTTTCAAGAACACTAATGAGCTTTTCAAGAGTACCAATGAGATTTATGCAGTTTTACAATTCCACGTGTGCCAGTAGGCTTTGGACATTTGTGCGGCTTAAGTGGCTGGTGCAGAAAGCATGAGAGAATAGTTGATAACTGAAAATCATCTGAAATAAAGGGTGCAGGAACATTGAGAGGGGCAGGCTGACCCACAGCTGTTCTGAAGTTGATGTCTAGTTCCTCCCAGGTCTCAATCTGTCATCACCCACGCCACGTGTTAGTTGTATATACACCCTTTGTTCTGCCATTTCTTCAAAATCCAAACATCTGTCTAAGATTCCTCACTGTTGCAGGTTTGGTTTTTTCCACAACACATTACCCTCAGAAACTGTCTGATCAATTCTACAGTTTCGAGTACTTTCACATCCCATCCCACTATCCTTGAGCACATATGACACATGCTATAAACCAGCACCCTGCTGAGCTGCAGCACGGTCCTCATGTTGTTTCAAACAGTTTGAAAAGAAAAGAAAAGAAAAGAAAAGGCACACAGAGTTTAAAGTTGACTTTGAGGCTGAGAAACGGGGATTTAAACAACATTGCCCTACCTGGATGCAATTAGCAGTTTCTGTGTTGCCACGGATTGGCAATCAAAATGTACAATATTACAGGGCCACAGTCACATCAGATACCAATGTTATAAATATATCTCATCATTTCAGGAATCAGAACTTCTTTTTTTCAGGATATTTATTCAGTGGTGGTTAAATCTTTTCAGTCTGGCTCAGGGCTATCAGAGTGCCTGCACTATATGTCCTTCATCAGAAAATTATTTCTGCAGTTAACACAGACTTGCAGTAGTTAAGACTAATAAAGAAAAGGTCCAGAACAGAGGAATTTTTGTGCAAAACTGCAGAATTTTATTCTATTCAAAAGAAATGTACCTTAATTTTGATGTTTCTTCTGGTGAGGTTCTGGTAGCAGTGACATCACAGCAGCTTAAATCCCGGTGCTGCCTCGGTTGGGTGGGTTGGATCCCTTAGTCAAACCCAGGTGGGATGAATTCTGGTTGTTCCACACATCCTTGGAGCAATTCTAGCTAATCCTTCATTAGTTCACACAAGTAGGATGGGGCAGGGGAATCCTCAAAACATCTCTTAAATCTTGCCTTTTACAATAGGTCAGAACAAGTGGGGAAAATCCCATCTCCAACAACTTTGGACAGTTCTGTAAAAACCAAGATTTTGTTTGATTGCTCAAAGATCCATCATATTGAAAATGAAACTATGCAGTTTACATTATTTTTAAAATAGAAGGGAAAATACAATTAATGCTTAATTATTTTCTAATGTCTTCATTGACTTCAGTAATTTTAACATCAAATTGAAAGACTTATGTCCACAATATTTGTTTACAACAATGCAATATTACAGACCAATATTACAGACCCTCCTTTGATTATTTTGCTTAAAGAAAATTTTGATATATGCATATTAAATAGCTTTTGGATTTTGTTTATTTCCTATTGAAAAATGTCTGGCTTGGTCAACTGGAGATGACAGACTGGCTGACTTAAAGCATCTAGATATGTAAAGCGAAAATTCTGTGCTGATCTTTAGAATAAAAAGAAAAGGAATACTTAATAAAGGATAGGAAACAATAGTAATATTTAGTATGAAAAAGTCAGATTCTTTCTTTCACTCACTGAAAATAAATATCATTTAAACCAGAAAATACTATATCAGTGCATATTTTAGAGCACAAATGCACAGAAGGAAGGAAAATGTGAAATAATTACTTTTAATAAGTTAAAACACCCAGAGAAAAGAAATTGCACAAAAAACTATCTCCCTGGGGATTCTTTTATTAATTTCAGCTTTTGTTGAGAATTCAGTGAACAGAATTTTCTTATATAGTTTGTTCAGTTTTAGCTGACATACATAGAAATTTTTTATATGTATTATAAAATGGAGCTACTTGAACAAAACAACATATTGATGCTATCATATTTTGTAATGACTCTGTGGTCCCATGACCAGAATGAAGTAAGAAAACAACTAAAATGTCAAGTGCTTATTGTCTGAAACTTCCACGGGAATTAGCAGCCCTGAATTTTCCAATAAATCCTTTAAGGAGCATGAAATTTGCACCCAAACAAGCAAACAATTTTAATAACTCTTCACAAGTTAGCCAAACTTTCTTTAAATTCTTTTGGCTACTTATATGAATAAACTGATTTTTAAAATGAAAGAAGAGGAGGCAATGAGACTGAGAAAATGGAAAAGAAAACCCTATACGCATTTTCTTCCAAACCTTGGAGTTATATAGCATTTTAAATAATCATTCAAACACATGGGAAGGTGTTTCTCTATTCTAATGTACTGAAAAAGTCTATCTATAACTAGGTAATATAAATTCCTATTGCAATGATACTGGAGTATGATGATTTCCTTCCTGATTTTGTATAAATAATAAAGGACTGCTATGAGGGACAGTTTTCTTGCAACTAGCTCAAGCAAGAATAGCAAATAACACCATCTAATCTGTAGAGAAATATTTCTGTTCTGAGTAGGTGTTTAAATTTTTTTAAAGATCAGTTTGCTTTTATTATAGGATTCAATTTTTGTGCATTTTTTGAATATATTACCTCTTGGAAGATCAGAAAAAAACCCGATTTATATTTGTAAGTCTTTCATCTGCACTAAAATCCACAGACACTGAGTTGTCATGCTTTTTGACTGAGGCAGGTTTTAAATCTGTTTATTCTGAATCTTAGCGGACAGCGATTTATCAAGCAACGCAGTGGGGCTGTTATAATCTGCAACTGTGCTGACACAAACTCTGTACTGCAAAATACAGCTCAATTATTTAATGCTTTCCAATTAAATTAAGATACTTATTATCATGGTGAAAAATACAGCAAACCCACCCAGATAATTTCTTTTGACTACAAGCTCCAGTTCAGTTCCACCTACCAACTGGTTGGTCCCAAGCAAATCCCTTTTACTTTACCTTGAGTGTATGTGGAAAAAATGTGCATGTTTTCAACTGAACTAGCTTCTTCAAACTGGAGAAGCATGAGGCCACACACTTATCCTAACCTTACAAATGGTTCCACTGCTAGGTTAGAATGTAAAGTATTGCATTAAATCATCCTGTGATAGAAACCTAGTGAAGATAAGGCAGTTTTACTTTAATTTCAGGATTACAGGCAATCTAGTTTTACTCTAAACATTTAACATAAAACTACAGGGATTTATCTTAACCATCATTTTGGCACAAACTAGATGTTTGAGGTTTTTATAGGAATAAAATACAACTTCATTCACTGAGTGACCAATCTCCTTAATGTGTTTAATTTTAGCTAGTTGTCCAATAAATAAGCCTCCAAAAAACCATAATGGAGGAGGGAAAAAGGATACGCTTGATTTGAGGCTTGAGTGTGGGCAACATGGGGCAACATTATTAACACAGGTTTATATGTCAGCACTTATCAGGAGAGTGTTTACATTGATAAGGGCCTGCACCAAAGGGAGAGAGGGGCTTCCTGTCTGTGTGAAGGAAAAAGAAGACATCAGTGCAGAGGATCTGTCAGGAAAAGAGCTGCTTGTGCGTAATTCGTTCTTCCCATTTTCGAAGAAAAGATGAGCCCAGTACATTCAAGTCATGAGCAGCGTTCACACACATTTCATGGGCCACAGGAAAGTGATGATCTTGACACTCAAACTGCCCATGAATTCCTGCAGAAAGGCTCTGGTTTGTGTGTGTAACCAACGGTACCCATCAAGCACAAAACTGTCAGCCCATTTCCAAACTATCTCTGTGATAACAAAGGCGAGCGGAGTATTGATCTGCTTCCAGGATGAGCTGTTTGAAGCCTCTAAATTTTGCCTACCTCCCAAAAATAGGCATATGGCAACCTGAATATTTAAGTGTATGCATTTTCTGTAAGCTTTTCCTAAAGAAAAAAAGTTTTAGCATGATTTATTCATTTATTTACAGACTGTGTCATTCAAGTACCTGACTCCTAGTGAGCGATTTGGCAACCCACGTTATCAAAACTTTCCTTAGCATTTAGACATTGAGCAGCATGCTTACATTCCTTAAGGAAGTTTTCTTCCCTCCTGTCCTACTTCCTGCAGAGCCTAAATAGGTATAAGCATTCAAATGGCAGATAAAACTATACATTTATAAATAAAAAAAATAAATAAATAGAATATCTGGCAAAAATGTAATACTATTTATAGAGCACAGTCAATAAATCTTATTTGAAACTACTTCTGGTCATTAAAAAATTTTCATGGAAGATATAAAGGTATAAGATTTCTGAATACTTAGGTTTAGCTGCTTAATTCATTAAGAAACAATTATAACATATATATATATACACCACAAATATATATATATATATTTTTATTAACAGCAATGTAGCCAGAAAAATAAAAAAATTAAGTAACTGAGAAGAAAATTGAAGTAAGTGGGTCTCCCAGTGGCCTCTGACTGGATACCGGTCTGGGAGGCTTATGTTCTGCAACCTGAGACATGAAAGAATTTTTTTTTTGTTCTTGTTGCTGCAGCTTGGGGTTGACTTCCTTGGCTTGCACTTTTGGAACTAAAATGCTGCTTCTGTTTGTCAGCAAGAACACCTGCCTGTCTCACTAAACAGATGTTCTCCATAGAATAGGAGATTAATGACTTCTCTGACCTCTCTATTAAATGCAAGTATTATTGCCAACATTAAGGGCACTAAATGACAAATCCATTTCTGATGTCACTACGGAGAAGGATGTAAACCCCAAAAATTTGCTTTCAGATCCTGTGGCCACATTCACAGACACACCCCTACTCAAACATGCCCTTGATCACCCCATCATTCTTTTTGGTCTATGTAAGTAAGTTTTTGTGGAATGGTCTTCACTCTTATTCAGATTTCTTCAAAGTCACATTGGCACTGTCCCCAGTCCTCTTTTGCCAATTATTGTTAAAGTCATTAAGGAAAAGCTCCAGTGAGGAGGAGAATTTTTCTGTTCCCCATGATAATTTTGATGACATCAATCACTTAATCTATTAAGGTCCATCACTTAAACACAGATCATGGTATTACAAAAAAGCTCACAATTAGTGACCAGAAAACATAATTTTGAGAGTACATGAAATCTCACTGACCCTCTTAAACCCAGAACACGTGCTTGTCATTACCCATCGTTAATTTAAAGCTTAGTGCATGAGCTATGTCAATACCTAGTCCACTGTAAGATGCTAGAACAATCCATAGGATTCAACCCTGAATCGTACAAAAATCTTCTGTTTCTCTGTCCCTTCACCGTTTCTGTGTGTGCAAGTAATATCTTCTTCCAGGCCCCTTCCTTTCCCTAGGAAAGGTTTAATGTCAAGAAGTCCTGAGCAAGAACACATCCAAAGACTGACCCTTGCTGAAAGTGCAGAAACTTGCAGATAAAGACTCTAAGCTTGTATAATCAGAAACCTTTTAATTAATACAATTTCAAGTTCTTTCTCTGTGTCATCAGAAGATGGTTCACTTATTGTTGTTATAACATGTAGTAATCTGAGTCAAAGTAATTAAGAGCATATAAATTATTAAGTGCTTAAGTGAATTGTCAGCATTTTCCACCCCTATGTTTTTTGGTGAAAAATTGAACAGCTGACTTGTAATTAATGATAACAACTATAAAATATCAAATTGATGTGGTTAAATAGCATTGTATTCTTTAAAACATCATAGCTGAGGTAATTTAGCCATGGTTTTAATTTATTAATAGAATTATAACTCTGATGTAGTGTTTTTCTGTGTGCAATAGTGTGTGATAATCCTTGTTATTTTCTTATCTAAACAAGCAACGTTTTTTATAATCATGACCAAACTATCCTAATTTTTTATTCCTCAATTTACTTTTCACTATAACTGAGATGATGAGCATTTACACTCACAGGCGTATTAGTAAATAACGGAACAAGTTTTTAGCAGACACATTTCAGAGACTTCTTTTCTAGACCTACTAACATTGGTTATTTCTTATTTATTTCTCCTGAAGGCTGTTGCGTATAACAGAGGAAGATGACAGGTTAGGGCATTTAGTTCCTAAACTCTTAGTAATACCATTGCCCAGAGAAGTTCAGGATAGGTGCACTGAGGATACATTATACTCAGAGCTATTTTGTGAAGGAGGAAAACAGTTTCATTACTTGGATTTCTTCTTCTGACCAGATTTGTTTGAGAACTGATGTCAGAACAGTAATTATACAGAGAAAAAAAAAACAAAACAAAACAACCAGCTTGTGTCCTTGACTTATTTTCTAAATGGGGAACCTGACACCAACAGTACATATTTAATCAAAAATGAAGGCCTAGTAATTAGGTTTTGACTTCAGTTTTAATCTGTCATTTAATCAGAGAGCTCCTCTAAATTGTACAGTGAGTTTTGAAGCTTTACATCAATTTTATCTTGCATTCACAGCTGAAAGGAACTTTGTGCAGCATGCTATGATAAAAAGAATGGATGAATGGATTACAGATAAATATATATAGGCAGTGATTATAGATATAGATATGAAATATTTTTGGACACAGGTAACAGATATTGTTATCCTTAAGTCATTTTGTCAATACCAAAACTTTTGTCAGACATTGTGTGCCTATGCTGCAGAGTGGCAGCTGCTGAGGCATCATTTAGGCTCTTTAATGACTAATAAACAACATATTATAAAGATGCAAAGTGTTAAGGTTGGTTTTAGTTAGGGGAATCAGCATGTCTACCATGATTCATTAATCAGGCTTCTTAAGTCTGATAAATTTCTTCTGGTCCAAGGGCCCAAATGCCTACACCACGACAGCAGTATTCTCCTGTGATAGAAATCTAGACATAGACATATTTTCCTTTTTACAGCTGTAATAGTCTTCCTCATTCACACTGCTGTCTGCAGATTCCTATGAGTAGCAACACATAAAAATATTTTTTTCCCACTACAGATTGACCTTGTCTTATCAGTTCATTCATGAATCATTGAAATATCCTTCTGGTACAGCAGTGTGCACACCCACCCCCACAGAGGAAACCCCAAAATTTATTTACAGTACTGCAGCATCTACAGCTGCTGCTTTGAAAGTGCTCAGTGGCTGCAGCTCAGATGGCTTTGCAGGAAGTTCGAAAGCAGAGCATTCCCAGAAGCTCCTCATGCCATTGGATCTGTGCTGCTGAAATTGCACGTGCAGTCGGTTGGGAGCCCCCAGGGCAGCAGCGTGGTTAGGGGGGATTCCAAGCATTAATTATGAACAGCGTCTGTAGTGCACAGTTGCACTGCTGAGAATTTGGGATTATACAAGCCAGACAGGTCTAGCAGTGTTTTACACTGTGCATATTTAGCACATTTCATCAGTATTTTAGTTAACATCATCTTAAGGACTACTCAAATTCAGAAGTAGTAGAGGAAAAAACAGGATACCTAGAAAGTTTTGGCAAGCAAGCCCTCTCAGTCTCTCTCTCACCTTTAACCTCAGTAACTCCAGTCAAAACCTAAATCCTTGAAGCCTCTCTATTGAACTCAGCTTTATGTGAATTCACAGAATGCTTAATATGCTCACAGAAAATAGACATAGGAATGACTATGTCAACTTGTCCTTCCTCTGCAACTGAAATACAGTCCAAAGGTTCAATGACAATGTCTGACCAAATAGGAATGGGTCTGTTGAGAAAAGAAAGTTGCTGTTTAAGGACCTGAAATACATTTTTGACATGCATAGGGGAGTTTTAGTTCAGAATACCTGTAGTTTGAAGCCTCATGCACATTAATGCTTGGAGCAAATAGGCATACTCCTGGAGCATGGCTTCTGGCTTACTTTAACCCAAAAGGAATCTCATTTGCATGCCATCAGGCTGCTCTGTGATGAAACCAGTGCACAGAAGGAGGGAGAGTAAGGAGATGAGCTTCAAATCCTATGCTAATGCAGGCATACCTGGTGAAACATTTAGATAGGCTGAGCCGGAATGTAGGACATCCAAAATGTAATAAAGTTGCTGTTTGCTTTCCTCTTGACAGCCAATGTTCTTGGAATCATCCTCTCCATCTGTGGTTCATCCCACACACTTCCTGCTGTTCAGTGTTTTGGAGTTTGAGATATTCATAGCCACGTTCCCACAGGCAGCATCAGATACCTGAGGTTTACACTAGAAACTGGGGGGAGGGGATGGACACTGTGTCTTCAGTGCTTCATCCCTGGCCACTTCTGGCAATACACACACTGCTGCTGGTCCATTCTCAAAAGCTTCAAGGGGAGACTTTGGGCCAATGAAAGAATTATTTTTGCACATGATTTCAAGGCACAATTCATTGAACAGTCAACATGTAATCTCAGCAAAAGTTCTTTTCCTTTCCCTTGATTATAGTAATGACTATTACAAACATCTCTGTCTCTCTTCCAGGACTATTGATTCTATTGTTTTAAAACAGTTACCTGTTGATTCCCGCATGGATTTTAGACACAGTGTATTTAAAACCATGTTACCTCAGAAGCTCAAAATATTTACTAACAATTACCTCAGAAACTCAAAAATATTTAATCACTAAAATTTCACTTACTGCAAATTCCTTTGTATTTCCAGACTTTTTTTACTTAGCTATAGTTTTATTTAATTTGGTGTCTTTAACAGCTAATTATTTGATTTCTAGTCAGGAGAGCGACTAACTACAAAAATATACAGAGAACAAAAATACATGGACTGTGTTTTGTAAGCTTGGAAGAGCAGGTTTCAAACAAAATAAAGTTGCATCCTCTGAATTATTTTCCAGATTGCTTACTGCCACTCTCAGTAAACTGCATTTGTTTAGGTCAATATTTTGTATTCATTGGAGTATTCATAGAAACAAAAATCTTAGAGAGTGTCTCCTATCTGAAAGAGAAATCTGTTTATTTTGCTGTACAGCAAGAGCTTGCTTAAATTTTTAAACAGAACTTCTGATAGTCAAAAGGAAAACAACTAGGGAAGGGTATTAGCCAAAATATCTGTCAGCTAAACAGAACTTGTAAATCCAGTCAAACAACTAAAGGGCATTGCACTGTCAAATCATCAGATTGCAGATCCCTGCCCTGTGGTTTGCTGTCTTTTAGAGAAGGATGCAAACTGTTTAGCTTTCCCAAACCCTCCCCCCTTCCATCTGCCTACTGACCCATGCAGCTGCCTTAGCATTCGCATTCGCTCCACTGGAAATTTCATGCCTGCCTTGATAGAAGAAAGTAAAACGTTGCAGTGACAGCAGCTTCAGTGGGACTGAGCAAAGAATGATGGAGAAGACTAAATGTGTTGTATCCATGGATAGCTGAGAACTGGATAAGAAAACTATGTGAATCACTGTGCACCAGAACTGTCAGAACGGAATGTTTTAGGGGAAAAATGAAAAATACACAAAATTCCCAAACCCAGAATTGTAGGTTGGATCACCATTAGGAAGGGAAGGAAATATACATAAAGAATATGCACTGTACAGAAATGTAAGTGCTCAAATGCAGAATGCAGCTAAAAGTGCTTAATCTGCTAGAAATCATATTAAATTCTATTGAGACCAGTTGATAATAAAAGTCTTGTCTGTTCTTGACCATCATTTTCTTCACCCTGGCATTTAGTAAAAATGCACTCTAGAAGGTAATTGAGCATGCTCTCTTCCTCTGGGGCCCGTAAGTTTATTTACAAAGGAATATTTAAGGCAGTAACAATGTGATGGATCTCTACAGAATAATTTCCTTAAATATTCATGGAGGTAATCTTCTGAAGGGGCACACACTGGTTGATAAGCTTCCACAGGGTTCACTGAGGCAGGATACCCTGTAGACATGGTAAGCAAAAAGAAATTGCAAGCCATTATACTTCACTAGAGTGCAAAATAAGTTTAGCTTTTAACTTTCTCAGGAAAGTCAGTGCAGCAAAAAATGTTATTTCAGGTAATATTTTGCCCAATTAATAAAACTTTCGGATGACATGGAAGACATTGCCTGTGATAGTCTGCGTTACAGCCCCTGTATTTTCTTGCACATAATATTTCTGTTTTGTTGCTCTGTAGGCAACCCAGGCAAACTGCCAGGCACAACATCTCGGGAGGTAAGGTTGAGACCACAAGATTTTAATAAAGTTTACAGGCAGTGTTGCAATTAGCTATATCCAAATTTTAAAAAGCTATCCAACCACAAACGCTGGATTCATTTCAGCCTGAAGTAATACACTTTATTCTCCATTTTCAACACACAAAGTTAGCTCTGTTTATTCCCACAGGCTATATCACTGGGCAAGAGAGATCAAGGGCTTCTCATTATTTTTTGTGAAACTCAAACTTTAAGAGAGATGACTATTGTACTCAATGATACTAATCTCTTTAATCACAGTGAGCTGAGGTCAATAGTACAATATTTACTGCTGATGTTTTAGAACAATTTGAACCTTTTGCTTTTGAAGACAATTATAATCACAGGGAAACTGGAGTCACTTTTATGAATAAATTTTACTATCCTGTACTGTACAATGCTATAGTTATGAATCTGTGAACAATGAAATTATAAAGACTGTTGGAAGTTGTTGTAACAAAAGCATTTGGTAATTGTTATCTGGGGAGAAAATTACCAGAGAAAGTCTCTGCAGGTGGCACACCACATATACCCAGTTTCTCTTTTGGAAACAAACACACACATTCACTCTCTGCGTATAACTACACAGTTTCACAGAAACTTATGATTCTAATAAATGGAAGCAAAGTACAGCAAATAGGTCATTGAAAACAGAGCAATGCCAATCCTATTCCTTGTCCATACTATTCTGCCTGAGGAATTGTTCTTCTCCTCTTTCTCCCTGCACATGTATATCTATCCTGGGTCATTTGAAATTACGGTGATACCAATTCTGGTGTTAAAGGTTCCAATCTGTGAAGCCACCTCCTTGTCTTTCAGCCAGCCCATGAAACATACAGCCTTTATGCTCATTCCTTCAATTGCATTTCTACCTGGAACATGTAATAACTCGTTTTATATCTCCAAACAACTTTCCCCAGTTACTGACATCCCAGTAAAAGAAACTTCTTATTAAAACTGGAAAGTACACACATATCTCACAGCCTTTTTTGTCAATAGATGAAGATCATATGGTTTCAGTCTTTCTATTTTCCTAAGACCTCTTTTGGTTAAATAATTTCTCCTTTCTCTTGTTAGTCTCCCAAAGATCTAGGTACACATCGGCATGTTTACCCATAGCTTTCTCAACCCAACAATGATGATTCACCTAACCTACATTATTGTAAATGGAATCTGTGTGCATAAATTCCAGCTACCTCAATATACCCTTTAGCACTGTTATAATAGTGTTTTAGATGGGAAAATTATCTGTAGAAATTTCTAGACCAGTATTGACTTCTTTGCATACAGTAAATTATTGATGAATTGCTGAAGAAAACAATCTTAAGGTTTATTACAGTACTTATTTGAATGCAACTACACAATGAGTCAGTCACAGAAATTATCTAGCTGCTCTTCATAGACAATTACACACATTATCTAAAAGCAACTGCCTTACAAACAGAATTCCATTTCTAAATTGATGCAGTAGATATGGCCCACTGCTCAAGGTGCTGTATCTCAATTATCTTGAAGGACAATTTTAGCAAATGAACTTCATTAAGCCTAGGTTTTATCAGTCACAACCTTGGCTGTCCATTGCTGTTTTCTATATGTGAAGTTTGTTCACAAACAGAGCATGGGAAGACCAAGAAAACATAAAAATATTCCTGATGTTAGAAAATAGAATTTGTTTTTATCACTGAACATCTCAATGAGACCACTGTGGTGAAGCACTGTACAAAGAGTTTGCTGAATCATGAGTAATGAAAAATTAACTTCAAGTAATACAAGAGATGGCTGTTTGCGTAAATAAACACTTAAAGCTGACTTTGCTCTTCTCTATTTCCATATCCCTTCTTCCTTGACAAAAGTTTGTGGCTCCTTGGCACCCACTTCTGCTGCGTCCCTGAGCTGTGTTTCAATGACACCACAGTTCCTCTGACAAGAAATGTAACTTCCCAACTCTCAGTAACTTACTGATATAACTAACTGGCCCCTGTTTCTTTTCCCCTCTCCCATTTAAAAAGAAACAAACCACTATTTCTGGTCCCATTTACTTTTGTCAGGAAAGATTTTAAAAGTTCAGAAAATATGGATGTTTGGGAAAAATAAGTGCCTGTAAATTCTGACCCTTTCTAACACTGATCTGAACTCTTTCAATTCCTTTGAAAATGAGTCAGAGGTGGCCAAAGACTAAGATTTCATTTTCTCCAGCCCAAAACCTACAGAGACTCCTCATTTACTTCTTCAGTGCTAGACAGGATTAAAAAAGTACAGTATTTTGCAATGTTAAGAAAGAAAAGTGAGATCAGATTCTATTGATATTTCAGCCAAAAACATGGGCAATGGGAGAAACAATACAAACTCCTAATGCTCATGCTTTATCCAAACTGACTCAGCCATGCTTGGTCTGCAAACCAAAGCCTCAATCTTTGACCTCGGTTTCACAGTGAAAAATAATCTGAAAAACTTCTTTCATTTCACTTGTTTCCAGCTACTCATATTTTATACATTTGTGCCCACTGTTTTCTTGAAAAACAAGTGATCTGGAATTCAGTTAGCTACTCAAAGCTCCCTCTTTTCTTTCATCTGATGAAATACCTCAGACCACCAGGGTAATAGTACTATGCAGTGAAGAGTAAGGAGGCAAAGACCTGTGAATACCACCTAAGACAACAGACTTCTTCTCTCTCCCACCTTTAAAACTGCCAGTTCTCAATCTGTAAGTCATGGATGACAGAAGGGGAAGGGCTTTGATGAATAATTACTGCAAGTAACTTTCTCCTGTTGCTTTATTCCCTTCTTGTTGCACATTGCAGAATACAGGTGGATGTGAGGAGCATCTCTCTGGGCAGAGATAGATTTGGGCAGCTTAAATACCTTTGTGAGCTTAAATCGCTCGCATTACCTGCGGCTAGCTGGCAGCCTGCTGTGAAAGGATGAACTAAACACCATGTGTAGGCATTAAAGATTTCTAGTATGTCAATTTTTTACCCTTTAATCTAGAGGGTTACTGTCACAGACGATGCACAGACCAATCCCTTTTTTTACCAATCAAATTAACATATGACTCTAGTTAATGATTTTGTGCTTTCTAGTACCCAAAACTACCATAAAATGGTTATTTTGAACTCTTCTGCAAAAACTAGGGAATAAAAAATATACAAATTCTGTTCTGCTGTGATGTTTCCTGTTTGAATTTTTGAAGGCCAGTGTTTTGCTCCCGATTTCACTTGATTCTCTGCTTCTTTTGCTGAATGGCCTAAAAAAAAAAAAAAGTGAAGCTCAGCCCTAGCACGTGGAAGGACTTTGGGACAGAAAAATTTTTTACTACTTCACATTAGTCCACAGTTATCAGAATTTGCTATCTCTTAGAACAACAAACTCTAAGGACAAAAAGAATTCCTTTACTCCTTTCTTATGCAAAGGAATAAACCCTTTAACCTATTATTCTTATGTATCATTTTGAATGCTCAGTTGTGGGAGCAATTATCAGAGAAATTGGAAGTGTTGAAAATTGTTTATAAAGTAAGGAAAGTATTTTCAAAGTCAAAAAAGTTGAACATTAGGGATCATGAAACATTGGGATTCAAGAAAAGGAGCAGTATTCTCTTTTAGAAAGCAGTTGTTTATAACAGCACATATAACTTGCTATTTTCTGTGAGGATAATTAACATGAAGTCTTCTTACAAATGCCACTCAAATGCAGAGCTGGTGGTTTATGAGCTCAAAATATTTTGCTGCACAGAGCAACAAAAGGCAGCAGTTGGGCTTCACTGAAGTTGTCACACAGCGCACAGCTCTATCGGCACAGATAGAAAGCTCTGAGGGGGTTAAAAGTCAATTGCAAGACCTGGGACCAGTGCCAATAAAATTGTACCTGGCCAGGCTTAAATTGAATTTTAGCTGCCAACTGTACATTTTCAGATCTCCAGAGGAAGCTGGTTCCTCCGTGTGGGTGAGGTAGACAGAAGCAGCTGTTGAAATGGAAACCATTGCATCAGACAACTTGGGAACTGATTGAATTTAAAATTGGACTTTCTTATGCCTTGATTTTTGCCTCAGAATGCATTGAGGAGATGCAGGTGGCTGATAAACAGAAATGTATCACTCAGCCTAGAGGTTAAAAAACCCTTCCAAACAAACAAGAATTTTGTCTTTTGGGAGAGGAAAAAAAACTCCCTCAACAAATTCAGTAATAAGTTATAGAACCAGGCTCTTATTAAATATAAATCAGATGAGTTATTCTGCTTTACATCAACATTATTAGACTGATGCCTAGATTACTTAGTTAAGCCAGTGTAAAATTAATGTAATAATGCATTAATTTGAATATAATTACATAAAAATCTTACCCCAATAGCAAGCCTAGGATTAGAGCTGGACTTGAAATAATATGTACATATATGTTACATATGTGTGTGTATTTCCTAATAGAAAGAATAAATTCTATTTTTTTTTTAACCTGCACATAAACACAATAAAAGGCACGTGCACCACAAAATTGCACAGCAAGAATTCCTGGAATTAAATTGTTCCTGTGTTATGAAGAAAGTGCTGGATCACATCTTAATCTTTTCCCATACAAGATTTCAGAAAATTCTGACATAAGGTCCTCAGGTGGTGTGTTCTCTTTCAGCATCAGTGGGAGCTGCATTCCATTTACACCAGTGAAGGATCTAGTCTAGCATGTCCAACTGAGTCCAACCTATAAATGCCCTGCTGCATGCACCTTTCTTGTCACCACTGATGGCTTTGGTGCCTGCTTCTAGCTCCTACACAGAAAAGCAAAAGTCAATTTTTTATGTGACAATTTTTCTTTTTTAAAAAAATATAGAGAGACAGAGCAAATAGGGAAATTATTTAATGCCTTCCAAAATAGGTAAAACCTGTGGTGTAACAAAGTTTACAGTGACTCTTCCTTGTATATTAGTCATTTGTGGTGATACATAAAGAGTTGCTCAGTCTTAGTTGGAGGCAGGATGTTGAAGAGAGCTTACGTTGATGTTGTGTCATCAACCATAGCAAAAATAGAAATGTACTTATAGAAAATTGTTTGTATTTCATTAATTCCAAGCTCACAAATATAATTTTTAAGTTTACTGTTAAATCATATTTCCTAACCATATTTCACTATGTTTTCATAATGAAAACTCATTTGAATTTGTCATCACCGATGGTGAAATGCTGTAAACCAAACTGATGACCCAAGGTCTTTAATGATTTTCCTTTGGTAACATAACAAAACACTTTTCTATATAAACCAGAAGCTGAAATCTACCTCAAATATTATTTTTTTTATCATCGAAATGTCTTTTTTTCCACAAAATTTGAAACACAAATAGAGGGAAGACACAGCTTAAAATCTAACCTTTCTTTACAAAAACAAAAACGCAATATTTGTACAGCTCTAGTAATAGCAATTCCTAGCAGGATGGTACAAAAAATTCATCTTTCCTCATCATATCCAATGTGAAGACAAGAAAATTAAGCAAGGGTTCTTGGCCACCACAACATTATTTAAGAAAGTATCACGGACTGTCTGTCTTTAAATTATCAAAGAAAAAGGACTTATGGAAAGATGTTTGTCTTGGTTCTCTTTTTCTGTGTTATCACTGCTTTAAAAAAGGAGGAAGCATTATTGGGTCAGTTCAATTCCTATTGTACCTGTCTTTTACAGCCCAGGTATGTAACTTCAGCCTAAGATAGATCAAAAAATAATGGCACCAGTGAAAAAATATTAAATTAGAATAATAACTGACCTGGTATAACTTAAAGACCTGTTTGACTTTCAGATAAAAAAAAAACTTTGATAAAGTGAACACTCATTTTTGTATGAAGCTTATTTTTAGCCTCAGTAGAACAGTGATATACTGCTCTCTGAGGAATAAGAAACAAGCATCATGGTTAACTTAATAGGGAATTTGACTTTGAATTTATTTCCTATTCAAGCTTCAAGAAATTTTCACAAAGGCTGGAATGTTTTGGAGTGTTTTTAAAGAACAGACAGAATTCTCCCTGTCCGTACTCCATCTACAAACTAAAAAGCCCTCTCTGACAGCTGAATTAAATCCTCTTTGAGGTGAAAAAATGGAACCCCAAGTACAGTACTTCCCTGGCATAATATCATTGAACAGTTCTAAGGCTTTTGTTCTTTCTAAGCCTACTTTGAAAAGGAAAAGAGCAAAGATGTGCATGTGATATAATGGGGATTTTTCTTTGGTTGGATATTTCCTTCTTCCTTTCCCTGTGATTTATGTGAGTGCATAGGAAAATTTGCAATGGTCGGAGACCAGAAAGTTCCCCCTACTCTCATTTCTTTTTTTTTTTTTTTTTTTTTTTTTTTCTTTCCTGACACATTAATCCTTTTTCCATCTTCAGAGGCTTTCAAGCCACTATTTAAACTATTGGTGTTTTTGGTTTTTTCCCCTGGGGTACCTTTATGATATTTAAAATGTTTTGATCTCTGTAGATGCAAAGTAACAAGTTAAGAATGAAAGGTGACCTGTAGCATAAGCAAAAGAAAACTAATAGAAACTCATTGCTCTGAAACTAGATATATAATTTCCAAATCTTAACAACATAGGTAGGTAACATTTCAAAGGGGAATACTTAAGGTGTGTCCTCAAGACAAACTAATATACAGTTACACCATTATCTAATTTGGTACATATTTAATTTGCAGTTTACAACCATGTATAAGCTTATCTCTCACTATAACAAAATGGGCATTTAATCAGCAAATGTACAAAGGGCATACATATAGCAGATTAACTGCACCTCTTTCAAGGCAAATTGAATTAAATTTTGGTCCCACAGAAATCGACAGAAATCTTCATACTTTGCAAAACAGGTCTAAATGTGATAATTTGTACGAGATCATATTGCTGTATTCCTAAACGTTCTAGTTTCATTATCTTGCACAATACTTTGGAGTTGTTTTGTATTTTAAAGTGGTGATTTTCTACCTGGTAATATGACTGTTATTAATTTTATGTACTGTTCTACATGGGAAGCCAAAGTATTTTGGAGGCTTTGTTAAAGTTATGTTTTTATTGAGACCCATCATTTAGTATATGGAGCTGTAAATGCAAACGATTGCATCAGTGTTTTACAGCTATAACTTACTAGAGAACAATTTTCACTTTACAGTGATGTGTTTTCATTGGCATTTTAATAAAAGGTGATTATCTAAAGATAGAATTCTAAAAAAGATTTGCCAGCTATATTTTCTGCTCTTCACTCAATGATTTATCAAAGTGCATCATTTCTTAAAGTGCAAGCAATATGCACAACTTAATTAATTTGCATTGGATCTGACATGAAAAATGCTAAAAACAGTAATTGATCTACCATACTGGTAATCATAAAGCAAATAGTAAAAATACATTGAATTAGATTTTACCACTAAAGGCAAGGCTTAAGTTTGAATTTATTTGGTATGTTAACAGATACCCACTTAGATATTTATCCAAAATAAGAGGCATGGGAATAAACTGACACACTGGGTTTCACAAAAGAATCTGTTATAGAGTAAAATCAAGTCATTGGAATTCTGGACCAAACGTTTAATTTAAAGTTGGTTTGTTTTTTTTTTTAATAAAAACAACAACAAAAAACCACCGCCCTCTCTAATAAAAACCAACAAACCAAACCAAATAATTACAAAACATCTCCCCTCCCTCCAATCTAGTTTTATTCTTGGGTAGCAAGGAAGCAGAAGCAGTTATTTTAATAAAACCCATCACTCTTGGATTGCACTAAAAAATCATGTTTAGTGTTTTTTCTTACTGTAGATGTCATCTCATGCTAATTGAAATTCTAGCTTAGTAGACAACAGCCACTGCAAAACCTACAAGAACAAAATGTCCCTTTGGGTCATGAGCAATTTATGGTAAAGCAGCACAAAAAGGTGAGTTTCGGAGAGAGAATTAGTTTGTAGCCCACCAATAACTGTTTCAAACCAGATGCCTGTGCTGCAATATATCACACTCAGAGTATCTATAGGAGCTACTACTATCTCTGAATCCCAAAATTTACTGCAGTCCTGTGGTAGATGGTTATGTATAAATTATTCCATGGTACGTGAGCCTTTTTCAGCATCATGGATAGCAGCAGGTCTCGACTTTCCTGTCTTCCAGAGCCGTTACTGTTCATTCTCATCCAAACCATGATAACACTATACATATATATATAAATATGAATATATATATATATATGATAACTAGTAACTAAGAGATACCCTAAAGAGAATCCAAGGAAAAGCAACAAGACTGATAACATTTGAAAGGCATAATCTATGAAGAATTTAAACAAAAAAATTACGGTTGAAAATGAAAGGTAAAGTGATTAGTTTTTGAAAACGAAACACACATGCACAGAAAGAGGCAAGGTACTTCTCACCATTTCTATCAGGTGTTGGGCAATAAGAATCAGCTAAATTCACCATAAGTGTGATTTAAATTAAATATTAGTAACAGTCTAACTGCATTCAAAGATATATTGCTTGGCAAAGATATCAAAATGATTAATTAATCAGAGGTTTTAAGAGAGTGTTGGCAGCAATATGTATGCACTAAGTATGTTATACTTTAACTAATGGTAGTGGTCTCCTTTTATATCCCTTTAATTCTAAATTTTTAATGTTAAAGTCTACTTTTTGGTAGCCAAAACTCCAGTGTTCAAAAATGATCTGATTTCTAACATGTTGATCACACAGTCCACTATAATCAAAATTACACATAATTATTTGAGTCACCTATGCAAAATGGAATCACTCAGATTCATCTGTTTCTGTCTTGCTTTGATAAGGGAAACAAAATCAGATAACTTAAAAAACCCCGGAAAATAGAACAAAAGCCAGGGTGTGCCCACACATGTTTTGTAGTCTATTTACTGAAACTCATCCTTACTTATGGAGACTACATTTGTTAATCTAAATCCTTAATGTTTTCCTTTATGTACTAAATAAAGGATAGTAAGTGTAAATGAAAAAAAAAAAAAAGAAGTTTAAGTTAAAACATATCATTTCACTGCAAGAATAATCATTTGCCAGCAATTTTTGCAGTTTACAAAAAGTCATACAGAGGAAAACATATTTCTATGTAGAGATCAACTACTGAGAGTCAAAACCAGTAATGAGCAGCTCTATTAGAATCTCAGTAAGACAACACCAAGTTACTTAGAATGAGTGATTTACATAGTAATTGAATAGGGTTTTTTTTACACTTTCCCTAAACATTAGTAGATAGTACTTTCCCTAAACATTCTTCAAGAAGTTAATGACCCAAAAAGAACCATGTAAAGCAGGTAATCGCTTGTTAATTGATCTGCTACTAGTCCTGTATGAAACACTGAGCAATGCATCCTCTGTGCAACCTTGCTGGAATACGTTTGCTGGTTGTGCTGTACCTTGGGACGAGCTGCAAAGATGAGCACCCAAATATTCATTACAGGAACAGGAAGTGTTGACAGCTCATTAGTGAGATAAATATTCATTTTCTGTGAACCTAGAGATACCTACACACTTTTCAAGATCTGTGAATATGGCAAAGACCCCACCAGATAATCTACCACAGTGCAAAGATTTGCTCTTGCAAAGAGAAAAAGAAGAATGCATAGTGGAAACTAAAATTTCCTTCAATTGAAAAAAAAAAATCTATGATGAGAACAGGCATGAATGTGCTCAGAGGATGCAAATCACAACTTGCAGAAGGTTGGTTAAGTAGATTTTTTCTTTTCTGTCCTCTCAGAGATTTCCTTGTTTTGTTGCAGTTGATAAAGGTCATTATAATCCATTTTGTACACTGGCACACGTATTCTTTCCTTTTAATTCCTCAAGGTTCAGACCACGCTCATTTATGTAAAATGGTAGGAGAGCATAAAGGGTTGTATTTGGAAGCAACATGCAAATGTTCATACTGTTTCTTTGCACATCAATGTTTGGCATGCTTTAAAAGCACATTTCTTCATAACTCAAACAGGATCTGAGCATGGGATAGTAAAGAGGGAGGAATAGGAGAAAAGAATACTGAGTGGTTTGAGTGAACATCCAGTGGTTTGGTTTTCTTCCTGTGCTTGGCAAACAATCTCAGAGGTTTTCATGAATCTCAGTCTCTGCATTGGACCTTTCCTGAGTGATTGTGCAGGAGAAGTTTTGTTCTGAACAAAACAAAAGGCATGTGGCATGAAAATGCTCTGGAATTTGAAAGAGATGGAAGAAATTGAAAAGGCAAAGACCTC
Source organism: Acrocephalus scirpaceus scirpaceus (assembly GCA_910950805.1). Lineage (NCBI taxonomy): Eukaryota > Metazoa > Chordata > Aves > Passeriformes > Sylviidae > Acrocephalus > Acrocephalus scirpaceus. The sequence goes on along the minus strand of OU383774.1, from coordinate 7,764,701 downwards.
ATAGGACTCAACCAACTCAGCCATTCTACATTCTTTAAACATACTACACCAGTGCACATTAATCAAGCAGTGAGGAGGTGAAGATGACACCCTGAATAAATTTCTAGCCAGAATTGATGACTGTAGAGGAATTTGGGTTTATGGTCCACATTAGCAATAGTAAATGATTTCAGCATTCAGGGACATATGATAGAATTTAGTGGTCTATCATTAACTTCATTTTCAATTAAATAAATTCTATCCACATTTATAGTCTGAGCTGGAATACAAAATAAGGCTGCCAGATGCTGAATCTGATTTAAAGCAAATACAATGGAGAAGCAGCATTCACAGAGAAAATAGTACAGGGAAATTATAATTTTCATATCAGTCTTGGGATATATCTGATCAGAGAGAGGGCAAATGACTCAGAAATGATTGTGATCTCCCCACTAAAACAGGAGAAATAAACTCTCTTGAGTTGCACTACTGTAAATGGTGTGTGGAAAGAATCATGTTGTCATGTATTACATTGGTGATAACAAAGTTACATGATCTTGGCACACACATATCACAGCAGAAATCAGCATCATAAGAAAGACATGGAAAAAAAGCCCCATCAAACCAAAAAAAAGGTAAAAGATGGAGTGAGATTTTTTTTTTTACCCCTGAGGGGCCAAAAGGAAAAGAACGGAATATTCAAAATGGAGAATACTAATAAAGAAATTAGTTTTTTAGGTATAACATTAGAACAAATTCACAGGACCATTGAAGCCCCTGGCCATTTTCGAAGTATAGAGTAGGGAAGAAATCCATTTGATCTGAGGATATCCTTTATAGTTTGCCCTTGCTTTTGGAAGCAGAAGTCACCAGACTCTTGGGGAGGCTTCAGTTCAAAACATGCAGCATATCTGTAGTCCCAATTACACAGGGAATGGGGACAGCAAAGATATCAGAACAAGAGCCCAGATTTTTTGTTCAGTGAGACATACACACATATTTAACTCCATTTCTATTAAAGAGAAATTTCAGAGATTGAGGCTAAATTTTCAGCTCTATGTTAATGGAAATTTCTTCTTCTCCTTGACAATACCTCTGTGCTAAAAATTCACTTTTACTCCTTTCTTCAAAGACACTGGTGAGTGAACTATACTCTGCCATCCACAGCTACCTCTGCCATCAGCTGCAGGCTGTTTTTCAATTTTGTTTTTCTCCCGATTAATATTTCTTTGGACTTTTTCCATTATATTGAGTAATGTGTGGGCCAGAAGGATGCATGTGGCATGATGAGGTTACTACTCTGTATTTCACAGAGCTTTACTAGTACTTTTATTTCATTATATGATCTTTTTTCTCTTTTCAAGCTTCCAAAATTGCCTTGTGTGGCAAAATCTTAGCTGATTACTTGAAAATGAGAATAAAATCTATAGGGACACTGAAAATGCATACATTTTGCTGGCATGTGTAGATGCACATATATTTCACTCTGCAGTTTAGAGGAAATGAGCTTAAAAATGTTTTGTTAACAATATCTTGGGTAAGTGATGCAATTAGCTGTTATTTAGAATGCACTGTACATGCACTATAGAATACTGAGCTAAGGGTTTTTATTATTACACATTCTCAAACCTTGAATAAATTCAGTTTCCAGTTCTTTTAATTTCTACTGTTAAGTGGGAAATGGCCAATTGAATATGTCACTGTGCTTGTCTGAGAAAAAATATTTTCGTCTACTCTGTCTTGACAGAAGAAAAAATAAACACTTGAGTCTTTTCAGAACTCTGCCAATGGAAAATGTTAAGACACAAACCATAAGAAAGCAAGCTGAAGATACATCAGAACCATCTCTTTTTTACTGTATTCTTTATTATTACTCCTTGAAGGGAGATCTTAATCTAAGGAGTAAGTTATATAGTAGTCAGGATGATACAGAGGTAGTAAGGAAATTATTTAGCTTCTAAGTGAGTTGAAGAAATCTGAATGAAAGTAATGTTGCATAAATGTAAGGACATAGAATCAAAAATTAAATAATATATTAATTGCATTTTCTTTCTTTCAACATCAGTGAAACTACCAAAGATATGGGAAGATTGATGTTGAAAACCTTCATTTTTTAATACAGTCATTGATAAACTAATCATCAACATTTATGAGAAGGAAAAAAGAAATAATTTCACACGAAGAAATTTCTTTCCAGAAACTTCCTCAAACTGGTCTTATAATGTAATAGCTGATTACCCCAGGGGTAAATGGGTTTGCATGACTGGGTTTTCCTAGTGGGGGGGCTACAGGGGTGGCTACTGTGAGTAGTTGCCAGAAGCTTCCTCTATGTCTAGCTGAGACAATGCCAGGTGGCTTAAAGATGGACCTGCTGTTGGCCAAGACTAAGAAATCAGAAATCATGGTAATGCCTCTGTGAAAACAGATTTAAGAAGGGAAAAAAAAAAAAACCCCAAACCAAAAGGCCTGGCTCTGCTGTAATTGTAGCCAGATAAGAGCGAGATGAGAACATATGAGATGCCAAAGTCAGGGCAGGAGGAGGGCAGGAGGTGCTCCAAGCATTGGGGGATGAGATCCCCCTGAAGCCCCTGGTGAGATCAAGGTGAGGCAGCTGTGCCCCTGCAGCCCAGGGAGGGCACAGGGGAGCAGAGATGCACCCACAGCCCAGGGAGGGCACAGGGGAGCAGAGATCCACCCGCAGCCCAGGGAGGGTCATGGTAATGCAGAGATGTACCCACAGCCCAGGGAGAAGCCCACCCTGAAGCAGGGGGATGTCTGAGACGAGGCTGTGACCCTGTGGGAGCCCTGTGCTGGAGCAGGGTCCTGGCAGGGACCTGCAGACCCGTGGAGAGAGGATCCCACAGTGGAGAAGGTCCCCTGGTAGGACCTGTGAGCCTGTAGGGAAGCCAGGCTGGAACAGGCTGTGCCTGAAGGCCTGACCCTTTGGAAGTGTGATCCACATTGCAGAGGTTTGAGGAGAACTGTTGCCTGTGGGAGGGATTCACAATGGAGAAGTTCATGGAGAATTGTCTCCTCTGGAAGGGGCCCCACATTGGAGCAAAGGAAGGACTCCTCTCCCTGAGCAGCTGTAGAAACAATGGGTATAGAACAGACCATAACCCCCATTCACTGTTTCCCTATGCTGTTGGAGGGGAGGAGGTAGAGCTGGGAAGAAGGGAGTGGTGGGGGAAGTGATTTTTTTTAATGTCTTATTTTACTTCTCATTATCCTGCTCTGATTTTGCTATGAGTAAATTCAAATAATATCTCTAATTCTAGTCTGTTTTGCCCATGACAGTACTTGCTGAGTGCTCTCTCTGTCCGTATCTCTAACCACAAACCCTTTGTTGTATTTTCTCTTCCCTCTCCAGTTGCAGGGGCCAATGTGAGAGACTTTGGTGGGTGCCTGGCATTCAGCCAGAGTCAATCCACTATGTATCCCTACCAGAACAGGTTTGTCTGTGGTCAAGGACTCCAGAGTACCTTCCCACATCTGAAATCACAAGGATTTGGAGGTACAGATATTTGTTTATACCATCTCTTATTCCTGGAAGCAATTTAAGCTCTACTATGCACAGAAAAAGAAATCAAGCCATGACTAACATGCACAGTAAATGCCTGAAGAATATATGAGAAACTCACAAACTTGACGTTTGTTGAAGACTCATACTCACAGTGTCAGAAATAGCTACCACATCTGCAGAAATTATTCATTGAAAGAAAACACTCATATTAAAAAGGTCAACATTTCTTAAATGCCTAGTTCAACTTGTTCTGATTAATTTGTAGGCCACAGTGAAAATTAATTTTCTGACAGAAGTCCTAGAGGAAGCAGAGAGGATCAGTTGTTCATTTGCCATAACACACAAGAGATCACGTCTGGCCTCTCTAGAAGCAACAGGTTTAGATTACCTCCAAATGTAGTATAATGGACAAGATAGTCTGCTTCAATCTGGCAATTTTCTATGATCCTTTGTTCAGAGTGGACCAGATGTCTGTTGTTTTGTCAAGAATTAACGTTGTAATTGTTTAAAAAACTATACCTAGCAGACCAAGGCCACATGTGTGGCACAGGTGCGTTTTAACTGCTCTGCTGTGGGTTTCTCTAATTAATGACTCTGGATGCTCAGCCAAGTTCCTTATTTTTTTTGGAGATTGCTTTTTTGTATTGATTTATTTGGGTTGTTTTTGGTTTGTTGATTATTTTATTTTTTTTTTTAAGGCTACATGCCCACTGTATTCAAATAAAAGCTGGGGGGGAGTAAGATGATAAAGAGCTGCAATTACTGAAGCATCAGAAATTACTGTGGATAATATACAGAGATGTTTTTGTTGTTGCTGAGCAGATCTTACTCAGAGCCTGGAGGGGTAAAAGGGATTGGGAGAGGACACAGCCAGGACAGATGACCAGAACTGATCCCAGGAATTTCAGACCATATTACATCATGCTCAGGATATAAAGTGGGGAAAAAAGGAGGAAGGGGAGGACTTGTGGAACGATTTGTCCTCCCAAGTCACTGTTTGTGTGTGATGGAGCCCTGCTCTCCTGGAGATGGCTGGACACTTGCCCAACAGTGGGAAGCAGTAATTCCATTCCTTGCTTTGTGCTGCTTGTGTGTGCAGCTTTTGCTTTCCCTGTTAAACTGACTTTATCTCAATACCTGAATTTTCTGTCTTTCACCCTTCTAATTCCCCAGTGGCGGGGGAATGTGGTGCTTAGTTGCTAGCTGGGCTTAAACCATTACAGAATTGTAACACACAGGTCCATGAGAAAATTTTGCTGATAACAGGGGACAGCTTCTGTGGTTCCAAGGTGACTGTTTCCCAAGGAAAAGGATATAGAAGAAAATCTTACTCTATACAATTAGCTTGTGTAGGTATTAAAACCCATTATTCACTAAACATCTGAAAAGAGGAGATCGACTTCTCTGTAAGATTAAAAAGTTGAAGATTCCTGTGGAAGGGCAGGCACTCACAAAGGTAAAAAAACCGTAAGCTAATATCAATCACCTCTCAATCAGACAGTCACAGTTCTCCAACAGCCGGGAAAACTTTTAAATGGTCCTAACTTGGTTTTTTTGCCTGTAATCTTGGTCACTTCTACCTTCAGTGCAAAACTATAATTTGAGTGGGTGTACAAAAATTTATTTAGAAGATCCCCTTGATGCCCTAAACTCAATTTTCATCTGATAGGCTGACCTCAAGCAGCAGATTTGTATTTCATTTTATTGTCCTTTTTGTCTGATGGGTTGAACAGAAAAAAATAAATGTACACAAAATACAGAAAAAAATTTTAATGAATCCTTTTTTTTTCCTAGTACATTACAAACTCTCTTCTTCTAGGCTTTAGTTTTCAAGAACTTATTTTGAAAAAACAAAGAGGCTTGCATATACAACCTAATTTTGTGGTTCTCTTCTGAATATTTTCTTTGTTACTCCACTGTATTCTTAATTTGCATCTAATAAGCTAAAAGAGTGAAAATGTTTACTGCAATTTCTACTAATTGTTTAAATGCATGTTTGATATATTATGACAACAGAAATACCACTGTAGCACAGTAGGGTAGATTTTTGCTCAGTGGTGGCTAAATCTTCCCTAATTGGCATATCTGTTTTGAGAAATAAATATACTACTGTAGTTACAGAAGGAAACATAAGAAAAACAGTAACAATACAGAAGGAATCATCTCAAAACTAAACCCGTCATCACTCTGTACTTTTTAACCCATCAGTGATTTTATGTCTTTAAAAAAGAGTTTTATATACTGAATTGCTGTTGTTGTTGTTTAATTTATGCCACTCAAAGCCTGTATCTATCACAATGAAATTAGGTTAATGCTTGACATTTTTAATGCCAGGCAGGAAAATATAAATAATATGGGTTAATATATACTTTATGATCATTTAAACTTCAAACACACATAGGCAGGTCAAAAATGTATACCATGGAACTCTTTGTCTGTCATAACAAAGTGTAATTTACATTTCTAAGTCACTCTGAACATCATGGGCTTTGTTGGTAAAGTACGATCTCCAAAACATGATGTTACAAAAATTGAATGGTAGCTCCATACAAGTTTTTCAACACACAGTAGTATAAAAAAATGCAGAAATACTTTCTCACATTGAATATATTCTTTGGTGATCAGAGGAGTAATAGGCAAGGCTTACCTTCTTGATATAAAGATAACATTTTACATCACTAATTCAGAATGAGTTTTATGAAGACACTCTTTGATACTGCCTCAATTTAAAATTCTCTCTATTATCAGTAAGACCTTTCCCCTCATCCCCTCAAAACACAGAAACAAAACCAGACCTTGAAATAACTCCCTAAATCTGTTCTTCCACTTCCTTTACATCTCTCTAAAGGAGCAATGATGCAGATTAAGAAAAAAAATAATTAAGACTGTGATAGAGAAACTTTCACCTCAGAATGAAAGGAGCTGGAGGTTTTATGGATTTTTTAGAGTTGACAACACTGTACTTAATTTCATGTGAACAACTTTAAGATCCTCTATAGAGAAGGCAATTTAAGGAGATAGAAAGTGAAGTTGTATCTGTAGTTGCCATCACCTGACATTCAAAACCCAGTGAAATTTGCAGCTCTGAAAACATTCCTGTGGTTTCTTGTGGGAGCCTTATGCCCATACCTCTCAAAAATGCAATATAATTTTTTGTAAAAGTAGTTCTTACCTGCTACCACCTTCTGTTGAGCTCCTCTCTGAAAGGCACCAGCTCCCGATCCTTGCAGAATCCAGAATTCAAATTTGGCATCTCTTTTCTTTTGCATGGGCAAAGTCTGGGCTCCTCCTGAAGTCTTCACCCTGTCATCACAAAGGGATGTGGTCCCTCACTGCTTTCTCCCTGATTTTGGAACTGCTGGGGGCTAGGAAAAGGAAGTTCCTGGTTTTCACAAAAGGGAAGTCCCTTAAATTCAGCCAGTGAGGGACATTTTGTTTTCTTGACAATGCACCTGCCAACTGCAAATCATCAGGAAAATAATATTGAAGACCCAACCAACAGTGTGAAAAAAGAACATTATTTTGAAAAGGAAAAAAAAGGATAGAAAAGATAATTGGCAGATGTGCACTAGACCAACATTTACTTTCACAGTCCCACATGTGGTGACTTTCACCATCAATAACTTCTTTTCTCCACAAGACATTTCAAATTACACAACATATTTCTTCAACACTTCAACACTTCCCTGTATATTCAATGAGAAAAAATGGATAGTACAAATTCATTTATCCCCAGGGACTTGATTTATATCAATAAGGAACCATCTGATACCAATGCCAAAGGATCTGTGTAACGAGACCAGATTACTTTTTCTTTTTATTCCAACTCAGAACTGAATACAGATATGCCCCATATAGCTGCTGCTGGTTCTGTATTATCCTTGTGAGTTTCAATGGATGTCTCTGGTATGTCAGTGCCAGTGAATCCCTGCTGCATCACAGCATTCTGATGTCTTACCTGAGTTCTGAGGTCTTCTGAGGTAAACTGCTACAAAACCTCTATGGATCAGAGCTGACTTCAGAGCTGCTCTGAGTGACAATCTCATGTCTAGTCCAATGCATGATACAAATCTGAATAATTTCTATTCTGCTTTGGGTTCAATTACTGGCAAGTGTGAACACAAAGTCCTGATTTGAAGGAAAGTGCGTTCTAAGGAGGAGGAGGCCATAACAGGAAATCTTGAAAAGATAAGATTGAATCTTTTATCTGAGTAAGGATCAATAAGATTCAGGCACTGTACCAAAGAGTTTATAGCATGTATGAGCTAGAAAACATTGAACTATCATTTTTTTTCCCTCTTTAAATTTTTTTGAGGGAAAAAGAACAAAGAGGAGAATGTAATTAAAATTGACCTCTCCCAAAATTTCTCCTAGTAAGACCATGTCAGAAATGATTGTGGTTCCATTACACGAAATGTGTGACCTTGGCATATTATTTTAAGAGACTCGTACTCAAAAGCCTTGGAATTCTATAACCTTGGAATTCTATAACCCTTTTTCTAGAATTCTTCTTAGTAAATATCTATGTTTTCTTCCAGAAAACATCCTCCTCCAAGAACTAGTGTTTACTCTCTCACAGTATTTTCCCTTTAAGTCCTGATAAAAGGAGGGTTTTGCCCTGTCTGATTTTTCAACTTCATATTTCCAGTAACTAATACAGGCATTAGAAATGCCACATGGGCTCACACCTTCCTTCTTGCCTACTTTCTATGGGTTTTAGTTCCAAAACAGGAAACCCTGTCTAGCTTTTGGAGGGAGATTACAACTGCTTAATTTTTTTGCTGCAGCTGTCTTAATGTTTTCAGATTTTGTAAACATAAATCTTTATCTTTTTCTGTTTATACTGAACAAAGCATTGATTTGCAGATGCATTTTTAGTCTCTTACTTCAAACAAACCTTTCTGCATAAGCACGACTTCTTTTTGCCCACTTGGACAACAGCCAAAGGCATACCCAAAAATTCCAGTTCTTTAAATTGACAAGTGTATTGGAGTATCCAAAACAACTATGGCCAGACAAGCTGTATATCAATAAATCTTCTAAAAGTTAAATACAGCAGAAGAAAAAGCAGTAAAAAAAAAAAACTTATTACAAGTTTCAGTGGTTTTCCCTGCTGGCCACCCTCTTAATTTTTAGTGGAACCTAATATACAACATACAGGAGTGAGCAATCAGCACTGGCTCATTCTTGCAAGTGCTTTTCAGCTGAAGAATCCTCAACCTTTTCAGTTATCAGAAAATCCTAAGAAAGCCTAAAGAAGCTGAAGGATCATGTCTTTGGATCAGGCATTTTCATTTGCACAGGTGCTTGTGCCAGGACAAAATCTTTCAGATTTTTAGACCTGTTAAGACATTAATGACAACAGATTACAGAGGCTGCCAGTACTACTTTTTTTTTTTTTTTTTTCTGTTCCAAGGAACTCTAAAAAAGCTGCTGCTTTGGCATATTCTTAATTCTGTGCTCTTTATTTGACTCATTATTAAACAAAAAATAGTGCTCATTTTGGTTTTCCTTTCATCTGCGTTTATGGATACTGAAGTCTCATGTCTGGATCTTTCCCAATTTATAAGGATCTGAAAACGTGCTAGATAAAAAAAAAAATCAGGTTCAAGTGAATGAAATCTACTTATCTAATTTATACAAAACAGTCACTATTTTTACATGAAATTGGAAAATTGCAGGGCTTTTTGTTTTAATACTTGTTGGTGAAGGACTATGTCAGGGCCTATAGGTGCACAAGGCAGCCACAGAAACTGAGGTATATGCTGTGTATTGGTTTTGTTTTGGTGATTTTGCTTGCCTGGGTGTTTTAATTCAAAAAACCCAAATCGACTCAAATTTAAGTGCAGTTATCTATCTTTGTGACAGACTTAGATTGGGGATAATTCTATATTGGAAGTGACACTCTGGGCAGGGAAGAGATTCCATCAATAAATGATAAAGACTTTTAAGGTATCAGAACAATATACCAGTAAATGGCCTGGTTCAAAGTACAGAGGTCTTCATAAAGAATTTTATGTACAAATCATTTTCATTGATGATTAGAAATTTTCCTGCATAAGTAATGGTAGGAAAAATCAGGGAGAAGAGTTTGTCATGGAGAAGTAAATGGACTGTGTCATCTGCTGATTTGATCACAGAGATCTTTTGGATACTGAAGAGGCCATAGAGCTTGACAGGTTCATGGAAAGAACAGCAAGTCCTTATTTAGCTAATTCATAAAACAGCAGTCTGTGAACAAATATGAAAGCAAGCAACACGAAATAAGCAGATTGTGCCTGGAATCAATCCAGAAAAAGATAAATCATGAAACTTTACCTCAAAGTAATATGAAGTGTACCTCCAAAAAGAGTATCTCAGTCTGCAGGTGCTACCTCTCAGACTTCACTTATTTGCTGCACTGGATGCTTGCCCAAGCCAAGTACATGAGGCAGTTGTTGATCCAGGAATTGCAGTAGAAAACTAATTTATTCCCAAATTTTTTTCTCTCCACAGATTTGTAAAAATTAACGTCTGATATACACCGGGGAATTTTCCCTTACGTGGTAAAGTGTGCAGACAGCCTGAAGTGGTCCATGAAGAAAATGAAGAGTTATACTTCAGACTAGATAGTATTAAATGTCATGTAATTTCTGGAGAATAAACGACAGGGAAAACGTGCAGAGAGGCTGGGAAGGCTGACAATAGGGAAAGCAGTGGTGGAAATAGTAATACAGGTGATGCATAACCAACATCCAAGGGAATCAATGCTTCTTAAAAACCTGTACTACCTCCCTCCTCTCTGTCACAGAGCTTTGCTTCTTAAATTTGGAACAGCATTGCTTGACACATAGCAGTAATGTAAATTACTGATACTTCTTTCTACCTGGCTGCTTGATACAGATTTTACAGAGGATGAAGCTAAAAATCTCACCAGGGAGAAATTGCTTCATTTTTTTCTGAAAGGTAACATATTCAGAACTCAGGAACTGAATGTGAAAAAGAAATACACACTTCCCTGCAGGTCCCCTTTCCTGTGGTTACTATTAGCAAGGATCCACTGAGAATAAGTTGTTGAATTAGAAGGATGACTGTTCATTTAATAGGAAAACGATGGAATTTTATTGGTGTGGCAATGTCTTCATGTTGCCGCAGATATGAGCATATGTGTCAGGGTTTCTTTATCAGTCATCTTCTAAAGGATTTAAATTTATTGTGTGTGATTAAAGCTAAAAGTTGCTTTGTGACAATTCATTCTAAAACTTCTAGTCAGGAACTGATTGATTTGATTCTAATGGTGAAAAATAAGATGCATATTAATATTAAAGAATAAATAAGAAGCCAGAATTCTGCAGGGCTTTTTTTCCCCTTCTTCCTTCCATCTTTGGGTTTTTAAATATCTAAATAATATCAGTATTAATCCAATAACCATAAAAACTGTTCAGAGCCAAGTGGCTACGTTAAGCACTAGTTTTCATGCACTGGTTAACCCTGGGGAGACTCAACTCCAAAAAATTATGAAGGAATTGGGTATAATTTGTACATGCACACCTAAATCCTTAATAAGTGGTCATGAACAGGGATTTAGGTTTAAAATTACAGCAAATTGCAATCAAAATTTTAATCTGTGTTTAATTACACCTTAAATATTACATCTGCAAACCCATAGTCCGAATTTAAATTGAAAAATTAATGTTTTCAGCACTTTGGAACACAGAATAAGATTCACTGTTCAGTACTCTAAGTATCTAGTCTAGCCAGATCCTGTAGAAACTAACCACTTAAAGTAATTTTAAATAATTAGGGAGGCAGTTACATGTGTGTCATACCAGGGAAAGGATTCCAGTGACAACAGTGGGTTTGTAACCGAATCAGAAATAAGTATCAAAAAATGTACACTTAGGTTATAGAGGGTTCATCAGTAAAGCCAAACAAAAGCAAAAGTGGTTTGTGGTTTAACCTTAACTTGTAAAATTTTAAACAAAGACAAATGAGCAGTTAAGCACCGTTTCTGCAGAATGACCAGATCATGGAAGGATCACACCACAAATCTGAGAGCCTCAGGTTCCAGCACAGTTTCTACTGGCTACTTATACTCTACATAGTTAGGACTAATCACAATTCTAGGATTTGGAATGGACTGTTGTCAAAACAATCAATATTTTGGTTTTTTTTTTCCACTGGACCTCAGTATAGAGTTCCTAAGAACTCCCACATGAATGACAGGAAAGTTCTGATGATCACTGGCTGGACAGAGCAGTAACACACACATCACATCTCTGGGGATCATCAATGCTGTTCTGAACCAGATATCAGTAGCACCAGACATCAGTAGTGAATTCAAATCTAGACACAAAATACATGGTGTCTATATATAAATATTCTGTACCTACCACATATATATATATACACACACATATATGTATATATACACACACATATATATTTATGTATATATGCATTTTGTATATATTGTTTCACTGTACTTCATACATATATAATATTTCATACACACATACATATATATTATGCACACATGGGTACATTGCCTCCTCTTCAACACTTTATGCACTACATATACATAGAACTAATGCTGAATATATCAATTCAGCAGGATTCCATAACATCCACAGGAAGAAGGAAATGGAGAACACTGTGTGGGCTACAAGCGGCCATAATTTTCTCCAACAGCTTCTCTCATTCTCATAATTTTTTTTTTCTTCAACTTTTAAGAAACAGTTTAACATCCCTTTGAGGAGGTTTTGAGGACAGAGAATTAGGAAGAAGGTTCTTGCAAGTGTAACCTGGCAAACATAGATTTGCAGTTGAAGAAAGGAATAGAATATTCAGTAGATGCTCAATCAAGAGCAATGGAGTGAGGCTGCAGCACTGAGAAGGAAATGTTCCTCGAAGTTTTGTGTTGAATTAGCCCTGACACTGGAGAGATAGGTCACCAACAGGAAAATTATTTGAGCATGGGAGAGCAAAACCAGTATTAATTATGAAGATGCTCTAGGACTACATGTAGTCCAGGATGGGTAAGCTGATTTTGGTTTAGAAATTAGCTTTAGGACATGAATAATACGGCAGCAGGATTTTTAGATTAAGAAAATGCCTTTGGTTGGTTTAGACAGATCATCTGTCTATTTAATGCTTTATTAAAAACTTTATCCTCTTCAAGTCCTTACTGCCAATTAGTGTCAATTAACATAAATTTAATCAGCCTTCCTCTGCTCCCAGTACAATGCCGTAAAAGCGGTGCAGTTCTGGCAACTTCAGTGTGATTTATACCAGCGTAAATGGGAAAAGAATGAGCCTTAATAGGTGTGCATTTAAGTGTATGTTCTTAAACCACAGTTTGTAATGTGCCCCAGCCCAGGTAACTGAATTCCTGTGGGGCACATTTGTGATCATAAGCTAGACTTTTACTTTAAGTTAATCCAAACAATTAGCTTCTCTGGCAGAGCCTTGCAGGCAGCTCTGAAGAGGTAATATTATACAGCAGCTTTAATTATGAGTAAACTAGATCATAGAATTGCATTAGTAATTCGGAAAATGACTTAGTTTGGTTAAAGTATCCAATCATGTTTCATAAAATATTAGAAAACAGAAATCAGCATGGATATTAAAACAGTAGTGCTGGCATGGCAAATGTTGCCTGACTGGAGATTTGGAAGATGAGGTGTTTAAAAAGTAGATAATCACAAACTCTAAAATTTTTATACTGGAGGATTGAAATAAATAAAAAAAAATCATTAGAAAACCTTAGTAAATATCAATTATCTGCTTTCAATAAATATATTTGCTTCACAGATTTTAAGGGGGTGTCCAAAGAATATTCTTTTTTTTAACAAATCTCATTTCTAATAAAGTTCTTCTTTGCCTTTTTTTCATTTAGTCCTTAGAATATCACAAAGCCTGCATGATATGCACTGCAGAATTAAACATCAATTAAAAAAAAATAGCCCTAAATATGTTTCATTAAATTACACCAAATCTGTGAAAAGGTACCTTAAAATACCAGAGAATGAACAACATAAAGTCAAACACTTATATAAGAACATACATAAAGTAGACTTATCTAAGAGAAAGACAAAGTATAAAACATTCAGAGAAAGAAGTGGTTGCAAAAATCAGGAATTCAAAATTAGGAGCAGCAAGGACTGAGCTGTCCTATGACACTGCAGATTTGCAATCTCCAAGAAGGCATTTTCATACAGCCTTTGGGTAAATGGATATGTGTCTATGTATTAACACACACATCAACCTGTTGGCAACTGTTGAAAGACACTTAAGAGAATGAAGTTGCCTTCAGTTTGTCTTCTTCACCCTTCATTGCAGCAGCTGGAAGTTGTATTGTGAGCAGGATGGTGTCGGAAATGCTGGTGGCATGGTTAAATCAGTTTCATCCTACCTTGCAATATTGGATTATGCTCCAAAGCTCCCTTCCAAATATGCGTGTAATGCTGGTCAAAGCAATTAAAATCAACCTTTTTTTCTTTTTTTTTTTTTTTTTTTTCCATAGGTGTTCACAAACTCTGTCCTTGAATACAGACTTTGGGGCATCTTGATACAATCTAAAAAGCCAACTACAGCTGAACCCATGCTTTCAGCATGCAAAATACAGAGGATTCTGACCTCACAAATTCTAGATGCCCCAAATAATAGGCAGATCCTTAAAGAGTTTATAAGACCATTTCCTGTTAGCTCAGAGTTTTTAAGTGCAAGTACATCCATTATTATCTTTTATCACCTTTGTATTTTATAAAAATTCTAGAGAAGAGACACAAAAAAAATAAGATTCTATATCTCATCTAGCCTCTGTATCCATTTTTAAGTAGAATGAGGCTGCATAGTAAATGAAAATATTATATGACATAAATACCATAAAAGTGAATGTCACCACATTCTTAATATTGAGTACTGTGAACATACAACCAAAACAAAGATGACAGAACAAGTGTCATGCTTCTAATTTATTAATTAGGATCACTTGACTTTTCAGCCTTGGCACTTCTTTATCTAATTCTGAAAGTATTAACTTCTCAATGAACTAAAGCTGATTAAACCAGAGAAATTCTAAAATTAAAAACCTGTCTCCTTTATTTTTCTGTTACCAATTTAAAGGCTCAGAGCCTCACAAACAAGAAACTATTCTCACCTTGGTAAATGGTAACAACAACAGCCAGGAGCACAGCAACTGTCAACAGAGGGAAGAGACAAATATTTTCTTACAGAAATTTAAGTTATTTTTTGCACAACAAAGAAATGTGAGGATTCCGTAATTCCTGTATTAATCCTAGGTTATGACTGGGATAAGTTTAAAGTCACCCCCATTTTTTCCTCATGGGAAAGCTGCTGGAAGTGCAGTTTTACAATAAATTCAAAACCCCCAGGCTCTTTCCAGCACTCTTCCTTGATAAACACACAATAAATTGAAGAAAATTTCTTGGAAAGATTCTGGAGGGTCTCTCCTTGAAGGCCCTACAATTTTGCAGAAAAAAATACTTCACATGGGGTTTTACTGAAGCCACAGTTTAGATATTTAAAACTCATATTCTTCTTGAGGGAAGCTTTCCTGGGAGGATTATCTGTAACAATTGAAGTAGAAAAGTTTCAAGGGTAATTGTAACTGGTACTGGCAGTACCACCAGTGTGGGCCTGATATTTCTGAGCCTGAGAGAATTTTTTAACTTGCTAACAATTGCTAGCTCTTTCCCAAGGGAAATTTCTCAACAAGGTCTTCTTCTCAAGACAATCTAGGCAAATAATTTTCTTTTTCAAAATATTTTTCCCCAATTTTTCTGTTTCTTTAGTTTAAACAAAAGAATCAGAGAGGTGTCATTCCTGTTCACCAATCACGTCAGCTCTGTATCAGAATACCTCATAAAATAGGGGGAAGAATTAGACATAAAGCTTTTATATGCTCATCTTACCTTCTGAGAATTATTCTGGAGTCAATCATCTTTATTTCATGTCCAAAAGCAATACACTAGTCCTAGCTACAGCCACCAAATTTTACAAAAAGCTCTACTCCCATTCAACAGTATAAATGAAAGATCCAGGTTCCAAGAATTACCTAGAATTCCTCAATGTTTTATGGCTGCCATACACAAATATTTGACAGTGAGCATCTCGGGGTGATGGAAGTATTTTGTTGGCGGTATAAACCTAAGGAGAAAATAAATTAATTTAAATTTACACAGCTGTAACAGAGTAAAGAGAAACAAGATTACGGCCTTTCAAAGAAAGAATGAAATTAAATAGAGTCTGAGACAGGCATCTGAAAAGTGCATCAGAAAAAGGGGTTGTTTAGCAACACTAATGGGAAAATGTTCGATGGCTAAAAAGAGACCAGACTTGTGAAAGAACTGGCCAAGTTACAAAAGCAGTGCAGACATTCCAATGATTGCTCAGGGTCTGGCCTCACATCCTTAGGTGTTGCTAAGTGATTTTCTTTTTTGTGCCATTGTGATTTGAAAAGGACAAAATATTTCAAGTACTCTCATGATTTACCAATAGTTTAGCCTTAATCAAGCTGTCCTTCATGCAAGATGCTTCCCTCTGGTTCAGCCACAGAAAGAAAAAGAAGCTGATATAGTCAAAACCAGAAAAAAAATCACTGCTGTAATTTGTTCCTTGTCCAGAGACAAGTAGTCTTTATTAGTATTTAACTAATTTTCAAGGATATTTTATTAAGATGTTTGCTTTCTTTTGGACTCTAATACCTTAGGGGATCATAAAAATAACTACTTCAAGTCCCACTGCTTTATTACTTTTCTCCAATTTTCTTTACTAAACTAATTACTAAATGCAAAATTCCACTAAATTTTAAGATCATTAAAATATAAGGGTGCTTTCAAGATATTTTATCATCAATTCATTGTTTTGGTAAAAATTATCACCTCAATGTAGTGAAGAAGTATTTAATCTTTTAACCTCTGATTTAAAATATCTATTAAAATATTAAATATGAAATCAAGTATTATGTTTTTTTGTTTTTTTCTAAGTCTGAACATCAAATTTTGGGTTTTTTTTTAGTAATTCATATTACTCACCCCCCAAAAAGCCCAGTAACCTGTTTTCTAATAAGTTTAGGGAAGAGTGGGCAAGCATGAAAAACCTGGCAGTCTTTGTACAAGTCTCAGTCATGAGCTTGACAGCAAAATTTCCAAGTGGAAACCCTTATTTATTGCCTTCATTCTGTGTGGCCTTGGCAGCTGCACAGCTCAGGAAGGTTTCATAAAGTAGAGCAATCAGAATATTTTTGGAATGCAGTTGATAGCATTATTAACAAGCTTGCTAGGTCTGTTTTCTGTACCCACTGCCAAATCAATTTGTAGGAGAGTCATGACTGTAACCAATTTCTTACAGTTAACAACTAATCCTGAATGAATCAGAACAACACAGCCCATTAAATTCATAATTATACATATGTACATACATTTAAATAGGCCTAGATGTAGCCCATATTTTCACTGTATTGAAGTGGGAGAAGACACTCAGGATGTAAAGACTGTGCATGAGCCCTGCTCACAGGATTGCAGGATTAGCTTAGAAAGCTTGAAATGTTTCCTTTTTTATGGCCTCTGATTCTCACATCTGTTTTTATTAAATATGCAGCTCTGTCAAGCCTCTGACATGCAGCTCACATAGACACATTACAAAAATCACAGGGTGAAATCAGGACTCCTCGGCTACCTGACTACAACAAATATGGGGACTGACTATCTTAGATATGTCCCTATTGCCTTACCTTACAGAAGATTGCTGACCTGAATAAACACCAGCACTGCATGCCAGAGAGCATCAGGGTTTTATTTCTTATGGAAGAAAATACTCTGAGTTGTAGTATTCTGATGGCAGTCTTAGAAGTGTTTCTTTTAGACTACAGCTATATTTAAAAAACCCCAAACTTTAACTTCACTCTTTCTTCACACAAGCATGCAGCTTATGTTTATTTTTTTTTGTATTTACGTATATCCCATCCTCCTTGTTTCTGTGATAAAAATTTAATAGCCAATAAATTATAAATCACATTTATGTATAATTTATTATTTTAAATACATATTTTAACTTTAAGCTTTTTAAAGAAGAAGCTATTTCATCTTTTTGGTTTTTTTTCCTTTAAGGTCTCAGTTGTTTGAAACATTCATGAATAAAGCATGCTTCAAGCTGCATTTACATTTTTATAGCGTGTGCTGTAACAGTACAGATTTTGTTTTCTTCATGTACACTTTTAGGTCAACACGATTGTCTTAAGAGCAAACCTTACAGAAATCTCTGTGATTTCACAAACATACTTTGTCATCGTTTCCCAGCACCTTGGACACCTCCCTGATGTGCTTGCCCTTCTTTAGTCAGAAAGCTGTAAGGCTTTGTAGATGCACAAACACATCTGTGCTTCAGATGTTTCTTCACTTATTTCTGTATCAGACCCAGGAAGGTTTTAGCTCTTTTGAAACAGAGAAGTCTTAATTCTACTACAGAATAAATCAGAGCTCTTCTGGAGATGGATTAGTTTATCAAGAAGGTTTAGTTAATTCCTACAGTTCAAAGGCTGCATTATGGTTTCAGTCATTACAAAATGGAAGGCATTTCTTTATTTTGGAACTATGTGGACCTACAGAAATACATTTTAGATTAGAATTTTATTATTTTTATCTTGCATCTGCCACATCTCTCAGAGCAAAATGTGGGTGGTCTATTGAAATTAATCTGCCCTGGGAAATATACCATATCACTATTTTTTTTTCCAATAAAGAAAAAGACCTACAGGCACTGGTTTGATTCCAAACCCTTTTAAATTTCTTAAAAGCATAGTCCCATCCAGGTTACCCTCAAACTCAGCTATGGCTTTGTGTCAGGACTGAAGGGAAATCCCTGCATGAAATTTCATCCTATAAACAATCTTATCTTTTCATGTATTTTTCCCCCAAATTTCAAGGTATTTGCATAATATAAAAAGTATACTGAAGAGACGCATTTATAGAGAATTTAGCTTGTAATACAGAGAGACAGACGAAGATGAGACAATAATTTACTATTAATAACAAGTAATATCCAAACTTTGTACTGATATTTTAGCCAGAACTCTACAAGGAAGCAAGTATTTTATCCTCCTCTGAGAATTTACATATACACAATAAAAGACAAGAAGTTTTGGGAAAAGATAATGTGTAAAAAATGAATGGATTATATTACAAGAATAGAGAAAATTTTGAAGACAATGTCAAGTTGCTTTGCAATTCTCCCACAAAATTAGGTCTCTCTCTAGTGCCATAATGTCTTGCACTGTCTACGCAAAAAGGAACATAAAAATGTATTTTTAAATGTATTTATAAAACTTATAGAAAAGCTTATACATGTTCATTTAACCATTGTTAAAATAATGCATATTTTCTCATATTTGTTAACTGAAGCATCAAATAACTAGCACAATTAATATTTGATGAGTCACTGCACACTGTGTGAAGTGGCAAACATGAAAATATTCTCAGAACTAAAATTACAATTTGCATTCCCAGGGCAAGTGTTCTGCAGCTAACTCATAGTGTGGGTACTGAAAAAAAAAAAAAACCCACACCAGGGGGTAGCTCAGGCAAACTATTCATATCTTTGAAACCCCTTCAGTTATCCAAAAGTATCTGGCATGCATTTGCAGTCTGTGCAAGGAGGATTCAAAGCAAGCTCTGGCTGAAATCCCGTGGCTGAATAACCGAGTTCATTTGTTGCAAGCTCTCTGGAAAAGGTGCAGTGATTAAAAGCAAAGCCGTGCTGGTATGTTGTGGCATACAGAACTTTCAACACTCACAATAGGCAGAGATTTTGCTACCAGGGTCTATTTCCTCTCCAAGCCCTGGTTCAGGAATCAGCTACTTTCTTCTCATTCTTGCACTGCACCAACTTCGTAACTTACCATATTGGGGTTTTTCTTGCTTATGCTAGGTTTCTATTTTAACCTTCCACTCCTTTTTATGACAAGAGTATTGTCTAGTGGGAACAGAGCTCTCAAGAAGATCATCTGTATCTGAGTGAAAAGAAAGCAGCAAAGTTCAGAAAGAATGCAATTTTTGAAAAAGAAAAGTAGGTTGGAGTAGGATTTTCTCGTTATTAAATTATCCAGAGGACTCAGATATTCCTAAACACAAAAGGTCATCACAGCTGTAGGGGAGACAAATCCAGCTTTGCACAGCCAGCCAAAACAGACGGTTGAGGTTTCCTTTTCAGCCTTGTCACCTCCAAGAGAAAATGATTCTCTTTATTTTACCGGACAGACAGGAGGCAAACAGCACATGCCATTGCTGACTGAACTGCAAAAGCAAAACTGACAAATCCTGGAGGAGGAAACTGCTATTATGAAGCCAGGCACGACTGCTAATGCTACCTTGACTTCCTCAGCTTATACCTGCTGTTGCTGCTCAACAGCCCCTGAGGCCCAAGTGACATTACTCTGGATTCTAAGACAAGCCAAGAAAGAGAATTATAATTTTATCATTAAAAAGTTTAAAAAAGAGAGATTCCTATAGAAGACTTATGACCATTGCAGGTTTTGTGCCGTGATAAACAAGCAGAGAAAGGCGAATGTGTTAAAACTCAGGATGCTTCATGCAAGAAGCAACAATACTTTTCATGACAGCTAAATGAAGAAAGAAAAATCTGACAGAAAGTTCAGGGCTGAAAAATCAAAAATTAAATGTAACAGTGGTCCCTGTCATCTTCCCCTTTCTAATTTGTCATAAAAATTCTAAAATTATTGAAAGAAATATTCTTACTCCCTTCATGGGAGTAAAACAAAATCTGAAAACTGAAATTGTTTTCCAATTCCTTTTAAAGCACTGCAAAAATGTCACTAATTCTAAAGGGCACTTTGTAGACTCAATCTCTGTGTATATATATACATACATATACATACACACACAGCCATTCACACATTTACAAGTGCATCAATGCACATACCCATAAAGCAAAATAATCCACTGTAGCAGTCCTCTTTTCAGAATAGAAAGACTGCTTTAAGAAATCTGGACAGTTTAAGAAAAAAAAAATAAAAAAAGAAATGGTATGTCATAGGTTATGGTTTTAAAATTTATCCTTTTTTGTCACAGAGTGATTTTGTTTTGAGGAAGAGCAAAGACTTCTCCAAAGTTTAAGAGCATGTTTGTACAAGCGTCCAAAATTTCTGATGCTCTGCCTGGGTTGGTTTTAGATTAAAAATCCAAGCTGGCCTTGTAACTGTAACTTGCAATATATCACTGTGAAAGAGAAGCATAAAAAGCACAGCCATGCAAGTTAAGATTGGCATGTTTAGACTTCCTCTTGATCTCAAGGGTTCGGGGAACAGACCAGAAACATTAATATTCTGTCTGTGAATGTGCAAAGCTCAGTTTTTGCTGAATTCACAAAATTAACCCGGTAACTTTACAGCAGAGTTTGATACTGCTTTAAGTCCTTGTAGCTGTGTGAGTTTTCACCAGTAGAGGAGGTGCTGCTCAGTTCACAGGAACTCAAACTGACCTGCTTTTTTATGATTTTCAAATTTGAATTAAAAAAAAAAAAGAGAAGCTGAAGTTTCACAAAATGTAATATTCAAACTCTACAAATATAACACTTGGAACAGAAATGTTGAAAACGGTATCAAATCAAACTGTTTCTGCAAAACACTGAAGTAAAAACTGTCTTCTCTCACTCTAAACCTCACCAAGCCAGTTGCTGTAAATTTGTATCAAATATTCCAAATTAAAAGGAACTTAGTAAGCACACAGTAATTTTACTGTTTCTCTCCCTTGCTAATTATTTTCATGATGTTATCTTTAGATAGGAAAGTGGTAAATGCATTTATACATTCTCTTTCTGTACCATGCCATAACAAAATTAGAGAATTATTTTATAAATAGAGTGCTGCTTTTAGACTGTTTTTTGTCTTAACATCTTTACTCAATGAAAATGGGTAAAACTCAACACTGTCTATTGTCTACTTGGTTAAACTGAGAAATTATGAACAGTATTAAAAAAACCTTTCTGCCTTTAAAGTAATGCAAAAGCACAAGGGTCTCATTCTCACCCAGTTATTTCTGGCTTGCAAAATCTGGCGGAAAAAAAAAAGGGATCTGTCACATGAAAATTGGTTGCTGTGAGTGAACTGTGAGAAGTTTAGTTTGTGTTCTTAGTTTTTTCCAATCTCTAAACCCTTCTGTGTACTGGAACTTTATTGGTAACTGAGATATTTTTACCTTTTGGTGATTTTGCCTTTGAGGATTTTTTTTTTTTTTTTGGCTTGTTTTTGGTTTCAGTGGTTTTGTTTGGGTCCTTCTGGAGTTTGTTTGTTTGTTTAAATCCTTCAGGAAGGAGAGCCAGAGGGCTTTCACACATGTTTTCTGCATTTTAGTTTTTAGAAGAAATTGGCTGTTCTCCCCTGGCAGTGTGTCTCAGTACTACTATTATCAAATAAAAAATTGATGATTTATAGAAAGAATTAATAAGACAGAAGTTGGAATCTTGAAAGGTTACACAAATGTAGGGATGAAGAGGCAAGTTTACTGGAGAGCTTTCTGCCTTAATTCTTTTCCTCAACTGAGAGTCAATTTTTTAACAGGAATAAAAAGGGCTGAAAGGCCATGCATTCTCACTGAGGCATGAGAATACAAAAAATTTTGTGGCAGGAAAATAGAATTCTCTGTATAATTTTTATGCCATTCTTTTGTGATTAGTGTAGGTGTTATAGCTGTTATTCTGATTATCAAATTATTCATCTAGAAATTTGGATAGAAAATGACACTACTTATCTACTGTTTACCACAGTTTTCTGTTCATGACATTTCTAATAAATTACACTACTTGGATGTTTTTTAATTGATGTTCACTGTGGCTGTAGTAATGCCTTACCATATTAAAAACAAAAAAGCAAGCTGAGACTCACCAAAGCAAATAAGAAGGTTCCTGATGACTGTAATTAAACAAGTTCGTTTCTTCCAGGATTTGCTCAGGCAGTCCAGTAATACCTGATTGCCACTTTCATTTACTGTAAGAAAAGCCCAATAACTTCTGTGAAGCAAAAGTAGTCGTTTGCACTAGGAAAAGTATTGTTTGACTATACCCTAAGGAGGTAATCTCTCCAACAGCTAGCCCCACAATCTTCAAAAACAGATTAGTACACCCAAAAAGTCATTGCACTTGTAAATAAATTCTAAAAAATAAACCAACATGCATATATAATAAAAGAAAAAGGTAAAAATCTTCATATCTCAGCATCAAAATCCTTTCCATGCCAATGGAGATTTGCAGAACAGAATATTCAACGAATCAGTGATGGGGGCCAAAATACATTTAGTCTATGGCTTCAGAAGAACCAAAGGAATTAATCCTTCTTTAAGCTATAATAAATTTTGAAATTCAGAAAATATTAAACATTGTCAGAATGGAGACAGAATTTCTCACAGCTATAAACTTTTGGGGAAACTCTCTTGTTGGAACATCCAGGAGCCACATCCTCACCACCTGAGATGGGACTGAGGCCACACAGCTGTACTCACACAGTCAGATCAGATTTTCTCACCAGTTCGATGCCAGGTGTCCCATAGCAGAGCCCCAGACATCCAAATCCTTAAAGTAATTTAATCTTGGTGCAATAAATAAATAAATAACAGCCTGAGTTGGAGCCACTGAAGAGCACCAAGAACAAAGGAATGTTTGAGCTTTTGTATCTTCAGAATCTTCAATGTGGGAAAATCTGGAGCCATTAGCTCCTGCTGATGCCTTTAGTTTTAGCTTTCATGTATTTCAGATTCTGTGTTGCTTAGGGGTGCAGTTCTGAGCCTCACATTAAGTGCCAGTCAGCTCTCTTCACAGAGCAGGCAGACAAAACAAATCCTTTTCCTGCTGAGGACAGAGGACAACTTTCAGGCCCAAAAGCACAAGGACAAGAAGTATGAAACCTCACAACCTGAAGCTGTGATTAGACAATTAAACCCTAATATACAAATAGACCAAAACTCATAAAAATATAAGGCCTCATGACCGTTCAGCCATTTTGTGACCATTCTGGGTCCACCTTGGGTGTAGCCAAGGTCAGGCCCTGTCCTGCCCAAGGTGTATCCTAGAGGCCTTTCAATAAATACCTACTCTATTGAAGTAAAGTAGCTCTGTCCAGTCTCTGTTTCAGGTCAGCCTTCCCGAGGCATCACCGCTGTCTCTCAGTGTCCCTCACCTGCCTGTACCACACATCCCTGTGTCCTTTGCTGTGCCAAGGGTCAGCACCAATTCACAGCCCCTCATCTCCACCTGCAGCTGCACCCCGAGCTACCCCACAGGATGCGTGAACTCAGCTCTGAATGCCTTCCTCTAACATATCCACCAATTCCCAAACCTCTAAAAATCTAGAATTGCATCTAAATAAAAGGCAAGCAGCTGCCTGGAAGAGAGCTAAACAATCAAAATACTCGCCAGGGCCTGGCCCTAACATGTGAACATCTCCTCATTCCCATCCCCATCCCACAGGCTGCATTCCCAGGAGGATCTGAGACCCTGGCAGTGCTTTGAGGAGACCAGGCTGTGCCTGACCCCCATTAATGTCCCCAGCCCAGCCTGGCTCTCCTTGCTCATGGCTGAGGGAAGGGTTTGGTCAGGCAGGGAGGGCACTGCACTGCCCCATGGCCCTGCAGACCTCACCAGGCCAAGCCCAGGCAGGATGTGCCCTGTAAGGTGGTCCTGGAGGAGAGTCTGGTGTCAGAGCCCTTGTCACACAGGCCCAGGGCTGAACAAAAGCCAAGACATGAGCCATAATGAACAGGAGGAGAACACAATGTGGCTTAACCCCATTCAGGCTGGAAGGAAGACTGGCAGAGTGAAGCTGACTGTAGTAGCAGTCAATAGCATTAACACGGCAGAGAGGTCTACCAGAAGAGGTATGGATGTGATTGGCTGTCCTATCTAAGGACAGGTGAAAGTAATTGAGCAAAACAACAAGTTTTGCTTCATTATTATGCCCTAGGTTGCCAGCAGATGACAGCAGGTCCTGGTGGCTGCCTCAATAGCTTCTAATCATGAAATACAATAAGTGAAGTAGGGCAGCAGAGAGGAAAAAAACCCAACAAAAAACCTGAACCATGCAACACACTGAGGCACTTACTTTCCCAAGGAAAGAATTGAGAATAAAGAACAGAAAGAGTTAGATTCCAGTTTTTATTTTCAGTCAAGTGTTTTTTTGTTTACCTTGAATAAACCCTTTCTTGCTAGATTTGAGTGCTCGGGAGAGTGAAGTCAATCTTGGGAACTGAAGTCTTTTATGTACACACCCTGGGATAAAAAACTGCTGCTGGGTGGGTGAACCGAAGCTGTACTGGCCCATTGAGGAGAAGATTAGGAATCTGAAATCAAAAGGCTCTTTCATCATTCTGTATTTGCCTTCGACTACTTTTCTATGGATGTTAGAACTTTAAAAAGATGAGAGTAAGTTTAGGATAATTTTTCCAGCATATGATTACTAGCATAGCAGTTATTTTTAAGTTTATCCTGTTGTCCGTGCCAGCTTTGTTTCAGTGCTGACATACAATGATACATATTTTGTGTCATTACTGGGATGCTCTAGAGTGGTGAGGATCCCTGTCACATCTAATTCTGGGCCTGGACAGGTCCATTTGAAATGGATAAGGTGTGGAGTGATGCCAGCAGAATTCACTTCATCTATGACATAAACAAAATGCAAAATCAGTGCTGTGTGTAATCTTTAGAGGATTGTCTCTGTTGTGGTAAAAAGCATGATGGAATATAACAAATTATATTGATTTGTGGTTCAAGGCAGCTCGAAGTTCTGTTTCTTCTGTATAATGTTTTGAACTCTGCTGTGAGTGGGGATTACGTAGCAGGAATTAATTAAAAATAATTGCAAGCAACAAATCTTGGAGGTTTTCTGAATATAGTAGATGGTCTTTTTAGAAGACAGGCTTGCTACAGCAGCCACATTTACAAGCTGTGAATAATGTTTACCATCAGTGTTTCGGAATGACTGGTGATCTGTTTATCTATAGACAACCAATCAGCAGTTTGCAAAGTAAAAATGCCCTTCTCAAGTTACATATTTTCCTGCCTTTTCTGGCTAACCTATCCTATTTTTTTGCCATGGTAATTCATTTCTACTCTAAAGGACCACAAAATACTGCTTTAGGTGAACAACTCAATTCACCTAGGCCCTGACTTAGAGCAGGCCATCCGTGACAACCCTAATAAATTGTGCATGAAATTGATTTAATCTATATTTGAGACATAATTTGTCCTGCAGAATGTTGTGTGTGCAGTTCACTCATGGTTTTATTTCATTTGCTGTTTTGTTTTGTAGCTTGCATTGCTGTATATTTACCAAAATAATTTCTGTTTTCCTGTCAGAAAACAAACAACCAAAAAACCACCCCATTTCTTCTGAGATTGTTTTTCTGATCACTTTTACTGAGGGCAGCACAAATAGCTCAACTGAGAGGTATTTTATAACTCTTTCCGTACCAACCACTCTAGCACCTAAAGTCCTCCATTTACTATTTTGCTCCATCCATAGAACATACCCAGAAGGGCACTCAGTTGGTCTCAAATGAAATTCATTATTGCCAAAAAGAATCCCTATTCGCTGTAGTTGGTGTGAGTTCTGGACTTCTTTACCACTGTATACTTGGAATAGAACTAAAATAACAAAAATAAAAACAACCTGAGAGAGGAGAACGTCTAAGGATTTTATACTCTGCTAATCCTGAAATTTAAAATATTTAAAATGCAGACACACACACACATATATAAATTAATTTTTTTAAAAAAATCTGAGTAACAAAGTTTTGCCACTATGAACTGAACGGAATCCATATATTCAACTAAAGAATCTGCAACCCCATATACAACAGAAATCAGAAAATGGATAAAATCAGAAGCTCTATAAACTCAAGACAAAAATTTAAAAAATGCCTCATATTTGACTTGAAACCAGACAGACAAGATGCTAATAAAGAAAAAGTAACTTTCACCATAAGAAATGATGAATAAAGTTGCAAAGTTTTGTCACAGAGTAGCTGGTAACAACTCCAGACCATTCTTTCAAATACTTTTTTTTTTTTAAGAGTACAATGACATTTCAATGGGATCTATTTCCTTTTGAAGAAAAATTCTTAAAACACTGACTCTAAGCCTTATATGACATGAGCTTCCACACAACATATCTATTTCAACATGTTCATGAGAGATCCTTTTCTAAGGCCTCATAGAGCCTCACAGCTCTTACTTGCATGCAATTAAAGGACAAACCATATATTTTGGGAATATAGGAAACCTGACACAACTGCTAGCCTGTGTATTTAACATTCCAAGGCACACAGATAGGTGAATTAAATTCCCAGTTCAGTTACATTCCATATACTTTAGATCAGTTATCATGGAAACATCAATAGATAAATAAAAGATCACTGGTTGGATGCTTTTGTAATCACGAGCCTTGCTCAAATCTGCTTTGAGATTTAGCCAAAGAAGATATATTACTGCAAAATATGTATCTCACATGAAGACTCATATTTGATTCCTAATTTTTTTAATTTAAGAAAGCCTTCTGTAAATGTACTATTTTATTGAGAATTATTTACTTAAACAAATCTAATAACTTCACCATTTATTCCCATTTGCTAAATGAAGTTATAATAACATAGGAAAATATAAAGAGAGTGTAAAGCTTCCTTGTTCCTGGGGTTTTGATTTCCCCTTTTTTCTTTAATGCCTTTTTAATATGTGTATTAAGCACATGCATCTGCACACATATTCAAATATAAAGTATGCATATAAGTATTAAAAATAAGAATGCTGAACCTTTGTATTAAGCAGCAGACCTTGTTTTCCCATGTTACCTGTTTCAGGCTCAGGAGGTAGGATACAAATATGATGTATCCCAACTTTTTAATTTGGGTTTAAATAAAAATACCATCCTGACTCAGCAGTGCAGTGCCAGTTTGATCCCAATACAGTTGCAGGTCCCCAGTTACAGGTATTTATTCTCTACATCCCACCAGCAGATAAGTCCAGCCACTTCCCAGGAAGCTGGGCTTTGGAAAACCTTGTGCTGGCTCTGAAAGACAAATGTCCTAATAATGAATGACACCCATTTTCCTGGTTTCCCTAGTGTTTTGGTCTGCTGTCCTGGCCATGCCCCCTCCCCAGAACTTGCCCACTCACAGCCCAGCAGAGAGGGGAGATGCACGAGAGCGAGCATGTCCCAAGCAGCACCAAACTTTGGTGTGTTACCAACACCTGCCAAAGCAAAGCACAGCACCCTGAGTGCTGCTATGGGGAAAGTTAACTCCATCCCAGCCAGAACCAGCACAGGTTGAAATGTACTTTCCTCTCTGAAATATAAAGTTGGGTTCAGTGCTTTCAGTTTGAAGCAAAAAGCTTTACTAAGCTTTCATAAAGGTGCTAGCAGAGCTGAGTTGAAAATGGTGCTTAATTACTTGTGTTAGCATGTGAAACTGGGAACACCATAAATTCCTGAATCTTGCACCAGTCAGCACAAAAAAGAAAAAAACAACAAACCCAAAAAAAAAAACCCCAAACCCCCCCCCCAAAAAACCCCACCACCCACAAACAAAAAACACACACACACAAAAAAAAAAAAAAAAAAACCAAACACAAAAACAAAAAAGTGAGGACATAAAGTGACAGGCAAAGCAAGGAAGTTCTGAAAACACACATTAAATATTATCTGATATATATTTGCAAATGATTCTCATGAGTTCATCTATGTGGCAAAAGCTGATGTACTGCCTTTAAAGTTCCTCATGAATGCATTTTTGAATCTCAAGTAAAATCTCACACCAGTAAAGCTCTTATTTAGAGCATGAGAAAGTTTCCTTTTGTTCTGAAATAAAACTCTTAGCCTTCCCCAAGAAACATTACCTCTAGAAATATTCATTTCTAAGAGATGCAATGGAGCTCTCTGGCCGTTTCAAGGTTGTGACAGTGTTCAGATGTTACAATGGTTCTGCATTGTGTTCCAACAGCTGAATGTGTTACTTACCCTACACGAAAGGTAGAGCTGCTATTCAAGCTGCAATATCTTCTTCTGCTGACATAAATAAATAAATCTTACAGTATATGTCTATTTTTCCAGCTTTCCTTCAGACTACTTTTATTCCAAACACAATGAGGCAGACTTCAAGCAATGAAGGTGAGAGTGTTGCTTCAGGTCACGAGAGGCACATGTATCTCTCAGACCCACTGTCATTACAGCACACACTCTTTTGGTTCCTTGCATTTGATGTTCTTTTTTTGTTGTTAAAATATCTACCTTCTGATAAGCTTACAATTCTGGAAGGTTGTTGTTTGTGGGGTTTTTTATTTGAATTTTTCTTCTGTCCTGACATTTATTTTTCAGCCCTTTCATGCCTCAGTATGTTGCCCCTTTTTTTTTTCTTGAGTTTCCATGCCTGTATACTTTGAAAGCAGTAGGTTTTATTTTTTGCTTCTGTTCTTTTTATTTTAGTGTGAGTGCTTCTCACTTCCCACACACTTTCAATTTTTATTGGTTATGTTCTTTTTGTTACCCACATTTCCACCACCCCAAAGCATTTTTCCCCCCT
Organism: Acrocephalus scirpaceus scirpaceus; assembly: GCA_910950805.1. Lineage (NCBI taxonomy): Eukaryota > Metazoa > Chordata > Aves > Passeriformes > Sylviidae > Acrocephalus > Acrocephalus scirpaceus. The sequence continues at coordinate 7,735,622 of OU383774.1, read as the reverse complement.
TAATACCCCTCATCAGACAAACAAAACTGTGGCTTTCAGATCAAATTAGTGAACACACCAAATAATACAGGTGAGAGAAACTTATGCTACATTACCTCAGTTCCCTTGAAAATAGGAACTGGTAAGAAAGTTTAAGGAAAATTCTGGGTTAGGGAAAAGATTCAGGATAACAAAACACGGTCCTTGATAGTTTCCTTATCAGTAGCTGTGACAGACATATTTTAAAACATTTTTAAAGCCTGCTAAGTAATCAAGACTGAATTGTTTTGCAAGCTGGGATAATTCCACTTCTGGGAGTGCTGAAACAACCAATATTTCTATCTTCCTCCTCCATAAAACAATCTGTTGCAGACTTTCCCCAGTTCATCAACATCTTCCTAGGAGGGTATCTCTAAAAAGACATACTGAAAGCTTTTCCCTGAATTTTCTGTTGAGCAGGTGGGCTGTGGGATGGTTTTTGTTTTGTAGATATATTTTGGATTGTTTGCAAAAGCTGTTTGTTACCATGCCATCTGATGGACAATTTCTCAATGTGCCATCACGACTACAGCATCTGCTCTCACCACAATGTTTCTTCTAATGTGAATAGACCTAGGAGAAATTCATAATACATTGCTGCAATGTATTATTCATGTTGATAAAAAGGGTTGCAAAGTATCTCAAAAGGTAAAATGGTGATATTGTCTGCAAAAGGACCCTTTTACATCTTGCTACCCACGTTTATCACTCTGTTTCTTGATGCATCTTTTTCCCTAAAGAAATCTGCATGTGTTGATCCTCCATACCTCAGGTTAAAATAATGAATAGAAATTATGTCTGCTCCCTATGCCACCATGTTCTGATAAAAATTCTTCAGGACTTGTTCTCCTTCACTTGTTGTAGCAGCATAGCTTCAGTGTGGTAAACTCACCTTTAAAATGCTTGTGATTTTGGCACACAAGTATTAGTGAATTACCAGTGATTGCTAAAAATCGTACTACAGGTGACTATCTGGGGTACTGAAGCCATACAAAAACAACATGAAAATCCAGCGTTTCTTCATTTCTTACTCCTAGTGATTTTTACTTTTTTTTCAGAGGGAGTTTCATCACCTCATATTTTAATATCTGACAGCCTTCTAACATTTCCCCTGGGGCAAAGAGGAATAATTTACAGAATCACTTAGGCTGGGACCTTAGATGGGACCTTCTGAAATCATCTGGTACAAAAATCCTTTCCTCAAGCAGGGTCAGCTAGATCAGTGTGTCCAGGATAACATGCAGCTGAGTTTTGAATACCCTCAAGGGTGGAGACTCCATCACCTCTCTAGGCAACTGTTTGACCAATCAGTTGCAGTTTTCCTGTGCACATATGAAACTTCATATGTTTTAAATTGTGTCCATTGCCTCTTGTTCTGTCACTGGAACCAATGGAAAGAGACTCTCCCTCATATTAGTTCACACCTGTCAGATATTTACCCACATTACTAAGATCCCTCTGAGTGTTCCCTAGACTATGGAATCTCAGCTCTCTGCTTCTCCTTAGAATTCCAACAGACTATTGACCTTTCTAAAACCTTTATATCTGGTATTTATTAACAGCCCAAACTATTTTTTTTCCTCTACTAACAACAACAACAACAAAATCCACAGATACAGACCAATGTGTTTAAAGCATTCAAATCCAAATCTTATAGCTGCATATATAACCTTAAAATATACATAGTTATACATACAAAATATACATAGTTAGTAACATTTCTTTCTGTGTTACTAGTAAAAGACAAAGTACTACAAGAAGTCCATAATATGGCACTCTGAATGATTGTTGCAGTTTTGACAGTGCTTTTACAATCAGCTTTGAATGAATTTTAGATCCTAAATTCTGTACTGACCTGCTGTAAGCAACTCTCTGGGCTCAAACAGAGCTTATGCAATCTTCTGAAGCTGCTTTGAAAACCAGGCCCACCATCCTTAAGAGACTGACACTTGTAAATGCAACCTCAGGCACAAGTGGAGAGAGCTTTGCAGAGCATGAGGTGTCCTGTGCACCCAGCAGGGCAGCTAAAAATGCCACGAGGCACTCCCAGGCACACCAATGCACGCTGCCTGCGGGCTGGCCACGGACTACCAGCACAGGATGCAGAGGGATGGGCTGGGCAGAGTCACACTCACATCTCCTCTTTCACAGGGAAACCACTCCTGGGATTGTGCACAGGCACGGGGCCTGTCAGAACCACAACTCACAGCAAGTCCAGAATATAAATAACTACACTAGACATGATCCATTAGGGATCTCCTCAAATTCCACGTGAGGGAAAAAAAGCAAATCTCTTTGTGCTCTCACATGAAAAGAAACAAAACAGTCTTGACAATTATCAAGATTTTATCATGAGTCTCAAGGTGTCTGATTTTCTTCAAAGCCTCAAGTCTCTGAAACAGGTATTTTATGAACGCTTCCCTTCCCTCTATGTATGTGTGTATATATATATAAGTATATATTCATATAGATGGATATACCCACATATACGCATATATATATGCACACATGCACATACACACATTATATGTGTCTATACATATATGTATTTATATAGCATATATATATATTCTTCTAATCCCCATAGTTAAGGAAGCAAGTTTGGAAATTCATGACTCAAGGTCAGTCTTGCAGCCCAAAACCAGAGGCAAAAGAAAAAAAAAAAAGTAGAGGTAGTTGTTTATTGTTATTTTTAAGTCTGCTGTTCTGGCACTTCTTTTGCGCCTTTTGAATGTTTGGGCTTGACAATACTGGAAACACTTCACCCTTTTTTCTGTCACCACAGGATCCAATGCGCTTTCCAATTTGGAATTTGAACTAGGGAAAATGTTAATTAACAGTGGTGCCCCCAGTCGTTAGCTGGCTCTCAGCATATTGTAACATGTTGCAGTTCGCATACCCTTGTTTAGGCAGATTTACAGATTGTACTATCTTGCTTTAGCCAAACCAACCCTCACAAAATAGATACATTTCTCACAATGAAAACAATGCTAACGTGGTGACAGGCAAACAAGAAAATGGCAGAGGTGACATTTCTCCTACTCTTAGTAGCTGACAAGATTTTTCTCAGTCGTTCTGTAAGGTAACAATGATGACAGTCTAATCAGATGTAATCAACAAAGTCTAAAGTCAGGAGATATTTAACTCTGTACTTTCCAAAACTTACTAATAAAAGTTCAGAGGTTTCCTCTGAGGTTTCTTCTTAAGAGCAAAAGACAAAAATCTGCCATGGTGGAAATGGCTGGAAGATGCAAAAAACAATATGACAACAAACAAAAAACCATTCCTTTTTTTCAGAAGATATTGTTGAAATATGTTACAAGTGTTGTGGAATTTTTTAATAGGTTTGCTATACAATTGGCTGAAAATGCACATTTTTCTAACACATCTCAGTTTATGGTATTTATTAGGCTCTGTTTCAGTAATGAAGTACAATAAGACCCACTGCTTTGTGAGCCACTAAAGGAAACATTTTACTGGAGAAAATATATTCTCAATAGTGAGTGACTTCTTTAACAAAAGTAATGTTTTATGGAAAAACTTTGCAAGTGAAGCCACTGATGGAATGGCTGCTTTTACTATAATATAAAAAAAGGTTTCCAGAGTAAGGTTACAGAGAGAGCACCACTCATGGAATTCATTCATTGCATCATTTATAGAGAAACTGCTGCGGCAAATAAATAGTAGCCAGAAGCGCACAAAGTTCCACAGCATATCACCAGCGAGGTGAATTTCATAAAGAGATTTAAATAGTACAATCTTTACAATATTTCTATTGAGGTGGGGAGTGACCATGAAAATCTTTTGTACGCAGCGGTTTCCTGGTCATCTCACGTCAAAGCGCTTAAAAGATTTGTCAAAATTAAAGATTAGTTATGCATTCTTCTCCTACAAAAGGACAAGTGTTCCGTATTTGCTGACCTTTTCTCTGTTGACAAGTGGGTGTCAGAAGGTTGCTACACAGCAGATGTTTTCAAAAAAATAAACAGAGTTAATGTGTCCCTTCAAGGTAAAGGTGACGTCTTAACAATGAGGGAAAAGTAACTGTTTTTTCAGATAGCTTCGTGCTATGGAGAGAGCATTTTGACAAGCAAGTTTTGGAATTAATTTCATTGTTAAGAGATTTTGTTGCTGGAAATAATGTGTCACTTGTAAAAATTCTCATATCTATAGACAAAAAACCTGGAAACAGAATTTTTGAATATGTTTAAAATTTCTCGAAAAGTGTCAACGGGTTTTGAAGCCACTTGTTAAAAATATAAAAGATGTAGTACCTTTCAATTAAATTGCAAACAAACCTGAATCACACTGCGGTGGATGAAAATTTACTAGCTGAAATTCTGTAAAAATTTTGATTAATTCATGAATGGGATTGAAAAATGAGTGTCATTATTCAGCAAGCATGGAAAAATGATGCATCCGTGTATTTTTGAGCTATCTTTTTTCAGCTATGATAGTCATTAAAAAGTATCAAAATTTAGAAACAGAGCTTAAAATTGCTCCAGCAAGATGTTAAACCAGAATTCAAAAAATAATTAAGCATATTAAACCATATTGTTTACAATACTGATTATTAAATATTTTTTCAATTAAAGGGGTTTTTTTGAACTGTTAATAGAATTATTAGGATATCATTCATCTTTACCTCATCTTCTTTAGGCTTCTATTTTTGTATTTTGTTCATAATATACATAATTATTACAATTAGATACATGTACAATATATAAATAACCAAGAATGTATATATATATACATTCAATGGAGAGTGTATGTTTAAAAATATTGTATTGATAGGGGTATATGATCAAGAATGTTGGGAGACCTCTGCTACAGTCCTATAGTAGTACACTTAACCCCTGTATTATTTTACTCTTAACTTAGACTTTACCGTAAATAGTGGCTGTTTTTCCAATTACCTTCTTCCTGGCATACTCTTGGAGACTGAGCATTGTCAAAATCTTCATGCATAAGAATCAGAAAGGGAATTAGTATTTTTAATATTTAAATTAATCACGTGATGGCTTTGCATCTTCTTGACTTTGATTTTTCACCCACTGCCCCTGCCAAAAAAATCCCAAACCAAACCTCAAAAATTACCATCCTCCTTTTCCCAAAACGTCCCTTGAAAACTCCTGAGGAATGATTCAGTGATTTTTCAGCTTATGTATTTTCAGGTCTTCCCTGACACATTTACAGTCCAAGCCATCATCCAGATTTATTTTAAAATTTTTTTTAAGTGTGAAACTTCCAATACAAGATAGCTTGACTGGCTGCTTGTGTATATGTTGTCTTCCAATTGAAAAGGTATTTCTGGTTTTGGTTGGGTTTTTTTGTTTGTTTGTTTTAAATTTGCTGACATCTCCAGAGATAATCCTTCTAAAACAATGCATTAAGCTGGAGAATATAGTAAATACAACAAACCAAAACAGAGAGGAAAGCTGTGAAATCTTTTTGGATGAGTAAAAATGGTGATGGAATCATCTTGCCAAAACCAAGTGATGTTGCACAGAATGTTAAGAGATAATAAGAACCTGGGTTATAAAAGAACTTGTTAAGGGAGTATTCCAAACCCCAAATATCTGTACTATATTTTGTAAATAGACCAAGAACTACTAAGAAACTATTAAGAACTATTCTTTGTTGCAGAGCATTATCAGCTTGCATATTCAAAAGGTTTCTGCTATTACACATTGATAAGTTGCAATATATCAGAGCACTTCAGGGAAGAAAAAAAAAGAAAAGATCCATTTAATATACAAGAGTTGATAAAATTAAAAAAAAGGGGGGGGAGACATCTAATCACTGTGTCTTCTTTTCGTCAGGGTTTTCAGTTATAAAAGAAAAAATTGATTTTTTATTCTTGGGTAAATTTGTGTAAACTAACCATGATTCTCCACCTTTCTTTTTTTTCCCCTGCTGTACTCTTCACGTAAGAAATTCAACTGATCTTACTTTTTTCACTGAGCTGTGGTTCTTGGCTTGTACAACATGAGTAGATACAGGAGAGAGTAGTCAGTGAAATGTCAAGTTAATCAGCTTTTTTCATCTTCCTTATAATATGTGGTTTTAACCAGATATGCAATAGTTTTTTTACACAAAGCTGGGAAAAATACTAAGTAAGAAACCTGGGGGTTTTTTTGTTCCTTTTGTAAGAAAAAAAAAAAACCCAGTCAATCAACTTTTTTCATGTTTGGAAATCCACTTTGTCACTTTCAGGGTGTAAAATGCTCAAGGGTCAACATAAACCGGGTTAGATGTTCTGGCAATCAGTGGGGGATGTAAATCCTGCGGGGCATTACCACGAACAGGAAACGCTGCAGCGAGGGAAACAAGCTGGAGCACAGCCCCAAACACCGAAGTTACAGCTGGCCCTCGGGGACTCAATCTGTCTCCTGTGAAGAGGAAGCATCACTCCTCAGAGAGAATCCTTAATGGGAAACTGAAAACCTTGCGGCTGGAAAGACCAAGCCAGGTATCTAATGACCCAGAAATTTTCTTACAGAACATAGAATTGTCTTAGGGGGAACACAATGGTTGCCCTTTATAAATATGTATTTGGAGGAGGAGAATTTTGAGGACAAAAAGACCTCATGCCCTAAAAAATAAACAAACCCGACAACAAACTACCCTGCACTAAAAAACCCCAAATTAATAGATTTTTACATTATTTAAAATTGAATCTGTATTGTCACATGAAGATAAATACTGTAAAAAATACACAGCAATACTTCCTGATGCAACAGGACGTTGCACTAAAGAACTCAAATATTTTGAACTGAATGCCTTTTTGGTATTTGAAATGCCATTCTTTCCTACTTCCCTAACACTCTGAGATCAAAATCACAACAGTCATGAAGAGAAAACATTTCTTGAGAACAGGTGGAACATTACCAAAAACTCAAGTCAGATTTGACTTGCTTTACTGTCATCATTTATTCCAATGTTGTCCAAACATGAATTTTATGATATTTACTTAAAAACAAAAATGGAGAAATGAGACCTTGAAAGATGCCCTCAAGTTAAAAAAGGCAAAGGATTTTTTTTTATGTTCCAGGAGGACAGGAGTGAAAGGAAAAAAAGGGGGAAAAAAAGTGGTATTTTTGTCCAAAGTTGAATTTACATCAGAACATACAGCCGAGACATAGAGGTTTCAAATGCACATATTAACCAGTAAGCTCCTCATTTAAGCTTCCATTAAAACTACATTTTCTTGACTATTTAAATTCCTTTACTGCTTTCATCAATCTCTCTCTGCCCAAAATTCTAGGTAAAATGAAACCATTTTTCCCCATCCCCACCCTCCAGATCAGATTTATAGATCTTGGCCCTCTTTATGCTATGTCTGATCTCTGAATGCACTGACACATCATTTCATATAATATCTTTGATTTACATTCACAGAATATGTACCTTATTTTTGTACTACTGTTTTTTAATCAATAGCATAGTTTTGAAAATGTGTGTTGTTTTGTTGTTTTTAAAGGATATTCTCCTTACCAAGACAATAAAGTACTAAAAATCCACTGAGTAAAGGATTACTTGTGTTTTCATGCTTTATTATCTGACACAACCTGAAAGCCATTTCCTGTCAGCATAAAAAGAAGTCATAGTACCATTTGCACATTCCTATCAGAAAGTGTTATCAGAGAAAGCTTTTAAAAATTCTTTTCCCATTTTCCACATATCTGCTGATTTCTATTTCTATGCTGTACCTAACTACTCTGTACATACACAGCATAGACAAAGTCTGTATTTTTTATCAGATGCTGGAGTTAAAGCTACAGTTAAAGCAATTTGAAATTTTTCTCCCTTAGGAAAGAAAGCAGTAAGTCAGAGAAAGTTTCCCTGTTGTTAATAGCTCTGGGCATTCCAGTAGATTATCATAATTAGTACACAAGAAACCTGACCTCTTTTAAATTTATAAGTTTCTTTATGCTAGTTTATTTTTTCTCCCTTGATAATAGTTTTAAATTTAACAAAACAAGCTGTACTTTGGAAGAGGATAGGCAGAAGGTGACTGAAGGAAACGAGAAAGGGACAATTTTCAGGGCTATTCTCCCCTACTACATTTTCACTTAAATTATCAGACCACACTTCTTCCTTTTGCTTTATGCATAACACAAACAAAAACCCCCAAAAAATCCCTCAATCAACAAGAAAAGTATGCACTATATACTAATTAGCTCTTCAAACCTTGTATCTAATGAAGAAAGATTTAATAAACCTTAGTTAATGGAAAACTCCTTATAGACCACCATATTTTGTAAAAGATTCTCTCCATGTATCTAAAAACCTTGATAAAATTTGTTGTCTTTTAGGATGTTATGAGGGAAAGAATAAGAAACAAATGTATGATTGCATTTATGTGGAATTTATGTTATTCCATTCCAATTCATTCCAAGTGCATTTGGAGGACTCTACAAAAAAGTCTTGGTAGTTGCTTCGTTTCAGAAATGCCTGAGGCACCAAAGGATGTTAAGATGTTGAAATTGAAGAGAAAGAAATAAGAATTGTCCAACTCTGTGTCTTGGATAACTTGTGTCTCACTCGGATCCCAGACGTTTTGAACAGATTCAACTAAGTCTTAGTGGTTTTCAGCAACCTAGTGATGAAAGATTTTGTAACTTTTGAAAACAAAGTTAAAATCCTAAATCTTTAAAAGTACTTTTGCATATATCATTCTTTAACCCTTTTAAATTCTATACAATATTTTCAAGAGTAATCACTGGAGAAACATTCCAGTCCTTTCTTGCCCAGATTTCCTAATCAAGAAATGCTTTGTCTTGTTTTTGGTCCGGGGAAATGATGCCTGAGAAATTTGTGGCATTTCAAGCTAGTTTTCATTTTCTGGAAGACTGAAATAAAATAAATTATATAGTTACTTTAAGAACGAGCAAACAAACAAACAAAACCCACCACTTTTTCCAGCTGTCCTGGCAGGAATCTGAATTCAGAAATAGGAAAAAAAAATAGGTCTTTTAGATAGAGAAGGGTGTGAGCTCAGAGAGGTAACACAATCATGCTCTTACTTCATGGTTGGCCACTCTGCAAAAGGTTGAATGGGAAAGGTATTGTTCAGGAGAAGCATGAAGTCCTCCCAACACTGCTGTGAGCTGAATGAAGCAATAATTACAGCAAAGTATGATTTCAAAGAAGTATTGGCATTTCATATTGCAGACCTGACAGTTCAAGCATCAACTACAGCAAACTAAGGATCACAACTGGAGCTCTCAACTTTACTCAGAGTTCAGCCTGATTCCATAAATCAAACTAACTTTTGAAAGCTTATGGAAGAATGTAAATAACAATAATAATAATAATAATAATAATAATAATAGAATAAAAATACACCAAATCTCCTTACACTAACAAGAATAGTCTTTAAAGGTAATTCCATGTACACTGCCCTTTCCTGTGCAGGAAAGACCTTTAATGGCAAAAACATCTAATCAGTTGTGAACCAGTAGGAATGAAGATATCACTCCATTTACACTCCGATATGTGGAAAACAGTAAAGAGAAAAAGGGAAATTTTAAAAGAACTTTAGGGCTACTAACTAAAAGAAATGATCAGAGCATGATGAGTGCAGGGAGGGGAATTGACTGGAGATGATTGATGCTGATGACCCAAAAGTAAGGTGAAGAGACAATCAACCCTGCCTGGACACTACTGCCCAAAAATAACTGCAGGAAATAATCAGCAACAGCAAAAGAAAGGGATAATAATTGGATTAAATAACTGAAAATAATGTTTTGTTCAAACCAGGGGATTGGTGACAGAAAAACAGCATGGAAAAGAGAATTTGCTATTCATTAGAAAGATCCTCAGAAAGTCCCAGAGGAAGAACTCTCCATGGGATCAGCTGCCCTTCAGAAAGGATTGTAGTCTCCTGGGAGGAAGCACTGGAGTCTTGTCCTCATGGCTGGACCCTAGGCTAAGATAAGGTAATGCAAATCATGCTGTACATGATTTGGACTGTGATAAACCCAGTGTCCTCCTTATCAGTGATCTGGGCCCTTCTCAGGTAGCTTTCAGGTATGCATGGTTCTGCACCACACAACAGTGAGCAGGAATTCTCAGATGTGGCTGTCGGTAACAAACATGCCATGTGTGAGATGTATGAGATTTGGGCATTACTGCTTCTGTTTGAATGGTGATTTTTATTTTTTCTTTTTAATTACTATAGCTACTTTCATTATTTTTCATTCATTTTTTTGAAATAGTTGAATTAGGCAAGGTTTTAACTATTCTCTGTCACATTAACCAAGGCAACAGAGAGATTAACCAGAAAATCTTTCCATGTGTTTTGGTGGGGGAGAAAATGACTCAGCACATTGTAGTGCTACCAAAGATGGAATAAGATTCCAAATGTTGTCTCTTAGGAAAAGTGAAAGAACATATCAGTCCTATGAAGCTTTGCACCTGAAGTACAGAAGTAGATAAAATTATTGAAAATAGAGGAGAAGCACACAATAGTTAAAAGAAAGCAATGGAGAGAATTTGAAAGTATAAAACGGAGGGGAACTATGAATTTCTACAGGCACTGAATCACTGTTATTATTTCCTGAATCAAGTATTCTTTTGATGAATATTTCTTATGACACTGAGCAAAAAAAATTAAATTAACATCGGATTTTAATAGTACAGCACAGTTCAGTTCAAGTTGTGTGAATTTACACTAGGTGAGATATACATAGCTTAGTATACATATTCATTTTTCCTAGACCTAATTAACATATGGATAATTAATAAAATCATCTTTGCCTGGTTAATAGGAGGGCTGTGTTGTTCTCCTGGTTTACTTCTGGAGTAATCAAGATCTAAATATACACGTTTTACCGTGTTTTCCTAATGTTTACAAACTAGGGATGCACTTTCTTTTATCCTTTGAGCAGTACTGCACAGACATGGAGCACTAATTGCAACTTCATCTGGCATACAGAAAAGGTTGCTGTTCTTTTCTTTGAAAGTTACTTATGCCATTGGACAATTCCAAATTAGCCTTAGACCAGAAACAGGAAGCTCATCTTAAGGCTAATTTAGCTGATGATGTTACAGCAATAGCAATTAAAAAACAAAAAAATCTTGCAAATTGATTTTCTCTATTTTTCTTTGCTGCTGATTTGGTATCAAGTTCACTGAAGTCAGATTCCCACAGTTTTCCAGTTAGCAGATGAGATAGGAAGAAGGCAGGATACTTCTAATTCTCAATAAAGCAATTGTTTACTTTTCATGCAGTCTCACTGAAATCACAGAAGCTATTCAAGAAATAAACTCCTCCTGTCATTTTACATCTTGACTAAATATTGATTGTCATTCTGTTTTTCTGAAATTAGTTATTGTGTCCAGTTCAATTTCCCTCAATACAGAAAAATTCTGAATGTACTTATTCAGATAAAGGTCCAGAATTCTATGTTGCTATTAGATATTTCTAGAGGCTAAGCCCTAGCTAAAAGCAGTAGCATTCATCTTGCTTGCCTGCAAAGCAACAGGAGAGCAAAAAGAAATGTGCAAGCACTCTACCTATAATAGAATATGATTGCAGTGCAATTATATACAAGGCATTGTAAATATTAGTGGGTGTTATGTTAGTGATGCTTCAAAATCCATGCAGATTCATGAAGTTTTTTTCACTCCCCTTTCATTTATTCACCTGTGGTTTACTTACATTCTTCTCAATAGCAATCACTCTAATAATAATTCCTGCATGAAAGTCAAAATGCACATTGTATTTTTGCCAAATATCATAGCAATTGAGCAGAAATAATGCAGAAAAAGAAAACTGTACTAAAATAGGCTTATGTAAATGTAAAAAAAATTGAAACGTAATTTATGCAGTTTATATTACAAAGAATATGCAGTTTTAGATGATATGCTTGAAAACCATTGTGATTTCGGCTAGCTCTGCACTCCTGGCTCTTTATTTTTGTCTGCAAAGTGAAGCTATGCTTATAGAAAAGAAACAGAAGCCCCAGTGATCTGTTCTGCGTTTCTTATTTTTAAGGAACTAGGTCAGTCTGAAAGTCAGCTCACTAGAATATGAAACACAACCTAAATCCCAAGCTGAGACGATAGGAGCTGAAGTTATCAAAGGTGAAAAGAGAGACCTCACAATACAAATTATATTAATTCAGAGCCTTAGATGTGTCTCCTATACATTTTTTTTTTTTAAATTTCTTATTCTCTAAACAGCCTATAATGCAAGGAACATTGGTATTTCTTTTTTGTCTGTTTCCATGTGGGACAAAGCTGACAGATTTTTTTTTTTTGAAATACGGAATAGGAAAAAGAGAAAGTGGGATTTTTGTTAGGTGATGTCTGGTTCTGGAAACCGACTTTATATATTTTGATATATATCAAACCAACTTTGATATATTTTAGATCAAATTTGAGTGAGTGCTGAATGCCTTGTTGACATGTCCGGTTTTGTGAGTCTTATGAAAAAAATCTCTCAATAGCCAGAAAATTATCGACTTGTCTGTTCCTTATAGTGCTCAATTCTCAAAAAGTTGTATAATCTGAAGGAAACCTCAGAGAATTATTGCTAAGTGCAAATGGCAAATGTCATCTCAGGAAAAAAAAAAAACAAACAACAACCTGTTGTGTTATCTAGATAGCAATAATAATCTCATGCAATCCATTAAACCCCAATATAATTTTATGTCTTAAACCAAATTTGCAACCCACTGGTGCCGTGCTATGAACTACAACATATTCAAAGAAACTTATTCAGAAGTGAGAAATGGAAGCTCTCTTTGACACAATAAAGGGAGATGAGTATGGCCAGTACTCAGACTTAGCTTTAACTGAGCTTTAAGATTATTTGAAGAACAAAATATTACTGACAGCATGTCCAAGTGGCAGAATAAGGCCACATGTACAATCCTACTGTGCATCAGACCATAAAACGTGAAGCAGAAGGGAAAAAACCCTCAGTGCAAACTTCAGGTGGCAGAAGAACAATGCATATATGTAATGAAATATATGATAGTGCAATGTAGCACCTAAACCATAGGAATATTATTCACCCAACACAAAATGAGCTGCAGTATACGTGCTTCAATGCCAGATTAGAGAGGACGAAGAGAAAACAGAGTAGATATGGAACAGCTAAAGACAAAAGCTGGAGCTAACATCTTTCACACAGACAGAAACAGCAGAGCTTTAAGCAATCTTTACATAAATCCAGAGGCAGCATCAATTATTCAGTAATTTGAAACATGAAGTCACATCAACCTTAGGCTGATATTTTATACATGTACACTTGTACAAAAAGGAAGTGTACTTGTGTCTCATTCTTTTCATTTATATGATCTATTTTATTATCTCACATATGCTATATGTTCTCGATAGTGTATTCAGAAACACTGTTTCATGGGCAGCAGTGATTAGGGTTTTTTTTTTTCACCAAATATACACCAAAGATAGGCTCATTAATTTAGAATATTTAGTATTCACTGCTGTCGTGGAAAACTACAGACTACTTCTTTGGAGTACATGGGAAAACCAGTATGCTTTTGAGGAATGGACTTCACTTGAGGCAAGATCTTTTCATGTAGATATTTGTGGATAAATAGGGCTGAAACAGCTTTAATTAGGCCTATCCCTCCCTTACAATAACTCATGAATAAAAATGAACAATTTTTTTTGGTCTCCATGGCAACTTTCCCTTATGAGACTTCTCAAAGACTTTCTTGTAGTAAGAATTTGTTACTCAAATATGTATAGAATGGGAATCCTCAACTTTCACACTCTAAAAACAGATTCATTTCTCAATGTCAAGCTCCATGATTCTTGCAGACATGTCTGTCAAATAACAAAGCAAAACAAAAATTTTTAACATTAAACAAACAAAACTCAAACTGTATTTTACATGTCAAAGAGAAAAAAAAAGAACAGCTAAAAGGTTCATGTCAGAAGGGAATATTAATTGGAGATAATGGCTACATTTTCTCAATGCCTGGAGAGGGACTTGTAGACTAGAGTGCTTTCTTAAAGAAGAGCACCTGCTTCAAGCAGCCATCTAGTTTTTGACCCTCCTACTGAATGGGTTTCTAAGGTCTTAACCCTGATTCTGTGACAAGTGCTTTTGCTGATGATAATTCTTAACTCAAGAGCAGAATACATTCTGTTCTACTCACAATGTTTTATAGCTTCTCTTTTTTGCAGACATTTCAAAAGAATAATTAGGCTTGAACAACTGAGAAAGGCTAGGTGAGGGATACAGGAAACAATGTTTATGCAGAATTCAGTTTTTCAGAACTTTGGTGTGCAAAGTAGCAGCCTTTCTCTTTGGTTCCCTTTACCACCAGATTACTCAAGCCTCCTGTCTCATGCTCAAAGTCACTATTCTTTCATGGATTTGAGCTTTATACTCTTTTCAATAAATGCTAAAATAAAAATTCTGTTGAAAACTTGAGACTACTTCTAGACATAAGTAATTGTTTCCTTTGTCTCCAAAAGTCACCAGTGGGAAGAAAACAAAGATTATGGTAGAAATGGTGGAAACTGGTGAAGCTGTTTAACAGGATAAATTCAAGCAAGCATTGCAGATGTGAAGTAAAAGATCATACCTTTGTACATGTAGAACTATTTATAACAAAATTCTTCTCCATGTCTTTTGGTGATCAAGTGTTTAATAGTTTGCTATTGCTTATAAAACTGGCACAAGGATAAGGGTGAGGAGGAGGAAGGAAAACTGTTACAACACCATGAGAACATATTGTACCCCCAATGGAGCTGCATGACATACATACAAATACCTAACTGCTAGAAAAGAGGGGAGAGAGGTGACAAAGAAATCCTGTCTTTCAAAACTCTCCAAACAAATCCCTCAGAGCTTGAATATGCTGACGTTTGCACCTACAAAACAAAGTCATGCAAAGCAAATACTGTGTAGTAGCTACAAAAGAGTTTAAAGTGAACCACTTTGGAAATGCTACAATAGAAGAGTCATCACCTCCTCTCAACAGGGAGATTTTGAAGATGCATTCATCCATTGTTTGGTTCTGCCAAAAGGTAAAGGGATCCCAAAGGAAAACAGCAACAGATTTCAAGAATTTTTTCAGACAAAGTCTGCTCCAGCTCCAAGGCAGTTCCACGTAACATGCCAGGCATCATTTTTACTCATGCTTCAATGTCAACACACATTGCCCAGGTGGACAGCCCAAGTTTCAACTGCTGCTGCTTTAAAAGATCAAAGTGCCTCTAAATGTCAGTGTTCACACACACTGTTATGTGCCTGAAGTTTCTGTCTGGAGCTTTTGGCACTTGAACCTTTGTATGGCAGGATGGATTTGGGGGGTTTCCTCCCATCCAAATTGCCGCTCTGGCCATAAGTGATGTCACCTCTGAATACTGCACCCTAAGAGAGATGATGTCCTTTGTTTAATGGAATGCTTTGTGGAAGGAGGAAATAATTAGCCTTACTGTTATTATCTTAAAGATGACAATGATTGAACTATATTTAAAATTATTGGCTTGTTGTACTGAGGCACGCAGCATCTGTAACTCCCATTGATCTCCAACAGATGTGGCAGTTCAAGCCCTCTGAAAGTAAAACTTTTATAATATTTTCTCATTGTTTCTAATGCCTCCTGAGAAGCTTGAAAGAAATCTGTTTGCACTCTGGAGTGTTTTCTTTCATAGCTCACATGTTCTGCTTTGTTATTGTCAGTAACCTCATGAGCCTTTCTGTGCTGATAATGGTTCATATAATGATCTGGGGGGGAAATGAATTATTTTTAATAAAGGATTACATTAAGGTTATGAATAGATATAAGAAAAAAAATCATTCAAATGGGAGTCTAGCAACTTGACAATGCCTCTTTAATTTACCCAGCTTTCAAAGATAGGCCAGTTGCTGGATGTATTTATGGTATAGGCAAAAGATGAGAGATTTAAGCTGAATTCCTTATTCTCGGATGACTTTAGGGTTGACATTGTGTAAGCCACCTCAGTTTTCTGTGCCCTGGTCTAATTTAGCAATTTTGTTTCCATAGGATGTAAAATACTGAAAAGTGGTCCATACAGTGCATTAAAAAAGAAAATACCACCTCCTTTTAACTGTGCCCTCGGCCACTATTGTAACACAAATGTTATAAACCCTTATTTGGGCAGTGAATAAGGTAGAAATCGAGAATAGTATTCAACTGAGAGAGTGGTTTATTTTACTGGCATTTTAATAATGGCAGCATCACCATAGCCTCTTTCTATCCTAGCACAGCTGCTGCACTTATTAGGCAAGCAAGCTGTAATCAGCCACTTAAAGTTGTCGGTACATCACAGTTGTGCCCAATTTATCTGTTTAAGTTCATTTTTAACTGTGCTGGCCTCTTTTTCTCTCCCCTAAAACATTTCAGATGAGGGCCACAGATACATCAGATCAGCAATATTACACAAAATTAATTCAGCTATGAGACAAACGTTTTCTATTTTGAAGGGGGTTTGTTGGTTGGTTTGGTATTTATCTTTGCAAAGGGAAAATTAAGTATGCTGAGAGTTCACTAATTACAGTTCTCCAAATCTTTCCCACTCAGATGGGACAGAATTGGTATAGGCATGTGGCACACTTGAAAATATTTTGCATTTTATTTGTTTTCATGCATGCTAGATACTCATATGGTCACTTTTTTTTTCAGATGTGACTGTTAAAAATATTTGGGCAATATAGAGAGCTAAACTAATTCCAATACACTGTTAAATCTAGAGATGGGAGCCTGGAGTTATGGTAAGCAGGAAAAAGGATATCTCAGTGTTAAGTGACCAGTTTGTGGGTTAGTAGGTTCTTCCTTTAGCAGTACTAATACCAATCATACAGCAAATTTAAAACAGAACAAAACCACAAAAAATCCACCCAGAAGTTAACTTATTACAAAATAATCAATACCTCCCATTGAAATAACTACTGATATTAGTCCTTCCATGATTCTCTTTCATTTTTCTTCAATTAACTTGAGCCCTGATTACACACAGGGACACAACACTACCTATTTCAGCATTCTTATGTCAGAGGATTTTTCTCTGCTGTAAACCATAAAAACCCTGGTAAACCTTAATAAATATAGTAACATTAGCCAGCACACTTAACCAAGAATGCAAATGAGAAAATTTATATTAAAAGGTTTTATACATACAACCTGTAAACTGATTTAACCATGTAAGCACACCATATATCTGCTGAAATGTACTCACCTTTGGGATATTGCACTCTTTCCATTATTTCTTAAACATACAATTATACAAGAAAAATAAAATAATTCCACACTATTGGAGAGAAGCAGAATATAATCCAGGAGAACAGTTCCTGAATTTGATAATGGTGGTGCATTATCATTTCTTGACTTATTTTTCAAGCAATATTTTTTTCCCCAGCCTATTTATCAAGTCATGGTTGTTTTGGTTGTTTTCCCTAGTATTCTTTCAGCATTTTTGACCTACTTCAGTTGCTCTGGAAGCTAGCAGAAAATAAAGTGTGAACGAAAATATATTTTGCTAATGAAGCTCATCTTGGCAGTTATCAATTTATCAGTTTATTTTTTATGGATTTTTTTATTGTTGTTTCAAAAAAATGTTACCAGTATTTTTCCAGCCTCCAGTGCTTTAAGGCTTGGAGGTACTTGAAAGCCACCTGGATGTGGTTGTGAGCAAACAATTCTTGGTGACCTCTTCTCTCTCTCTGGCCCAAATCTTAACACTTATGAAAGCCAAAGCAAGGCAGTGAGGAAATTTCACCTTAGTGATACTAATTTTGAGTAGAAATCTCTCAAACATTTGGATGATATCATTCCAGGAAATTGAAGATGCTAAGAAGAATATTTCCCACTGACACTTCTTCTGAGGGAAAAAAAAAAATACCCAACCCAAACCCATAAAAAAAATGAAAACCAAAACAGGATCAAGCAAGATTGGGGAAAAAAACCACCCCCAAACCTCCTCAAAGCAGTTCAAAAATCTAGGTGGAACATTGGAATACAAAAGGATTCATACCTTTGGGAACTGTCACTTTCAGCTTTTTAAAAACAACAAAACCAAAATGATGTCTGTAGGATAAATTCATTCCGTTTTCCTTTTTGCACAGAACAATTCATTTCCACGTCATTATCTTCAATCTAGATCAGTGATCCATTGCCCTCCACATAATTTCTCTTATGCTGTTTCTAAGTATTTTCATGTTACTTACAATGATTTTCTGCAGATTAAGAATTCACATATTTTGTTCCTTCATTTGTATTTTTAAGTTCTATTTAAAAACAGTATTATATTTCCCTGAGGACAATAATACCAAGAAGGAGAAAAAAATGACAGAAAGGAATTTTATGTTTCTCTTACTTATGCTGAAGACTGAAATCAGTAAACGTGCTGGACAGAAAAAAAACCATCCAGAGAATGCAGCCATTTCCATGCACATTCAGTTTTGAGTCTATGTACTAAAAAAGTGAAAAATAGAAATAATAAAAAAGCCCCACATCAGTGAAAAAAATGCAAACAATGTATTTTTGTTTTGTTTGCTAGGTTCTAATGTAGTAAATATCTGTAATGCATTTAAAGAGAACAAGAAAGGAAATAGAAGAATAACCTTTAGACACAAGTGAATGATGCACAGTCCAACAAACAATCTAAATTTGAGCAGTTCTATTCAAACACATCCCCTGGAGATCACTTTCAATCTATAAGAAGAGTTTATAGAGGCTGAAAATGTGAAGAGCTTCTTGTGAATTTGACACTGTTGCATATTTACTTTTATATGCTATTCCTTAAAAAAGCAGAATGTAAGAGGTTTCAGTGAGAAACTAATATTTCCAGACTGGTGAAGATGAGGGAGCAAATTAAAATAGAATAAACTGCAATGATATCAAATTAATAATACCTCACTGAAGAAAAAGGGTGGGATACTGGTTTTTTTTTCTCTCATTTGCATATGAGACAGATGGGGCCTACATCTCTTTAGGCATGACAGTTAATAATCTTCAACAAATAGATCAGGCTGCCTTTTTTTTTTTTTTTTAGTGGGGGGGTCAGTGTCATATTCCTGTCCTACTTGTACACCAGAAAACGTGTGGGAAGAGAGCAGGGAATTTATGCCAGTACAGTACTGACATACAGCAGCTCCATTTGAGCAACTGCTTCAGGATATGCCTCGAGCAACTTTCATATGTTAAATACTCATATGAGGGGAAAAGTAATTTTTACAGCCTAAAAAGGTTTATTGGATTCTCAGCCATGGCTGCTCCAAAGACTGACTCAGCAAAGCAGATATCAGGTAGATGTTTTCAGAAGCAGATTAATTTTTTGTGGATTTAGGAATAGCCAAAAAAATCCAGGATGTTCTGGTTTAGAGTGTAAGTCACACACAAAAAGTGGGTTATTCCAGGTAAACAAAATGCATGAGTATGTAGCGAAAGAGGAACTGATTTGTTTCCTGCATGGAGATAATATCTCATAAGAAAATTCCAGAGGGGAATAGGCTGCAAATTTAGAATTTACATAAACTAAAATATATGTTAAAATAGATTCAAGAACAGCATGTGAAATCTGATACTGAATGTGATAAATGTAACTGAAGATCCCCAGAAGAAATGAAAGTAAATTATTTTCCTACAGGGAAAAGAAAGTTGTCCTTAAAAATAAAATCATATGAGAGTGCTAATGGGTTATCACATTAATACAGTCCAATCCTCTTAATTGGGATAAATCCACAGAACTTATTGTCTCTACTTTAGAGAAGTAGCTCTTAAATCAGTTGTGCTACCTTCCAAAAAAAAAAAAAAAAAAAGTTGTTTACTGCATAGCTTATTTTTAGACTTTTACATCCCATTCCTTAAAGTTGATGTGCTTTATTATTTCAGCTCATGGTGAAATTTATAGATTCCCTTTTACTTTAAGACACAGGTAATTACATTAACACATTGAAGAACAATTATGCTACACTGTCCATGATGAAAAAACCTAAGTTGCCATTTTCTTCAATTAAACAGATTACTCTTACCTCAAACTCAATTTTATAATGTATAAAAATAACTTAGGGTCACTCAATAAATCACCTATGTTGATTCAGCCAGTTCTATAAACCACATATATTTCACATGAAAAACCAACAAGTGTTGTCATGGTTTAACCCAGCATCTGAAACTTACACAGCTGCTTCCCCTGTCCCTGGGAGAGAACTGGAAGAGTAAAAGTGAGAGCTCATGGGTTGAGATAAAGACATTTTAACAAGAAAATCAAAATCTAGGCATGCAAGCAAAGCAAAAAAAGGAGCCCAATCCCCACTTCCCATGGTTGGGCAGGTGTCCAGCCACTCCCATGACAGCAGGGCTCTGTCACGCACGGTGGTGACTTGGGAAGACAAATCCATGACTCGGAACTTCCCTCTCTTCCTGCTTCTTCCTCCAGCTTCACACACTTATTATGACATTGTTGAAACCCTGAAAGCTGAGAACTTTGGGTTTTCTGTCCTAAGAGGCACTGACCCTCAAGGAAGCACTACATTGAACCTGAGGCCATGGAACAGGTTTCCAAAGCTGAGTGCTAGCACTGGGGTTGTGGGTGTGTAGTTAAAATAGAAGTGTGTGATATCACAGGGTGAAAAACTTAGGATTTAAGGTTTTAGTATAGAGTAATGTATATAGAGCAAGATGTAGGATTTAAGACATTGGCTAAGTTCTTCTTTTACCATCTTCTTCATGGTTTTGGGTGGTGTTTTCTAATTGGGTAGAAAAATCTGCATTGTGGGTGGTTGGTTATTGGGTTGAAAGAAAAAATAATATAGGTGTCATCTCATTATTGGAAAAATTATGCTGAAAAGACCTTGGAAAGAGTTAGAGACAGAGCCATTTTCTACCTTATTAGCTAGAACTCACAACTTGTGAGACTGTACTAAAGATAAGAACTAATAAACACCTGAGTCTGAACATGAAAACTGCATCTCACATGCTTTAATCCCTGCTCTAACAGAAGACAAGAAGATAAAACCTCACCTCATTACATCATATTGTATGGAATACCCCTGGGGTCACTTGTCCTGGCTGTGTCCCCCCAGGAGACTCCCTGGTGGGGTGGTGGAGAGGCAGAAAAGGCGTTGGCTCTGTGTAAGCCCTGCTCAGCACTAAGGAAATCTTCTCTCAATTATCATGCCTGTTTCCAGGCCAAATCCAAAACACAGCCCCCTACTAGCTACTGTGAAGAGAATTAACTCTACCTCAGCCAGCACAAATGTTTATTGAGTATTTTTGCTATCAAAAGAGCTATGCAAATTTTCAAACTCCGCTATGAGCACAAATTATTTTAGCGCTCATTAAAATGCATCCCCTTTCAAGAATGAATAGCCATTAACCAGCATATGGTTATAAGGATAATTACCATATTTGCTATGCTGGTTACAAAATGCAAAAATAATGAATTAAAATTATTTTATGATTTAGTCTTCTAAGTGAGCATATTCAGTGTAAGACAGGTATCACATATGTGCTTTCCATGAGCTATTCAGAGTAACCTACAGCTGTAAAAGTACTGAACCTTCTGTTCTGACAAAGTCTTCTGGGCATACAAACCATTACAGAAAAGACTGAAGGGCTGTGATACTATATATACTATATACTATGTAAAAAAGGATTTAATTAAACAGATTGCAAATAAAAGATAACCTTACTACTGAGGAAAAGAACCTAGAGTAATAACAAATACCCCTACTTGCAGCATGACTTCTAACCTTCTCTGAAGGACAAGGCTCCCAGAAGTATTCTACCCCAGAAATTCCACTGGAAAGCCTGTGGCTAAACACAAACTCAAATATTAGTTTGTACTGAACATCAGTACCTCTTTCTGTAACAAAGTTTTCTTTGCACGTTCCTCTTTCCCTTCCACATATCAACTTATGAAATCTCTGAGGAGTTTGCAAGACCTGACTTGATAATTTGTTTGAGCGTTACAGCTCTAGGGTGGACAGGAATACATAGTTATGAATGGCAACTATCAGTGAATATATTAGCCAGAAAAGATTAGCCATACAGAAAAAAAAAAAAAAAAGACAACATAGATGACACACAATATACACACATCATCAAAAAATCATGATGGCTTTTTTTCCACAGTATGTGATGCATCCTAACATGGTCCTGGACTAGAGAAGATGTCTTTTTTCAAAGTCCCACCTAAAGAGACACAAGTGTATCTCGGGCTGCATTGCCAAAATTGTAGGCAGCAGGTCTGAGTGTGATCCCACCCCTCCTGAGCACTTGTGAGGGCACATCTGAAGTACCGTGATCAGTTTGGGCTCCCTAGAAAGATGATCAGCATTGAGTTAGTCCAGTCGAGTGTCATGAGGATGGCTGGGCCAAGAGGAAGCTGAAGACAGACTCTTCTCAGAGGTACACAGGAGGAGAATAAGAAGCAATGAACCAGGTCACAATCAGGGTAAGTCTAACTGGCTGTTTGGTAAAATATTTTCACAATGAAGGAAGTCAAACTCTAAAATAAGTGCAAAGAGAGCTTGGGAAATTATTACCTTTAGAGGTATTCAAAGCTCGACTAGATGAGGCCTAAGCACTGATCCTTTGACGAAGTAGTTTCTGGTGATTCTTATATAACAGATTAATTTCCCTTTGATCCAGTCTTCACAGAGATAAAGTCTGCAATGGCATCTGCATTTAAATTTCTCCCACCTAGAGCAACATAATGAAAGCTCTAATTTTGAGGCAGAAAAATTCTTCATTCCCCAAATGTTCCTTTACCATCATCTTTTTATCGCTTCAATGACAAAGATAAAATATGCCCACAGAAAAAGTCTGATTTAACTAGATTCTGCCTGTTAACAAGGACTTATGCAGTTCTTTTTCTTTTTAAGGTGTCCTGAGTTCTATTAGGCTTTGATGTGATTTTGGGAATCCAGATTACCTAAGAAATTGAGTGCCAGTGTAGGAGATAATCAGGAAATACTTGGTTCCTGTTGTAGTTTCATCACAGTGAATGAATTCAGCAACCATTGTTTCTAGTTAAAATCTACCCTGTTAAGATGAAAAAATATCTTTAAGCCAGCTGTCCTTTGGGTATTCTATGAATTAAATCCAGTAGAGACAAAATTTTTGTATGTCTCACTACATATCCAAGGGTGTATATAGGGAAGAAAGAAGCCATGAGCATGTATAGGTATTGCACGTGTTTTAGAAGATTTTTACTTCAGCATTTCACTAATTAGAAATCTGTCTGCAAATCATCCTTAAACAAGAATCATCCTAAAACAAGAACCAACAGGTACTTTAGTTGTAGACACAAACCTAGAAGAAGTTTAGTTCTTATTTTTCTAATTATTACAGAAATGGGCTGTTTCTTCTGTCTAAACTAATAGAGAAGATCACACCTTTAGCTAATACACTTTCAAAGTTGATTATCATTCATAGGCACTATAATTCTCTGTGAGGAGAAAGATCTGCATGTTTCTAAAGTCCCTAAAACAGCACTTGCCAGGCACCTCCCTTTTGATATCCATTCTTTCTTTTCATGAGAATAGTAAGGATATACATTTGAGGCAAAGGTAGTAGGCACCACCATGAGGCTCTCCTCTCTTCTTGGAAACAAAGATCATAGCAGGCACAACTAACAGGAAAATTATGGAACTGTGTTGGGTGTCAATCTACTTCAAAAGAGTGAGGAGATAAAATTGTAGCTAATTTGCTGACAAAACAAACCAACTTTCAGCAAGTTTTTCTTCCTCCTGCTGCTGTTTCCTCCAGGAAAAATGATACCAGCTGTGACTGCTCAGTGGCCAGTTCTTCTATACCTGCACATCACCATCTGGGCTCCCACCCCAAGTGCTTGGTACCAAAGCTGTGGCAACATTACCCTAGTAGCGAGAAGAACCAGATATCCAACCAGCAGGAAAAAAAAGCTATTTTTCAGACAGCTTACTTTAAAAACTTTTAAAAACTTCTACAGAATATGGCACTTTCACTATCATGATAATCCAAGAGCACTG
Organism: Acrocephalus scirpaceus scirpaceus; assembly: GCA_910950805.1. Taxonomy (NCBI): domain Eukaryota; kingdom Metazoa; phylum Chordata; class Aves; order Passeriformes; family Sylviidae; genus Acrocephalus; species Acrocephalus scirpaceus. Next base: position 7,711,633 of record OU383774.1, on the reverse strand, counting down.
ATTTAGATTTTACTAACACTGAATATTTCTTCTGCAGTAGCTCTTATGTATTGCACGTGTTGTTATGTAATCTCAGAATTTTCTCCAGCATGATGACACTTCAGTTTTAATCTGTATAGATTTCAAAATTCTGCTACTCTCTACAAAAGAATAGAAAAAGAGCTCGTTTAATTGTATATCAGATGTATTCTGTTTACAAACACGGGCCAGTCCCAGGTCATTAGAGTAGTATGTTTGATACTTTTAAATGTGAGACAACACTATATTTATGCCACATATAGGATTGTAACCAAATACATATCTATCAAATTACATTATATAATTATCAGTGTTATATCATCTGATTAAAAACTGTGGGAGGTAAGTACTGCATGAACAACTGAAACTTTCATATTTAAAGCTCTCTAGTATTTGGAACAAGGAAAGTGGGAAGTCTCCTATTACATACACCTTTGATTTGGAAGAAAGGCAATATTGTATAGCAGCTCAACTGCCTTGTGATTTTTCTAGCAATCAAACTCTTTCTGAATATTCAGAAAAATATTTTGAATAAATTCAGTCACAAGTTATTAAAATAATTATCTCTAGAAGTGACTTTTTCCTCCCTAAAGTGACGTTAAATTCTAAGTTAGATTATAACAAAAACACAGTATAAACTAAAAATAAAAAGGTTTTAAAAGACTAAATCAATGCATATTATTTAAATAAATATGTTTACAAAAATGCTCGTTGAACATTATTTACTACTTGATTTTTGGCATCATGTGCAAAAGGAAAGCATCCTTACAGCAAGATGAAAAATGTCTGTTGAATGTTAAAGCGTGTGTAAATCTTTATCACTTCAAATGATGTACTGCCCCTTCCATGCATCCAAAGAGTTGTAGATAAAACTCTATGTAAGATTCTACCCCTGAATTTTCTTATTACAAAGAGCACACTCATTTCCTTTCACACACAGCATTGTAGCTTGTAAGTCCAGGAAATAAAACATTATTATGGCTAGCAATAGGATTCTAGGACTGCATGAGCCCTACAAGGTCTCAGCCTTAGGATTTGTCAGGCCTCATTTGGCTTGACTTTCCTGCGTTTTTTTGTTTAAACTTGTTTAGCTGTGATGGCAATTGTTTAATGACCAGGTGAATATTACCTAATTACTTTTAGTTTTATCTTAGCTTTGAGAAATTGTGTTGTATAAAGCCCACTGTTATAACAATTTTGATACCTATCTGTAATTAACAGATAGTAACAATAAGTCACCTTCCTGTGTAGAGTTAATTCTGACCCTAGACAAAAATGAGCAACAGAGATGTGCAGTTGGATAATTATAAAGGCCCTAAAACTATCAGCAGATGATGAAACCAGAAGCCCTCAGCTAGATGAATTCTTCATTGGCCAATTATTGTTCATTAAAGGAAAGCTGCCTCAGGAGCTGAACCAAACCAGTTTTAGGGATATTAAAGAACATACATCCAACATATGTAAAATACTGCATGTCAGGCAATTTGCCTCTGTGGAACTGCAGACCAAGACAGGAAAAATAAAGTGTACAGGTCTGGAAAAAACATAAAATAAATCCCAGTATATCCTAGAGTTAAATAATTTTCATTTTCAACACCATATTCCTCCTGGGACTCAGGATGATTTATCATAATCCTCCTGGACTAGGAGAGAGATTAGCAATAAGCATTTTAAGATACAGAAGGAACACAGGCTGGGTATGTACCATGGAAAGCATCAGTTCATTCCCAAAAATGCTACTGGTGTTAAAACTGTATTATCACAACAGGCCTGAAAGTAGCCATTTTAAGAATTAGCCAAGATTTTTAATTAAACTATCTATATCTGCATACATACACACGCAAACCTTTGATATTTATGATGTTTCTTTATTTCCACAGAAATTCTGGAGTCTTTGGTTTGCTACCCTCCACTCTTGATGTTTAGTCTGAAAAGCAATAGCTCAGTCAGGAATTACTGCAAACTTTCTACCACAGACTGTTGATTTCTTCTGTATACAACTCACTATGCCCTGAGATTCAGATCATGGATATTGCTGATGTAGTCCCCCACATTAAATGTACTTCAACTTGTTTGAATCCAATTGTTTGAATATCACTAGATATATCATGTGACTTTTTGTTTTACTCAAAAACCCGAGAAACCAGGAAAAAATATGCAAAAGAGCCTTTTCCAAAGAACAAAAACTGAGGGAAAAATAATAATAATAGTGAGAATGTCACACAAGAAGAACTAAGGCAAATTCCAATATTTTGTTTCACATTATCAATTATTCAAAGCAGTAACAAAAAAGGAAAATCCTCTTCTATGAAGCAAAATGTCAGTAGGTTTTGTATAACAGTTAAAGAATATACATTGAGGCAATCAAAAATCCACAATAAAATTACAACAAAGAAATGTTAAGTCAAGTGTGTGAGCTCATGAGACTAAATGTTCATTCTGACTAGCAGTAAGTGCATTTTCAGTAAAAAGTTAAACAGGGAGGGGGAGAAGGATATCTATTTTAATCTTTTTACACAAAATTATAATCAAGCTGGTTTTCATCTGATGAACAGTAAGGATTTTTACACTTAGAGTATTCTTAAAATCACAAACTGAGAAGAGTAATATGAAAATTTATGTTCAGTTGGAAATGATGAATTTCTAAAGCTGTAGGTTACCTTCATACCTACTTCACAACAGATACCCTTAAAGATGTAATGTTCTGAATTGTGCTGCTAAACTACAATCAGGAAACACAAAAACTTATTTAAAAACTTCTCTCTAGGTCTTCAACTTTAGAACAAAGGTAAAATTCTAAACTAAGAAAAGCAACAAATAACTTTGAAAAAAATTTATTAAGGCAAAGGGAACCACAAGGATTTGTTTAAAGCAAGGATTTTTTATAAAGCATGTACTATAACTTCTTTTATAACTACACAGAAATTTTGAAGTGTCTTTAAATATTAATTTCTGATATAACACCTATGCCAAAAGAACTCACGGTCTTAGTTTTTTCTTTCATTATTTCTTTTTTATCATAGATCTCTAGATTTAAGCTAGTGGTAAAGCCACAAGGGTGATGTATTCTGTTATTACCTCCAAGCCTTATATGCTGTTTATAATTTACAACCCTGCTGGCAGTATGATGGATCCCTGACAGATTTCTTGGACAAAATGGGCAAGTCCCTTCACCTGTGCGTGCCATGCAATGTATTTTCACCTTCATGGCCTTCCACGGATCATCCCTCTATCTCCTGCTTCAAAGAAGCCTATTTCATGTCAGTAAGATAGGAGCATATGGTGTCAGTCTGACAGGTGCTGAGAGGTTCTCTGATATTTAAATGAGTTCATCATCAGTTAGAAAAAGAGAAACCTGCACCTGATACAGTCTGGAGCTAACAAAATGACAGCAAAGCTGTGAAAGAGGACCAGTTTGTTTCTGCTTTCTTCTGGACTGAATTTATAAAGGCTGAATTCATTTACTGCCTTTTTTTTTTTAATGATAAAAACATCCACTTTTTCCCTACTTGACAAAGATCACAGAAGGCCCAAAACAAAGAAAAGATTTTAAAAAAAATCCTTGAATGCTGGTGGCAGTTTCCTATAAATGCTGTAACATTTCAAGATAGGAAGAAGATAAGCATAGCCTGTATGTAAAGCAGTGGTTTGAGGGAGCTACCTCAGAACTTTGTTTCCAAGAGATTTTGGAAACCCAAGTGAAAGAGGCCAGCAACTGCTGAAGCAGAACCTGTGCTTGCTGAAAACAGAGAGCCCAGCAGTACCTGAACAATACACTGCCATGCTAGATGTGAATTGGAGCACTCAAGAAGGAGAAAGGTACAGAAAGTTTATAAGGTCATTGCTACATGATTGCTGTAAACTACAAGAGGCTGAATAGCACTGATGCAAGACACAAAGGTTACAAACAGCTGGCCCGAGGCTAAGAATGAAAAAGTAATGGCTCAAAGGCTAAGCCGGTGCAGGACAGGAGGTTACTGCTGTAAATCAAAAGCAGGTCTCTCTAGAAAAGGGGAGGGGAACGCTAATGAAACAAACCTGAAGCCTGAGGACTAAGTACGAAATACAGACAGATTCAGATTTTTGTGGTAAACTGATTTACTGGAGGAGTAACATATTTTGCTGAATAGACTTCTGCTTAAAACTGATGTAAATAATTCCAGAACCAAGCCCCCCGGGCAAAGAGAACACATCTTGAAAGAGCTGGTGGGTTACAAAATATGCAAGTCTTGTCCTGAAAGAGTTGAGTAAAAATAAGAAATTTCCCTAAGGGGGATTTTCATAGTTTTTCCAGTAACCTTAAATATCGATAACAGTAAGCTGAACAGTACCAGAAAAATGATGAAGTTATTAATTCCTTGCAATGCATTAGCCTGATTAAAATGATGACTTAGGCATGAATTCTCCATCCTGGCAGACTGCTCTTGAAGCAGAGGTCAAAAGAGTTGGGCAAGAGATTTGTAAAGGATAAAGTTGTCTTAATTGGAAGCAACAGCAAGCAGTGCCATGTGGGGGGAAAAAGAAAAAGCCTATTGAGGCTGTCCTGGTTCCAGTCCTACTAATGTGGATTCATAGTTGTATGGCTACTGGAGTTCTCTGACTGTTTTATTCACATATGATTATATTTTCCAAGCAGAATAAACAATTTGCAGTATTTAAGAATAAAAGGGGCCGCAAGTCTGGATGCTGTAGGGAATTAGATTAACCCAATAAGCCCTATATAAAAAGTTTAACAGTTAATGCTATGCTAAAGAATTTACTATGTAATTACTCAGATAAATTCACACATGTATAAGGGTAGTATAGTCTAAGAAACTCAGGTATCTTGCTCTCCCTTGAAGACAAATCATTCCTTGAGTTACAGACTCTCCAACCAATGTCCCAAAAAACCCAAATAATATATTTTGATCACCTAAATTTTGAGAATAATGATTTGAAGTGAGATCATCGATTACTTATCTTCTGCTATAAGTAGGTAAGAGTTTATTACACATAATAGAGTTTAAAAAAGGTATTTTACAAGCTTGCCCTGAGAAAAACTGTAATCCTTTCTCTCCTTAGGATCTATATACAGGAAAGTGCCTGACGAAAACAAATACAGGATTAAATTTAATGTAAGTATTCTTTTTGAATTTAAATTAAGCTCTCTTCCAAGTCATTGGGTGTTACAATATTCTAAGCAGCCTTAGACTGTCACACAAGTAGGATTCTGGTTGTAAACACATGATTAGGCACAAAGTACCTTTATCAGTAACTCTGGAATTCATTGTTTCCTAGAGGCTCTGATATATCTCATGGCAGGACAGATTGTCAAGGTTCCCTGCATCAGCTGAACTGTGGAAATTACATATGATGTCTTTAACTGAGGCAAGCACAAGGTACTGCACTGTAGCTTAAACCTCTTTCCATCAAAAGCTGCACCAAGTCATGCAGAAATATCCATAAGATCATCTACAGTTGGTCATTAAATACAGTAGACCATTGTGGAAAAATATCCAAAAGAACAGTTGGTGTCAACTGTATCAGGCTACTTTGTACCGAGATTTTTAGAATGATAAAAGAAAACCAAGTTGTTTTTGTGCAGCCCATGCTGCAATCAGCCTGGCTGTCAAAACCAGAATAAGGGTGCTGTGACCTTATGCTCAGAGCAGGGAGATGCTACAGGTCTGTAGGTGTTGGCTGCTCCATCCACCATTTCTTGGCCAGATTTTTCAGTTTTGCCCCCATGTAACTTCCATTAGAGAGGCCTCAGACAAGGCTTCTCACCGCTCTCACCATTTAGATGTTTTCTGAAGCACCACAGGTAGCCTAATCTATAGGAGCAGGGAGAAGAAGATGCAGATCCAGGTATTGTACTCAAGACATTGATGTAAACTCTCCCCACAATCTATCTGGACAGCTGGCACGGTGTTTTTCCTGGCTGCTGGTACGTCAGCAACACAGCTTGAATGCTTTTAGCTTAAACACCCCTAATTCTAAAGCAAATGTATGTTGCTGTAGGTAATATCCTCCACCTCTACATAACTGCTATATCACATACTTTGGAAAGAAATCCAAAAGTAATTTCTTCCTGTGTTGGGAAAATAATGCTCCATCTGTCAAAGATTTCTTCTACTATCCTTTAGAGGTGATTCACACAGACAACTGGGATTTCTCTCCTTATTTTGAATATGTAACTTAATATTGGGATTACAGAAAAATGGGCTTCAAAACCAAAATGGTCTCAGAACAGAATTATAAGTACCAGACACATACTTAGCACAATGTGAAAATGAAATAAATTGCTGAAGAAATTTTCATCTGTCAGCTGTGAGACTGTAACTGACCTTGTTAATTCTGAGCCAGTTTCCAAACATATAAGGCAGATCAGGATAAGCCAGTAAAGACAGAACATGAATAAAACTTCCCAGAATCCAATATAGTTGCGCATTTTCATGCTAGGACTTGACTATTATCTGACCTACACTACATTATTCATACGAATTTCCTCAGGACACACACTTCCACTGTGTTAGAACATTAATACCGTGACGCCTCTCCTCTTTTTTCTCCCTCCTAACATCTGTGTAATCACAGGTTCCCAGCTCACAAAAGGTATCCTAGCAGTCAGCAGTTGGGAAGTACTGAAGCATGCTAGCTAGGCTATTAGTGTTGTACTACATGGATTGTGGCATCGAGTTGCAGAACAGGCCAGATTCCCAAGCCCCCTCCAGTCGCTTTCCACTGCTTTGGTAATGGAAAGCAGCCGTAAACCCACTTGAACTGAACATTTAAGCCGGGTCTATGGTTATTTTTGCTCCGTCTGAGAAGCACAAAGCAGCTGGAGCCCACCGACAAATCTGGATTTCTATTTACGTATTCCGGTAGTGAGGGATTAATTTTCAGACCATATGCAATTGCTTACTGGTGAGAAAGGTTTTTATACTTTCCACATAGATATTATGCAATGTAACATTTTAAGAGGGTGTATTAGTACAAGCTGCGAGTGATTCAAATCAGACACACACAGTGTTATAAAGTCAAACGCTTTCCTTTTCTAATTTAAAATTGTTTTCTCATAGAATAAATAATATTTTACCCTTGAAGGGTTTTCTTCCTCTCATTTGTGGAAAGACCAGATGGGTCTCACAGGTCATTCACAGTTATGAGAGAAACAACAACAAAAAAATCCCTTTTCAGAGGTGAGATCTTACATTCTTTTCTGGAAAACAAATTATTTGCTTGGATGAAAAGCTTTTGAATTCCAGAGTAATTGCTAATATCTGTGGGGTGTCCTGGAAAATGAGATGCTTTGTATCAAAGAGTTGTAACTTATCCCTGTGCATAAAACCTAAATAAATAAATTGGAGCAGACCTTACGGTATCGTGCAGGGAGGAGATACAAGGAATACAGCTGTGAAATCAGTGGAAAACCTCAAATGATAACAAGTGGGCAAGCTAAAATTATTTCACAGTGGGACTGGAGTCATCTGGCTGTATAGGTTTGTTGGTGGTGTGAAGGAAGATGCAGGGAGTGTTTTCCTCTGGACATTGTATTTTGTAAAGAATCTTAAAACACCTGCTGTCACAGTAAAAATAGCTGCTACTGGAAGAGCCAGTCAAGGATGGATTATTTTTCTCAGGCTATAGAGACTATTTTTCTTGATTAGTGTTCTAAAATTAAAAATCTGACAAGTTATTTTACACACATCAGAAGAGATTATGAGTGAAAGAATTGCAATCTCATCAAGAACACCCAAAATGAAGCATTTGATGAAGGGATAAATACCTTTCCTCCTCCAAGTCTGAAGAAACCATGTTGAAAATGTGATAAAAAAGTTCATTTAGAAATAGATAGGGCTGATGTGGATATTCTTTCAGGAATATTAACAGAGGTCAATAAGAGTTTTGGCTGTGAGAACGACCTCACACTTATTTTTAGCAGAATGTTTAAAGCATGTGATCAGTCAAGCTACCTAATTCATGAAGAGTACAGAAAAATAATGTCCTTTTTAATGAGCCTTTGCTGTCACTGGCCAGTGCTTTCACCTGTGCAAAAAGCAGGTTTTTTGGAGCATGAAGGTGCATAAGAACACTGTCAGTAGCACAAGACATGGGAGTAGCTCTTGGTGTTACAAGATTTATTTCATCAGCCCTGACACAGACCTGTGTAACACAGACTCCTGCAGATCAGAGAGACCAGGGCAGCAGAAATCTAATGCTCAGGATCACACCACACAAGCTCTCCGTCTGCTTTGGACATGAATGGTGCCACAGAAGCATCTACACCAGCCTAACCACTACAAACAAAACCTCTCAGCTCACACATAAGTGCCTACATTCCAGATAAATGCATTCATCAGAGGAGTATCACACATGGTGGGATTCTCAGAGATGTGTCAGAAAAAAATGTAGAAGAGAAGTGTAAGAGAGAAAATTGCTTCCTAAAAAAAGGATCAGTCAATACAAGGAGACATGAGGAAAGACAGTCAGGCTGAGCCTCAAGATTAGGACCTATAGCAATAATAATGAAAAGTTTAATGTGACAGATATTGGACAGATGAGTAAGAAGGCTGAAGTTACCTTTTGAATGTAGAAAAAGAGAAATAAATCTCACAAGAATTTTAACAAAGCTGAGAAGGCAGGAAAGGAGATGATTTAACTTCAGGTGTGTGTATAGAGCACTGTATATGATTCTTCAGAGATTCAAAAGTTTACGGTGTTCAGCAGGCACTTTGTATTTTCTTTCTACTTTCATGGAGTTTCTAGTGATTAGTGCATGTGAAGCTTAGGCTAGTGATGCCAAACATTAATCCTACATTTCAGGAAACTTATTTAAATTCACGATTATTCCTACCAGAGCAAGAAAACTTCTGTTTTTGAGCTAGGAGTACAAACTAATACTTGGTATAAATGTTCTCACAAACTTCATATCTGCTTACAAAGTGCTCTTGACACTCAATGCCACTCTACAGGTTTCAAAATTGTCTGGATATTCACATGACTGACACTAAATTTATCTCTTTTTTTAATCAAAGTGAAATACATCTTTCCTAAAAAGCCTGCTCAAGTACATTTTATTGTTTTAAATTTACAAAAAAAGATCTTAATTTGGATATAAAAATTACCTTGACCTTAACTGGGAGATTACATCAGTTAGGTATTCAAAATACTCAACATGACTGGATAAGCCAACGTGCTATGATTAATGTAGTGAAGGTTTGTATTCAAGAGACAAGCATGTATCTGTTCCTTTACAGCATATTGAAGAGATTACTTTTAATATTTTAAAATACAAACTATGTTACTTGCTGAGTTTGAGAGACTACAGCATGGAGTAAAGATTATGTTATTAATTTTCTCCAATGTGCATTTTGTCCCTGTAATTCTCTCAAAATGTCACTGCTGTGATATACCTCAACAGAGTATATTAGAGCTTCAATAATACTTGTATAAAACTTTTCACTTAGATTTTACTCAACATTTTCCTGAAGAAACTGTCTGTGGATTAGATCCAAAGCCCATTGATGTCAGAAAGTCTTCTGTGAGTTTTGCCTCAGGACATAAGTGCATGGAAAAGCTCATGACAGTATCTGTCAAGAGTAATTTGAAAGAAAGATTAATATTTGTAGGCTGGCAGCAATGACCGAGAACCAGGAGTTTGCCCTCCTGCTATTGAACCTTACTCAGACATGTCTGTGTGAAACCTGTTACCTTGTGGTTAAAATTATACCACACCTTCTGGAAGCTTTCCAACTCTCTTGTAAAGTTTGCACAATATAAAGAAAGAGTGTGTGACCTCACTTGAAAATTTATTCCAAAGTGTTAAGTGCCCTTGTTGCTAATTGCTTAAAAAAGAAAAGTACAAGTTGCACCTCTTTTTGCAGTTCAGTTTATCTAGCTTCAGTAATGGAAATTAATCTGGCAGAAGAAAAAGGTTTAGTAAAGAGTCCTTTACTGTCAAAAACATTCTGCCTGTGTAGGTACTTGTAGATGATGATCAAATTACCTTTTACTTGTCTCTACAATAAGTTAAATACATTGCAGCAGAAAGAGGATGTCCTTGTTACAGAAGGCAGAATGGAAGCATTTTGCACAAATAATTTGTACCAGAACAGCTGGAAGGCTTATCAGCTTATCCTTATCTCTCAAAATAGCACAGGAGCTCCTCTGAACCAAGCCAGGATCACGTGCAGTCACACAAAAGGGAATACTAACAGCAATTGTGGTAATTCTTTTTCAGTTAAGTGGCTATGTACTACAAGGAGTAAAACCACAGAAACCAAAGGTATTGAGGTCTTACACTTGGACTGCATTCAAGATGGAAAATGTTAAAATGAAGACTATTCATGTACACATACTTATGTGTAAATGTTTCTACATATCTGTATAAATGTGCACAAACATGCATGTACATATGTACACCTATAGATATAAAGAAGTGTTTCCATTACTACAATCAAAAGCAAAGCAGGCAGTAAAAAATCCTATGTGTCAATATGTCAACACTAGAGATTTTTCAACAAAGGAAAGCAAGAGTCTTTTCAATATAATATTCTGTGTCATAAATATCTTCCTAGGTTCTATAATGGCATTAATGGCCATTGAAGTAGCAATTGCAATACAATGTGTCAGTGTTTACCATTTTATGAGCAGAATTTTTTTTTAAAAGCACTTTTAAAACCATTGCAACAGTTAGGACACTTTTGTATTTTGACATTAAAACTCTACTTAAAATAATGATGCAACTGCATAACAAAGAACAAAATTATTTTGGAACTAAAAACATGATTATTAACTTTGATTCTTCAGGACCAAGTGAGTTTTACTAAGAGGCAAATATTCACTCTCATTTTACCAGTCCAACAGTAATTTCAATATATTTACATTCCAAGAATAAGCAGACCAGAATAATCTAGCTATTAAGCATTATTTTTGTTTCAGTGCATTGAAAAGAAGATCTAATTGTCTTTATAATACAAATGATAACAGCAGCTATGGTGATAATAGTTTAACTTAATTTATATATTTTATTTATGTTAATATAAGTATACCATAATAAACACTTAAAACCCAAATGATTATGATCCAAGACTGTTTGTGCATTCTATTAATAATACAAGAAAAAAAAAGTCTGTATTTTGAAAGAAAACAAGCCATTTAATCATAAGGCAGCTAAACAGGGTGTATTGTAGTAATTTACCTATTAAGGTATTGCAGAGTATTAATTATTTAGCTAAAGAATGTAAGATGGATTAAAATTTAGTACATAAGTGTTCTTTTCAGACTGTTTTATAAATTGGATAAATTAAATTAAATTTACCACTCTAACATGTCTGTTTGGGGAGTCTTTTCTGTTTGTTTGGGGGGTGTGTGTGGTGTGTGCTCATTTTTATTGTGTGTCAAGTAAATATGACTGAATATTACAGAAGTTTGCTAGAGTACTGCCCAATTAGGCTTTTCCCTTCCTGATAAACAGAAAAAACTCTGAAAGGAAGAGTATATCATATTTTAATGGGCACTGTGCACTAAGAATCCATCCTAATCAATTATACAAGATACTTTAAAAATGGACTCAAAAAACCATGTTGGTTTGCTGTAGCAGCAACGTAAATAAATTTTTCCCATTTAAGGCTTGCTGATGCTTCCTGTTATTTGACTGCAAATTTAAAATCCCCAAATTAATTGAAATGCCATTTCCATATAAGTAACATTTCAAACTGTTGAATCTACAGGCATCAACAAATTTAGTCAATGGTTTTAAATAAATATTTTGGAGATAATTTTAAAATAGTCTAAATATTCACTACATTACTATTTTTATATTTTAGATATGAAGCAACTGACCAACTGTTCAATCTTGTGCTTTACTAAACCATTGCAATACTGGAATACTTGAGCTGTAATAACACAAGTCATTGCAAATATAAACATTATTTCAAAATGAGTATGCTGTGAAAGTTCTTTTAGAACACTAGCATCGTGAACTTGCAATTCATTAATCCACAGGCAAGGAAGATACTATGAGTTTAAAATCACAGTTGAAATATTTTCTCTAAGAATAGATGCGATATAGAAATTTATATTTTTTAAAGGAGAACATCTTGTTTGAGAAAGGCAAGAGTTCACCTTAGTATTCAAGGCAGAGAGGATTGCTTTTATTATTTATTATTTCCCTCCTTTCCCATCACCTCTTGTTACAAATGAGAGTTTTGGGCACTTCCATTATAGAAACATGAAATCATCTAGGTTTTACAGTCTGAATATAATCCTAATATATAGGAAGATCACTATCATCTTAGCTCACAGTTTGCTCAGGGTGAAATACAGCTTTGGGCAAAAATCCCAGAGCCAGCTAAATCATCAGGTAGCTTCTATCTAAAACTACTCTGTGAACATAATTACACATTTAAATCATATCAGCTTTGTGCAGATATGATGCATAGGAGCTGCTCAAGAGATCCACCACCACACAGTTTTACCACTCTGATCAGCTTCCACATGCCATGGTTTGTTTTCTGTGTCACTAAGCTTGGCCCAAGGCAAGATGAGCAAATTGTGAGTTTTTGGTCTTCCTTTGTACCGATTCAAGACATGTTTTGGGAGCAAACACTACAAATTTGGCTAACTACCTGAATGAAAGAAATGCAGACTGTGAGAGGAACTGGCAGATTGGCTGTCAGCTGTTTGGAAAACAGTCTCCCTTCCTCCTGGTATTTGTGTTACCTTAGTCTCACAACTTCATCAACAACTCCCTCTCTCTTTACAGAGGTGTGAACTTGGGAAAAAAAAATACCTCTGCACTAAGTTGTGTTCCTGCAGAGTTTACTGTAACACGTCCCCAAATTCACCTGCTTTTGGATATTGATTCTCAGACTACTTTTGATATAAAAACTCACAGAGAGCCAACAAAACTTCTTTACTACACTAAATTTCAATAAATAGTTTGCATTAAGTTTGATAGTAAGGACATGTGTTTGTGAGATGTCATTGATCAGAACTCCCATATTAGTATGTATTGTGGGGGATGTATTCTCTTCAAAAAAGCACACTCATGTGTTGAACTGAATTATTTAGGAAAAAATATACATTGAATCTAATTACCTTTCAAGATGTCGTTTGTATCCCTGCCAGAGCCACTTTGTCACACAGCATAAAAAGGTTATCAGAGAGAAAAGCATTAAAATCCTGAACATTTTTCTAGAGCAGCATTTTGAACTCTCGACAGATGTCACTAATGTACCTGATTTACAGTACATGCACTTTTACATTTTGTCATTTATATTGACTTTCCATTTGACACTCTCTAACGGATAATCAAGGTCAACTAAAGCATAATCAATTAATCTGCATTAATTGGTGACCAGAACTACATTTTTCTTGTGATTTCCGACATATGCAAGTACTGTACATCTTTCTACTTTCCCCAGGGTCCCCCTCAAGCATGTTGCTTCCAGAGTAATTATAATGAGTTAGAATGTCTTTGTTCAATGATATTCCTGCAAATTATTCTCCAGGAGAACCAAACAGAAGGCAAATTTTGCCTTCAAATGCTCCACGCCTCTATCAAAAATATCATTTTCTCTTTTAGTGGCACATTGACAGTAATGCTATAAAAGAGACCTTGACAATCAGAGTGGCAGGTAAGAATTCACACTGAAAACTTCCACCTCAAAAAATGCACCTAAAGAGGGTAAGGGAAAAAAAAATAAAATCAAAAGTCCTTCTCCCTGCTGTGAAAAAGCGTGCAAAAAAAAAAAAAAAAGCTGTTTACATTGCACCTCTTTTGCTCTTCTATGCAATGTTTTCTTTCTTCTTTCCCCTATCTACCCAGATTAATCTAAGTATCTTGTCCCTAGCATTCCTATTAACTTTCAAAACACCTTGAATTTCTCTTTGAGCCTTATGAGAATCACAACTAAACTTCGTTTGATCCTGAGAAAACAAATCCCAAATTTTAAGTCTTGAATGCCTTCTAGCCCTAATTCTGAGTCTTCTGAAAATATAAGAGAAAACCATGCAAACATCTGACATGCAGCTGCCTTATTTTTTTCCTCAACAGACAGATTGGGATGCTTGCCCTGCTGACAGTGCTGCCATTTGGGTTTTGCCTTTCTTTTTTGATGTTCTCTGTATTCTTCACACAAATGTTTGTAACTCTGTCACCAATTTTTTGTACTAGTAGCTAGTTTTCCCAGTAATTTTCCATAGTGTTTCCCTAGGAAGAAAGACAAAAAAAATTCCAGAGCTCCAAGCCCCAGAGGGTACAAAGCTCTGTGCTATCTTGGCTCTTTCCTGGGAACCAATGCCAAGAGCAACGCTTTGAGATACATTTCATGGACAAAGTACAACTAATGCTGAAGCGGGGGTCCACAAAGGGGCTTGACCTGGGGAGGAATTGCATCACCACTTGTCCTCCTAACTGCGGCCTTTTATCAATTATGCCAATTTCCTAAAACTTATAAAAATGTACTCAGGCCAGGGAGAGTGGGCCTTTGTGGACATCTTTCCATTGCTGCTCCTGAAGGCCTTCATTAAAGATCCCCTTTTATATTACCTCCTTACTAAAATTATCTCGAGTTCCATTTCCAGACTGGGAAAAAAGCAACAACAGGTTCTATATGTTCTGATCATTCTCTCATAACAATGATGGAACTCTAATTTTTGAAAGGTCATGTCCAGGGAGAGGTTCCTTGTTGTTTGTGACCAGTGACTGGACCTGAGGGAGTGGCTTGAAGCTGAGTCAGGGGACATTTAGGTTGGATATCAGGAAAATGTTCTTCATCCAGAGCATGGCTGGGCACAGGAACAGATTCCCCAGAGATGTAATTGCACATCAAGCCTGGCAGAGTTCAAGAAGCAGGCACATGGTGTGATTCTTGGAGGGTCAAGAGCTGGACTTCAGTGATCCTTGTTGGGTCCCGCCCAACTTAGGATATCCTATTATTTTATGATTGGTCACAGATGTCTTGTCCTTTGTGCCCCTGGATGGGTGGCCCATACAATGATTTCTGAAGAGAAATGTGAAGTTCACCTACTTTCCCCAGCAAGGAACCTCTCCCCGGATGACACCTTTCAAAAATTGTAGGGAGCAGTCTTGCAATGACATCAGACAGCTTGTGAGTCCCCTTGAAGGTATCAAACTGGACTGCAGGCTGGGCTCAGAGACTTAGAAAACATGGGTGATGCATTACCAGGGCAATCCATGGCAGTGACATCTCAGCCTTTTTGGTACTGTCATTTGTCATGTACCTTCTGCCCCACTGACTGGTAAGAGCAGAGATTCCTTAGTCCTCTTGCTGTCAGTTTCCAGGAATGTCTCCATTTTAATGGTGCTCCCTTTTAACTCAGCAAAGCAGGACTGACTTGTGTAGACAGCAAGTAACAACTTGGGAATGACCAGCAGTCACTTTCCTAAAAATCTCACTCTACAAGGGCAGAAATAGCAAGCTAACTTGAGACCTCTCAAAGAAAAACAGGCAACTAATGGCCTCTGAAAGCTTGTCACTCAGAGGTAGCCCAAAACTCTACGTTAAGGGCTTCATACAAGTACAATTATTTAGGTTGCTGCCATGGAAACTTACACTGCCAAGAGACTCATGGCAAGTATCATGAAGCTAATGGAACTTTTCCACGAGAAGGAATTTGTTTGATCATTTCGTGGCCTGGGTCAGCTCAGTTTGGATTTTGCCACCCAAGGCAGAAGTTTCACCAATATCCACAGCAGATCCCCTTCCAATATTGCTTCTGACACTGTGCTTGAGCGTGCTGGGGGACCCAGTGCAGTGACATCTGTCACAGCAATTCTCTCTGCAGGTTAATCCCTTGGCTGCCACTCCTGTGTCTTCCATGCTGTATTGAAATGTGTTCAGATATGAAAGTGTCTAAAGCCAGCATGTTTAAATACAGAAGGCAACATGAGAAAGGCAATATTAAAGTTACTTTGTTTGAAGTGTGTTTGGTGTCCTGATTGCTGTGTGTCCCTTTGACAGAGCCCTCCTAGGCCAGCAGCACCCTGCAAGGCAGAGCACGGCAGAGTCCTGGCAGGTCTTGACCACTCCACTCATCCTTTGTTGTTTTGGACATTTTGCTTCTTACCTATTTCAAAGTAATACCTTCTAATGAAAAAGTGAGGAAGTCAATTAGCATTTATTTAGCCCCCTAAACCAGACACATAAACAGCCTAAAATGCCAGGCTTTACTGAACATGCAGTCCCACCTGAAACATCCATCACCTTAACAACTCAAAATTAAGAACAGGTGTCCTATTCACAGAAAGATAACATACAAATTCACAGGACATCTCCAAACCTCACGAAGAAGGAGAGGTTGTGTCAATGATCTTTACATATTGAGGAAAAAAAGGATTTTAATTATTTAGCTTGATTTTGTTACTATAGCAACAATGACTGTTCCAGGTTTTCTGCTTCTGTTGAGCTTCTTGTTCTGACATCCAATATTGCCACGGATTGACCTTGGCTAGATATCAGTAGCCCATCAAGCTGTTCTATCATTCCCCTCCTCAGCAGGAGGCAGTAGGGGGTGGGATAAGATTAAAAAAAAAAAGCAACTCAAGGGTCAAAATAGCAACAGCTTAATAAAGCAAAAGCAAGGCCACACAGAGAAGCAAAGGAAAATAAAATATTTTCTATCAGCAGGTGATGTCCAGCCACTTCCTAGCCTTCAATACATATTGGCTGCTCCAGAAGACAAACATCTTGAGACCCAATGTCCCTCCCCACTCCATTTCTCTTCGCTTTTATGGCTGAGCTGATGCCATATGCTATGGAATATCCTTTGGTCAGTTTGGATTAGCTGTCCTGGCTAGGTCCCCTCCCAAGGTGTTGCCTACTCCCAGTCTAGCTCTGAGGGGGGAAGGTAGGAGAGGGTGATAATGCAGTGCCAGCCCTGCTCAGCAGCAGCCAAAACATTGGTGTGTCACCAAGACCTTTCTAAATACCAATAAAAAGCACAGCAGTGGGAGTGCTGCTATGGAGACAATTAAATGAGCACTGCTGTGGAGAAGATTAAGTCCATCTCAGCCAGATCCAATACAAATATAGATGAACAATGCCTGTGCCCACACCCTTTAGGCCAGATAAGAGAAGGTAGGCACTAGATTGGCCAATGTTTCTTTCCAGGTAATACTAAACCCCACAAGCAAATTTAGCTGAAGGAGGGAGACAGAGGCTCTACCAAAAGGAGAAAAGAAATACAGAAATACATCTGTGGCTGATGGAAGACTGACATATCTGACAAAGTGCTACGTATGTTTTAATACAACATGAAAACCAGAATGACAGCTCAGTTATGCACTTGGAGCAACTCTGCCAGCAGTGGTTTTCCTCTTCCATAAGCCTTTTATGGGCCCTTTATTTCCCATGTAACATTGTAGGAACAGGTACCTCACAGTGGTGCCCACCTTCCCTTTGCACCAGCTTGCTGCCCCACTGCAAAAAGCTGATAAATACTTCCTCAAATACCACTCTACACCAGAAGGAAAACTTCCTTCTGGAATGAATAAGCCAACCAACCAAAGCACTGAGAAAGGCAAGTTTTGTCATCGCAAGGCAAGAAGAAAACAAAGAAGACACATCTGGCCATAGGCTGTAAAGATCTGTCTCATTCTGCTCTCAGTAAGGCCTAGGAGAGAGCTTTTAATCCTTTCCCAGTATAACTTACCATTGTGTTCCTCTTCCTCGAAGTAAGGGGTGCCCATCTAGCTGCAAAGTTTCTCCCTAGCAGTAGGGGAGAAAGGAGAAGCAAAAGGAGCTGCAGGGCTTGGGAGCTCAATCAGTATTAACGTTCAGAGTCATTAGGACAAAAAGTTGCAATATGAAGTTCCTGTTTAGGCCATTTTGCCAATGTCTGCTCTGAAAAAATACCAGACTTGCCAGTTTACAAGTTAGGCCTATAAATATTTACATTTATCTATAGCTTTTAGGCCTGTTATTTGCAAATTTACAACAGGGTTTAAGTTTACACTGTTCTGCAGTTTAAAGCTGTGACAACTTGGGAAAATCTTTTTCCAGATCACTTCCATAGAAAGGGGACAAGTATAAGAAACTTTTCCACCTGCTTTTGCAGTATTCAGTAAAACTGTTGTTACTCCAGAGCTGTTATTCAAGTTGATGTATGAAATACGCACTTAAAAACAACCAGAAATTATGAAAAGGAATTCCTTAACAAACAAAATTGCATTAACTTAATATACCAAGAAGGTAAGAAAACGTTGTGCCTGATTTGCACAAAAGTTACTGCTGTTATGGAACTCTAAAACATCAAACAGCATTACTTGTCAAATCAAAAGTCATTTAATAAATTCACTGGTGATTACCTAAGGGACAAACAGGAGCTGCTGCTTAATGGTTCATTTTTAAGAAATTGGTCAAGGAAATGAAGTTGCAATGCTTGCCATCTGTATTAAGGCTCCTGAAAACACTAAAAGGAAGAAGCTACACAGCAATGTATTCAAGGCTGCATATGCTGAAACTTTCAGGCATCTTACCCCTGAGAAATGAAGTTACACATAAGAAGAATCAGACTACTTGTGGCATCAGTTCACACTGTGTGGAAAGTTCAAAATAACACAGAAAAATTTACTGCATTCTTTCATAGTGCTGGATTAGAAGATGAGTATCAGATCTGACTTTATTTTAAAGGAGGATGAATGAGGAATTCTAAGGAATTACTTGCCCATATCTCGAATCAAGCCAATCGTTTTGTAATCCATCTGCCAGATTTTTGATTAAAACAACATGAAAAAAATTCTGAGATACACATCCTATGGTAACAAACAAACCACAGCAAATGAAGCATAAAAAAGTTGTTGACTTTTCTATGACACATCTACATTTTTTTTAAAATATAGAGTTTATGTTGCATCCCCCTTCAAAACAGATAAATCATGAACCCCATTTTGAAATGGATATAACCTCTCCAGAATTCTCTGAACTGCTTTTTGGCCTCTTCTGAAGATTGCAAGACTTTTTTTTTAATATGCCAGACAAAAAAGTGTTTGATTACTGAGAAGAGCAGAAATGCCAGCCAAAGAGAGAAGGATTTATAACCCAGGACAAAGTTGGACCAGCTGACCCTCTGTGGTCCCTTCCAATCTGACCCATTCTGTGTGATTCTGTGATTGCCAAGGAAATCAATTGATTAATTCCTTCATTTAAAAGTGAAGGGCTTAATTGAACAACAAACAAAACCATACTGCACATGTAGCTGGCTTCATGTTCTTTTGCATTATTACCTTTCCCAATATTTGTGTATTGGTGCAAGAAAGTGGGAAAGTATGTAAGATATCATTCCTTTACTCCTAAAAGGTTTGATTTGCATCTAAAATGATAGGCTTCTGGATTTCTTTAATTGAAGTAAATATTTGTATGATTTTTTTTCTCCTTCGTTTAGAAAGGTCTGCAAACTTTTAACAGCCTTTCATTGTCAAAAAAGAAACACTCCAAAATACAATTATTCATTTTCAAAATATTTTTCATACACAGATTTTCTTTTCTTTCTGTTACATGAGACAAAAATTATGGCAAGACTTTATTTTCAGTGATGGTTCCATGTTGAAACACCAGAGGTGGGGCAGGATAGCACAGTTAGGTGCATCAAAGATTGAAGAGGGAACGTAGCACACAGATTCCCAGATAACAGCATATGTGAGTTATCAGAACACCCCTTTGAATTACATCTGTTTTGAGGAATTTTGGGTTTTGGAAGGAAGGTTGGAGACATTTCTCTAGAAAGCTGTTTTTGTGGAAAAACATATCACTCCTTTGAGGTGGGGCCACCGGGAAAGTTTTGGGTTTTGTTGTTTTGTTTGGGTTTTTTTTTTTTTGTCCTATTACATGTTACATCAATCTTCACTGTTATAGCTGGTGAATAAAGGGACTTAACTCATCCACACCAGCACTAGTTACAGAGATTTAGATGTGACAAGACTGCTCAAGCAGTTGCACTGAGGTGTCTAGAAAATTGCTAAAGCTGTTACCTACAGCGGCTGGCTAGCAGCAGCAAAAGCCTGGATTTTCATTCTATACTCATAATACATATTTAACCTGAGGAGCTTTACAACCCCACTCCCATTAAAAAGGACAGTCTTTTATTCTCAGGACTGTGCAGAAAACATCATTATACCTGAGTGTGCACAAACAGAAACCTGAGTTACTCACCTTGAGACCTTGTCAGAAATCAGAGGACAAAAGATGAAGCTCAGTATTTGCCAAACAGTGGAAGATAAAATGTTGGTCTTATTCTTTAAAATGTACTGTGTTTGAAAATAGGACGGAGAAAAAGCTTTTAAAACCTTGTCTCCCAAGAAAGCATGTCTCATTTGTTCATTTCCAAAGGGATTACCTTCAAAATGTAAGACATCTTTGATAGAGCTTGTTCTCATTTACTGAAAACAAATGAAAGAGGAAGCAACGAGGGAGAGGAACAGAGATGCCCTACATTACACACAACCAATATTCTTTGCTAGCACAAGTTTAACTGAAAAATACTTTGTTTTCATGTTTTCTTCCCCAAGAGAATGCTGATATGGAATGAGTAGCAACTAAAGATGTGTCAGTTACCAACCACCTGCAACTTGAAGATCTTCAGAGAATACTGGCAGTGAACAGATAGTAACTCACTTCTGTGTGTGTGTGTTTGTGTGCCTGCACTTATCTCCCCCATTCTCGCTTAAAAATCAGTATCATGCTCTTGAAGTTATCAGATCTACGCAGAAAATCATCCCTAAGCATGAGAAAACTGACAGAAAAATATCAGTGAGGAATTGCATAACAATTACCAAGAAAATGCCCATTCAGTTTGGTTTCCAAACTTCCTATTTACTCACTTACAGCACCAGATGAGAGCAGAATAACGTAGTACATTCTTTTGCTTTCATGTAGAATCAGACAACTGTTAAGGTTAGAAGAGACATTTAAGATCAAGCCCAACTTCCAACCCAGCACCCCCACCATTAAATCATGTCCTCAAGTGCCACATCCACATTTAATAGCTTTCTGAAAATGGCAAATTTAATATTTATAGTATGATTTTTGTCCTATGATTGCAGCTTGTTTTTCTCCTCATAAAATGAAAGAAAGGTCATATTGGAGTCGACTTAGCACTAGCCACATCAGTTCCATTTCTGTACCTAACAAGGTGATTTTCTCTTTTAAGAGAAGAGCAGTCTAGGATCCAGTCAAATCCTGTTCCATCCTATATTCCTTCACAGTTTTCAAAAACCTGATGTGCACAAAAATTCAGAGAATCAAAGGTTTAACAAAATCTCAAGACAAAGACTTGGAACAGAACAGTACGGCCTCTACACTTGTGTGCATTTTCCTTCTCTCTTACAGCAACAAAAATGTCAGAGGAAAAAAATAACCTACGAAAGGACTAGCTGGGCTGGAGGAAGATAAGCATGTTAGGACAGGCTGTGTGACCCAGGGAAGGAGCACAGGAGTGAGGGATCAGCCTCCTCATCTGTGAATCAGAGCAGCCTCTCCCCTCATTTGCTTTCTGATTAAAGGAAGTCTATCATACTTCAGAAGACTAAGAAAGAAGGGGTAGTTCCACTCTATTATAAAGGGCAGCATTTAGGAGAAGACAGAGGAAAACTGCAGCATTACAAAATGGGTGGGTAAATGCAGAGCAATATTTCCTAGATACCTCAGTCTTTGAATATATTCCAAGGGTATGTCATCTTGCTGACTTAACTGAATGCTACCATTCATTCATTCAAACAGGTGTTAGTTTTACTTCTGTATATGTGCTAATAACCAAAAAATTGAGACCACCCTCACCCTGTAAGTTTTTTCTTCCAACTTCTACTATTTCACCTTTATAATAAAGACCCTTCTCACTGATAAATATGAGAAATGACTCAATAAATATTATTTAGAAACCACATAAATAGAAGGCTGGTTAGAAACAGCATAAATCATCTTAAAGCAGAAAAAGTAGGGGGTTTACAATAACCAAGAAAAAGAAAGTGCAGAACTGGAAGGCATTCAAGTCAGAATTTAGACTTTTCAGGAACCCATGTTTTAACAATGTCATTACAATCAAATCACTGCATAATCACAGAAGGAAATGTTTCCAAGCAAGTTTCCCTCATGTTGTTCCCAGAAGACCTGTCCCAAACATGCAAGAATAAAGGCAAGAAGCAGGAAATATTTTAATTAGGCTATTACTCTATTAACTTAACTCATCTGGGAAACACAAGCAATAACTTATTCAGCCTAAATTGTCATTCTTTAATTGCTTTACCTAATAAAGGGCTGTCCTCAGTGCCCAGCCTTTCATAGCTGGCTTACAACCTGTTGTGGGCACCCTTTCAGGAAGGTTAAGGGAACTGTCTCCTCAAAGCTCCAGCTTTAGTCCCCACTTCCTCAGGGCAGCTCTAAGCACTCATTCTTATGTCACACACATGACCTAACTTCCCAGCATCATACTGAATCCCTGAGCTGCTGGGGAGGAAAGACAGGAAGAGCTGGATTATAGTGGCAGAAGGAGGAAGAAAGAATGATTATCCAAGTTCACCATTAGGCAAAGTGTTTTGCCAGGTGCTCTTTCACCAAAAGGGTGACTGTCAGAATGAGCAGAAAAGACCAAAATGACCTGACACTCAAACACCTGGTGGCCAGAGGGGCAAGGAACCCTGAACACAGCAATAAAATGTTCTTACAAACCTGTTAATTACTAAACACGTGCCATTCATCAGATCAAAGAGTTGCAAAACTATCCTTGCCTATAAAAGGGGTTTGCTTCTCCTCCTCAACAACATGCGCACAGATTAATAGAAATGAAACAAGGAAGAGAGAAGCCAAGTTATGGAATGTGAGTGTGTGTCCTTAGTTACATAAATTTGGTATGGAGAGGCTTAAAGATCAAGCCATAAACATCTCACTACACAGGCAGGAGCTATCAGTATTCTCCCAGCAGCAGCAACACACTGCAGAGTAGGAGCTTGAATTCCTTCAAGCAGTTGACAGCACAGTAGTACATATGCAAAGTCTTCAGAGCCATAAACCTTGCCTTAAAGTTAAGAGCACACACTGCATCTCAAGACAGTTTGCCAAATTCATTGGAGAAATATCAATGCATTACTGCTAAAAGTCTGTGTATGTATGTGCCTGTCTCACAAAAGGCTGAATGGCATCAAGTTAACAAACCTTAGCAGACCTTTCCCTAAATCCATTACATGTTTTTCAATGCAGGAGCATTAAAGCAAGTTTTAAATTGTGGAGAGTTGTGGCTTGATATAGGGCTGCAGTGAAGGTATCTGTTGTTTTGTAATCAACTACCTGTGATCTCTAAGATCTAAGGAGAATTGCAGTGGAGGAGTTAAAGGTTTAATCCAACTGTGAGGCTTTGATCTCCTAAAAAGACATTTTAGAGCTGAATCTGAAAAGAATCAGGGCTTCAGTCTGCTCTTCTTTGTTCAGCCTTGTTCGGTTGCCTAATGAAACCTGCCCGTGCTCAACTTGTGGTGGATTTGACTGAAAAGCCTCTATTTTACCAAATATTTCTAATGTATCATCTTGCATAGAAGCCTGCTATATAAAACATTATCATATAAAAAAGCTTGTCATCTTCAGCACTCTAAGACTTCTTTCTTAATATGATTACTACTTATTTGAAAAACATGGAAGATGACAGATAAAAGAAGGAATTAGCAGTAATATTTCAGTTGGCTTGTTTATCCCCCCCTCTGCTTTGGTAGCACTAGATTCTGAAATATTTCCCTTGTCAATGGATTGCAAATCAAATTTCTAAAAAAAGTATCCTGTGTGTTACAGTCCCTTTCAGTATGCTGGGCTGTCCTTTTTTTCCTGCCCCCAAAATGGATCCTCTTTAAGAAAAGCTGAGTATGGATTCTCAAATGATCTAGGAATAACTGATATGCTTATATTCAAGCTACAATAAACCTCTTGGTTTGCATATCTGAAACACCTTTTACAGAAAAAAATCCCTCAAGAAACCAGACACAGAACAAAAGAAAACCCACCAAAAACCAACCAAACAAAATCCCACACCAAACAGGATTGTTACATGCTGGTGGCATTATAATGATTCTAAAGAAGTAGTAATTAAAAGGTTGTCTGGCCTGCTAAAAGATTCTGATCCTTCAAACAGTAAGGATGTGTTTAAATAGATGTAAAGAAATAGCAAGTGCCCTAGCTGCTACTCAAAGGATCCAAATCATCACCCACTGTCATCATTCATCTCTAGAAAAATTGAACCAAAAACAATTTCTTGACATTCAAAATTACTTCATAGCCTAGATGCCTTTGTGGTCAGGATGCAAGGCCAATGGCTTTCCAAACAGCAAAAAGAGAGGCTCAGAAGGATTATTTCATGGAGGAAAATGTTACTCTCATGTGAGCAAAGCTTATGCAGGAGAATAGGGCAGCACAGAAGGGAGAACAGAAAACTGCATCTTCTGCAGCTGGAAGAAGGAGATTTTAAACAAGATTCAAAACAAGGCAGAGGGGAAAATGGATCAGGAAACAGCAGCAGAACAGTGCAAGGCCTGAACCCTGCTTTTATGAGCATTGAATTTGGAAGTTTTCTATAATAACCCTTAGAAACTTGCCTTTGGTTTTGAGCAGAATTGTGACACCCTACAAAGGGGAATAAATTAGCCTGAAGGTATATTCCATTAGACAAATATCTACCACAAGAAGCATAACTAGTTTGCCACATAATACATAGTTTTCTGTTCCTCAGTGGACACTAATTGTTAGATTCAAACTTCCTCCAATGGCTGCAGTGCTGTCCCTGCCTCTCTTCCTTCCCAAACTGTAATCAACCCGTGGCATTAGCTGCTGAGTAAAATATCCCTTTGTATTTGCTGTTCTTCCACAGCTTTCCTGTGCCTATACTCCCATTTTCATCTTTCTCCTCCCCTGCCAAGTTATCAGACTAATACTGTTCTTATATCTAAGGTATCTAACCAGATATTTAACTTTAGTTAAATTAGCAACACATGCTCAGGTTCTATTTGTACTTCAACGTTGCCTTGTTAAAAACAGTTGTTAAGTCTCTAAATTAAAATAATTTAAAAAAATAGGAAGCTAAAAAGGAATAAAGAGGTAGGAAAGGATCATCATTAGCATTACACCTAAAGATAAATAGCAGGAGGAGGAGCAGGAAAAATTTAAAGTGACAGAATATTATTTCAATGAAGGAATAAAAATAATAAGCTGCTCTTAAAATAGTATAGAAGCACCTGGAAACCATTCAGCAGTCTTTTTGAGCTTCAAGGAATGACAGAGATCAGAGGATGCAGACTGAGACAATCCTACTGGAAAAGCACAAAAGCAAGACTACGAGCAATGAAAAAAAAAAACAGAGTTAGAAATCTTGTGTCTTATCATTTTACTTGCTTAATTCTGTAACCTGTTTACAAACACAGAAGCCATCAGGGTGGAAGGGACCACAGTGGGACATCTGGTCCAACCTCCCTGCTCAGGCAGGGCCATCCCAGAGCACAAGGCACTGGATTGTGTCCAGACAGTCCTTGAATATCTCAGTGAAGGAGGCTCCAAAACCCTCTCTGGGCAACTTGTTGCTGTGTGTGGTCACCCAAACCAAAGTGTCCTTCCTTATATTCAAGTGGAACATCCTGTGCATCAGTTTCTGCCCATGACATCCTGCCTTATTGCTTGGCACCAGTTTGCACCACCATCACCCTCTTAACACCCTCCCCTTAGACACCTCTATTGATGAGATTCCCTCTCAGTTTTCTCTTCTCAAGGCTGAACAGGCCCAGCTCCCTCAGCCTTTCCTCATGAGAGAGATGCTCCAGTCCCTTCGTCATCTTTCTTGTCCTCCACTGGACCTTCTCCAGGAGCTCCGTGTCTCTCCTGTCCTGAGAGACAGAACTGGACACAGCATTCCAGATGTGCCCCACCAGGACTGAGAAGAGGGACAGGATCTCCTCCCTGACCTGCTAAAACTGCTCCTCCTGAGGTAGTCCATGACACTTTGGCCTTCTTGGCCACCAGGACATGCTGCTGGCACATGAACATCTTGATGTCTTCCAGGGCTACCAGGTCCTTTCTCACAGAGCTGGTTCCCAGCAGGTCAACACCAGCCTGTGCTGGTGCCTGGGGTTATTCCTCCCCAGGTACAGGACCCTGCCTTTATCTTTGTTAAAATTCAGATAGCTGTTCCTTGCCCACCTCTCTATCTGTAGATAACTGCAGGAAAGAAAAGGATTAAAAATCCTAAAAATTACCTCTCCATGTTCCTATTACCTTTCTAATCTCTCTCCCCAATCAAATATGTATACATGAATAATTATTTCAGCACCCCAGCTAGATCCTATATATTGCAACTGGAATTATTGAAAGAGTATAAAAATTTTACTGCTTGATTAAAACAAATTTTAATTGCATTAAATGTAATTGCATGGTTCTGGGTTTTGACAGGAAAGAGGGGAAAAAAAATTAAGAGACAAAAAAACCTGTTACTTGAAATTCCGCAGCAATAGCTCAGACCTTTCTACAGCACGAAGTTACTGCAGGAAATTACTGCAGAAATCATTCAGCCTTGTACATTGTGGGGCAAGCCATGCAGCAAATCTGTCAGAGGAACACCAGGGGGCAAGTTCCAATCATTGTCATTCCCTGGAACCCTCAGTGGAGACCGAAGTTAAACCACCAAGCCTAGTTGATACTTTGCAAAGCCTTTCCTTTTACACACTAGTTTACTAACAGCAAGAAAGATATAGAGAAATTAAGTAATTCTGTTTTGGGGTGATCCTATCTTGGTGAATCTAACTTAAAATACTTCAGTGCCAAGTCTCCAGAGGCTCACAGGTTTTGTCACATCCTAGAACCCCAGAAGTTGCCACATTACCAAAATGGATGTGAGAAGTACCAGCACTGGGTATTTTTGTTGTTGGTAGATGTTTGTGTGGTGATCACAGTTTTTCCTGAATGTAAAAAAAAAAAAAAATAGAAATAGTGCCAATACTTACCAAGGTAGTAAGTCTACAATGTACCCTAGTCTTGTGTATATTTATAAAAATATACTAGCTCAGGTCAGAAAGTTTCCTCTACTTGAATGAATAGGGGCACATTCATATACACTTCATCTAGAAAAGAGAAATTCCAAGCAAATCTCACTGAAAACTTCATGTTAAATATAGGAATCAGGCTTTATTTGTTATAAAGACAAATAGACAGTGGCTGAAAGTGGTGTCAATCACTTCAATAACCTTCTACAACTCTGGGGTTAGAGTTTCCTTTAGACATGAGGAAGCAAATGACACCCAGTGCCATCAAAAACTTGCATGTGTTCAGTCCTTGTCATCTCACACAAGCCACTCTAGAGGGAATCATAGATATGTATAAGGTTTACAGAGCTCACATGAGGCCATGCACCCCATACCATGATGCTGCACACTGCAGCAAAAACAAAAGCTTATATTTTAAAGATTAATAAATAATCAGGAGTTTCTGTTATCATCCCCTATGCCTTAAAATCTTTGTAAAAATCAGATAGCTACCTCAGTGTGTATAAGAACCTCAGAGTATAAGAACTTGAACTTATTCCATTCTCTCTACAGTTAAGCCACAACAGAGCTCCTTGCAATGGGCAACAAATATTTAACATGTTGCTTTATCAGAGGCTTGTCATGGGAAATAACTTAAAAGTAATTTATTTAATAAGATTGCTATGATAGCCAATAACATTTCAACAGGAAGGTTGCTTTTTGGACTAATTAAAACTAAAGCTTTTGAGACCTTTGTGCTCTTCTCCCCCTATCCCCCCCCCACCCAAAATGCCTTCAAAGGCATGAGAGATGAAGAGTCTCTGAGGTTGTTTACTAAAGGTAATTTGATAGAGTTTTGAGCTCTACTAATGAGCTTGTGTGTCTTGCATATTAAATATTATGCCAGAATAACGCTGGGAATACTGAGTCCTTGGTTGTTGGACTACACAAAGAACTGATCTTACAAAGGTCCCAACACTCCCTCTATGCTTTGTGACTTACTATTATAATATTAATATGCCTACTCTATTTTTCCTGCTTGCATTGTTTATCTCTCTGGACATGGCAGCAAGTTTTTATTTTTAAATATGTAAGATATGCTCTTTGTAATACATGTATTTTACTGTAGATATAATTCAGAAGATTTGTCTTAAAATTTAAGTATTAACTTTATCTTAGTATTTATTATGAGCTACAATAAGGTTAACGGAAAAAAAAAATTGTAAGCATTTTAAATTTTATCTTGGCTTAAAACTGACAAGTCTGCTGCTAAACTCATCAACAGTTTTCAGGCCAAAAGGCACTGTCCAAAATTTCTCTTACGGTAGGTTTCTCTGACGAGAGTGAACAAAAAACACATTCTGATCTTGTCTGATCCTACATGCTCCAAAAAAACCCACAAAAAAGTCAGTTGTGTGATCAGTTCACATATTTAATTCCATGATATAATTTGGATTATATACACAGATAAGCATATATTAGAATGGATATATGTGACTGAAAATGGTGAAGGTTAATGCAAGATTCTGTTGGCATAAAGTTCTCATATGAATTATTTTTTTCATGCTGTAGGTCAGGTAATTTTTTCTTTTATAAAGATGAAAGGGGAGAGTAAGAAGAATACTATATAGTGGTTGAGTTTTGCTTGTCATAATTGGCATAAACATTCCAACAGAAGTAATGAAAAATACTTAAACTCTTACTTAGAAACACAATAACAATTCCAATCACCAGTCATTTACTTATTTTATGCCAAAGATATAATCATAAAAACTAGTTTTGAAATTCTGCCTTCTCTTTTATGATTGCAGAAACAAAGGTATATCTTAATATAACATGTAAACAATATAGTGTTTACATTTGTATGTTTTTTCTTCTCTTTACATAGATACATTCCACAGGCAGCTAATATTTAATAATTTGCAAGTAGACTATGTCAGGATATATATAAACATAAAGTGTACAATCTTAAATATTTTATTGAACACTCTTTCATTGAAATCTTACTGAAGTAACTCCTGTAGCAGTCTAGCAGAGCAGAACTCCAGCTTTTGAGACCCACTACATGTAAATAATGACTCCAACTCAAAGATTTTATTGTCTACCAGAATGTCAGCCAGATACAACAAAATTTTCATTTTTAAAGTTAAATGGAAAAAAAAAAAAAGAACAAAAGTATCTCACTTCCAAAACTAAAGATCTCCCATGTTTTTCTTTTCCCAAAATATGTCTTGTGAACAGAAATTTTAAGGATATTTTTAAGGGCTACTATTGCTATTCAAACTCAAATAAGATTTTTTTTCTTCTTAATATTTTAAGCACCTGAAGTTTCTAAGAAAATTTTTTTCTGGTCAAACATTATAATCAGAATGACAGATTTATCAAGAAAATTCCTGTCTCCAACTTTTCCCAGCCTTTTGGGTTCACATTCCACATCCTTTTTCAAAACTAGAAAACTAAAAGCAAGAGTCATTGTTGGCCAAAAACTAGAAGGTAAAAAAATGACATTTTTCAACAAGTTAATTTCTAACTGTAGAAGTGAAAGAGTTTTTATGTACCCTACTATTTTGACATGTTTTTCCTTAAAAGAAAAAACAAACCCTAATTTCTGCCAATACACGATGTTTAGTTCGAACAATTACAATTTAGATATTATAGATGTTCTTAAATATTTATTGTGGTTTGAAAGTTTATTACACAGACCAGTTAACTCTGTATCCAGAAATGTCTTTCCATTTTTCCTGATTTATTTCAAGTCACTAGCATGCAAGCAAAATTAAATAAGGGCTTTGTGAAAACAACAGGGAAACATTTTCTCAAGATTGTTCAAGATATTTTTGATTTCCCAGCAACTTGATTTCTGGAGATTCTACCAGATGTATCTGTTGATTTGCTACAATCCTAACACACTGAAAAACCCTCAGGTGTCACAAGCCCTGATCCTGAACAGGGCACGATTTTTATGCAATGCTCAGGGCAATTTTTTGCTCCAGTTTCTCGAGATGATGAGGGATGCATTCTGCTGTCATCACTCACTGGTGAGGTTTTCTGCCACTACACCTTAAACTCCCATTTTCCACGCCCACCTTTAAGGTCCATCAGCTACAGAAGTCACAAATCATGCAAGCACACAGGTGGAACTGACACCTTTAGCCCTTTGCCATCACTCCATGGTAAAAGCAGTCATGTTGTCTTTTAGAGACAGGCTGAGGTATGGTTAAGGAAATGGTCACAGGCTAACTACTTTTTGTGTAAAAAATTTATCCCAAAGTGGTTTTTCCAGCCTATTTTTAGTCCATGTCTCAAAGCTGTTATGTGCCTAAAGAGGGGATTAAAAGAAATGTGTTTGCCTGGTAACCCACAGAAAAATGTTCTCTGTAAAAGTTGCATGAAGGAGAAGCACAACTGAAAAATAAAAAAAAAAGAAAAAAAAAGTAAAGAAAAATAAGACAAGAATCACCCATCCCACAAAAAAATCAACAACAACAAAAACCCCCAAGCAACCAGGAGAAAAAAACCCAAACCAACAAAAAACCACTTACACAAGGGACAAATCATAAGTGTATATGCCAAGTTCTTGAAAAGTACATTCAGTATTTTTGCTACATTAATATTTTTGAATGAAGGCAATGAAGGGAAAGCAACAATTAAAACTTTACTGCAGGCTTGACTCTTATTATACCAGAAGGTGTACAGCAGGCTGTTTACTAATACTTATTCTGGAATGAAATATATATTACATGGAAATTTTCCAGGAGTGACAATATAACTTGTTGTGACTAGCTATGATTCCCAAACTCCTAAAGAATTCAGAAGTAATTTTCATGTCATCCAGGACATGGAATACCTCTGCTTTTACACACTTGAATAATAAGAACTATTCTGGGATACCAAATCATAAACCAAAATATGGCTCATAATTATTTACCAGAATTTCACCAATTCACAACAGTTAAACTAATCCATTCTCCAGCAAGTCCTTGGTTCAAACAATATAGCTGTGTCTATAACATCTGAGCAATAAAGAGAGAAAAATAGAAATGTATTTCAATAAAAAATATTAGAAAACCATCACATTGTGTCTAGCACAAATCCCACATTCCTCTTTAAACAGACAAATGCTGTTGATTTACCTACTGACCAAGAACCATCTGTTCACTCCTCCTGCTCCCTCTGCCCCTCCTTCTTTCCTTTCCTTTAAACAAAGCCCTTATTTTTTAATCTTTTGGTGCTGGTTCTCTATAATTAGCAGAAGTTAAAAGTAGCAGATACCACACAATTTATTGCACTGCAGACAAAGCAGGAGCAATAGACATTCAGAAATTACCAAACCAAGCTCTTGGAAAACATTCAAGAGTCCACTACAGAGACAATAAAAGTTCAGGGTCTGGCTCAAGCAGACACAGAGTCCAGCTGTATGTGGCAGCTAACTCTCATAATCTTGTTTCAGATATTTTTATTGCCTCAAGCATTACAATCTATTGAGCTTCAGTCAAAAAGCCTGGCTTCTATAATTTCCTTCTCTTGTAGTAGGAGTGAGAAGCTTGAATTTGACACTGAAGGTCATTCACCAAAAAGGGAAATAAAATCAAGGAAACTTGTCTCCTTCTCAAGTTAAAATTCTGTCTTAATAAAGCCCTGCTACTTTCAGCTACTCATCTAGAGTACAATCTAAAGAAGCTGTCTCCTCATAATGTAAGGGTGAAAAAATGATGAATTATTTTCCCAAATTCACAGGGAAAGGCAGTCTGATCATTCCTGAAGCACTGAAGGTGCATCATCTATGTCATTTCCCATTTAGTGGGCTTCAGTAAGAGTGTCTGTGCTAAACTGATAAATAGTTGATAAAGTTATCCAGACATTTGTTGCTGAATTTCTAAAATCTTCTGTGCCTGCTCCATAAAATAAGGATCTTCGTGTATTATTTATTAGTAATATGTCCTTCAAGTTACATGGGATATTAACTTGCTTGAATGGTCTTAGTTCAATCAGCAGAAGAAAACCACAGGAAAAAAAAAAATGAAAATGTGATCTTGATAAACCAGAAATCTATTAATTAAGAAGTTTCAGGTTATTTTCTTACAGTTTTCTCTATTATCTCTTCTCAAGCCACTCTAGCCATGACAAGAATGTTTATACGCTAACGTGTGCATATGAATATTCATTAATATTCTAGCAAGTAAAATATAAAAATCACAGACATCCTCCAAAACAAAGTTGGTCTGAATACTGAGAAAAGGGAAATCTACAAGGTTTGCATTTCAAATGTCAAATTAGAAGCATACTCATTAGAGTTTCCAAAGAAAACTATTCTAAAAGAAGGAGGGGGTGAATGAACAAAAGCCACACGATGAATTATTTGTCAGCTCTAGTTGGAAATTATATTTTTGCTTTTAAAGGAATAAATACGATTCTGTTTTTTGTACTTTGAAGACCATTTCTGCAGCTGTGGCATTACAGAAGTGAGCAAATGCTGGCTGAATACAGCAGACAAGGAAAGTTTTTTCAGTCAGTAGGAACTTCACAGGACTGTCACAACTTCTCAAATAGGGTAGAAAGTGGCTTAGCCACTCCTCTGAGATTTCCCTCAGGACTTGCAGATGTCTCTCATCAAGTCCCATGGGCTTGAGCACCTTCAAGATCCTTAGAGGGCCTTAAACCTCATTTTATTCCACACTGGGTGATTGTTCCTCCTCCCAGCCCCTGTCTTTGCCTTCTGGGCATTGTGGTTGGAGCACTTGGCAGTGGAGAAGGATGCACAAAAGTGCATCAAGTAACTCAGCTTTCTCCATGTCCCAAGTAACCAGGTCTCCTGTGTCCTTACAAGGAGGGCCCAGAATTTCCTATTCCCCCTTTTATCACTGACATGCCCATAGGAGTTTTTTTGTTGCCCTTGACACTCCTGGCCAGGTTTAAGTCTATCAGGGTTGAACGGATAAATGGGGTATGTGGCAGGGGGTAGGCTGCTTGGGTTTATTTGCTTTGTGGTTTTTTAAGACATAAAATATTTGTATTAAACAACATACTGTATGAGGTCAGGGTATGCTTGATAAGAGAGTATCACTTTACTGGTGGGGAGAGAGGAAGTAAAAGAAAAAAATCTCCGCTCTAAGAATTTTCTAGAGTAGTTCATGGCTTTATCTTGTGTTTAGTAGTCAGTCCATATACTTGCACTGTTGATTTATTTCACTGTTAGAATTTGCTAACTAGGGATGCTGAACTGTCTAACTTTTACTGTTCACTTCAAACTATTCTTATGAGCAACTGAACCCTGTGAAGATGTCAAAAGAAGAAAAATCTTACAAGCTTATTTTCTGTTTAGTGGACTGTAAGCAATACAAATATTAAACAGACTGTGCATCTTAAGTATGCTATGAATAAAGATTCAAAATATTGAAAGGAAAACCAGACAAAACAGCAGAATGGCTTTGAATACAATATAAGGGCTTGTTTGTTTGTTTTCTCCAAATAAATATTTTCTTTAGCTCAAACTAGGGAAAATATAGGACATGAAGAAAATCTTAAATAAGAAATAAAAGTAAATCTAAGATGCCTTCTAAGAGATCTTTTGTTTATATATTACACTACATTAGTAGAATGCTTACAGGTAGTTTTATAGGTCATCATTTGAGCAAACAAATCATAAGAAATTGTCAGATCACAAACAGTAGAAGAAAGAATTCTCAGCAGTAAAATGCCAAATCAAATTATGAAGCACATATATTTTAGAGAAGATGTCAGAAGAGGAAATAAATACAACTTCCAATAGAAATCCTTGAAATCATGTACTTAATAACATCTCCCAGAAATTACAAGTGGTGAGGTCTTCTGTAGAGGTTTGCTGTGGCATTAATTTATATGAAACTGAAGCTGAAAAATATAATTAAAAAAAGAAGTCAAATTGGAATGCCAGGTGCAGGAAGCCTCAGACAGAGTCAGAGATTTTAATGTGTTATAAGTAGCCATAGCTTTAAGCTCCTCTGACCCTTTTGGATTTGAAGTTTCTTTTACTACAGCTATTATATCATCAGGGTTGGAAAACTCTCTCATGTGGGCAGTGGGCAGAATACTGATGATGTAAGTCATGATTATGGAGATGGAGATTGTAATTGCTGACTTTTAAAAATAGCAGTAGCTAATTCCCCCATGACTTCTTTGAGCCAGTGGAAGCTGCCGAAGGAGATCTCTTCATAGAGTAATTAGGAAGCTTGGGGATATGACTCTCTCTGGAGGGTTATCATCTTAATTTTATATTCTGCTGTTTTTACTGCAAATTTTAATGCATCTAATAATTCCCCCCCTTTTTTTTTTATGCAGCATGAAGCATCAGATAAGAGATTGATACGAGGAGAAAGAGAGGTGGGAAAAAAAGCAAAGGCAGTGGACTGGGAAGCACAGATCTCCAGAACCTAGTGAGATTAAACTTTCCATTATTACAATTCTGACAGTTTTAGTGAGTCACATCCACAATGCCCAGCCTGGCATCAAACCACATTAATAAATAAACTAGTTGAGAAAATATTGTACTTGACAGAGTTCTACAAGCTAAGAGTACTCTATAATGAGGAAAGGAAAGCAGTCACTGGTAAAAATGTAATAAAGTTGAATAAAAGTCCCATCTTCAAGATCAAAAAGCATAAATTATTCTACTTCTCTTTCAAGAGACATTTTCTACTACGATTTAGCTTCAGTTTCATTGCAAGCTCTGTAGTAGAGTCATCCTCAATTTGGATTTCTTTGTGGAGTAGGCAGTAATGACTGAACCAAAGGGAATTAACAGGAATGTGAACCTCTCAGGTGAATTTAGGCTCATATAATCCTAATTATGAATTCAATGCTGGAGGTAGTCTCTACAGGTGAAATAAATACCGCTGAACTGAAATCTGATCTATCCCACACTCTTTCAAAAATAAATATTTGTTTCCACAGGAAGTATTTTCTAATTGATAGCTTCGTGATCTTTGTCTGAAAACTGTATGATGTAATTTTTAATGTTGAGAGCAAAGTGATTTTTTGGGACATCGGGTCCAGCCCCTTGTTATGATGAGCATCACATCATGAAACTCCTTCACTAAAAGGTGCAATGGCTGGTTTTTGCTAACTATAGAGGTTCAAGAGGAAGGATGCCGAGGTGTATATAGAAAACTCCTACAACTATCTTAATTTTCTTACAAGCACCTTTGTTTTTAAGTGAGGAGAAAGAGCTCTAATGTGTCAACATGGTAGTCTCTGCCATTAACTATGGAAATTGAAGAGTGCAGTATCTCAGTACCTAGCAGAGATTACAGGCCAGGCTGCTCAGATACAAAGATCTGGAATTTGTCACTGACATGATCATCTCTGCATTACAATCAAAGTACTTCAGTCCTGAGCTGTCAGCTCAGGCTTTCTACTCCCACAGCTGAGCACCCAAAATTATTTCTGTAAGATACCACAGGAAAAGTATGGGACAAGGAAAGCTTGCCTTTCTCTTGTATAGGTCTTAAGTAGGAAATTATCTTTCTTTTTCTCCTTAAACCCCTGTCTGTTCTTGAAACAAATCTATTTAGAAGTTTCACCTTCTGAAATTAAAGCAAGAACTCTGGGAGAGCAGTAAGGAGTCCACAGGGCAAACACCAGGCTCTTTAGTGATTAATAAACAAAATCCTTAGAAAGTAGACATTTAGGAATCATTCAAGAGCACAATGTTTCCAGAAGTTAAAAATGTCACATAATCACTTCTACTTGAAATAGTTAAGACACTGAAAATTCCAGTTAACCTAGCAGAAAACATGAAGTTTCTAACTTTTTTTTTTGTTTTCCCCTGTGATTGCCCAGATCTGAACTAGCTACAATAATGGAGATAGCCAAGATACAAATGGAAGAACTTTTAATGTACTGGATCTCCCACGTATCACAATTATTTTTACGTTTGTTCTCATACATGTGAATATATAAAGTGAGTATAGATGAGAATCTGTATCCATGATCACCAGCAGAAAATTTAGATTGGAAAAAAAAAAAAATTGCCATAACAATTCCTAGAGAATCAGGAGTTTCATAGCAGTTTTCAAACAACAAAATGCATTCAAAGAAACGAACCCTGAGGCACATAGTAGAGTTTTGCGATGTTAGCATATTTCTTACAGGGAGCACAAAAACAAACACAAAAAACTTAAGGTTGTTTATTGTCTCCAGAGAATCACATTGAAGATTCAGTAGTGACAAAAGCAAAGCACATTGCTCAAATTTTTAATTTACCATCATGCAGCTGTTTAGAATTAAGTTAGAAATTACAATGCTCATAAGTCTGCCCATCATATTATTTGCTGCATTGTTGTCCCTGACAATACCTCAAGGTCTTCCTTTAGAGTGCAGTGAGAAACACTTGAGAATATCACAGATGTCTTTACTACAGTCTTTCTTATACTCTTATATCATCAGTACAAAACTCCATTTTGCCATCAAAAAATAATCCACCCCAGAACCCTTTGTTAAAACAGCTTCCTTTAGAAAGGGAAGTCATATACATATCACATATACATATCTACCATCAGTCAACACTCAGGCTCATCTAACATAATCTGATTATGTTATTTGTTATGTTATATATATGTAATATATGAAATAATAAATAACATAATATAATATATATTATGTTACTATATATATGTTATATAAACACAAGAATTAAAATTAACCAATCATTTTCTGTCTCTATCTTCTTGTGTACACTCTGCATAGCCACAAAAAACCCAATCAACCATCCCCCCCCCAAAAAAAAAAAAAAACCAAACAAGTGCAACAGCAGCTTTTGTAGCAGAAAATGTCTGTAATAAAATAAATATTTAGCAAGTTGATGTCAAGGTAAACCAGCATCCACTGCTCTCCCCGTGACTGCACAGCCCAAAATCTCATCACAGTGTGTAAATACATTGAGCAGTCACAATTTGACCTGGGTAAAGTCATACAACCTCACTGTACCTAAAAATGGCAGGTTCTGCCAACAGACAGAAAAATCACGGTAATGAGTTGTATCCAGGGACTGTCCCAGACACCAACTCAAGAACAGCAGAAAACAAAACCAGAGTGGCCTGTAATACATCCATGAGCCATCCAGGAGACAGGACCAAGACTTGAGAAAAAAAGAACTACTCACAGAGTAGGTCTGGAGTCCATGCAGTCAGTAAGTCAGGGCAGCAGAGGCACCAACAGAGGAAACAGCTCAGAGCGAGCCTGGGCTCCCAAACCTGTGAGCAAGGCACAGGTGTGGGTGTCACAGGTGGGGCTGGGAGGAGCAACTGAGGCTCATTTATGTCTTCAAGCCCTGACAACTGATCAGCTGCCTCATCAGCCAGGAGTAAAGGCACCTGGGAGACCCAGCGACAAGAAAGCCAAGAAGGGATTTTTTTTTTACTAGGGCATATAGTAATAGGACAAGGGGAGATAGTTTTAATCTGAAAGAGAGCAGGTTTATCTTAGATATTAGGAAGAAATTCTTCACTATGAAGGCAGTGAGGCACTGGAACATGTTGCTCAGAGAAAGGGGCAGAAGGACCCCATGGATGCAGGGAGGCACATAGACACATAGAAACAGGTTACCCTGGAGAATTGCAGGCACGTTATCTGAGTGTGAATGGACGGGGCTCAGGTAGAGTTGGGACAGAAGGACATGAAGGGCAACAGGAGTGGTTCTGGCTAAAAAAAAGGCTGAGAAAATCACAAATTAATCATAGATTCATAGAATGTTAGGGGTTGGAAGTGACATTAAAGATCATTTAGTTCCAGTCCCCCTGACATGGGCAGGAACTCCTTCCACTAGATCAGGTTGCTCAAAGCCCCATCCAACCTGGCCTGTTCTGTGAGTGCAGCTCAGCTACATTTCCATCTTCCTCCTCATGGCAGTCCATCCACTCCTCTGTGCACAGCCATTTCCAGTACTTCCCATCCATGGTGGGGCTTAGGCTCTTGTTTCTGCAATCCAAAACTCCATCAATATTCCTCTCATCCATGCCAGTGATGTGCAGTCTGGTTTTCTCCTCTCAGAGCTCCTTTTCTTGGGGACTCAGTGCCTCGAGGACAGCCCTGCTCCCAGAGGGAAGGACACCCTCAGCATACACCCAGGGAGAAGCACCAGGCACTACCTACAGAGTTCCTGCTGGGTCAGGGCCTCAAATGTCCCCAGACAGCTGCTGGCTTGTGGCAAGCTGGCACCATGGATGAGCAGGCTCCAAGAGCTTTCAGCAGAGTTTCTAGAACCCTTTGCAAAAAAAAAAAAAAAATCTGTCTCAGCAGCAGCCAGCTGGAAACAAGAAGAGTGGGCTCTTCCAGGAGATGCCAACAAAAGCTGACTGTCAGAGCTGGTTTGAAGCAAAAGCCTCCAGAAGTCACCCCTCACCTGCAGCAGCAGGCTGCCAGAAGTTCCCCCAGGAAAGATGATCCCTGCAGAAGAAACATATGGAAGAAATTCCCTGAAGAAGAAGCCTGGAAACTGCTGTGACAACTGTTATATCTC
Organism: Acrocephalus scirpaceus scirpaceus; assembly: GCA_910950805.1. Lineage (NCBI taxonomy): Eukaryota > Metazoa > Chordata > Aves > Passeriformes > Sylviidae > Acrocephalus > Acrocephalus scirpaceus. The sequence goes on along the minus strand of OU383774.1, from coordinate 7,673,135 downwards.
TACTATCCGATTCCCTAGTTGCACTTAAGAGTAGGCACAGTGAGAACTGGTTGTTAGCACATGGGTGTTGTGAATTAATTTAAAGATGAGGAGTTTTCTTGGAGCCAGAGCCCACAGTCAAGTCTTGTATGTTGGAAAGGGAAGATTTTCTCAAGGATTCTGTGAGTTTTTCACAACACAGAGAGAGCTGTTCAGGGAATGCTGGCAACTAGAACTGAAATGGGAAACAGAAGATGCAGACAAAACCGTGGGGGGTTTCTGTGCCTGTCACAACCACACCACAGAATCTCTGAGGATTTTTTGCAAGACTTGCAAGACCCTCTACCAAACCCACTACTAAAAAGCTCTGGAAAGTCCTTGGGAAAGTTTACAGCAGTGTCCACACAGGCAGTCCTGTCAGATTTTCAATTTCCTGTAGCAACTAGCTCTGGTATCTATTAAAACATACAGGTAGTGAAAATACATAGAAATAAACTGCATGTGGAAACAGCCACTGGCTATGTTTATATTAGTGAGTAGTCCTGCACAAATAAAACATTTCTGAGGAGCAAAACAATTGTGCTGACAATGAGACATCAAAATTTTTTGTGCTTCAAGAGCTTTTACTTCAGTTCCATTCTGATTTTATGAACTCCATGCTATTGGCAGCTACAGCACACTAGGTATATGCCTGGAGTGCATCTGCTCCCGTGATTTCAGCTGAAAAAGCCCCAGTTCATGCTTTCATTCTCTGTGAGACTGTTCCATGACATGAACTGGCAGTAGAGAGGGGATAATTTCAAAAAGTTCAAACCCCAATGCTCATACACTTATGCTCATATTTTTCAGAAATGAAAAAAAGGTTTTTCTGCTCTCAACCCATCTAACTCTACAACCTTTTAATAGTTTGGACTCCTTGGATGATAACATTGGCCTGTTACAGATATTATGTAGTTTTTAGAGAAATTCCTTGTCCTTCCCAGGCAGGCTTCATACACTGAGTGTAATGTTGTTATGGTTTGTTAGCTCAACTCCATCCATGAGCTGAAGCAGTCTGGCTACTCGTGTGACCTTGGAGCAAAAAACCCAGAGATCCATGTAGGAGAGTGCTGAATGTGGCATACATAATGTGTTCTGGCTAACACTGAGCTGGTCATCAATCATTCATTGAAATTGTCCCAAAAATTAATGCTAGGGAACATTTGCACCCTAAGCATGTAGTGCCAATGACAAGCAAGGTCTTTCAGGGTTCAGTGCCATCACAACTCTTAGCACATGTAAAGTTTTGAAACTAAAACATGTGGTTTGCAGCACAGTTCCTTATACATTTCCAGCCACTGAGCATATCAGAGAGCTGAGGTTGGATGAAAACTGGGAGGTCTGCTTTGGAATCCAGAGAAAAGCAAGACATAATACTATCTATTTTAAAAAGTTGGTGAGCTTTCCTCTCCATTCAATCTTCTTAATAAAGAACAAGAATCTAACAATTGTATTTTACCAGTAAGAACTCTCTGCCTGAGAGTTCACGAGAAATTTTCAAATTAGGTATTGTTTATATACAACTCTAGATACCTCTTAGGTAAAATTAATCAAACCAAGAAAATTAATGAAATAATTAAAGTTGATAGGATTTGTAATATGCTGTTTTCCTATAGCTATAAACAACTTTTCAAACTTACTGCAGGCTATATATTTGCTCAACTATATATTTGCTAACTGAAAGCATTTTTAAACCACAGAACATTTCCATTTTGAAATTCTGATTTAACTCTTCAGAAGAAGCAGTGAACAAATATTTTATATCAGACTTTCACCACTACACAGGTTCCTGTCAAATCTGTTTTAAGGATTTGGAATATGATGCATGAACTTCTCTTTCCTTTGTCATCTGAATTTATTGAGATGGTAAATAGGTACTCTCTGTTGTTAAAATGCTCCTGCTATGGAAATAACTTCTATTTTCAATCCTTGAACAGAACTCAGATACTATAATGACACACAAAATATAAATATTGCATACAGAAATGACGGATGCCAGAGCTTGGTATGTCTTTTCTATGAAAGGCCTGTTACAGCATTCCTTTCTAGTTAAAATATCACCATAGCCACTGATCTTGTCAAATCAGTTTTTTAAAAGCACCACCAGAAAGGTAGTGTTACATTTTATTGTATTACTGGAATAATGTCATTCAAGCACTGTAAAGATTCTGTCTTGTTTTTCGTCTGCCCCTTTTGAAAGCTTCCACTGTAACAACTACCAGCTAACAAAGCAGTACCCCACTTGAAGAGAATCTCTTCAGGAAAATCTTTTTAGATCCTTGTACACACTAGCAGTTTGTAGTTAAGGTAATATGATGGAGAGTGATAAACACAGATCAGGCAGTAAAAACACTCTTAACTGTTGCCTGTGGACCTAAAAGAACAGAAGAGTCTAGAGGATAACTGAACACCCTTTTAGATATTAACACCGATGAAGGAGTTTCAACTATTTCCCAGCATTTTTCCAGCTGTTTGGGGTTTTCTTCTGTTGTTTCAAATCTCTCATTTTGTTTTTATATTCCCCTTGACACTGCACTGTGATATTACCTTTTTGAAAATCGCAGACAAAGTGAGACAGATGTCTTGAATTTGGAATTACCAAGGGAATAGTTTATCAAGATGCTATGGGCAGCTGCAGGTCCCAGGCCTTTCTGCCTCCTCTGCTGTGGGAGATCTGTTAATAATGTGCATAACAAGAGAAAATCAAACAAAAAATACTAAAACTGTCTGGACACATTTGAGAAAAACACTGGGGGAGAAGGTCAAAACACTACTTGTGAATCAGCAGGTCTGCTGTTCACCAGTAGTTAACAGGTGATTTTCCAGAGAGTGCAATATCTTTCTGCGCTGCCCTAAAATAAAAGATAAAGTATTATAAATGTATTATAAACAGTAAATAAGGACATCTGTTCCTGTGTTTCTTTTTATCATTTATTAAGCCTAGTTCCCCCTGCCCCCCTTTTTAATTTCTGTGGCAGGAGATTGGTTTTGCTTTCTTTAGTTTGACAGAAAATGCTAGGACTTATGAATAAATTTGTTGTGTTGTTGTTGTTTTACATCTTAATTACATTCAAAAGATTTTCTATGCTTTTTTTTTTTTTTTTGTATACATGGTAAGTTTGAGCATATTGCTTATAATGTAATCAAATGTAATCAAATATGTGGTTATTATCTGTAAGGTAATGAATGAGGAAGAATGTGTTACTGTGTTTTTAATCATTGTGGTATCCAGATGATAACATTAACCAAAGGAGCCTAGCTCAAAGGTTCTCTAATAACATCTGAAACCTACTATAAATGTATACTATCAATTTAACTTAGCTTGCTGTGACTCATACAGGTTAGAAGAAATTAGTCTATTTTGGAGAAATTTGGAGTTTCAAAAATAAAAGTTTTTAAACCTTTTGTTTCCTGAACCATAGGCCTCAAATAAAAATTGATAGCAGTAAAACAGCAAGTTACTTTGTGTCAATAGGCATGCATCAACTTTATCTCATTAAGATGGAGAATTGTTATTTTGTACTATTGATTTTTAGGTTCTCTTTTATAATTTTTATTGGCCTGACACTGTCTTATTCTTCACACTATTAAGTTTCCAAAAAACCTCTATCCTGGGCTCTGGTACAAGCCAACTTGTCCTCTAATCATCAGTCTTCTTGTGCTACTAATAGTGAGATGGGAAATCCAGAATTTAAAAGAAAGGTTAAATCTGAGCCATACATACAACTCAGAAAAAATTGTCATGTATTTCAGAGCTCAGATGATGTCCAGGAATTTTTTTTTCCCTGAACTAATTTTCTTGCCATCCCTTATAATTTCCTCCCATTCACAACTGTAAAATATCCCTGAGAATCCAATAGGATTACTGGTATTTGCTAGCATTGTCAACATTGTCATCATCCACTGCTCAACAGATTTGAAGTTTTAATTTAAATGAGGAAAACAGGTAATATACAGAGACCTGGTGTCATTCAACTGCAATGTCCATCACATATTTGATAACTATTATACTTCCCAATTTTGTTCAACTCAGGAATCAAAACTGTGACTGACATCATAAAAGACCAAAACTATTCCCTGAAAAGTAGGCAATTAGATTTATCCCTGATGCCAAGAGAGGATCCAGAGAGACAGCGTGGGAGAAACATGAGTCAAGATGTGAGCCACAAAACTACTGCACCCGTTTAAACACAGTCTGGACTTGAAAGCAGCCTGTAAAGAATTCTTGAATTAGCTATGTATGAATCAGTAATATATAAGGAATGGAGCAACTTAGGATAGTCAGTCACTTTAGCTGTTTTGGTTGATGCATTGATCTTCTCAGAAAAAAGGCCTTTTACATGTGAAGTACACAATACACGAGATGAGCAGTGGGGTGAGGAGAGTGGCCTCGTCAAGGGAGAAAAGTGGAAACAAGGGGACCATAAGGGGAAGGGGAAAAGGCTGAGAACAGGAAGGTAATGATATATAATGTGATATAGGGAAAACAAAGCATAAAAATATGCTGTTGAACGCTAAGGAGGATGTGGCAAGGCAGAATGAGACAATAATCTCAATCTGAAAATATATGGTTTGGCATTTGGAGTCATGCTCCAATGTTTTTGAACTCAGGTCCACAGAGGCCAGTTTGGAATCCCTCAAAGAGGAAGAAGGCTTTCCTCCTCTGTCCTCAAGCAATTCTTTGCCTTCTCTATGCTGCTGAAAGATTGACAAGGTTAGATAAGGGTATTGTTCATTTTTCAAGTATTCATTAATGCCATTGACTTAACTTGTCTATTTTGAAGAGCTATTAGAGCCCCTTTGTGCTGCATCTATAGGTTGCATTGTGGGTTGTCACTGCAGCCCAGGCACATCCTGCACAGCACTCTGCCTCCCTCACCCCGCTGCTATCTGGCTGTCAACTTTATTGTAAAACATCAACAGAGAAGATGTGTGCCGTATTTTTGTCTTCGCAAGCAGACCGCATTATGTTAGGCTGCAAAATAATTACATGACATTCTCTGCTTTCCAAATTCAGGATTATCTGGCCTGTGCCTATGGCACTAATGCTACATCTGCTGGTGATATACATGACAGCAAGAGCAGGGGCTGATTTGCAGTCTCAGGAGCTATCAAAACTAGCAGCTCTGAAAACACAATAATTATATTAATTGGGCAATGTCTCTACAGCACAAGCTTTAGCTTTGCCTTAGCATTTAATAACTTCTCTCACATATTGGTTATGTCAAATGTGAAGAGAAGTCAGAAAGAACTCCTTAGTGTTTTGGCTTCACAGTAGGCACACTAAGAACCAATTTGAGCTGGTCAAAAGCTTTCCAGAGGAGTATTTTCCTGTCAGAAGACATATTTCCACCAAAGTAAAAATATTTGGCAAGAATGTACTGATTCTGACAAATTTAATTCAGAGAAAAAAACCCAGAAACTGTGAAGTATTAAGATTTCTGCTTTAATATGGTTTTATTTCAAGAGCATATCCTTTACAGAAATTAAAAAAAAAATAGATCAATAATAATACCACATCTACTGAAAACAAATATTTGGATACAGCTATCACTATGTTTTCAAGGAATCATAATGAAACAAGTTTAGAAGTTGTCGACAGAATTTTCCTTTCCACTGAATTTCAATTTCTGGTATTTTCCTGCACACATGGGGTAAAAAAATTACCTCACTCTCCTGCTCAGAAATAGATAAACAGGCATGTAAACTTTCACAACACTTTTCTCCAGAAAAGGGATTAAGTTTATAAACTGATGCCTCTACTAAACACTTCCTAGAACTCTGAGTAGATCCTAAAGTGATATAAATCAGAGAAGCCTACTGTGACCACAGCAGGCAGAGTTTGATGCAATCAATCATCATAAATGCTCAGGTTTTCAGGTGCACTTGGTGGTGGACACTTACAGGATGTTTTATAAAGTGAACATTTAAAGAACTTACCATTGCAGCTCAGTTTGCTGTTCTGCTCTGTGGCGGGAATTTCTGGGAAGTCACCTAATCACCCTCTGTCCAGTATCTTTCTGCAAAACTGAAATAATATTTTTCAACTCTCGTTAATTCTAGAATTAGACCTTACTTTTTCAACATGCCAATGCTGGCAGACCACGTAGAGCAAATTGGAAGAAGAAGCAAGAACGTGTATTAAGTGTTTAAGAGTGGAAAATATCATCTAGACTATAAACAAGAATAAAAAAGTAATTTCTTCTTTTAGAACTGGGTACTGAACTTATACACTGAGATTGCATTTCTCAAGTTGCTAACCAGTAAACGCTTCATAATTTAGAATCCTTAACTAAATATATAATTCATTATTTCTTCCATTACTTGGACTTATGGATACTAAAGCCCTCATATCTTCACATCTCTTCAGTAAGTTTATTTTCTTTTTTTTTTTAAGCCTGTAAATTAAAGTGGTGGTGGTTACAGATGCTGTGTTGCAAACCAAAGCCTCCTCCACACAGGCTTTTTTTTTTAAAAAAAACCAAGCTTTTTATGTACAATGAGAGCCAGCCCATGAACCCTTGAAGATTGAAGAGGGAAAGCTTTTGCAGAGAAGAATGAACTAAATTTTGAATAAAACCTGTAAGGGAAAACACCTTTTCATACTCAATAACTAACATATTAATCTATACAGAAGGATGTCTTTATACAGAGCAAGGTTGCCAAACCCTTCAATGGCACACCAGAGAAGTATTGGAAGGAGAGGCACTGATTTGCAATTACTCTGTAGACAAAGTGTCTGAACAATATTGATTATTTCTGTTATTTACTAATTATTAGGTTTGCCATTACCAGACGTCTGAATTTCACCTAGTCTACCCTTGTCAGAGGGGCAAAGGACACTTACTTTATCCCAGAAATGATCAAATTAGATTCTTAGCTAATTAATTAAGTCTCACTTGTGGGAAGCTACCTAAACTAGAATTTAACGCTCTCTGTTAGCTGTGTTTCTGATTAAATACAACTTGTGGTTCACACCCATGCAAGAGGGGAAAAAAAGGGAAAAAAGGACTAAGTATAGGTTAGAAGATAACACTGTTAGTTGACAAGAGAGACAAATACATGCCATTTGTTGGTATTCTCTGCGTGAGGTCTGAAAGGCTCAGCAGCAGAGCATCGGCGATTCTGACACTCGCCATGGCATTTCTTAAGGAAAGAAAAAAAGGGAATTTTTGCTAGGAACTTTTAAAATTGTGGAAAAAAATTCTAAGTAGTCAAAAAGGTATTATTTGAAAGAAAAAAAAACCCTCTATACAATAATCTTCAATGTAACAACTTCCCACAGCCTTTCCGCATTGGCATAGCTATATGAATCAAATTCATGCTACCCTTAATCATCTTAATATCTGCACAGGCCTTTATTTGCTTGAATCTTCTTTGCCCCTGATTTCCTAGCTACGTTTCTTAGCTACAACACAACCTAATGCTACCACAAGTGTGCTGAACTGGATAGAGAGCAAACACTGTACTAAATTTTAATAATACATCTTCCATTCCAGGTATTAAATAGATAACAACCTAATTCAGCAATAATTCAGGAGAAATAAAGAAAAAAACTAGAACAAGTGAATAAACTATATTGTATACATGCATTGCAGTTAATTATGAAACCAAACAGACCTAACTGTAAGTTAAGTGGTTTTAGAAATGTTCATCATTATTGTACCAGTCAATAGTTTTATAAAATACAAATAAATATAAAAATTGGTGTCATGCTAAAATATCACATAGGTCACTATCAATACCAGTGGTTCATGGACATTTTTCATTGCAAGATCTAATTAAAAAAAAAATACTTGAGGGCCAGTGCCAGTCTGGACATGTAGGAGAACGAGGTTCAGGATTTCATTTTCTGCAGCCATGGAGATTGATCCGTGTTACTCCAGCAATCAACAAAATAAGGCCTGAGAAACCAGTGGATTTCATTGAAGGCTGGGTTGCCTTTCTAATTAAGCTACTCACTAAAGCTTTAGTGCCACAGAATGATGACTGTTTGTCTACACAGGCTTAAATAGTAATGTTTTCAGTCAGTGCAATTATTTCCCTTCCTTTGCTGTAATCCCTCCTAAAGTGTGCTTCAAAGTTTGAGAGGGATCTTACCCCCTACAGCAAAAGGAAGCTAAGTCTGAAGTTCAATTTATTATTGTCTACCAGAGATATCCCCAGCTTGCAGTAAATTAACGAAAAGGATATGTTCAGCTTGGTTAGCTCAGTGCAATGCAGTTATATTCTACTTCCTGTAGCCACTAATTCATTAAATGCCACTGCTGGCTGTGTCCCCACATCCCTCAAGATGTAGCACTGGTACAATAAGTTCCCAGGAAAACCTTTGAACACAAGTTTTTAGTTATCAATATTGGGGGTGGGGTGGGTTTCTTTTTATTTTATTTTTTTATTCACACGGTGAGACAACCAATACAACCTGGAATTCATATAGTTAAAATTTTGTTCAGAAGTCAATGTTGATGGCATTATTGAAAAAGGACAGAGAAATATTGTTTCAATTCCTTCTTGGCTATGTAATTACAAGTAAATAATAATTTGAGCTATTTTTTATTTGACACAAGAAGTATTGAATATCTTCTATAATGATGAACTCGATAACATAGAAGTTGGGGAGGTATTGATAGGCTCAGAAAATTGTTTGGGCAGAAGAAAACACTCCTAATGAGCAAAGTCAAGAACTATTGCTTGTGAAATTGAGATTCTAGCCTTCTAATCAAATAATTTCAAATCTAGTAATTACAGACAAATGGAAACACACAACTAAACCACCAAACAAATGAAACCAACAAAACTCCAAACCCCTCCCTAAAAATAGATTACTGTTAGAGGAAGGGTCTCAATAATAATAAAGCTGCTATACAGCCAATTCCTAGTACCTAATCATTCCCTACTGTCATGGTGCACCCTTCTACTATTTTTCTTGGTCCTGAGGTTATTGGCTAAACTTTAGGGGCAGGAGGAGTCTGACAGCAAGTCCTTTGGAGGAAAAGATAAGTTGAAGGCAGGGGTTTCTTTCTTCTCTTTGGTGGCAGGAGGATAACTTCACCTTCCTCACTCTGGGGTCCAATGAGGGGTACTTTTAGGTCTTTTTATCTTCTCACTTTTTACACTTGGCTTTTCTTCCTTGCTCTGCTATTCCACTTTGGAGTTAAATATATTACATATGAAGTGTTTTACATATAATTGATACTTATTCTAAAAATCAGCACTGTCCAACTCCCATGCCTTTTTTTTTCGTTACTTGTCAGCAAATAGCCACAAGTGAGTTGTTTGCTGAGGTCTCCAGAGTCACCATGTGTCACTTTTCTTAGCATGTTACACCCACATTCCTCTACATTGCACCAGTTCCCAACTTTCAAGCCTCTATAGAGGCCCATGCCCATACTCTGTATTACTTCATTATATGAAGATTGTAGATGTGGTTTGTTTGTTTGTTTGTTTTTCCATGCAGAAAAATCTTCAGTTGTTACTATCATTTACACAAAAATAAAGAATTCTTTGAGTAGATCAAGACACATCCAGACAAAACCCAAGGAGAATCAGTCCAGAGGCCTTGTCCTGGTTTCAGCTAGGGTTAGCAACAAGGCTGTACCAAATGTCAGCACTTCAGTTTTTGGGATATGGATGCAGAAAACTTTAACAAGCTTTGGAAGTAAAAAAATGAATAGTGACAAGCCGGATAGCTGCTAAACCAGGCAATAACATCACCTAACTTATCCTGGTAGTGTTACAAGGTTTAAAGGAGGTACCAGCCACCCTTCTACTCTGGGAGAAGAAGTAACCACATACCAATACACTGCTGATGGCCCATAAAAACAATTATCTTTAATTTCAACTATGAAGCAAACCCACAGACATTATTAAATATTGGAATTGCTTGTGTGGTTCAAGTGAGAATCTTCAGGAAATGATTTGATATTTGTCTCGCCAAGATCAATGTGTGATGCAATTACCAAGAACATGTTTACACAGTGTTATACTTCGAACATATTTTCCTAGAATTCACAGCAAAACCAATTTTACAATGAAATATAGTGCTTAATAAAGGCTGGAATTCTGCTTTGTGAAAGTTTTCTTGTATAAACATTCCTAATAGCTCCTAGGATGGACATGCTACTAAAGCAGAAAGAAAAAAAATATTTCAAGCCAGCCATACTTTTTCTTTTAAAGTAAAATGCCAATAACCTATCATGACTGTGATGGCATGACTCACTTTAATACTGACACATATAGATCCCACAAACCACAGAAACATTTGGGCTGTTATTTTTAATGGCCTTTTAAAGACACAAGCCATAAAAGCAAACAATAAAACATCTTTATTGCGTCGCTGTGCTTGGCAAAGGGACTAGAAATGTTTTGGATGATGGCTGTGCTGGGTCTGGCTGGGAGGGAGTTAACTTTCCTCACGGCAGCCCACACAGCGTCATGAGCTGCCTTTGTGGCTAAAATGGTGTTGATAAAGTGCCAAAGTTTCTGCTGTTGCTGAGCAGAGCTTGCACTCCATCAAGTCATTCTCTCAGGCCAGAAGGCTGGAAGGATGAGCAAAAGTTTGGGAGGGGACACAGCTGGGACAGCTGGCTTCAGCTGGCCAGGGATAGTCCACACCGCACAACAGCATGCTCAGCAGTAAAGGACATAGGAAAGCAGCAGGGGGAAAGGATTTCATTAATAAACCAATTATCTTCCAAAGCAACTATTCATACTGAGGCCCCACTCCCAGTGGCTGGACGTTGCCTGCTAATGGGAATAAGAGAATAATAATAACGGGAATAATGGGAATAATGTAACAGTAATAATAATCTCCTCATCTTGCTTTGCTTCTGTGTGTGGCTTTTGCTTTATTTATTAACTGCCCTCATCTCTGCCCTCAAGCTTGCCCATCTTATTTCCTTTCCCTGAGTGAGACCTGCAGGGTGGGAAGCTGAAGGCCAGGAAAGGTAGACCCACTAATTTATTTAAAAGTAGTGCAGATTTTGCCATTGCTTTTCTGTGCCACAAAATAAAGAATAATATCATTGCAGACTCTTTGATAGGGATTCTCCAAAAAGTAGGCCTGAATATAAACTGTTTATTTATAAAACTATAATATAGAAATTTCATATTGATAGTAAGAAAGGTAGGAACTGCTTTTTTAGGGCTCCTTTAGCAAGCTGAACGTGAAGTTATTGATAATTTTATTAAAGTACCAGAAAACTAAACGAAAAAACTTACCTGGGTCAAATCCTGAAGTCAATTACAAAGCTCCTGATTACTTCAGGCTGCAAAAATTACTCTCTACAAGACATGAATTAGAAATGAAGGCAGAAAAAGTCTAGAAGTTACCCAGATAATAGAAACTTTTCCAAATCATTATATATAGGTTCTCTCATCCTCAAATTAATCTAGGACCTGTTACAGACCATCCAAAATCAGAAGAATGGCTGTGACTTTACTGCAGCACCCATGACCACACCAATCCATTCAAAGATCAAAGAAATAAAGGTTTCTTTAATTTTGTCCAATGTTAATTATAAATCAACACTAAAATACATAGTTTGAAAAAATGAAGTTTTTGTCCTTAAATGATGCAGGTGTTCTCAGCAAGCTCAGAAAAATAACTGCTTTTCTAACACATCTGGCAAATGTCAAAGTTCTTGAACACTCCTGAAATAGGCTACTTTAGCAAAAACTAGCAAGATGGTATGGAGATTTATAGATGGCAAACTAACATTACCTTTGTTTCTTGTTGTAAATCATGTTTCAATTGATTTTAGCACCCTTTCCATTTTACAGATGGGAAACTGAGTCAGAGGGAAGTCATTCAGCCACCATTTGCTAAACTAAGGGAACACAAGAAGTAACTTGGGGTAGGGATGGAGAAGAAGGAAGGTATCCTGGATATCAAACCAAATCTTTCACTTAAATCCCCGTAATGTGGGGGCACAGGCTACACAGATCTAACTGCTGCTGTTTTCTCTTTTAGGTAAATGTCCCTTTATCTTTTGGGGAGTCTTATTTTTCTTGGGTGGAGGAAGTAAGAGGAAGCTTACGGAGAGTTTCATGTCCTTTTCAGTTCTCTGGTCTTTATGAATTGAAAGATAATCACTCAGGTCTATTTTTGAACTGCAGAGGTGTGTGTGTGTATATATATATATACACACACACACATACACATATACATACATATATATATATACAAATACATATATATATATACACACACACATATATATATATATAAAGAAAAGATGAAAAGAGGAAAATCCCAACAATTTTCCCCACATTTTATTGAAGGCTACAACCTTCTTGCCACTTGTGACGTCTTATTCAGTCTGAATAAATAAAACTTTACTGCTCAAACTCAATATATTTTGTGCTGACATTAGGTAGGCTCCTCCTCCCACACCACAGGGAATACCCACACCTTAGGCAAAAATCTCAAGACACAGAATCCTTCTGCTGGACTGTCCTCTGCTGGACTTCAATTTAATAGGGCCCTCCTGATTTGTGAATGGCAGGGATTGGATTCACAACTCACTGTAGCTGCATGAAGAGAGAAAAATGAGAAAAGTATCTACACCCCTCACACACTAGCTTTGCAGAAAACAGTTCTGGAACTAGAGCATAGAAAGGATAATACTTAAAAATTATTCAGTAAAAAACCCCTTCAATTATGTTATGTGGTTGCCTGTTATAAAATTTCTGGTGAACTGCAGAGGCATACAGCAAGAATGAGATGGGAAAAACTGTGTCCATTGGGTCTACTTTTCTACATCCTTGCATTTTGATAGCAATTTATGTCTCTGAATACAAAGGTACAAAATATTTCTAAAACATAATTCTCCATTCAGCTACAAATCTAGTAGCAATGACATTTTTTATAAATTTTACATGTGAACATATATGGCATATTGTTATGCTAAAGAGTATGGAACAGATTTAAAATTTGAGTGTTTCATTGGAAGGTCCAAAGGTTATAATGTTTTACTTCTGTTCTACTTCCCCTCTGGTACCCAGTTAAAAATTTCAGATTCCCCTTTCATATATCTTTGCTGAATGCAAATATAAGCTGTTTTAAACAAACAAAATGGAGAATTTCAGGTGCATAGATTGAAAAGAAACATAAGAATGGGTCATGAATATCGCAGTATAAGGTATGTCTCAGAAGGAGTCTCTTCTAGGTGTCTTTTTTGGGTTTTTTAAATTTATTTTCTTAACTGATCATGTTTTCCTTTTTCAATTTAAAAAATAAAAAGGTCCATAAAGGAAACATCCTTTCCCCAAACAAGTATTTTGATATTAATACAAAGTCTTGCAGGAAAAAAAAAAAGTTTATAGAGTGGCTTTGACTGTAGGAGTACAGAAGCTGACTGAGGGAAGAACAATACTTTTTTTTTAAAGACTAAAAAATAGTTTAAAAAATGCATTTAATATAACCACAACAAAACAATCAGTCACATAGAATATTCAAAATTTTAGAATGGTGATCATAACATTTAGCTGTGATCATAACAAAGTTCAAAAACAAGGAAATGAAAGAAAGGAATTTTCTTTTTTTTTTTTTAATGAGATACACAACAAGTGGTTATGAAGATGATGTTCTTTAAAATCAAACTAGGATTCTACATAAACTTTCCCACATATTTTAAATTATTAATATATTTACCACTTTTTAACATATTTCATTGTTTCCAGCTTAAAGATTTTCTCTACTGTTAGAACTATACTAGTTGAGAATAATGATTTTTAGCATGGACTAGCCCAAATAAGAACTAGACTGAGACCAGAATGCTGATATTGCCTTTTTTCCATGAGCACCAAGAGATAGGAATAGAAGTCGTGTTTGAAGAATTATATTTAAAGATACTTAAATAATTCTGCTGAGCTTTGCTTATGGGAACACCCATATATTTTCACTATAAAGAATTTGTGTAGCATGTTCTTCAGTTACACTTAAAACATGATAAATTTTATAAGCTAATAATGTTCAAACTTCAAAAGCAGGCAGAATACAAAAATAAACCCTAAAAAATGCTGAAGTGCTTCAAAATACATTGAAATAGCTTTACATATCCATGTTTTGTTCAGAATACCTTTATAATCCTATTAGATTGTTTGCAGAATACAGTGTCTTTATTTCTCCAAGAATGTGTCCTGATTCCCAGATCAGTCACCTCTAAGTTTACTTTAATTGACGTATTTTCCTTCCCTCAAATTTTATTATTGTTGTTTGATGTCCTAATGGATTTGAAATCCATCCGTGCAAGAGAAACACAGAAATTCAGTAGTACTTTTATTATTGAGGCCTGAAGCCTGTGCATGTGCAACTCTGCAGCAAGCAATAATTTCTCATTTTGCACACTTTGGGTTTTTCCTTCTTTGCCATATAATTAGATGTATTTCCATTATAAGATATATATTTAGTAGAAAGATAAAAAAATGTTTTCCAATAGAAAAAGAGGACTGAAATAATTAAAGGTATTTAATGTCCTAACTGGGATATTTGATCTAGACAAATCTGAAAGCATTCATGAAGAAAATTTTCAAAAATAACTGTCATGCTCAAATATATATGTGGTGACAAAACAAGAGAAAATATTTTTAAGCTGAAAGAGGGCAAATTTAGATTAGATATTAGGATGAAATTCCTTACTATGAGGGTGATGAGGCCCTGGCACAGGTTACCCAGTGAACTTGTGGATGTCCCATTGCTGGCAGTGGTCAAACCAGGTTGGAGAGGGCTCTGAGCAACATGGTCTGGTGGAAGATCATCTATTTGAACTTTTCCACAGCAGGGAAAATGGAAATAGATGGTCCTTAAGGGCCCTTCCAACCCAGGCCATTCCATATCTATGACCTATATTTAAATCTGTAGAATTTATATGTATTTATATTTTAATGTATCATGGAGAAATTCTGTGCCCCACCATGTCAGCCCTACTCAGTCCATGAAGCCTTGGTTCTAGAAGAAAGGTCCTGCACCTCTCACCTGCACAGCACAAGACAGAATAGAGCCACTAGGTGAGATCCAGATGAAATCTTGCACCTTTTCCCCTTCAGTGCTCTTGGTGTGACTCCACACAATTGGTTGCAAAGCATCACAAAGAACTCAAAGTGTGTAGAATAAGGTACTGTGTGAAGTATTTCACCGTGGTGTTTATCCATCAGCAGCATTTCTGTTTCTCAGAGCTCTTAAGTGTGTGTTAACTTCCATAAAAATACAAAACAGCTTAGTCTTCTTAATAAATAAGGATCATTTAAACACATACTTCAATGTGTTGCTTAATTAAGCAACAAATCAATTACTAAGATCACATTTCTGCTAATAAAATGACAAGGCTATAGCCTGGGATAAGTTTGTTGTTCTATGAAAGAATGTTTCTGAAGAAACTACAGAGTCTTTTGGGTAAAATAAACTAAACTTTCTTTTGTTAATTAGTAAAATAAGGAAAATTTAAAATATATTAAAAATAATAAGTTATTAATTCATTTTAAGAAAGGATTCTGTCATTTCTGTGATAACCATTTGTGTCCTCAACATGATGTAAACAAGCATGAGTTCTGTTCTGTGCTAGGTGCACTGAGAACTTTGAATTCCTAAGTATTAACTGGGCAGAAATATCATAAGTAATTATTTTATGGTCAGCAATATCAAAATGACACAAGAGCCTTCTCATCTAACAAATCTTCATTAAAACTTTTTTTTTACAATCAGATTATTTAAAAAAAATTTAAAAATTAATTTCATCTGGTATATACTTTTATCTCACATATATATTACCTTTGAAAACATCCCCAAATATAAATCTCAACCAACATCCTATTTCAAGTATGAAATGCTAAAAAGGCTCTACAACTCCTGCCCTTTTTTTTTCCTTCTTTTTTAACTTCACAGAAGACTTGTCAGACACATTGGAGTTTGTTATATCTCTGGAACACTGAAAAAAAAGCAATTTTTAGATATTTTTATATCTTTTTTTTTTCTGCAAGATTATCACTATTTCTGCTTTTCACAGAGTTTTGTTAATCCATCACATCCATTTACCCAAGCTGCTGCCTCTGACAGATCTAATGAATGGCACATTTTGTACCATGTTGACTGGTAAAATATTTAAAAAACAAGGACAAGATTGACTGAGATCAGTAAAAATAAATAACTTATCTCTGTGCTACATCTCCTTTTCCTTCATATATTTTACTTGTCAAAGACATCAGTAATGCCTCATTTTCAGAGTCACTGTTTAGAAAGACTGAGGTTTTAAATGTCACCCTTCATTATTGTTTGATGTGATAAAGGTTTCATGCCAGAGACTTCCTGAGTAAGGATAACTGTTTCTCCAATTCTTTTAGGAAAAGTATCAATTTTGCTTCTTAAACCAGTTCTTTAACAGAATGCTTCTGTTCTTTGTTACATACACTATTAAATAGATCTTATGAGACTTAAAGTTCATCTACAAAAGCATTTTATGTGTTTTCTGAAATGTCCTTTACGTGTTTCACATTTAAATTCTGCCAGGTAAGAGCTTGATAACTTTTCCCAGTAGGAGAGGTGGTGGTTAGGTGGCACAGTGAGTTAGCTTTAAGACATTCAGAACCATATGCTCCCACGGTCTTCGTGCCTAAAGGAGCAGTAAATTATTACACCACTTACAGCTCCCAGCCCAAAAAACAGAAAAGAAAAAGAAAAAAAAGAAAAAGAAAAAGAAAAAGAAAAAGAAAAAGAAAAAGAAAAAGAAAAAGAGAAAGAAAAAGAAAAAGAGAAAAGAAAAAGAAAAAGAAAAAGAAAAAGAAAAAGAAAAAGAAAAAGAAAAAGAAAAAGAAAAAGAAAAAGAAAAAGAAAAAGAAAAAGAAAAAGAAAAAGAAAAAGAAAAAGAGAAAGAGAAAGAAAAAGAAAAAGAGAAAAGAAAAAGAAAAAGAAAAAGGAAAAGAAAAAGAGAAAAGAAAAAGGAAAAGGAAAAGAAAAAGAGAAAAGAAAAAGAAAAAGAGAAAAGAAAAAGAAAAAGGAAAAGAAAAAGAGAAAAGAAAAAGGAAAAGAGAAGAGAAAAAGGAAAAGGAAAAGAAAAAGAGAAAAGAAAAAGGAAAAGAGAAAAGAAAAAGGAAAAGGAAAAGGAAAAGAAAAAGAAAAAGAGAAAGAAAAAGAAAAAGAAAAAGAAAAAGAAAAAGAAAAAGAAAAAGAAAAAGAAAAAGAAAAAGAAAAAGAAAAAGAAAAAGAAAAAGAAAAAGAAAAAGAAAAAGAAAAAGAAAAAGAAAAAGAAAAAGAAAAAGAAAAAGAAAAAGAAAAAGAAAAAGAGAAAAGAAAAAGGAAAAGGAAAAGAAAAAGAGAAAAGAAAAAGAAAAAGAGAAAAGAAAAAGAAAAAGGAAAAGAAAAAGGGAAAAGAAAAAGGAAAAGAGAAAAGAAAAAGGAAAAGGAAAAGAAAAAGAGAAAAGAAAAAGGAAAAGAGAAAAGAAAAAGGAAAAGGAAAAGAAAAAGAAAAAGAAAAAGAAAAAGAAAAAGAAAAAGAAAAAGAAAAAGAAAAAGAAAAAGAAAAAGAAAAAGAAAAAGAAAAAGAAAAAGAAAAAGAAAAAGAAAAAGAAAAAGAAAAAGAAAAAGAAAAAAGTCTTTTTCTCCAAATTCAACATGTGAACTAAAAGAGCTCTGCTTTACTCAGAATCCTGCTGGGCCAGGCAATAAAAAATGGCCAAACTAATCAACTGTTTCGTTAACTGAAAAGCTTGTAGGACATCCAGCCTGTGTCTGTCCAGCTGGGAGGAGTGATCCTCTTTTCAGCTCAGCCCACAGCTGGTGGGGACACCCGATTGTGTAGAGGGATCTGTGCAGGGCACACGCTTCCATTCCAGAGGGGCAAGAGAGGCTCTTAATCAAAATGTCTTGTTTATGCACTGATAATTGAGTGGAATAAATGGAGGCATAGTCCTAATAAAATGTTTCTTCCTTAATATCAGTCCCAAAACCAGCAAGAGCCAGAAGAGTTTAAAAAGGTAAAACACATCCTTGTGCATGCTGTGTATTCCTACCAGGATTTCTGGCCATGCTTGAAGTAAGGAATATGACTTATAATGGCACTGCATGAACAGAAGCCTGCCAAGGTGCATGCCATTTTAATAGATTTATATATTTTAATCTAACTTTCAGTATTCTTGGTACTCTCCCTCCTATAACAGTATTCCCTTACTCTGTGGTGTGCATTCCCACCCACTAACCCAGAGTTACAACCCCAAGATATTTTGGGTTATACAGGTAGGCAAAACCCCAAACCTTTCTAATTCTTAAGATTATGATCGCAGCTGAGGCAGGATCTTACACTGGGGAGTGTGGAAATAGTGTAATCTTCCTCTTCTTTGTTCCTTGCAAATATGAATATTTCATATACAAACATTTCTAAGTGTCTGCAATTAAAGAAAGGTAAATTGTGTTTGATTCCATTATAGGTAAAGACATTTACCTTTTACTAAAATTATGATTGCAGAATTGTGATGGTTTGCTTTCCTTTTTCTTACAAGTATGCCTTTGAATCCTATGGAAGACTCGAGAAGGATTTCATCAGGGATCCTTCCAAGCTCCTTCTCTTGTTTATAGCTTTTTATTAGCAGCCTTATTAGTGTTGGAAAGCTTTCCTTGTCTGCATTTCTATTCTGTGAAGTTTTCATAATTAGGTATGTATAATTAAGATTTCCGTTAGTGGGTTTTTTTTTTTAATTCCCCATGTCCCAGTAAAAATGACAGATAAATGCCTTGAGACTGTTATGCCTTAATTGTTCCCCAAGAGTTAGATTACCGAGTTAGGACCTGATTCATACACATTTTATGCACCATTTCCTTGACTTTTTTTTTAATTTAACATTTTGCTCAGAAACGTAATATTACTGAGAAAAGTGCCAATACTCCTTATTTATGAAAACCCCTTGAGAATAGTTGCCATGTCTTCCCTCTGCACCTCATTATGCACTACATGCATTCCAAAGAAGAGGAAGAATCAGCTGCAATAGTCCAACTAACCAAATATTTACAGCTTCTTTTTGTTATTTCAACCTTTCAGATAAATCATGGCATGGGTTTCAGCAGTATATACCTCAGAAAAGTCACTCTGAATACACATCAGTGTAAATAAAACCAGTTTCTGAATACTAAGAGACAGTCATCAAAGGAATGATCAAGAAAATGGGAGCACACGTAGCAGTCTGTTTTTCAGGCTTTATAAATATTTCATCATAAGACTTAGTCACTATTATGCAGGGCCAAGCTGCTAAAAGAATATTAAAATAATTTGCTTAAGAGTCAGACGTACAGTTAGTACAAGTCATATTGCTCCTCTTTTCCATGGAAATCAACCAGCAATGGGAAGAAGAGCTTCTCTCAGAGCCAGCAGGGGTAATGCAGCTCCCAGCAAAAAAAGCTGGAGTTGGAAAGGGTCATGCTGCAACCTTGCTCTACGTGGAATGAATCACTTCCATACCAGCCCTGCTGTATATGACAGCATTATTAGTGCAATACAGTTGGAAAAAACCAGTCATGACATATTTACTGTAAAGCATTTTTTCATTTTACTTCCTTCGCCTTTTCTGATAACTTTCTTGCCACTTCAGTGTCCCAAAAATCTAGAGTCTGTCAGCCTAAAGGGCACTGAGCATTGCAGGAAACAGAATTACTTGCTGTACTCCTCTGCTTTGGAGACCCATTCTAGTTAGACGAAGCCTCCTTTCCTGCTCTGATTAAAAAACCAAAAAAAAAAAACCAACCAAACAACAACAAAAAAAAAACCCACCAAAAACAAACAAAACCCCCCAACAAACAAACAAACAAACAAACAAAACAACTAACCAACCAAACAAAAAAACACCCAAAAAGCCCCAACACCTTCTGGAGAATTCCTTTTTGTTGCCCTCCAAAACCCTTCATATTTTTTCTTTTTCAAAAGTATCAGGCAAAGATATTGGTGATAGTTTTGTTACTCCCAAGAGTGAAGCTGTGAAAGGATTCCGTGTCCTGAGAACAAATTCTCAGTGAAATGTGATCATTATACTTGGCTGTTGGAATAGAGTTAGGTCAAAGCAAACTTTTTTAAAAACAAGTATTAGTTCCTTGCAAGCAATGAAACATAGCAGTGAAGTGGAATTTAATACATTTTTCTTGGGAGGGCCATGTGATAAAAGACATCCAATAAAGAAAAAGGAAATAATCTTTTAGTTGCCCAATATTATGTGGCTAAAATAAAGAGATAAAGTGCACAGAAAATATAACTTTTTTTTTTCATTGGAAAAGGGAAAATTTTGCTTCTTCCCCTATGTCAGTGTTTTTCAAATTCTTTTCCTTTGCTCTCCCTTCACACAAAGTAAGGATAGCTCAAAAGAGACTGTAACCTGAAATTCTTGTGATACCAAAACCCCCAGTAGGTCACTATAAGAGATTACAAATGTCCAGGGAAATATTTACATGCCAATAAAATAATACAAAAAAAAAATCCTCCCATATCACCTGTTTTTCATATCTGTGCTATATAACACTCCACATGTTTCTGTTACGAACACATGTGGACTTTTTTAAAGGACATGCTACTTCAATATTCTTTTACAGTTTTTCCAGAGGCTTTAAAGAGGTTGAATCCTTACAATTCACTCACCTGAGGACATCTTCAGAAGCTTTCAGTTGAACTCTTGCTGAACTAAAGCTGCAGAGGAAGAACAAATTATCTATTCGTTTTCAAAAGAAACTGAAAATTACTCTTCACTTGGCCTTCCAGGTGCAATTTAATAAATTTTTTTTGTTTGTTTGCAATAACTGGCAAATGCATGCTCAAAATTAAATGCTTGGGATGTATTTCTGCCTGTGAACACACATATTGGATGCTTAAAATTATCATATATTCATTGCCTCCCACCATTGCTGTTGAAGCTTTTCATTCCTGAGCAAAAGAGGGAAAATTAATAATCCCTGAGGATGCATACAAGTGTTTATAACTACGACTATAACAGTTACTAATAAATCTGTAATAATTAACCTACGTCTTTAAAGCGAGTAATTACATCCTTTTTCTCAGCCCCCCCAAGCTGTACATTCATACACAGCTCCTGATGAGTTTAAGCTACTCATACCAAAACAACAACTCATAGAAGTCACCAACACCCTCTATGCAGAGAAACATATTGTAAAAAATGTGACAGGTTTCCTGCGTTCCTCCACAAAGAAAAATCTGAACTAACCCCTAGGGGAAAGAAGGAAATTGCTCTCAGTTGTCTCAAGACATTGTGATTCTCCTAGAATTTATATAGTCAAGACCCTATGCCTTCTTTTCCTGTTTTTTTTTTTTTCCACTTTTGACTTATTGAAGAATGAGGGGGGAAAAATAAAAATCAAATGCTGATACCCTAATATCCTTTTTCTAGCTAACAGACCTTCTAGAGCCCACAACTTATTTGACTGTGAACAAAAGTCAATGTTATCTGCCATTGATTTCATTTCAGGGAGGACAGTCTATTGCCATATTGTTTGACAAGTGTGTGTACACAATCTCTGGAATAAAAATACTTTCTTCTTGGAACATATTAGTATTCATGTTCATCTTACATTTTTTATAGAAAACTCATTATTTGTATCCCAGACAGAATCTTTAACTGAAACAGGAGATTATTTTGAACGTTTACAATTCATTCAGAAACACCTAAAGCTGGAAAGGATGCTTTTCTAGAGGTTAACTGCTCATCTGATGGATTTTTTCAGTAAGTTTTTTGACAATTTTAAAAATCCCTCAAAATGACCCTCTTAGCAGAATAGTCCTTACAGAAGTTGCAGAAGCTAAAATCTACAGAAGTACTGTAGTACTGCCCAAGTGACCTCAAAATGGAAGTGATGATTTTTTTTAACAAAATCTGGATTTCTGATGATCATCTTCTGGTAGTTACATATTTAATGTATTTTATATTTACAACATTTTTTTTTAGGTGAGAAGGTGAAGGAAATAGGGTACCCATTAGGCAAATTATAATGATTATAATAATATAATTGCAAGTCAACCAGTTTAAAGTGAAGCAATAAATCAATGCCTTCTACTAGTACATTTTAAAAATAGTTAAACCCTGTTTCTTTTTTAAAAAAAATGAGTTTTAGGTGGTTTTTATTAATCTTCTTGTTAAGATTTCTCATGTGATGTCTTCAAAGAGAATTGAATTGGGACCATTCTTTATCTAAATAATGAGGTCTAATAAATATTATAAACAACAACAAAAAAACCCCCCAAAAACCCAACCAAACTAAACCAAACCAAACCAAACCAAACAAAAATGAATCAAACTTTTTTTCTTATTACCATGTAATTTTGAGTGACTATCAAAATTGTTCTCTTTTCAAATTCCATGACTGGGAGGTTCACAAGATAGGTAAAATATCCTTATAAATCTTGATTGCTAGAGTGTGCTAATCACTTTGCACTTGTCTTTCTCAGATGTCAGTCAGTGATAAAAGCAGGACAAGTAACTTTAGACATTGGGCAACAGCAATGTGTCTGTGTGTCACTGCAGACCAGTCTGGTGCAATAGTGGCAGAGTCTCTAAAAGATCCCAGACACTGGAAGTTTCCTAAATTCTATCTGTGGATAGAATTCTGTCTATGCCATCAGTTCACAGCTAAAGAAAACAAGTATAGTTCATGAAACTCTACTTGAGAGTCACAATCTTGATAAGGAATAAAACCTTTGGTTTGAATAGAAAACACCAGTTTATTGAAATAGTCTGTTCAGAAGGAAAAGTCACCCTGAAAAGCCTCCATTCACAATCATTTGCAAGAGGTTTTGTAATTGCTTATTATAAAGAAAGTAATTATTTTTTCTTATTGCAAGATCTTAAGAGTAACTACTCCAAGCTTAAAGGAAATATGCATGCTCTAATTATTTCAAGTGATTTTTTTAGGAACTGAAATGTTTTGCTTGACAAATATTTACTACTATTGGACTGAAAGAAAAATGTTGAAGTCCAGCTTCTACAGAAATGGTTTTTAAAAAATTTCCATTGGCTCATACTCCATTGTCCTCCTTACAATAGAGTGCTATAACACAGCTCCCATCACACTTCTCATTGAGACTCCACTTATTACAGTAAGTGCCTGGCTGATTATTTCATGCTAGCAGCACATTGCACTCGCTGTTCTTGAACTGGCACTGGCAGTTCACTGTCAGGTTAGGAATGAAGGGAGCCCTAAATTGTCTGATATGTGTTCATACACACAGAAATTGCTTCTGCCCTCAGTTTGAGTGTCTCAGTAAACTCGGGAGCCCGCTTGGCTTCAATGAGGAGAAAACTGCTAAATTATTCTTAAGGGTGATGTGCAGCTGCTCAGTTTGGAAATCAGCTCCTTTCCCTGCAGGGCCTGCAAAGCCCAGCTGTGTCAGCCTGGGCACAGCTAACACAAGGGAAAAGCAGCACTCTCCCAGGGTGGGAGGATGGGGGCAGTGCTAATCACTTTGTATTTTAGAGACATCTCCTGGTTATCATCTCAAATGTGCTATATCTTCATTTAAAGTGGGATAAATCATCCTGTGTGGCATTGCTGCAGATCACAAGGCCAGCCGAAACACAGGATGGATATTTTTCATATCTCTTTGTAAAAAAGAAGAAAAAGCCAAAATAAGCACCCCTCCAAAAAAGCCCTCAACAAAATAAAACACAAACCTAATGAATCAAACAAACAAAAAATTCCTAACAAAGCCACATAAGAAAAACTCCACTCCATGACTCTCATGACAGCTTGAATATCCTCTGCAAAATTTCCAGTACCACCTTCTCTCTGATAAAGAGCAACTGATCTATGGCTTGAGAGATAATTGACTCTGGATACTAGTCAGATTGGGTTTTTTTCACATAACAATACCAGACTTCAGTTTCTGAGTCATTTTCTAGATGGTAATTCAATATTAAATGTGTTTGTAAAGAATCTTTAAATATCTCTTTCTGTAGATAAGTTTTCTACTGTCTCCTAATCCCCTAGTAAGTAAAAGGAGCCAAGATAAAAAATGTAGGATATTGTCAATGCTTGTAATGAAAGGGAAGTGGGCAGAAACAGGAAACAAACTCTCAGCAAGGTGGCTGGGGCTCAGATAATTTTTTTTTGCCTGTGGACTTAGGCAAAACAAAGTTTTTTTCTCTGTTGAATATCAATGAAAGTACAGAAAGAGCAAGCATCAGTAACAGTGCATTTTTTCTGAATACACATGCCATTATCTGTAGGTGATGAACAAGTTCATCTCTTTGTCTAATATTAACTGAGGAGTATTTGGTCAACAGTTTCATTGCTGTTCTTTCAAAACATGATTCATTCTCCCTTAATCTTCACTAATTATGGTTTGCTTATTCTTTCCCTAACTTAAAATATGTTGTTCACTTCAAAGCAATTCTTTTTCAATGTTATATTTTTGACTACAGTACATGTGTGTTTACATCATGAACCCTGCAGAGCTGAGGCATAATTCCTCGAGGTGTAATTCATATATACATTCAGTCTTTCTCCTTCTGTAGATTTCAAGAATTTTATCCTGTGTCCAAAGCAAACAATCTTTGTGCTAGACAGTGGTAGAAATATGGGAAGAAAAGAAAGGTGGTTATTCCCTCTCTGCATTGATGGTCACTGCCTCTATCATATAGCAAATAGCTCCCATTTCAGCTCCATTCTCATAGCTGGCAAATCATATTTCTTTGTCTCCTACTGATTCAAAACATCCACAGTGTTCAACAGAAATTTAAATGCCTGTGCAGGTCAAGTCTGCACCAACTCTGAACTACAAGATAAGGAATCAGCAGGTTACAAGCAGTTACAGCATTATAAACATTTCTGCAGGCAAGTCACTGGCCCAGGTTCCTAAAGGATTATAATAGGCAGATACATTCATTATTAAGACATCAAAATAAAATATAGCATTCCAACTTGCAAATATTGGAAAGTTACTAATAACAAGTATTGCAGTGAAAATTTAAAAATTATTATCTTTTTGTAGGATTAACAAGCAGAGCTATTTATATATTCTGTTATTTGTTTCCTTTGGCAAACACAGACTTTGAAAAACTCTTCTGAACATACCAGGTGCCTTGGACACAACACATTTGAATGTAAAAACAGCAGAGGTTAAAACCTATGCTGAACTATTTCCACTTTTTATGTGAGATTCATCTTTTAAAACCATAGTCAGTTTTAAAAGATGAATCAGTACAAAAACAGTACAAAAACACAGGAACTGTGACTGAAGTTACCCTATCTGTGCATCTCTTTTAACTTCTACGTAGCCACAAAGGCAATGGATCTGGATGCTGGGGAAAAACACTGTGAACAAAAAGCCATTTCCCTGGTACTTGGGCTGTGTGCAGTTTAAGAGTCTTCCACACAGATCAATATTGGACCACATTCACTCATCAAGTCAGGATGAAGAATAACTCCTAAAAATTTGGTAGATGCTAGAAACTAGGAGAGAGATAGGAGAGGATAGTAAAAATTCATGCATATTGAGATGAATCAATTTGTGAGCTAGGCCATTGAAACCAAGATCAGGAGTCTAGAAATAAGGTTTTGAGATGAGGAGATAATTCCTAACAATGAGTAATACTAGAAACACGACTTCTTTTCAGCTTTAGAAACAAGATAGGTGACTTGTGTACTTCATGCAATTATCCTTAGAAGACAGTGCAGAAAGCAAATGAAGTGGGGAAAGGTAGAGCAAGAGTAAGTACATGAAAACAGACAATTCAGCTGAGAAATTTGATTTTTTTTTTTTAAGTAGACTTGTAATAAATGTTTTCAGAATAAGTTAAGACAGCTGCTATTTCTCATGGTTCCAAAGGTTTTCAGTTCACAACTGCACATTCTTTTGGAGCACAGGCTTTATTCAGCTGAGTTGTTTTTATCAAGGGAAGAGTTCCAGTCTATGCTATGAGTGATATACAGACATCAGACTGGATGATGTGTCTGTGCCTGAAGATCTGGCACTGTCTATTTTGAGGGTTTATGGAGGACATAGAAGTTGGTTTGTTTGGGGCTTTTATGTTTAGTTGATTTTAATTTTGGAGATTTTTTGTTTGTTTGTGGGAGTTTTTGTCTGTGTATGTTTTGTGTGTTCTGTTTTGTTCGGGGCTTTTTTGATAGCTGCCAAATACAGCTTACAACCTTGCAGGGTTATTAATTAATTAGATATCATGGTATGTTAAATAAACATGGAAATATTTTCCTACAGCAGCTGTCATGTCCTTCCATCACAACCAAAACCACATTTAGTGCATGAGGTTTTTTTCTATTACAACTTGATTTTTCTGAACTAATAATAAAGCAGATTTTTCACTGAAAATCTCAGAACAATAGAATTACCTAATTCAAGTAAGAAGTAAGTTGATCTGGCTTTTCACTCAGAAGAATCTGTTCAGCTAGAGCTGAATCCTATACTGGAAACTTTTTACAGCTAAAATGATGTCTTCATACCACACCAGCAGCATGCCCTGGTATATTTCTCATATGCTGACATCACTGCACTTCTCCACGTCAAATCATCCCATCTCTTGCACTGGAAGTTGCACAAATCTTAGCAGAGTTTTGCTATAACAGTGCAACTCACTCCACTTGTGCTATCTTGTCAATGACTGCTTCCACAAAGTGCATCATCATCCTGAGCTGAAATTTTTTCACAGTACAGAACAGTACAGAACAAAGGGCTCATTGTTTCATGTCAAAAGGTGTTGAGTAATTTGCTTGGACAAAATCAAGTAGGTCAGACTTGATCAGACTGTGGAACAAAATCAAAACCACACCTGAAATGTTGCCCACAAATCTTTGTCTATAACAGAACTCAGAGGCAGCTCAGTTCAAACACAATGAGGACAAATGCCTGGCTGATCTTTTAGGGTCAGCAGGCAATATGGCCTTTCATGTTTCCTAGGACGTGTAAAGATTCTTAGGCAAAAGATGGCCTTTAGGAAGAGTTTGAAAATGTCCACAGAAGTTGCCTTCCAGAAACAGGATAAGAGGATAATGCTTTTTCTTGTTTAGAAGGGAATGACAAGCCTGTGTTGTATCCCAGGGACTGCTACTGGAGCTCAACACTTTATTATCCTTCTTCATCACTAAGGACTCTGCCTACAGACCTGGAACTTTAACATGGCCACTACAAAGGGCTACTTTCTCAGAAATACTTGTATTTCCTGTACAAGAGCATAATGTCCTTCTAAATTAAATAGGACACATCCTGGAAGAAGTTTCTCTCCTTTTAATATGTTTACAAAGAAAGGTCTTTGTGTTGCTTGGTTTTGTTCCCTTTTGAAACTATTTTATTTCCCATCTTGAAAAAACTTTAAATGTCTGAATAGGGAAACTATAGATAAAATGATCTACTGTAGATCACAAAGTTCGATTGATATACATACATATTTCTGTCCTGATGCCTGTGAAACAACTTGCAAACTGTTAAAAAACATTCAAAGGACAAATTCCATTAGCTCTAGGAATTCTTTACAGTACCAACATGTGAATATTTTTTTCTAGTTATGGTGCTGTCCACTTTCATATTTAGGAATATATCTAGGTTGTTGAATATGTTATTAATATAAACAACATCCAGAATTTTTTTGCCATATTGATCTTGTGTCTTATCATAGGAATTAGCCAGCTTTACCAGACTTTTTTCATCTCTTTTACCAGATATTGAAACGTTTTGTTGCACATTTTTTTTTTATAAATGTCTATTGCATTTAAAGAAAAATATCTTAGGAATACAACTGCTTCTAATAGCTGATTTTTCTTGGGGAGAGTAAAAGAATTGGCAACATTTTGGAAATACAGAATAATCTAAATAATTTAAAGTTGCTTATGCTAAAGTTAATAGTATAAAGGACATTTTACTGAAATTAGAATTACCTCTTTTTCATAAGGGGAATGTATTAAAAAAATAAAGCCTCCAAGTTCCTATTAGAACTGTAACTCCTGGATAAGTACCACATCTGCCTTGTGTAGTTTAATTTACTGATGATTTTACTTTTTTTTTTTCCTCAGGAAAACATAGTATTTATTCTTATAATATGACATATCACAATATTACAATGATTATCCAGTTGCTTTATGTATGGTCATAATACCATCTGCTTTGCAGCTAGCCTTCTTTTGCGTGTGTGCCATCTGGAACATCTATCTATATTCTAATTATTGTACAGATGAGATTTTTGTTTTTACAGAAACACCATATTGGCTGTATCCTTCATCGATTTCTTAATTTAAAAAAATACAATGCAAAATAATGTAGAACAGAAGCAAAAACTTGGCATCTTAAATTAGTTCTAGCTGTCTGATTTTCCTCTGCATTTCTCCTAAGAAATGAACCAAAACCAGAAATCTAAATGTATTTACAACTACTTTGCTGTTTATTTTAGGAGAAACAGGATCTGGGTTTTAAGTAAGATGACATAGCCCTTTTAGTTTCAAGTAGTTTGGTGGCTATATTTATATATATCAAATTTTCCTACATTTAATTTAATCCAGTTCTCCACCATTCCGTGCAAGTATAAAAACAAAAGTTGAAAATGCTCCTAAGACCCTCCTCAGTCATTTGCATACATTTGCCTCACACAGACCATCAGCTTTTACATTGTTTATTCATAGCAAAAATATCATTAGGTTAAGAGTCCATAACAAATCCATTATGTCTCAGAGTTCCTGCAGGAGGGAGATTTGGCAATAACTTGCAGGGAGGGGCAGACAGTGACTCTGCAACAACAAAGGTAGCACAGTGTGGCTGTGTCACCTCCTATGCTTTTTAAAGCTTTTTCTAACTTTTCTCTACTTTTCTCTTTCTTTCTCTTTGCCTCACTGTCTTAGGTTCAATGCGAAATGTATTCTTTTCCCATCTGTTGAAACCAGTTGGGGAGGTGTTTATCTCTTCTGTGACCCATTCCTCATAACTCCAGGGCAGAGGGGGCAGGTGCCTTCTGTCAATGGGCCAGCTGTTAAAAACCAGGTGGGGCAGTGTTCTTGTCTCTTCCAGGACCCATCCTCCTTCCGGGGGGATATCTGCTGTTAATGGGCCAGTGAGGCTCACTGCATGACTGATAAAATTACATCATCCCATTGGGAGATGCTCCACCCAGTGGGAGGAGCCAAGCATTCCTACCTGGATTAAACCTGAGCTTCAGAACACCAGGACAGCCTGTTTCCACTGGATTCCAGAGGAAGAGCAGAGCCATCTCGCCACCACTGGACTCTTCTCCATCAGAATCACTTCTGTCATTCCAGGAGGACTTAATTGGACTGCTCCCAGCACCCTGACCAACAGGGTGTCAGGTTGTATTTTGACTCTATCAGTGTTTCTAGGATTCTTTTGCTTGCTTGTTTTTTTGTACTACTATATTTATATTTTTTATTATTCCTAGTAAAGAACTGTTCTTCCTATTCCCATATCTTTGCCTGAAAGTCCCTTAATTTCAAAATTATAATAATTCAGAGGAAGAGGCTTTACATTCTCCATTCCAAGGGAAGCTCCAGCTTTTCCCTGGCAGACACCTATCTTTCCAAACTAAGACACTCACTTACTATTAAATAAAAAGATACCATTTTTTTGGCATCAACATTTAATCTCATTTTGTTCTTACCTCACTTTTTGGGAATGTTTTGAACCTTCAAAGCCCTTTCCATTTTATTCACAGAGACAGTTTTCTTTGCCCTTCTGTGTTTAAAAGAGTTCCTGATAGCCATACCAACAGGTTAGCAGGGTCTGCACTCTTGCCCAGGAATGCTCCGGGGCATGTCTTACCTAATATCCAACCAGGACCTTATTGCACCTTGGTACCATTCCAGCTGGGGACCAGTGCTTTGCACCTGAACAGTAGGAGAAAGGGAAAAAACAGAGAGATGAAGTGGGATTCTTCCTGGATCCTGGATCTCAAAGAGAAAGGCATGAGAAATGGCATGATAAAATACCAGTTTTAACAAGGTAGAATAAAAAGAACATAGATAGCAAGTATAACTTTACTTTGCTGGGAACCCCCCTTTTATGCAGTATTGGGAACCCCCTGGGTGGATTTTTTATGGCACAATGAATGAATAGATACTGTCTGTAGAGAGCCTCCTTCCTCTTCCCATATTGTGCCTTTGATTAGGTGTTACAAGCAAAACTACTTCTCTATACTTCAGATTTTCCTTCCAAAAATCATCACACCTGTTAAGGCTGAGAAGAAACTACTACTTATTTCATTTATTTCCAAAATGGGGATGCCTCTGGTACATCAGGTCTGTGAGACGCACTCTACACCATCCCTTAATAATTATGTAATACAAGGGCATCAGCACAAGTGTGTTGAAATTCCCAATGCTTAGCATAGATGTAGGAATACTTGGAAGCTTTGTATAAAAACCCATATGAAAAAACATATAAGTATGGTCAGTTTGCACAGAATGCCTATTTTCATTCATATTTTATTGCATTGAGAGTACTTTGATGATACAGATAAATGAAACACTAGAGAACTCTATCTGGAAATCAAAGGATTTCTTTTTGTTTCTAAAAATTATGTTCCTGGAACATTTTCAAATATCACATAAAACACCCTTCTCAAAATAGGAAATAGTCCAACATTACAGTAATTTTCTGGTCCAAAACCAGCTAGGCTTCAAATTAGGACATTAAATTTCAGGTGAAGACTGGAAAAATTATTTCTAACAGTACTCTGCCTTTCTTTTCTTTTTTTCTTTCTTTTTTTTTTTTTTTTTAAGCTATTGCAAGAGAATAATCAACATCCAGATATGGATGTTTCTTAGTCCAGTCTATGCTGAGAAAAATCAAAATGAGGCTGTGTTAAATTACTAATCTTTCATTCCAGTCTCAGCCCTACCTTAAGTAATTTTGAGAAGACTCATTTGTAATAATTAACAACTTTCCCTTTAGGATGAAAGGTGGGGCTCATAATTAATCACTGATATGAGAAGCACAAAAATTTTAAAATCACTTAATAATAGGTTTAGGGTATACTATACATGACTGCCACATTCAATATTTATTTTACTTCCCCAAAGCTTTGATGTATTTTGTAATACAGAGGATTTCTAGCTGCAGCTACAGCAAATACAATAAGTACATCACTGCTTTTTACATTTGTGTTTCTTCAGGTGCCTAAATGAGTGCCCTGTCAGAGGCCAGGCACCTGCCCACAGACCTTTCCAAGAATATTCCTAACAGCTCCATCGTAAGAGCAGGGAGCCAAGCCTGCATTTGGACAAGTGAAACATTTTTTCCAAGGGTATGAATGCATAAGATAAAGGTGGTTTCACTACCATTGTCCATACAGAGCTTTACTATTTGTCACTTATTGCACAGAGAAGCTCCTCTCCTGCTAGCACATAGTAATTAACAGGAAAGAGGAGAGCAAGAGACACTTCTCAAAGAAAAGAACAATTTAAACCACACTTACAATCACTTTCATTATAATCAACATTTTTATCTAAAAGGTAACTTGCAGTTTGAGATCATCTGTGACCTTTAAGAATATCATCATGACTACGTGTTTAAAATATATATTGCACTGAGTAGGGCGTCCAATTTACTTAGTCTGGTTTTCAACTTTGTACAAGATTTTTCCTTGTGTTTGCAACCTAAGTTTTCTGTCTTTCACATTAAATTTTACATAGTAGTTAAACCTGAAATAAAACCATGAGAATAAAATGCATCAGGTAAAATCATAAAAAATTCTCTTAAACTGAAATGCTGAAATACACCATCAAATATGCTAAAGGCTCTTGCTTCCCCTAGCATAATATTGCTTGCTTTAAAATTGTTCTCTTCTGGCAAAAAAATCAATAAAATACAGAATTTCTTTAATTAGATGGAATTTCAAATTAAGCGTTTTATCCTTTTAGATTTAAAATCATTATGAAGGTAGGGAAAAGCCTAGAGAAATTAATTCAGTGGAGAAATTATAGACAAATTGCAAGATGTTATTTAATTCTCAGTTAATTAGGTACAATATTCTCTATTTTTTCCCAGACTGAATTGTGCAAAGTGATTCTAAAAAATCTGCAGCTTACATAACTCTTCAGTAAAAGACCAGCTCTTGATTCAATACATACAGAGACAAGTTAAGCAAAACTAAATCTATCACTGAACTTAAAAGAACTATAAAAGAATTAAAAGGCCAATGTAAAACTTTTTAAAAAGGCTCAGACCAATGACCCTGATTCATTTTTTAAGTAAGGAGAACTTCTTGCATATGACCTTAGCTTATAACTCTTTTATGACTTAGGATTTAATTGAGCCAGTAATTCCTAAAAGTCTAAATTATTTCCTCCCTACACCCTTTTAATACTCAGTCTCTCCTTCCTCAATAATATATCCCTGTCATTCATAGTACTGAAAATAGAATTTAAGTGGTTATTTATAGCCAGTATTCATCTATTTATGGAGAGATTAGGTAATGTTTGAATGATGGAAGTATCTAAGTAACCAGGGCTTCCTCAAGGATTTAAAGTAGTAGTAAAAGCAGTCTCCAAGTCATTAGTGATTATTTTCCACGACTTGGACTGTAGCTGATGGAGCACAGGTCAGGAGAAAACAAAACTTTGTCTTTAAAATTTAACAGAGGGAAAAAAAGAAAAAAAAACAAGAACCAAACAAAAGAGCACAAAAAAATCATAGACCTGTCAGGCTCACTTCAGTATCCAGAAAGATACTGGAGAAGATTAAACAATCCATTTACAAAGCCTTGAAAAAACAACGTGACAAGAAGCAAGGTCAATGGAATTTCCCTCTTTGACAGTCTAAGTGGATCAGGGGAAGAAGTCATAAACTACACGACATTCTTAATGAAGTTCGGGAAATATAGTGATGATGAAATTATTATATGCTCTATGAAGGGAAAAAAAGGACCAAAAAATAATCAAAATATTTGGGGATACGCACAAACAATCCTCTGGTTAGTCTTCTCAGTGTGACATCAAACAGGGTTCTCTGGGTTCAGGCCTCATCGATAGTTTGTGGTAGTGCCTATTTTCATATGGAGAGCACACATTTCAAATGTTCAGATTATGCCCTTTGTGCAGCAGGAAGTTTTGGAAACAAGTGAGCAAACCTCATTCTGTGACCTATTAAGTGTTTGTCTGGTGTCAGAGGCACAAGTTTGTTATTCTACTCTCTATTTCCCACAGCACTTCAGCTTGTCACCTTTTGGGGGTCATGCTTTAAAAATGTGGGCAAATTAAGGGGGGGCATAGAGAAAGGAAACAGAAACATGAGATTTAAAAGATGCTACATTAGAAAAAGTTAAAAAAAAAAAATAGATGTTTCTACTCTTCTACTCTTCAACTATTACTGTTGAGGAATGCAAGAATGGGCCGGGAAGGGAGATGTGATTAATGACAGCACTGTTCTAGTCAGTAAAATGTTTTTATTGAGACTGCGAAGAGTTTTTCCTCCGAATTCAGGAAGGTTTTGTCAAAGAGTAATGAGCTTTTGCTCCAAGAGAACATAGACTGCTGGAGTCGTTCACACATTTCACCATAATTAGTTACCTCGAAAAGCTGAGCAATCCCTGCCAATAAACAGCTCTTCAAAGGGGTTGGATTTATGTTTGAGACTGACAAAATCAGGGGAATTAAAAACCAAACAAGCAACATTAGTTATATGAAACAATGTAGTGTTTCCTGGACCCTTCTTTTAACTGAATTAAATTTAACTGAATAAAATTAAATTAGAAAGGCAAGTTTGGAGATTATTTTACAGCTGGAAATAAATTTAAAAAAACCCAAAACTATTTCACTTGGCTGTCATCAGGACTACATATAACTAAGAAAAGTAACATTAAATTTATTGGAATTATGGAAAGAGGGAAATACTGATTTCTTCCCAAGATATTTCATCACCTCATAAAAAGGGATAAAAAATGCAGATATAATTGCACACATACTTGACTGGGAAATGCCTCTTTGTCACTACAAGAAAGATAAATGCCCTAAAATATGCTAAATGTATCAAGAAAGATAAAAGCTGTGACTATGGTGGGAACTTTATCATCTTGACTACTTCCCATCTCGAATTACTCACTTTACAGAAACTGTTTCAGCAAATGAAGCAAAGTTAGGACTTGAGTCAAAGATCTGCATATCACATTCATTGTCCATGAGGCATATAAATTAAAGATTAAACACAAATACACCTTCATTACACTTTTTCTGCAGTAGTCTGTAAAGTAAGTAAAGTAAGTAAAACAGAAGTAAAGTAAGTAAAACAGAATTGTACCAATGGCCTGATGCTTTTGAAGATGTAGACTGCAGAATAAAAAAAAAAAAAAAAAGCAAACAAACAAAAACCAAGCAATTAAAACAAACAAACAAACAAACAAACATCTCCCAAACAACAAAACTAGAAGTCAGACCAATAAATGTTTTTAGAAAATGCTAATAGATATCAGGAGCAAATTATATCCTTAACCACCTTTTGCTTCTGCTTAAATGATTTCAACTCTTCCAGTAAAATAAAACCATGTTCTTCTCTGAACGAATTAAACAAACCACACTGATAAAATTGTAAGAGAAGAAATATTCAAATAGAAAGTATGACACCTGCAAAAAGTCATAAACACAAAATAATGAATTTAATTCTCTAGTAATGGAAATGTTCAAATAAAGACCAAATGGGGTAGATTGGGCTCCTTATGTTTAGCAATTAATTTTATAATTCGGCCATAATAAAAATCAAAAATTTTATAAAAAGATTTCATTTTCTTTATTATCCACCATAGAAAGTATTTTATCTCCCTCTCCCTTCTTCTTTCCTTGCAACTATAAAGGTGCTACAGGCTATTTTAATTCTTTCCAATTTTCCCACTTCCATAATATAACACACTTATTTCTGATTTTCTATTTCCTCATGCATTTTAAGTAATTATTTCACGTCTCCCTTTAAAATCAGAACTGCCAGAATATTTACTGATTTTTGATCCATTCCAGTTTTGCAGTTTTCAGTCCATTTTAATTTGAGAAACTGATTACAAACACACAGACACATAACTATAACTGAAAAATGTTTATTTTATATTTTAACAAAGGGATGCACAGAGCAGTTGGCAGGAGTTGTGTTCTGTGCATGCTGCAATTCTCAGTAAGGATGAGAGTTATTCACCACCAGCTGTTTATGGTGCACTGATGATTGTGGGCCAATTGACCAGGGATTATTTCTTCCTCCCTACTCTGAGGTGAAGTGTTTACACATTCTCTGAATATTGCTGATGAGGAGTCCCCTGGGAGAAGGCTGGAACTA
Source organism: Acrocephalus scirpaceus scirpaceus (assembly GCA_910950805.1). Taxonomy (NCBI): domain Eukaryota; kingdom Metazoa; phylum Chordata; class Aves; order Passeriformes; family Sylviidae; genus Acrocephalus; species Acrocephalus scirpaceus. The sequence continues at coordinate 7,637,877 of OU383774.1, read as the reverse complement.
TGCTGTAATCAGATTGTTTCTGAAGTTTTTTCTGAATATTTGTGATTTGGGTTTTTAATTCTGACCTGCATGCTGTAGTTTTCTAAATCATTGGAAAATAGACATCACACGGTATGGCTTATATAGCTAAAAGAAACTAAAATAAATCTATTAATCAGTCTATCTATCTATATCTCTCAAACAAGTCCACAGGAAATAGTCATCAAATTAAATCAGTCTTAAGGGCCTCCTTCACATAAGAGATATTGGAATACATCCTCTGGTAGCAACAGAATTGTGCTTTCTTAGCTGTGGAACAGCATGGTAAAATCCATCCTCTCTCCATGTAATAGCCACAGACCTCAGAACAGTTATTTGTAATCTACATCATAGCCATTGAGAGAATTTATCCATTCATCCATAGAAAATTAAGTAAATCAACCCCATCTCTCCAAAAAAGATAAAATCCCTGGAAATAAATTTATCTATAAGAATATTTCCAGCCATTAGTAAGAAAAAGATACTGAGGAGATGAATTTTTAAAAAATAATCAAATTAGAATAGAAGGAAATTAAATGTAAACCCCATTACTATTAGAGCATAATAAAGATACTATCAAGTCACTAAAGGCTTAATATTGATTCCATCTCTAGAAGGCCATATACTTTGTATACTTTGTATATTTTCTTATACTTTAGTCCATATACATTGTATATAGAATTAACTTCCTAGAAAATACATTTAACAGTGTAGCAAAACTAGTAAGATGTCTGGACCACACCAAAAGCAGCCATGCTTAGGAAGAGATTTTTATATTTCTTTTTGTATAACTAAGCCAGCAACTAAGAAGTACTTTTTAAAAGAAAAAATAAAGAAAAAAAACAATATGGGGGGTGCAAGTAAACTATAGCAAATTTGAAAAGTAAGTAATTAAAGAAAGGTGTCTAACTAATATAACTAATGTGGTATCAGTTTTCCTCAATTAGTAGAAAGAAATACAATTACAACTTTCTAAAGAACCTGAGCATAAACAGACACATAAAATATATTTATAATGAAATTTTTCATGTGTATCTCCCTTATTCCCACTGAGGAACACCTTACTTACAAAGGCTGGCGTTGTGCTGGGACAGAAGAGCCTAAAAAACTCTCTAATGTTATTTGTAGCTCTAAAAAAGAATACAGGAGGCAGAAACAATAAATGAGTTTGTAACCCATACTGAGTAAAATTCTGCATGGATCAGCAACAGAGCTGTATGGGTTTATGTGTCTTTGGATGTGATCCCCATACCTCACATAGACTTCCACGTGTAACTTAAAGAAATATTTACTCCAATTTTTCTATATTTTTCTTTTTTTCTTCCTCCTCCCCCATGCTCACATTCAAGTCTGGTGCAAAGCAGACTAATGGTCTGAAATGCAGAAGCCAAGGGGAGATGAAACAGAAATTTATTCAGCTTTATTCAGATAATTCCTGCTGAGTTTATTCATCTGGTTTTAGGTGCACAATGCTAAACCTGGCAGGCAAATCCACAATGGAAAGAACAAAAGCAGCAGAAGCCTCAATGAAAAGGAATAAGGATGTAGAAGGGGAAGAAAGCATGGGAAGGGAGGTCCAAAAGAACCCCAAACAATACATTTTTACCTTCCTCAAAAACCCCACATTATTCCGTGGCATTGAATAATCAATAGTCAATGAGCACCACTGCACAACCAATGCACACCAACTGATTGTGGCCAGAGGTGTGGCTTCCCTCCCTAATTGAGTCATTCTCCTGTAAAATTAATGCTGTTCTGTTTGTTAATAAACTGGATGATTATGACACATTTTCCTTGTATCTGTCACCAATATTTTTGTCAGAAAGTCAGTTTCAGAAGTGAAACTTTAAGAAAAAAAAAAAAAAAGGCTTTCTCATTGACAATTCTTCTGAGGAAAAAAAATCCCTAAAACAGCAAAACTCTGAGCTCAGATACTCAGAATAAAATCTTCTTGAACAGACACTCTTATGGAAGGCACTGGAGTTGTTCAAGGAGTCAGATGTGTCTCAGATGAGTAAACTCACATTGTAAAAGGTAATCAATGTGCAGTACGTAGGCTAAGGCTGTTATACAAGTACTGGATAGAAAAACAGTTTCACTGCTTGCATTTGTGTTCACTCTGGAGCTGTTTGCAGTGCCTGGGAGAAACCCTTCAAATATTTGTCTTCAAAGTTTTCCCATTGTTTCCCCTTAAATCCTCCCTCATTCTCTGAAGATGTTGCACATGTTGGCCACAGAACACAGCCCTCATTGCCTGCCATGCTGACTACAATTTCCCACTATTCCCAGGTCTCATCTTTTATGGGTGCAGAGTTTAGGCCCGTCTACAGCTCCACAAGTTTGCACAGCCTTGTCACAGAATCATTAAAGTTGGAAAAAATCCTCCAAAATTATTGAGTCCAACCTTTGACCAGTCACCACATTGTCAGCTACAGCTCAGCGCTGAGTGCCACACCCAGTCACTTCTTGAATATTTGTGACTCCACCACCTCCCTGGGGCAGCCCATTCCATTGACAACCCTTTCAGTGAAAATATTCTTCCTTCTTACACAACTGCAGAGGCTTACAGGTTAAATTCTACACAGAAATGATTCCTGTGGCAGAGTCAACCACCACTTCACCAGGGGAAAAAGGAAAAAAAATAAGTGAAAAAGGCTTAGGAATCTTTAAGGATACCTAAACCACAGCTTATTATGCTGCTGCAAGTAGTAAATTTCAGCATGGTCTCTATCAAACAGCTGTACGTGAACCAGTGGTTGATTATGGAGCCCTGAGGTTATGAAGCCCCTAAGTCTTCTATTCTTACAGCTAAAAAAATGAACTCAAATTCAAACCCTGTTTTTTAATGAAATCATTGGTTGCAGTCCCAGGGAAGTTATGAGATTATTATTAAAAGGTGTGCTCCATGCTAGGCAAAAGATTGAGAATACCTTTCCTTGCAAATAAGGTTATGAACTAGACATATGGGTTATATCTGAGACTCCAAAGGAAATTTTGGCCTCCCTGAAGGTAATGGAATCTCATCGTTTTATAGAATGACATTTATTATAAAATGACATTTATAATAAAATACCATTGTCATGTTAACAATATTTTATTTCCCATCACCGATCTTCTTGAAAAAGTCACTTCACCTTTCTAAACACCCTATTCTTGAGCTATAAAATAAAGATAATAACGAATGACTTCTCTTTGTGAGGTATTTTTAAAATTATGATAAAAATCACTGTAAGTCTGCATTCTCAGGAATACAGACTTCACTTCTGCATGTCAAATATATGGCACCCAATTGACACCACAATGCTCTTCAATAGAAGATTGGTTCTACACTAACGGAAAATGAAGAAATAAATTATATGATTATACTGAAGTTTTATAGTTCTGCATTCATTTGCAGTAGTTAAAGCTTGGCCATTTATCCTGGCAATGAAATAGATATTTAAAAGTTCTATTAAGATGAGAACAAAATCTGGCTAGCACAAATGACTGATCTTAAAGTTACATTCATTTCTATCAAGGAGTGATATTTTTATGGTCCATTCTCCATCGACACTTTGGCAGGTGTCAGAATAATAGCATTGAGCATCAAGGAATTCCCAGAGCTAAGATTCTCAGCAGATGTAAATCAGCAGAGCTAGAATGCATTAGAGTCACGAGAAATTATATCACCTCAGAATGTGCTCTCAGGTATCTGCTATCCCCACTAAAATACCTCTCGAGTCAGCAGTGTGCACTGTTATCACTCCAATACCATTCTGTATTGAGTCTTAAAAGTCATGTGCTAAGCCTGTGAATCAATGCAAAATCCACCAGACTAGAATTGATTAAATTATTGTGATGAGTTTGCAAATTTTCTGCATTTTGTGTCTAACATTTTTGTTGTCTTACATTTTCTGTGTGGCCTCTTCTGCTTTTAATTAAAAGTACATCAGTTTTATCAAGTTCTAAACAAAAAAATGGCATTTGCAAGTGTACTTTGGGGACAGAAGGCACAATCTGAAGATATTACAGGCTTCAGCAATAACATTGGAGGGGAAAAAACAAAACCCACCACCTTCTGGATACAAAGCAACAAAGGTTTTTTCTTTATAGAAGCCTTTTTTGTGCTTTCAGGACCTGGCTGCCCACACCCAAGTGCTGCACAAGTTCCAGGAGCTGTGAGATTGGCCTGTAAGACTGCTCATCTCTAGATGTTGGAAGTGATTTTCACTCACTGTCTCTGTGGGGTTCACAGATGGCATCACACAGCGGCCTCATTCCCCAGAACAAAGCACAGGAGACAAGTGCCATGAGTTCAGAGCAGGGCTCTGGCTCCTGGGGCACAACCCAATGCAGATCAGTGGCTCTGAGAGCAGCATCCCAGATCCCATCACAGACCACCACAGGAAAATGTAAACCTTCATGAGTACTTGGTAGGTAGCCAGCACAGTGAACAACTTTTCCTTGTTACATTTATTTACTGTAATGCCACACAATGTATTTCTCTCCCTAGTTAGCATTGCTTTCCTGTAATTAAACTTTTGGTTTCTATAGAGAGATGCTGTAGCTATGAAATTTATAATTAAAAATGTTGCCACCAAATTGCAGATTGCAGCTACATCCATGCATCCTTAATGGATCCCATAGCTTTGGCAGTGTGCAATAGGAACAGATTTTCGAGGGAAAATGCCACAGAAGGTGAGAGAATAGAAAATTGCTTTGGTGTGGTAGATATATCTGCAAAACAAAGCCCACCACTGCACAAACCACCAGCTAAACGCTATAAACCATGCATTACAGCTCTTCTGTTGATATTCCGAAAATAATTATGATTGTGAGCTGTCAGAAAGATTCACTGCACCAGTTATGTTCATCACCAGCTGACAACCTACCTAGGCAAACCCTTTTAAAATCTGAGCCTCCTACAACGCTAATGAGCATTAAAGAACAAAATATATAGCTCCCATGAGTCAGAGGCACAGCATCATAGCTTACCCCTGCTATAAACAGTAAATCTTTACATATGCCTATTGGCAATGATGCTCCACAAATGTCAGCACAGACCCTTGCTTTCCAACTCCATCAGTAACGCTCCCCTTCATTACATTTACAATGTGAAACCTAAAATCAGGCACACCAGCAGAGAGATTTAAGCGTGTTTTACACAGAGAGGTTTTTCTCTTGGGGTAAGAAGAAGTAGGGTGGTACAAAAAGGGTTTTGTATGACTTTCAAGCATGGAGAGCCCTGCCTGAAGATTTCTAGGTTTTTCTCTGAGCACTGTGCTACTGTTCGTTTCCAGTGAAAGGGGATTTTGTTTGTTTTGGTTGGGTTTTTTTGTTGTGTTTTCTGTTTGGTTGTTTTTTTGGTTTTGTTTTGGGTTTTTTAGAAAAATTGGCCACGGAACTCTGCCACAGTCTCTATCATATTCCATTTTGCAAAGCAGCCATTTGTCACCCTGTCATATGTGCCACAAGATCTCATTGAGGTGTCATGCCCTCAAAATCCATTCCTGCTTCCAGGAATGAGACACAATAAAACAGGAGTATATGCCTCTCAAGAAAGAAATTGTTTTGTTTGTCAGGACTGTTGAGAGCAGTAACTTCACTCGGAGGAGCACTCCCAGATTATTTTAGCACAGTTGTCACACACACAGATAAGCCCTGTGAAATATAGCTTTCGGGATCATTATTTGTACAGCATTTCAAAACAATTTGTCTTGACCTAGTGCTTTCATACATGCATGATACTTGGAACTCCTGGGTGCATCCCCAGGCCACTCAAAAACTGAAGCCTAGATAAACGTAGTAATCAGCTGTGAAGTACCATGTGAGGAATATAATTTCATTTAAATAAGACAGCAAACAGCTCATTGCTAAGTACAGTTTTCTAATAATGTACTAGAGAAAGAACAGGAAAAATGTTCAAATGATGAGAAACATTTCAGACTCCACTAAAAAGCTGAATTTCATTATGCAGATAAAAAAATATAAGTTGTGCATGCAGAAGCATATTTTATTTCTGTGCCCCCACCAGTGCTTTTCAGAATGGTTCCATGGAAATCTGCACTGTCCAAAGGGAGTTATAGATGGATTGCCGGCAGGAAAAACTTCAAGTGCAAGGTTAAAGTGGAAAACCTTCAACTGGTGGGAAAATCTTCTGGCATATAACAGAACACACATGCACTTTGGACCATTCTGAATCAATAAATATATACCTCCCAGTGATCTTTGGGCATGGACTGTCCCACATGCACTATTCTTACCTTCATGTCAAATTCCTGTGTCCTGGATTTTCTGTATATAGTTCTGACATAGGGTCCAAATGATGCTTGTGATCAATAAATAAGAATTGCACTGGGGAAGTTTTCCTGCCTTCAGAACCAGATGTTTGGGAGAGTTCTTTGCAGAAAATTCCTTACAAAACCACAGTTTTGATTGATGGGCATAGGAAAGAGGTGAAGAAAAATGGTAGCCATCCAAAACATCAAAGAGGAGAATTAGGAGCTCAAATTGAAGCATTCCACAGGAAGCAAATAGCAAAGAAACATCAAGAATGTTCACACAGGTCTGGTCTTCCTAACCACGGACACATGATTTGCCCAAAAGCTTGTCAAATAGATGAGATTACAGCACTGGTCTTGACAGCAGTGAGACAGCAACCTTTGGGACACAACAACTGGCTTTTTGGCTGACAACCCTTGGTAGCTGACCGACAAATTCTGGGTGCCCTCCAAACAGTCCATCTTGTAGCTTAATTTACCCTGTCTGGCAACAAATCAGAACTAGAGACTTAGACCCTGCTAGTCCTGTTCTTCTTCCAGTAGGAGAGGAGGATGCCCACTATGACTTGTGACCAGAAGGAATGGAGCAGAGTGGTGTCACAGGCCTCCACAGTAAGAGCTGGGATGGACTCACCAAAGCTCCATTTCTGTGATACCAATCTGTAGGAACCTGACATGTCTGGCAAGGCAATTTTCCAGAGAGAGAGGAGTTTGCAAGCACTTGGGCAGTTACTGAGGTTACTGCAAAGAAGGTGATAAATCTGTCTCTTGGTTTCTTTGGTCATACACCAATGTCTGAAAAGCATTCAAGGAGCAACAAAAAGAGATAACATGGAGCCTAGAAAAAGTATTTCCTTTCAGGGGTTTAACATTTTCTGAATTTTAATTTAATTAAATGCCTTCCTGCACTTCATCTGTTAAAAAAACTCGTATTCTCTGTTGTTGACTCCATTCATTCAAGTGGATCAAAAGAAGAAAAGAAAGTCCAAATTCTGCTTCCAGACAGGTTGAAGTCCAGTGCAGCTTGCTATTCACCTTGCTCAAAAAAAGACATGTCATATATTTCTACCCAATAAATACCAGATAACATTTTTCATAAGTTTTCAGACAACAGTAACTATTCAGTCCACCTCCTGCACAACCTGCCTTTTCACAGACACACTACTACAGCGGTGCTTGCAATAAGTTTTACCTGCCATTCACCCTGCTGAAATCTGTTAATTAAGACTTTCAGACACATGCAATAGTCCTACCTTTTCTGCTCCTGGAGGACTATGCATATGCATGAGTGATCTCTGCAGCTGGAATGTTAGCACTGCTGAGAGTAATATTCTGTATATGGAACAGTAGCCATATGCCCACACAGCACACCTTGCCCCTTTTACATAAATATAATCCAAATCTACATTCTGGGATATGCAGCGCTTCAGAAAATATAGTTTGGGAAAGGAAGGTTCACTGGGCAACAAATTTTCTTTAAGCCTTGAGAAAAAAGGAAAGAAAAAGCTAGCAATAACAGTTCTGATGCTTCCCAAAAATAAAACACAGCTATCAGAACTCCCTGGCTATTTGACACCTCATTTTCTCTGCAGTAATAAATACATCTAAGGAAGCTTTTATTTTGATAGTTTTCTCTGAGAAACTCTCCACCCTCCACAATACAAGATTTTCAGTACCTTTGAAGTTCATTGCAGTTATTCAATCTTCCTTACTGCATAAAACACACAAAAAAATGTCTTTTCTGGCTGAGAAACAGAAGACCTTTTGGGAAGCTATCCAAGCATTGTAATATTATAGGTTATAGGATTCTTATGCAGTCCATCAGGAAAAGCAGACATCCCAGAGAGGGAGACCAAAATTTTTCTGGACATGTTCTCCAGTGAAATATTCACCTCACAAGCTGAAGATCCCTGTCTGATGTTCCCAGTGCTTTCAGGATTCTGACTCCTGTCTTTCACCTCCCAGCAATGTTCTCTCGGCAGCTGGCTATTCCAAAATGCAGGACAATCCCAATATACCCCTGGTGTGATTCCACGTGGACAAGATAGGTGTTCAGTTAGAAGGAGAAAACCCCAAAATTGTTTTTACTGCCCTTCCATTTCCTCTCTGAGGACCCAGACTGGGACCCAGTTCTCCTGCTTTCCAAATATTTGATGGGCTCATGAAATGCTAAACTGGACTTTAATTCTCATTCTTCCTTTCTGTAGGAAAGATACTGCCTGCAGTGCCTCAACCACATTGCAGAATTCAAATAATGCTCTCCAATAGGAATGAGACGTGTCCTCTTAGTCTTTTTCATACTTAAACAAGGTCTGTTTAATTAAACAGGATATTTAAGATAATTCCTGTACAGAAAAACATAATGTTATATAGCTCTAGCAAAATATGAACTTTATTATTATCTTGCAATTTCCATTCTTAATGGAAATTAAGAATCCTTTCATGATTGGGTTGGCCTAAGCAGATGCAGTCAAATTCTTGCTGTTTGCAACGCTACCAAATGAGCTGCATTTCATGACATGATTTTCCACTCTAAACAACAAAATCTCCTATCTCAGAGAGATTCACAAAATTCCAATACACTAGTCCAACTACATCACCACTCATATATCAGAAGACAGTAACTGATATTGCTAAGGCAGGAAGGATTTTTTTTTGCCTCCTATTTGAAGTTCAGTAAGTAATTTATGTCATAAGACATAAGGGGGACAAGGTAACTATGTTACAGCTGTCCTGTGGCTTTATGACAGCTCAATCAAATGAAACCATTTTTATGAAAAATAAAAATATTCAGATTTATCATTGTTCTTTTTTGATTTAAAAAAACTCAAAGACACCCATGGAGACTTAATATTAAAAGAAAAAAAAAAAGACAAAAAATCCACCAAAGTAAAAAATCCCCTGACTTTGAAAATACTCATTTTTCTGCAGCACATTTGGACAGAATATTTTCAACTAGCTGTAATAACCTTGCAGTAAAGGACGCATTTCATCTACAGATCCTATTCTTTTGATAAAGAATTTTTTCGTAATACTCAGAAGTAAAAAAAAAAATCATGTTAACACACACTTATGTCATAGTAAGTGAAATTTTGCCACAAACTGCCCAAGAGACAGAATAAGCAATGTGGTCAAATTCCAGATGCTGTTCTACAGAAATTCTGGGAGACTTTTCCTTAAAAGATAAAGAGGAAAGAAAAACAATGGAAATTAGTTGAACTTCTTAACTAAAATCACTCAGCTGCAACATAAAAAATAAAATACTGATAAATAGGACCAATATGTCCTTCAGCTATGCCACAAAAACTTTAATTGATTCTCACAGGTATTGCATAAGTGAAGCAGACAACAAATGGAACCTAAGGTGTAAACCAAGAATCTTTTGCTCTATGGAATAAATCTTACTGTACCTTCTATCTTCATTGTGTTTCTCATACATGCAATACATGTAGGCCCGTTTAAAAGCACCTTCAGGAACAGCAGAAATGTATTTCAATTAAGATGACAAAAGTTTTCACTGTGGTATCTCAGTGAACTCAATATGCTGGAGGTACTATTTGTGGAAATAACCCAGTTTAGCATCTGAAGCCATGCATCTCTGGCAGCTATTGACAAGAGATTCTTGCTGGAATACGCCCCTTGTGAAAACAGAACTGTTCCCATCCTCAGGTGCCTTTAAAAGGTTGCTTAATTACTTAAACTGCTTTTATTTTCAATTGATACTTCCATGGAATGGTTATGGTACTTAATTGATTGAACATTAGTTTCATTTTATGTTATGTCTGATGAGTTATTGATTGCCCTTTGCTTTCAGGACACTCAAACCTTTGCTGGTGAAGCACAGAAAAGACTGAATGCTCCAAACCTGCTGCATCAGTGACTTTTCCTAGCAGAGCTGTTGCAGGCTTCCACTCAAAAGATCCCTCCCCTTGCAGTCCATTGATCCAACAGAGTGTGGTGCATCTCAGTGTTGTGAACAGCTCCTCTGGTTGGTTTTTTCTTCCTCTCATGGCTCCAGTCATTGAAAGAGGAAAGCTCAGAACTGAAAGAATTGACCCTTTCTCCTGTTGGGGCATTTAGAGCTAGAGAATTTTCACCATTATAGCTATGGTTACTGATCTCAGCAAAGCATACAAATCAAATCTAAGTTCTCCAAGAGCACAAGATTTTTTACATAAAACTACATGGTGGACTCTAAATCTTCTTACTGAGAGTTTGTGTTTGAGCTCAATGGACAGTTTAAAGGGTTTAAAAACCACCTTTTAATTTCAGTAATTTGTTTTCCTTGCTGTCATTTTAGTTTTGTCAAGTGAAGGTCAGCACACATTGCAGGGACCACTTAAAAAAGTAAAACTAAGTTGCTTGTATTGGTTAAGCAAGTGAAAGAAGACTCTCTGAAATGGTTCTGTTCTGAGGGTACTTAATCAAGCAGAACAGATGTTTATTATACAATTAGGGAACGCTTTGCCATCAGTATGAACAATTCATGAAATCAAATCGCTCCATAATACTTTCCATTATTTCACAAACACTTGCTGTGAAGAATTGAGGGTATGCAAAAGCCCAGATCCTGTGTTATTCTCCAGCCTCAGGCTTTATTTAATTACCCAGCAGGGGAAACAACGCTGCCTGTTAGCACAAAGCCAGAAGAGCCAGAGCCTGCTTCAGCAGCCAGCCTGGTACTGAGGGCTTGGAGAGGAGGGCTGTGTGTGAGGTGTGGCACAACTCCACTGCACGGTGCTCATCCTGCTCCAAAACAAGGCAGGAAGGTAAGAGGCCATCAGAAGCAGAGAATTACCCATTCCCAGCTTCAGCAGTGTCTACAGAAGATGCTCAGGTATTGGCGCATTCTGGCCCAAACCAGCCAGCACTCAGAGCTCAGGCACAGCTCAGGTGTGAGCACGGAGCAGCTGCTGTTCCTCAGCAGCTCGGAGGGGCCCTTCTGTTCACAAGAACAAAGGATTTACCTTTTTTGGACAGAGCAGTTGTGCTACTCAGCCTGAGAGATAGAGAATCATTTCTGACCCATCTCACCAAGGCCAGTGAGTCCCTAATTGGGGAGCACCCTAATTTTGGTGTTCCACTCTCTCTGTACCAGAACAGGGGGCGCTTCCTCAGGAGCTCAGCACTCAGTGGTACTGTGGGCAGGAGTCAGGATATCATTCAGGAAGGAGAGGAAATTCTGTCACAACTGCTCAGGAAAAGAGACAGGGAACAAAGTAACCCAAATCATGATTGGCTAGTGCCTGAAGCAGATGAATACTCACTGGAAATCAGCTCCAGGACAACCATCTCCTGCCCTTGCAGTGCTGTCATCTGAAACAACTGAGCTAAGAACAGCCAGAGCCCAAAAAAGGCAGCTGTATCTGAGGCTGGAACCGTTGAATGAGCTCACCTCACCAGAGCTTTTATCACCAAGACCAGGGTTCAGAGTCTTCCTTGGCTGGATTCTTTCTTGAGGGAAGGTCTCCCTTGCAGAGTGAGTGGTGGGCATCCAGCAGTCACTGCTGAAACACAGGTACCCCAGCTCCCTGACAGCACCTCCCATAGTCTGTAATTGCGCACATGGAAACCATTCCCAACTCCAGACATATCCACTGACATTCCCAAATTAGTCCTGATAACAATTGTTACAAAAGTGCTGCAGATCTATGCAGATAGAACTATCTGATAGATAAAATGCCAATGGATGATGCTTAAGAACACACAGTTTCACTCCTGAGATTCACAGGACTGATTAACCATTTCATATGCATTACAGACAGTTTCTTATAATCTGCTGTTATAAAGGCAGCTCAGACTTAAACTCTTCTATTATTTTTACCTCATATGCAGAAATCTCTTCAACAGCACTACCAGAAACAAACTTTTACAAGTTAATGATTTTTCACATACAGATATAATGATATTTTTTTCAAGTCTAGACTGAAGGTCTGATTTCTAGAGTTGCCCAGTACCATCAGTTCCCATGCAAGCTGCCATTGTTACTGTTTTTTCAACCTGCTCAGCCATTTCTAGGAACCAGCTTAGAGAATGGAAAACAGTACATTATTTCCTGTCACCCATTTCTAATGATAATCATTTATTCTGTTGCTGGAGTCTCTGAACATTGCTGAGCTACAGCTATATTTTAGCCTTTACATACATATTTCTGTGTCTAAAATTTTGAATACTTATTTCAACACAGAAAACTTTAAGGTTTCAACATAGAAAACAGAAGTTGCAACATGAAAAGTTAAGGCAGAGAGAAGACAGTTGATCTAGTAGATGTCTAGCTTGTAGGTATCAATTCTAATTTGGAGCTAAAATAGCCTTGTAATTAAAAAAGTCCACACTGTTTATGTAAGTGATTCATGCTATATTCTTGCTCAGCCTCATAGATATGACACAATAATGTGACTGGTCTGTTTCTCTTCATTCCTAGTTTCATATTAAGAATTTGCCAACACATGATGACTGTCACAATTCAAGCATTGCAATAGTGGAGTGAAAAACACAACTAAGTAGCTATGCAAATATTGTTCTAAATTTAAAAAGGCTCATTCCAGCAACTAATCTCTTAGCATTATTTAGCATTTACAATATGCACTATTCAACTGAGTTGACAGCATGTTAGATTCTTCTAAAAACTCCTAATATAAGGCCGAACCTTATGACTAGAAACTGTCACAATCAATGATAGATCAACACCAGACTAAAAGGAATTTAACATTCATTTTCAATTCATTGTATGGTTACTTTTCTCCTGCAACCTCATACTGTTTTCCTTCCATGTGAATTGCAGTTGAAAGGCTGTATCTTCACAAAAGAACCCTGCTCTAGAGAGGGAACAAACAATAAAGGATAAGCAACCTAATATAACTCTATCTTTGGCATATTCAGACTTCTAATCTTTGAAAATATTTATTCCTCTGCTTGGAACTTGAATGAATTTCTCTGATATCTTCTTACATTTCAATGAAATTAAATTTTTTTTCCATTCAGACCTTGTCTTTTGTAACCCACAGTAGTACACACCCTGCTTGGATGTTACTTATTTCTTTCTCTTTATATTTTGTTTATACTTGATCTGGTTTATTTCATTTTTTTATATGATCTAAATGGAGAAAGGTACCTCTGCCTATCACAGTATGGGCTGCCCATAAAGAAAGGGAAGGAAAAAAAAATATTTTGTGCAGGTGGAATTAAAAAAATATCAGGAACTGAGAAGGGAATGATCAGGCCTGCTAATTTTTAAGGGGATCCAAGGAGCATATATGCTGGGAAATTGGCCCTGTGGAAATGGAGCTGATATTAAATCACTTGGAGAACTGCACCACAGCTCTTCCTGCAGCTGTGCCGTCTGGTCAAGGAGAAATGTTGTTAATAAAAAAAGGGCTCCTTCCCTCTCTTGCAGGTTCTGGGGTCTGTAACCAAACTTCCCATGAGACTTTAGATGTGGCAGTTTTTGCTCAACTTTCTTGGAGGCACTCTAAGGAGAAAAGTGGTAAAAATAAAAACTGAACCTGCTGTTACAAGAACCATAAACATCTTCCTACCCACTTTGCCTTTCATTTAGCACACCTTTCAACAAGGAAAGTTCCCTCTGGTGTAAGCTCAGTCCTTGTCCTGCAGATTGTCCCTGTCTTTTAGTCAACTCACTATATAAAATTCTTTTGAACACAGTTCAGTCTTGACTGCACTTAGTGTTTAAATGCCAGATGGTGTCTGGCCTTATAAATAAATAATTTCTGTTGGATCTCTGAGATTATTGCTCAAGTCCCTTTCTACAATTGTTCTCTTTTGAAACAGATGCAGAAGAAGTTAATAAGGTAACATAATCACATAACATTTAATGCAGAACTATTTTATTATAGAAAGTTAGATATCTTTCAACACATAGTTGGAAGAAGAAAAACGTTTTGAAAAACTTTTTTCTGCCCCAAACCTATTACCATCATTAAAATTTTCAGTTTGCAGTAGTTCATGACAAGTGCAAATCAGCTAAAAGACAGATTTACAAAAAGACAGTAGGAGATTTTTCATTAACAACATCAGATCTTCTAAGTGTATAAAATCACTGTAAATAGTTTTAGTGACACTGAAAATAACTTGGCATGGCCCAGAGAAGGAAAGAATTACTTTAAGAAAATATTGCTCAACAGTGACCATGTCTAGTTCATTAGTTACTGCACAATGAGCTGTGAAAAAAAGAAGGTTTCTTCCCAGAAGAGAGGAGAGACAGACTTTAATGCCTACCACTAAAACACTGACAAAATTCTGTCACTCCTTCCCAAATATTTGTGAAATTTGATGACAGTTACAATTTTGGAACATTCGTGTGTAAAACACTTTTATTCAGTATTTGCAAGGTTTGAGCCCAGCTAATATGTTAATTAAGATTTTTTTTTTCTAACACCATCTTTACTAACAACACCTTTTTCCATGAATGACCTTCACCCCAGATGTTCATGAAATGAAAGATGGGACATGCCAGCTTCTGCAAAAATAGGTCCTTGGTGAAACCAGAAGTCTGCAGCTACAGAGCAAAAAATAAGAGGAATCTACCTGGCATTGAATTTAAAACATTTAAAGCAGCTCTAAAATTGTGGACAAAAACATTGGATTATATGGAGCCTTTGCCATTTCCTAAGCTAAAATAAGCACACGGTTTTGCAGACTCATTTAAAATCAGCACCTTTCTGTGGATTTATTGTATTTGAGGACTAGGACTTACCACCACTTTTTGTTGCCATGTGGTGAGTAAGATCTCCAGAAGACTGCCACCTCCAATGTGATTGAGGACATACACCAAAACCAGAGAAAAGCCAGCAAAAATTTTTACAAAACACACAAAAAGGTCACCTGAACCTCTGGTGCCATGTCCAAATAATTGGATAAATTTTCCTGCTTTAAGATTTTAATTTAAAGCTTTAAGCTTTAATTACCTTACTGGTAAAGGTGCAATAGTAAACTGCATTTTAGAAAAAAACAAAGCAACTTCCTGGACTGAGGTATGGAAAAGTGAAGGGCAAAATTCCACAATCAACCAATGACCAAACTCCCCAAATCACATCTTATTTACTTCCGAAGAAAAAACATAGTGAGGATTTTTGATTTTGTCAGAGTAGATATTACAGTGAATACAAAAGCTCAGCAGTAATTGCACAAAGTTTTTGTATTCTGTGTGCACTGTGTATGGATTTTTAAATATTATTTCATATTTAATTTATGATCTGCTGCAGAGTGAGTGCATATGCTTAACACAAATAAAAGAAGTGGTTTTAATGAAAAAGAATGCTATTTCCCCTTCAATTGAAAAGGTGATATCCAGTGGATGGCTGGCTCCTTCTTATAATAAGTTAACATTTGCTTTCTTGCTGTAAGCCCCATCCACAGGGGGGAAACAAAGAATACCATTATATATGTTTTTCTTTTTCTTTTCTTTGTTTAATGATTCAAAACTTGCCCTAATGGGAATCTAAAGATGTATTAGAAGCAGATTTATTTTGTTTCGCTGCACCCCTAGCATCACTGCCAACAAATAAATACTAAACTGAAGAAAGAGAATTAGAATTAAAGACTTATGCAAAAAGGTCACCTTTTTCAGCATACATTAAATTTGATTGCCATTATGTTTATTTCACAGAGCTACTCCTGCAGTGGGTGGCTGTTGCACTGATTTGCAGGAAAGTCATTAACCTGGGGAGGGACTATTTGCAGCCATTTATACTTCTACAGAGAAGTATTACAGGACCTTTGAGTTAATAACAAGTTTTACCCAACCAGGGCTGGATTACTGAGGTCCTACCAGGCATCAGCCTCTGCCACTATTTATAAATCAGACTCTGTATCTTGCCCGTGGAGAAACTGAAGCTAAGGAGCTGCAGACTGGCCTTTTGCATACAAATTGGTGACTTTTTTCACTCCAGAGCGTGAAAAGAACAGACTGGTGTCTGTTAGTAACACAAGTTGCAATAGGTAAGTCACCTTAAGATGTGGTTGCATCTGGGACATATTGAAGGACCCATAGAGAAGTGCAGTCCAAGACCCAGAGCATGAGAAAATCTCGAGATTTTATTGAAAAAGGCATAAATATAGATCATATCTAACAGGGATTCACCTATTGCCAAGGTTTTAGAATAAACGTGATAAATAATAATAAACATGAGTTTGCCACACCATAACATTAACATAACAATAACTTTTCTACCAGTGGGGCTGGTCAAATCATTTTTCCAAGGTTTGACAGGAAAAATGTGGCTAAGGTAAGAATGGAGTTCGAGTTCATTGGACATCCTAACCACAAATCCACCTTTCCTTTCTTAAGTGGCAATTGAATTACCCACAGAGCAGCACTTGGCTTCATGGACAAGCTGCTCTGAAGCCAAAGTGGGTGAAGATATTAGACTCCAGCTCTTAAATATCCTCTGTAGTACATTACTCCTCAGTCTCCCTCATCTTGCAAGATCCCATCACAACAGTATTATTACAGTGTTTCACATAATTCCTTTTTACATATACATTATCCCTCAGGGAAATCATATTTTGCTAGCCCACTAATAAAAGCCAAAAGTCTTTAACAAAGCTCCATTTTTAGAAATGTAAATGATAACCAAAAAACTAAAGTGAGGAGTGACCAGAAAGATTCCCTAAGGCTTGTTATTATTACACATTATTCTCTTTCTTCCAGCTCTGAAATAATTCCCTGTGCCCACTGGAGATGGTTTTCCAGCTAATCCCGGCTGCCCTGACTGGGAATTGTTTCGAGTCTGGTTGGGCAGTGGCTAGCAGACCGGCCACTACCTCCTTGGTAGTTCAGAAGCCACACGAGAGCTGTTAGTGAGGCTCGACGAAGGTAAGAAGAAGGAGGCCTCGTGGCAAGATAGAGTTTATTGTCACATGCACCCCATGGTGCAGGCACCCACTCATCCCAGGAGAGAGAGAGCAGGAGGGGGTGGGCTCATTGCTTATCAGGGACTAGGGGAAGGGGGTGGATACAAGAGGAAAAACCAGTCAGAGGAATGGGGATGGCACACAGACAACCACTGGAAGACGAGGGGTGGGGGACTCCCAGCCTGCTCCAATCCGGGACTGAGTCCCTCCGAAGTCTCTGGAATGAGGGGGAGAGGCTTCCCCAGAGGGGGGCAGGCACTGGGAGGAGAGCAACAGATAATTGACAACATATTGCAACAGAGGGGAACAAAGGGAATTTCTCAGGCGGGAGATTGTACCAGATGGGGAGAAGTACAGGGGGAACTTGGGAAAAACCATTACAGAACAAATGATTATTAACAATAAGTAAAAACCAGAAAACGTGCCGTTACACAGCTCCAATGCTTGGCTAGGAGAAAAAATATGTTTGACACCCACCATGTATTTACTCATCTGTAGTGTCACCATTATTTTGACACTAACACAGTATCACTATCACCTCTGAGCTACAGGACAGCACAATGCTAAACAGCTTGAGGACTTTAGAAGAAACAATAAAGTCAGCATGTAAGCTCTGAAAAAGAAAACAGAAAAAGGGATGACTTACTGATTCTGAAACTTTTATAGCTTAGGATAAAATTGTCATTAAACCCTCCCCACCCCCCAAAAAATACCCAAAAAAACCAAAAATTCCTTGGCTGCATCTTTTTGTGACTCCAGAAAAATACTGCTTTTTATGATCTGAAGTTCCAGCCAGCCTTAAATTACACAATATATGCCATGAAAGCTAGCAATAATCAGGAAAAGATAAGTTTTAAATTAAGTGCAAACACCATTTGCACTATCTAAGGCAAAAACATAAAATAAAATAAAATAAAATACCCAAACCAAACCATCAAAAAACATTGCAATGTGAATTTAGCTAGCACACTGCAACCTGGAAAAGGAAGGAAAATGCAGGAAGAATCATGTGGCCAGAAACATTCAACAAGGTTGGGAAACAGAAAGGCAGTGTTTCCTGAGGACTCGGAGACTGCTGAATGGACTTTCCTGCTATTCTCATAAATACCTTTTTCCCAGGCTGAGGAGAAATCTTAAGAGTATCTGCTGCTAGGACACAGTGGGTAGGGGAAAAGTGCAAACCCTTTTCTTTTCTGTTCCATTTCACCTTCTGTTCACTCTTTGGAAAGCACAGCCTTTACAGATTTATTTCTTTTTAATACCAGTTTTTTTGCTTACATATAGATAATTTATGGTCAAATCACACCTTTTGGCATTCAAAAGCCTTTTTTAAAATTTTTGAATGCATTAATCTCACTGACCATATGCCTTCAGATGGATTTCTTTTAAAAAAACAGGATCTACACTCAAGTGGAGAATAAAACATTTCTGGTAGGTACAAAAGCATAACTCAGAATCATCTCAATGGTGAACTATTGCAGAATGTCACTGTGTTTGTCCAAACTTCAGAACAGATGCAATTCACAGCCCTGGTGTCCCATTTTGTTTGGTATAAGCAACATGGTGACAAACCTGTTGTCATTTCCACCAAAAATTTGGGTTTGCTGGAGGATCAAGATATAACAGAACAAGACCTGGAGGTATGTCAGGATGTGATGAAGATATGCAGTAGATCCAGGTGCTCTCACAACCCTTGAAGTCTTGATTTAGGCTCCATCTAATCTTAATGTTGTTAAAGGCAACAGTGATCATTTCAAAAAGCAAAGGCTATGATGTCTGTGGAGATGCAGTGAGTACAAAACGTTTTCCTAGAGTTCATAGCAAAACATCCAAAACCTCTGTAGATCTGTGAGAAAGTAAACATTTCAAGCCATCTTGGTGAAGACTTATATTTTATTTAAGGAAACAAGCCCAGTGCTCTTTGATTCCTCAGGAATTTATCAGCATCCATTACCGTGTATCTCAAGTGGATAACCTATACCCTGTGGACTGCATAAGCATAAATTCAACAGAAAAAAACCACCAGTCTAGTGCTTAGAAAGTAGAATGTTTTCCACAAATGTATTTTTCAGGTGTAAATAAAGACACTTGGAAATATAAGCAGCTGTACCTGAACAAACATGTCCACAGAAAGAGACAGTTGGATAAATTGTAAAAAACATGGTACCATTGATGAATAACATAGGGATTGGGCCCAGAGAGAACAAGAAACTTGATTCACCCAGAAACTGGGTATAAGAAACTGATTATGCTTCTGATTCATCAGTACTTGCTTCCATGGTAGGATTCTTCCTTTCTATCAATAAAGTACTTTTATGGAGATTTTGTTAGGGGAAAAAAAAAAAAATCTGTCTTATTAATGTTTTGTCATATTTTTAAATTATCAAATATCTCAACATTGCAATTTCTAAATGCTGGAGTTTAAGCAGTATTATGATTTATTATTACCATCATTATTATCAGACTTCAAAATGTTCAGAACGAAAACAAAATTGGATTTTACAAAAATAAAAACAACCTCCACTGACACAGAAATTTAAGTTTTCTTAAATGAAACACTGAAACAGAGAAATTGAAAATAACCAGTTTTCAGTCCCACTGCTTTGCTAAAAACTGACATTGATTGAAACAATTTTCCAAAACCTTCATCTCCTATTGGAGGTTTTAATTTGATTTTTTTTCTTTAATGATTATTAGTATCACACATCTGTGTGGGTAGTTGTAGGAAGCTGCTTAACTTGACCCCACAAAAATATGGGGAGACTGCAGTTATCCAGGGAGCACAATTAGCTGCACGTGCATTATGGAATCCATACTTACTCTGCCACCACTGGTCTGATATCAGAGTGCACGGTACTACAGTGATACACCTGGGGTAAGAAAAGGTTCTGGCAACTGATGCTGCTGGGAAGTTCAAACATTGCCTGTTCCCTTATATACTCCACCACAGATTAAAAAAGTCCCAATCAAACAAGCATTTCTCAAGTTGTTAGCAAAACATAAAAGGAAAACATCCTAAAATTGCCTGCTTGTTCTTTACATCTTAATCATATAAAAACTCTCTGTCCCATTTTCCACATTTTTTATATTTTGTTGGCAGAAGTGGTGTTTCCCTTCTTCCCTCCCACCCCAGTTTGGAGAGTTTTTAAGTCAGATAAGTAAATAGAATTAACATGTTTGCTCTACAAAACTGAGGTACAAGAACTATCACACTTTCTCAGTTTCCTTAAATTGTGACATGGAATCACTGATTTTACCAAGCCTCCTGATTTTTAATCATTTTACCATCAATGTAATCATAACCATAAACCCCCAAGTTGCCAAGCTCTTTTAATTCTCTTTTTATTCTTTATAAGTTCTGAGAGCTATCAAGAATTAAAATCAAAGCCTTTATAGTGAATAATTATCAGAAAAACTATATTTTTGTTTTCAATTTTCTGAGAGAACTTCTAAAACTCTCTTGAAGATTTTATTTCCTTTTCAAATCTTATTCCAAAAGCAACCCAACTTAAATCCAGTGGAAGATCTGTACCAAACAATCCTTTAAATGCCAAAAAAGGCTTTTAATGTTGTATGACTAAAACAGATTTTAATTTTCCTAATGTCAGAGTTCCTCTGTGGAAAAATATTTAGATACAGCTATTTGATATCTGCCTCAGATATTAAGAAAACTCTCTGTAGTAAGCAATATAGATTGCTAATAGATAGGGTAATCAAGGCAGGCATCTAAAAGAAATCATACAGGTCAGTTCCCTGTGCTTGACAAAGGTGTCTCTGCCTAATAGGACAGATGGAAGATGAAGAACCACTTAAGTGAAGAGCTAGGAAAGGTTGCCAAGGCCACATTGAAAATGTACCTTTTCAAACTCTGCCTGCCCTGGGTGGCAGCAAGTGAAAAATGCCTGGACACATTTTTTTTTTCCTATAAAATTTTAGATTAACATGTAGAATTCCCTGATGTGGGAGAAAGTAAAGACCAACCTACATGAGCAAGTAAGACAAAGATTCTTGAAATGCAATTGATACACTTCATATAATAAATATCAGATAGTACACTTGAGCAGATTAAATAATTTTTGACAAATCTTCACCAGATACAAAGAACAATGAAATATATGTAAAAAAAGATACTAGACAGCTTATGAGGTTCTGATTCTATGTAACAAATGTTTAGGGAAAATTCTTGTAGACCCACACTTACCAAAAAAAAAAAAAATCATCAAGACATTGCTGCATTTTTTAACCTAGTAAAGGGCATGCTCTCTGCCACTCTAACCAATAAACCAGAATTTTATTGAAGTGACCAAAGCCTGGCTTACTGACAGAACTGCAGCATTGAGGAGATGCTGCAGTGTGACCACACAGCTGCTACTGTGTGACCACAGCCACTCCACAGGAGTCATCAGTGCTTTTCCTGGACATGATAAATGCTGTAAAGTAAAACCCTTTCTCTTTGACCTGAAATTATGGTGCTTTGCAAATAGAAGAAAACATCAGGTTTGGTTTGAGCATCAAGAGTGAAATACTGTGTCTATTAACGTTGACTTTGACATTGTATGTCAGTCAGACTGTGGTTTGTGAATTTATAGGACATAAAGAAACACTTTCTGTGATTGATATTCCTAACACTTCCTGTTATGCTCCCTTCCAGTGCTGATATAGTTTATACTGCCTCACAAGACTGTATCTGCTTAGTACTATGTTTTCTCCTCAATTTTTCTGTGATACAACATAAAAAGACCACAAACTGTAAAACTTTTTTTTTCTACTACTTGCCCAAACAGCAATCAGTTAACTAACTACTAAAGTCAGTCTTATTCCTCTCTTAAAAGATCTCAAGAATAATAAGGAGATAAGGTGTCAGTTACTGAAATGAACATTACTGGAGTGCAGAAATATTGAAACAATTCAAAGGCAGGAAGATTCTTTCCTGGGATAATGGTACAGCAGGTATTCAATTCACCTGATGGTTACTGGAAATGTTTGGCCTGCAAGGGCTGCACAGAAACAGGGGTCAGCGATGAGGGTTTTGGCCACTTCTGCCTGCTGAAGAAATTTTATAGCAAGCCTCAGTGCAGAGCTGAATATAACCTTCTTAATCATACAAATCTCTACATTTGCTTCTATATTTACATTAAATGCAGAATTATATTGGATACTCTCTCCCTACATGCGTAGGGAATTTTACTTAGACAGTTGTAAAGATAACAAGAATATATATACATTTTTACTACCTTCTAGGACATAATGACTACCTTTTAACTTTTTTACAGTCTTCCCTCTGTTCTAAGTCTGAAATTATTCCTGTCCACAGCAGTTTAAAGAGATGATCTAAAAAGGTCTTTGAAGTGTAAGTATGATATCTTTACCCTCATAATATTATATTCCTATGTTTCTCTTATATTCTCTTTATACATTTATTTATATAAAAATAGAAAAATATGCTAAATGTGTGCAACTATAATGAGAACATGATTGTGCATGAGATGACAATTAATTTACTTTAGATCGCAAGGCTACATTTCCTCCTTTCTGCAACATAAGCAGTTGATGTACAAACCAAGTACAAACCAAGTACAAACTTCAGGCTCTGAGATACTTAGCAACTAGTGGAATATAAAAAAAGAACAGCTTGTTAAACCATCTATCAACTCTAAGTGGGAATGTTTGCCTTCAGCCAGTGCAGTAAATGACTTATACTTTGATCTCAGCTGTGATGCACCGGGTTTACTGATCAGCAGTTGTGCCAGTGAAGTTCTAGGAAGCTGCCTCTTCACAGACTTCCATCCCTCAGCTACTGCCTCCAAGCCACAGTGTGGTTATTGGCCTTGTGAGAGGCCCCTGAGAGCCTCAGCCTGGTGTTAGAGAGATTAATTTCAGCAAAGCACAGTAAAGTTTAACTTTACACTGGAATGGAGCAGGAACTCTCACTCACTCACTGACAGAGTCTCATTTGTTGGACTCATGTAATCAAATATTTATGACATCAAGCAACATCTGACTGAAGTGTGTTTTGGAAAAGAATTATCTTGGGTTTCATGGGGAAGCATGCACCTGACCTCAGCCACCACAGCTCAGGCAGTGAGTGCCCACGATGGATGCTCAGAGCACTCCCTGTTTCTATGGTTGACATCATTCAGTATCAGGCCTCTTCCCAGTACAACATTACTAAGTGTATTCTTTACTTGAGTGTGTATAACAAACTGTGCTGGTTTGAAAGCAAAACCAGTGAGAGACTCCAAGCCAGAAATACAATTTAATAGAAGGGAAAAGAAAAGTAAAATAAAATAAATGCAATATTACAAAACCCCACTGACAGAGTCAGAATACAACCTGACACCCTGTTAGTTAGGGTGGTAGTGGCAGTCCAAATGAGATGGTCTTGTCAAAGTAGTGATTCCTGTAGAAACATCTGGTAGCTCTTGTCCTCTAGGAGTCCAGTATGTAAAGCCTGCCTGTGCTGTCCCAAACCCCAGATTTTATCCAGGTGGGAATGCTTGGCTCCTCCCCCTGGGTGGAGCATCTCACAATGGGATGATCTCATTCTATGAGTCATGCAGTGGGTCCTTGATCTCCCGTTAAACAGAGATAACTCCAGGAGGGAGTTATCTTTGAGTCATGGGGCAAGGCATTGTTGGGCCCATTAACAGAAGATCAGGGAAACACTGCCCCACCTGGCTCCAACAGCTCATGAAGATGGGGATAGAATACATACTTTGGGCACAACTTACATTGTAACCTAGGACACAAACCTCAAAGAATTAGCTGAGCAAGGAGAAAATGTGTGCAAAATGCAACCAGATAATTGAAACACAGAGTTCTCTATTCTGGCTCAAAGACGTGTTGAAGGCACAAGGAACAGCAGCAGCTGCTTTCCCTAACTCTAGTTCTTCATAGAAGACTGAGTAAAATGTCTTCCTTGAAAATTTATTTTTTGTGTCAGCAAAACAATTTTTACTGGTCAATTCAGAATTCAGAAGAGCCAGTATTTTAGGGAAGAGGAGCTGCATCCATCAAGTGAGAGTTTGACAGCTAACCTGTTTGTAAGACAGGCTGAGCCCCATAAAAGGGAACCTTTCAGCAGTCCCACCATTTTCTCTGGTCGGGTCAGTTCCAGCTCTGTGCCACCAGCCTTGCACTTTGTCCACAAGGCTGGCAACAACTGTGAATTGTGAGGAGAAGAAAGACAAACAAACAAGACAATATTTCTTTCCCCTGTCCTTTCCCCAGTCTCCTCCACATCAATGCTGTCAGTCATTGCAGATTATTTAATTATCTCTTTCTGAGACACCACCTTGTTGTACTCAAATTAAGTTACCTGGTCCACAGGTATTTTAATGGCAGTTCCTGGAGCCCTGTTAGGTCTGGTATTTCAGTACCTGCCTATCTCTAGCTAATAATGCTTTCTGGCAAGTTTAAATTTCATTAGAGATATCACTGTAGTACATGCTGAATGAACACTACCAAAAAGTAGAACAAGAGTGCAAGAAGTCATTAAATTATTACTCCCCAAGTCTCACGATGATTATTGTTAATAGGGCAATCAAATCCTGCTGTATTGTTCCCTAACTACATGCCTGCTTAGTGGGTAGCATACATTTTCATTAAATAAAGAGTTATGGTTAGAAGAAGAATGTAATCAACATTAATGACCTGAAAAGTAATTGAAAATACAGTCTCAGTCACCACCCCACCCAGCTATTAAAAAGGACAATCATTTAAAAAAATTCTAAACTAATTCCATTTTGTCTCTCTGCATGTTTTCAGACTATCATTCACATTCTCCCCGCACTGTTATCTCTCTTTTTCTGGTCAAATTAATTTACTCTAATTAGAATAAAGTACATTGTATGTGAAAATAAAATTTTGGCATTGGCTATGTCTGATAACAAGTTCTGCAAGGAAAAGCATTATACATTCACCATACATTCATTATGCATTACATTTGTGAAAAGTAAATCACTTTGGGTGAAACTGACTTAGCCTCAGTGTGTAATAATTACATTTCCCCCCACCATGCCAGTGTTTAACAATCCCTTAAAAGAGACCAAAAATGGGCTGTATTTTATGTTTAAACAAAAAAAATCTGAGCAGAACAATTTTTTTTTCCCTTAAGCTCACAATATACAACGTTCCTTGTTGTCTATCCTTGTATGTAATCCTGGGATTGCATACATTTGTCTTTGTTTCTCTTTGTTTCTTTTTTTCTTTTTCTTTTTCTTTTTTTTCCTCACTTCCAAAGAACTCAGAATAAATAAATTGGCTTTATACAGTCCTTAAAAAAAACCCAGAAAAACAAAACCCACCCCAAAACACAAGACAGACCAAAACAGAAGTCAAACACAATATGAAGGTCATTTTAATTTCACCATGAGAGAATTTCATACACTTCTTCAGTTTAGACTGTCAGCAATCCAAAAAATCAACAATTCCAAAATACTTCAAGACTGGAGATTGACACAGCAAGGATTTAAAGCACCTGAGCATTTCTCCAGATAGTGACATCTGAGAAATAATGGCAATCCACTAATCAACCACTGCTGCTGCATTCTCTTTTTTTTTTTTTCCTCACAATATAAGAAAACATTGTTTTTCAAGAAAGAGGTTCAACACAGTTGACTTCCTCCCCTGACTCTTATCTGTAAGCAGGCAGATGTTCCTGAATTATTATATGTTAGTCATTGACCATTTATCCTTTAGTACAAAATTAAATAAATTTTGTAGCATTAAGCAAAATTATTAAGTGGAATGCATAATGCAGTTTAATGATTTTTGTGAAACTGGAGGAGAAAAATAATTATTTCTGTAACCATGCATTTTTCACATAGACTTGGTTTGTTTTAATACAGATGACATTATAATCTACTCCTCAAACCCATTTTCTTTCACTTAAATCTAGCAGCACTTCAAGGAAGTATTGAAGATAAAACTGAAACAGTACATAATACAAGCAGACCTCATTGGATTTAAGGAATAAACACACTGATGCAGTAAATAATCTTAATTTTTACCCAGAACTACTTGAACTCAATATACTTCACAAAAAGGAACTACTCTCACTCCAATTAAATCAACCTCTCACTCTCTTTTTTTTTTTTTTTTCTTTCTTTAAGGATTAAGAATTAAAGTGAAACAGTAGTTGAGGATAAATAGAAGAAAGGAGATTATAATGGAAAGCACCACCATTTTCTCTACTTTGTACTTTGAAGAATGTGCTGCTTTTTTTTTTTCTTTAACCTTTAACCTGTTTTTCTTATGAGAATTCTCTATGTATAATAATTTAGGTAATCAATTTGAGTTGCACAAAGTAGGCAAGAAATTCCTATAACACAATGTTTAGGCAGCAGCACTTAACACCTGGCTTTGGGAGGCTGAAATGATTATGCAAAAGGAAGAGCTGCAGAATCAAAAATACTCTTTTCCATTTCCAAAGTTTATAACAGAAAATAAAAGAAGCGATATTATATACATTTAGTATTGGTTATGTAAGTACTTCACAGAACTTTTAACAAAACCAGTCAAAATTCAATAAAAATATGCCAATTTGAAATGGTATTTGTGCATTGAAAATGTGAATGTTGCTCTTACTAATACTTACCTATATCAAACACATTGGTATTTTATTCCATTGATATTTTACAAGAGCAAATTACTGTCAAAACCAATGAAAGATACTGATGGAACAATACAGCCTACATCCAAGATTATTTCAAAATCTGTGTTTATTCTTTTCATCAGACTTTTTTAATGCTGAATTTTTCACAGCCTGTTTTATAGATATTACATGCTACATAAAGATTCCTCTCACTGTGTGACAAGAATCCCAAAGCTGCAAAATATTCCCATGCCATTCAGAAATCTGGCATTACACCCAGCCCTTAATCAGCCCTTCTCCATAACTTTTTTTTAATTTATTTTACTGCTGTTCTTTGTGGCTCATGGGATTAAATATTTGCTCAGTTTCAGAATCCAGGTAATTCCAAACATTAAATTCATTATTTGGTTTCCTATACAGGGATATGGTCTCCACAGCCAAAGGAACTCATGCAGACTGGCTGCTGTAAACCCTAAAGGGAAATGTAGTAGAATAAGTGAAGAATATATTAAAATTTCTTCTTCGTGACATATTTGAATTATGTCAATATCAATTTGCTTCCAGCATCCTTGGCATCACAAGGAAGTGTTTAGTGTGTGTGAGTATCTAGAGGAGAGCAACACAGGTCACATCAAAGCAGGAGGAGATGTGGATTTATTGCATCTCAGCTACTTCATGGAAACCATCCATGTGCACACTCATATGGATACAACAGCATCATGGCTTAACCCCTCACTGAGTGAGATGGAAGAGAGAACCATCAGGGTAAAAATAAAAAAAAAAAAAAAGTGGGCTGGGATAAAGACAGGTTAATTAAAAAAAAAAAAAAAAAGAAAAAAAGACAAAATAAACCATCAAAGATATCAAACCCATGGAAAACAAGCGATAAAAATCCCAAATAAATAGCTGGCCACAATTTGTGGTTGTGGTGATGCCTAGCAAATCTTGGAGCAATGGAAGCCCTAGCTAGTATGGTCTGGAATATCCCAGGTGTCAGTGGGGGCCAGCTGTTCCAGCTGTGTCCCATGCAAACTTCTGGTGCACCCCACAGTCCGCTCACTGGTGGGGCAGTGTGCGAGCACCACTCAGCAAGAATTAAAATATTCCTGTGTTATCAACACTCCTTTCAGCAGACATCCAAAACAGACAGCCCCATAAATTGTGAGGAAAAATAACTCCTTCCCAGTCAAAACCAGTACAAAGCTGTAAATTATGAAATGAAAAAGAGGGGTCAAACAAGTACCATCACTTGGTTAATGCTGTGTAAAGTCTCACACTTGCACATACCACAATAACATGGATGTGCACTTGTAGCCTTGAAATATCTCCCTGCCATCACATCCATGACAGAAAGGTCCTCCTGGGTCCTGGAAAGGCACAAACCAAGCCTTGAGTAAAATTAGCACATGTTCCCTAGAAGTCATTGAAGCCCAATAAATATTAAATCCAACAAAGATGCTTTAATAGCAAGCTTTGAAGTTGCTTCATAGCAACATATACTTGCTTTGAGTATGCTTCATAGGCCTGTTTTATTTGATTAAACACTTGCTTTTATGGTTCAGATCAAGCACATGCAGCAGGTTTAATATTTGCCATGCTGTCTCTGGGGAGTCTACCACATATGCACGTAACAACAGTTTTCAGTCTTCAATAATTACCAGCAGAAGTAGGAATTGCCAGAGTTAGTTCAAATGTTTAATTCAGAACTTGGGATTTTTTTAAAAGAAATTATTTCTGAACACTTACTACTTTTCAAGAGTCCACAGAGGAAATATGACAAGGATTTATATGCATACCTATGTCTTGCTTATTTTTCTCTAAAACAATCCTTAAATCTCACAGCTTTGATTTTCCTCACCCCAACTTCTGAGTGATCAGCCCTGCCACAAGATGGATCCTAGCACCTCACTCTTATTAAAAATGTTCCATTTTACTAAGCTTCCATTCAAATTGCAGAATTTAAAAAAAATTACTTCCATTATTAAATGGATCATATTTTGAAAATGAAAAGTGGCATATCATTTCCCCTTGTGCTTGTCATGGAATGATGAAGTTGAAGAGATACTAGCAGGAATTTAATGAAAATTTAAATTACACTAGCCTGTGGTTGTTACTAATACAATTTGACTCGGTGTACTAAAGACTCCTACACATATACATGATATTATATATAAATGTGTATATATATGTATTTAATGTATTATGCATTTTATATATGTATATATATATATATGAGGTAGCCATGGGCACTCAGACTCTATGCTAAACTATTTTCTCTTCACTGATATTGAATTTTGAATAAAGATAATATGATAGAAGGTCTTTGAGAGAATTTTCCTTCCAAATAGCTAATAGGATTACAGACATGGTAGTCATAATTATGTACTTACATTAAAAGGAAGAAATGCATGCATCATCCTTAACTGCCACATTTTCTATTTTATTATATTCTCTGTGCATGTTCTTCACAAATATTCATTTTTTTTTTCCCTTCTCACTTACTTTAATAGTTCAACTTATTATTCCTCTTTCAATTCTCTTGCATGTGTCAATTCTGAGACCAGTCAAGAGTGCTGACAGTATGTAAATTAAATCCAGGAGAATATAAGAAGAGATTTCTCATTTCTCTGAGAGATTTAAGAGAGATAAGGAAGAGAGTGAAAAGATCCTTCTGGGTATCTGCAGTACTAAGATAACTTTTATTATGGTTAAAACAGATTAGCCTCTTAATACAAGGTGTGTTTTATTGTTCACACAGCTGCTCCAACAGATTGTCTTCCTAGGCAAAACAGGAAATAAGGTAAGACCTAGATATTTTCAGTGAAATTCCACTTTAATTATTTCTTAATTAAGAGAACATTGTTCAATTAAACAAAAGAACACTGTGAGAAAATGGGATCAACTGGCTAAAGAGATCAAAACACAGCACTGAAAGGGATTTTAGAAGGATATGCCAATAGATATAGTGTGTTGAAAGAGGTTTAAAAAGGACAAGACAGAAAACAAGTTATATCAGTTGGAAAAGCAGTCATTTTGGTTTACTGCTGTTCTGACATTAATTATAAATGGCAGGTCAGCTGTCAGCTGAGTAATGTACTTTACTTGCAATTTGGAGCACATGCAGGGTATCTCTTAGTCAGAATTTTGCTTTGGAAGACAACACACAAAAAAATAATGAATAGAAGACACGTAATCCCATCTATAATTCCACCCGAGCCAAATCAGTTTTTATGAAATTATGGGACTCTATAGAACTGGCTCTCGAGTTTTGTTTTCTCACTAAAATTACAGGTAAGTGCATCAATTTAGCAAGAGGGTTTGTTGTTGTTTTGTTGTTGTTTTTTGTTTATCCAATCCAGAAATAGTTGAATTTTGCAAAGGACTGTGATTTTGGGGTGATTTTCATACAGTGAGAAACTACACTGGGTTTATTAGAAATTTCTACAGAAAAGCAGACCTACTCAAACAAAGTTTTAAATTGCTGTTTGTCCTCTCAGACATGCAAGTTATTGGCCATTTCAGGAAATGATGAAGTAACTTCTCCCAGCGTTTGGGGAAATTATACAAATGCCACTGATTTTAACAAAACTTAGTGTTGGCTCAGCAGATCTTACACAGATTTATTGGGAAAAACTATTGCTGCTTCTGAGCACCTGATATCTTGTCCATTTTTTTTTTTTCCACCTCAGATGAGTTCTATTTTTGCCCTTTTGACTGAGTGACTGTAAGAGTTCAGAGAGTATTATGAACGTTCCTGGAAGGCACCTTCCAGTCTATTTTCACCCAACAGAAATCCAAATTGAGACCCTCACTGCTACAGCACATTTCTGATCTGAGCTACGTAAAAATACCTGTGAAGACACATTCTGTGTATTTCTGTTGGTATTTGAGGTCGATCCTACTCACAAAATGTGATGGCTTACATTCCAGGCTCTGTATGTTAGCTGATATAGAGAATGAGTTTGGATGGCAAGAAACTGCTGAAAGATTCTGGAGGAAAGACAGCTGAGAAGGGAGCACACTGATAGCACTGAGTCTGCTGGAATAATCAAAGTGAAGTGATGCAGTTAAATAAGAGGCCTTTGAAGGGAGCAGGAGAAGTTAGCTGCTAATTGTTGAAAAGGAAAACCATTTGGCAGTTGCCCTTGAAAATGTTCTTCAGTATATTTTAATATACAGGGGCTGGTTCATTGCTAGGCACCCCCTGCAGACAGAACCATGGGATTCAATTCATGAGGCTTCTCACAAATAGAGCCCCGCAGTGCTCCTGCAGCTACAGCCACCATACTGTGAAATCCAATGTAGGGACTGCAACTCTTCTGATGAAAAATGCAAAGAGACTGGGCCAGGGAGATAATAACTCTGCCAGTGTGTTTTTGCAGCTAATTTACGGACACATATTGTTCAACATGCAGAGTCAGAGAGGGAATTAGTGCACTATAGTGAATAAACAAATTAATTGTGAAATTATTTCTACAGTTCTATCAGCAAAGCTTTGGTCCGTGCAGAGCCCTTTGCATTACAAAGAAGTATTTCAAAACCTGACCCTAATTCTGTGTTCTGTGTCCAGCACAATTCTGCTCTTGGTAGAAAGTGAGAGATTTAAAGCCACAAAAATTCTCTTCTTTCTCCCCGAGCGCAAGGGTCAAGGAAATTTTTTAAAAAATTATTTAAGACAGGGCTTTTGAAACTTGTCATCCTTGGGGAAAGAAAAAAAAATCAAAAATGATGTTTTCTCCAACAGCTACAAGATCACCTCAAAAAAGTGGAGGGGTCTCATGGGTAGATTGCAGCAATGACCTGCTGGCCCTTGGAAGCACTTTGAGGGGTGTGCAACTCTGCTCACCATATCCAGCAAATATTAAAGAATGGAAGATAAAGCACTCAAGGGGCCTGCAAATGCTGCTGGTGTTACCTTGACAACGTGAGTTAAACACATTCCTCTGCCAGACAGTCCAGGGGAGAAGTTCCGGCTCTTTATTAAGTTGCCCAAACTAATACCTGTTAAACACAAAGCTCTGTCTGAAGAGTAGGAAAAGAATTATCCTATATCCTGTCCTATATTTCCCCTTCTTTCTTCATATCCAGCTACAAAAACACAGAAACAAATCCCTCACATATTTCTGTTGTACTGCTCCACTGATTGCAGGTTTTTAGATTGCTTACTCATGCTCATTCTCTGTAAGTACAGGGGCTCAGGGGCTTAAAAATGAAACACCACATGTGAAAATTGCATTTAAGATCACCTCTTCAAACGTTAACTTTTCCTAAGCCTTTGGAGAAACCTTTAATTGAAGTTTTAGGAAATGTTTTTAAAAAGAATTGGATACCAGAGAGTAGTAGGTGGTAGGTGTACCTTGTAATTTGCACAAGGTCCTGAGCAAGTCATGTGAAATTCATTGGAACTATACATCTATAAATTTTGCTAAGTTGGTCTAGATAGTAAAGTAAAAAGACCTTTAGTTCAGTTTCTAACTTATTGTGTCATCCTCAGGAAGCAGGGGTGCATAAATTTGATTTCCCAGACATTTTAGTCAGAGTTTAGCAGTCCAAGTTTATTAGTCCGCATTAGTTTGGAGTATCAGCCATAAAACTAAAAATAGGGCCATCCAAATTGTTGGTGTGGATACTGATATATGCAGTGATACCCAGAACAGATGCAGTGTGGGAGGAACACCCAAAAAGGTGTTATCAAACAGTCCTTTCAATCAATCTTACTAGAAATTACTTTTCTGAGTGATCACAAGAAGACAGAAGTTCTCCTTTCCCCTTTTGTAAGGTTTATGACATCCTTATTATCACATGAAAGCAGTAACCAGGCTGTTCAGTCTGATGTGTAGCAAAAAATGCTCTATCACATAAACAACAATTGAGAGACCATGTCAAAAACCAAAGTTGCATGCACATTGCAACCAACAAATAATAATAATAAAAAAATTTCCTACAAATGCATGCCAAAAATACTCCCCCAGAATCAGTCAGTAGGTGACAGAACACACTAAGTTGTCATATTACCGATGTGCTATAGTCTAAAAATTAAAGTTAGTTAATATGGGATTAAATAAAAAGTCATGTTTTTATTTCCCCCTTTTCCTTGTCCTTAAAAGATAGTAATCCACATGAAGGACATAACTTTAATTATAGTCAAAATATTTATGACAGCTTTAAAAAGCCAGTAGGGACTAAATCGTCTTTCTATGAGAAGAATCTGTACAGTGAACTGGAAAATCCACAAGGTTTTAACACAAGGGGGTTTTTGCCATTTGGTTTGAGAAACATTTAACTATTTATGGCACCATGTGACTTTACCTAAGAAGGCAGAGTACAATCACTTCAGCTTTTCCCGCTACTATTATCAAAGTAACAGCAGAAAAAATATTTTCTTTTTATGCTTCCTTCAATTATGGAAATTGAAAAAAAACCACGCCTAAACATTTTATGAGGAATAGGACATGATCATTCATGTGGACATACACTTTGCAGAACGTGGTGAAAAAGATAAAACCACAGAAATAAATTTCTCTGCCTTGTTTCTCTGCCAGGAATATGGCTTCTTGATATGCCTGGGAATGTTTACCAAACAAGAGCATCATATTCTAAAGGTTTGTAATAAATCAACGAACCTTAATGGTTTACAACCTGAACATGTAATTATTAGGCAGAGGTGATTTATTCAGTACATTCTAAAAGATGTCCCGGTGGGTAGGGAGCAGATTATGTTTGTGAGTGCAGGTAAATGATGGCAGTGTGTCACAAGCTCTTCTGTTATTGCAGACAAGTAATTTAAGATTATATTCTCAGAAGTGTTTGGCACCCAAACCTGCTGTTAAGCACAGAGGTGAACCATCCACATTTAATGGAATGGTGCTAAAGCAAGTCACATGGATTTCAACAGGTGATGCAGAAAACACTACTGAGAGCCATTTCTGTGAATAAAAAGCTTAAATACCTTTGAAAAATCTTGAACTGTGAACATGTCAAAATAGTAATCATTAATGATATTCATCAAATAATTTGAGTTGGTCTAAAAACGCTTAGTTCCAGGAACCCTGCCACGGATAGGAACATCTTTAATTAGATTTGATTGCTCAAAGCCCCATCCATCCTATTCTTGAACACTTCCAGGGATGGAACATCCACAACCTCTCTGGGAAACCTGTGCCAGTCTCTCATCACCATCACAGTAAAGAATTTCCTCCTAATATCTCATCTAAATCTACTTTCTCTCTGTTTAAAGCCATTCACCTTGTTCTATCACTACATGCCCTTGTGAAAATTCTTCTCCAGTATTCTTGTAGGACCCCTTTAGGTATAGGAAGGCCAGTTTTTCCAGGCTGAACAACCCCAAGTCTCTTCATTTCCATATTTATGACAGCAGCCACTGCATCCTTGGGTAAATCCTATTGCCTTTGGAGCAAGTGGAGAGGAAGGGGAACGAAAGTGAGGTAAAAAATACTTCTTCCTTTAATTAAAAAAAGAAAAAATTGCTTTGCTGCTTTTCTCAGCACCACTTAGGAGCCTCCTCTGGCCCTGCCACTTCCTAATTCCAAGCTGAATAGAGACATGAGAAGGAGATGGTACACAGTCAATGTGTCTCTCTGTCCTCTGAGCCTTTCTTTGCACTGATGGAAATTTGTCTGCTCAGTGGAGTTTGAGGTTTTCATGTTTTAAGAGGGAAAAATTAATAACTAGGATCTGATTACTGAACTGTAACTGCTTTTTTTGACTGACAGAGAAACAGCAAAATTATGATTTCTGGAGTTTATCTCTGCTGCAGCATTATAAATTTGAAAACTTTACAGCTTTTCTTTTAGCCTAGCAGGATAAAAATGTGAACCTCTTCATGTGTTAAATGCTCTCTCTTGGAGTGCATTATTGCTTAATATATCCTCGTACTCCATAAATTAAAGCAAAAAAAAAAAAAAGTTAAAGTTAACTTCTTTTTGCTGAAACAAAGCTATCAGTGGGCTTGATTAATACACAGATGCTGCACGCTGCTGGGACTACACTTCCATTTTCACAGAGTAATATGTTCTGCTTATGCTCTTGCAGCCATGTAGATTTATACATTTTGCATTTTAAGATAATATATGGAACTTAATATTGTTATGCAAAATGTGTGTTTAAAGTAAAGCATAGCACTTCTGTTCCAGACTGAAAGTTAAAATACAATGAATTTGTATAACATTTAGCAAAGTTAAATTTAAGAATATCTCTTCACAGCATAGGTATATGTGGGGAAAGCACATTCATCTCCAAATACCATTTTAAGTATAAGTAGGTCACAAACCAGGAACTGAAATTCTCCAAGTTATTCTGCAGAGAATATGTTGGCTGTCCCTGGTTGTGCAGGCTGCTGGAACAGAAATCTCAGAGCCATTTGGCAGGAAATGCACACAAAGCCTGAAGAATATTAAAAGCAGGTTAGAGTCTCCCATGCCCAGTGTTTTGCTTTACATCCCAGCAAACAGATCCCGTATTTGCTGGGCTGACTACACAGCCCCCAGCACACCATGGGCACTCCTTAACCTTATTCATTACACAGCAAAATTCATGCTTAGACTTGCCAAGGGCTAAGGAAGATGTACTCAGAAAAAAAAAAAAAAAGGAGCAAGCCCCAAAACATGCAGGGAATCTCTGTAAATTCACTATTACCTTCTTCTTTTGTGTTCATCTTCACTTAATTGGCTCTGGATAGTTCTGGCCTTCATTAAGTAGATGCACTTTTCTCTTCATATACTGGAGATTGCCTTGCTACTTTGCCAGCAGTGCCATCCAAGTTGATGTCTGTTCATCTGTTTCTACTATTTCTTTTCCATTACTTCTGTAATTATCACCCGTGGAAGAGCAGGCCAGATATAGACACTGGTGAGATTATCATTAAGATTCTTGCAGATGCCTTTGCAAGAAGAGTGAAAAGGGAAAAGTCTGAGCTACTAAATTGTTTTTATCCTGGAGCTGCTCAAAATGAATCCCTAAATATCTTTCCCTACAAAAAAGAAAAAAACCCCAAATTAATACTGATCTTAATTTTTAATACATACATGTCCTTGAGACTTACAGAAAGTTTAAAAAAAAGCTGAAATTGGGTTTTTGTTTTTTTTTTAGCCAAATTGGAATTATTTTTTGAATGAAGCCTGTCCATAACATGAGGAAATAACGATGTTACAAAACCCACAGTAACCTGTGGATTTTGTTCACAGCTTAAAACACACCACAGTTTTAGAAGCACATCTGAACAAGGACTGCTCAACAGGAGGGCTGCATGAGCAGAACACTTAACCCAGCACAACATTAAAATGTGCTTGACATTGTCACAGACCTGGTGAAACCCTGAAGCAATGCAGCATCTGCTTGAGAAGCCTATTCTTGGGCTTAAACAATGAAAAGTGAATAATAAACATTTTTTTGAGCACCTGAGTTCCTGATTCCTGCAGGCCTGTCTCCTAGCTGTTTGACTGCTTACCTGAACTGTCCTAAGGCTTTCTATGACCTTTACATGTATATAAGCTTCTCCCATGCAGCATTTTAGCAGCAATTTGCAGACAACTATGTTAAAAAAAAACCCAAAAAACCAAAAAAAAACAACCAAAAGGAATCCATGTGAATATTTAAAGTGAATATTTAAAACTCACTTTCTTCCCTAATTGTTATCTTATTTTCTTGAAGTGTGTGAAAATTGAATTGTCCTGCAGATTTTTAATCTCCTGTCAAATCTCTTCAAGGTAATAAAAAACATTGTATTTTGGTGTTTGGAGGCAAGGGGGTGGAGGCATGGGGTAGAGCAAGAAGCAGTGGAAAAGGGTCAAATTATGAACAGCAATAACTTCTACAAGCTTGTATTCAGCACAGTGATTAACCTCTAAAGGGCATTTAAAGGCACTAAACAACCTAAATTCCTCCCTGGACAGGCTTTATCAAACTTTACCAACATGTGATTTCTATAAGATACCACATCACAGGAGAACCTGTGGTTTATCTTCCTGAAAAACAGGTTCCTTACTTGTAGTTGGAGTATATATATATATATATATATATATATATATATATATATACACACACACACATACATATATTTCTCCACCTATTCTGCAATGGCAATGAATTCCTCAGGAAATCCTATCATCAGACTATTCAGGTGACAAGTTTTATAGTTTTTATACTCAAGGAGGAAAGCTTATTCTATTTCTGTTAGAGTAATCCCATGGGCCAAAGGGATTTGCAGCAGCAAAACTACCCAGTATACACTCAGGTGGATAAATTGTGTTCTCCTACAGTGCCAGTATTTCAGTCTGATGAGTCAGGTTTTTTCTACACCCATCAGAAATGAAGAAATGTGTGAATTAAGGTTTTGGTATCCCTATACCAAAGCCCACACATCAGTGTTCAAATGAACACTTATGAGTATCTACAAATGCAACTTTTATATAATTTTCTTTATATAGCTCAGGCAAATAGTAATCCTGCAATGAAAAACACAAAAGTAGGAGCAAATAATTTAATTATTCTCATTCTTCTACTAATTCTTGCATTTGGGGATTGGGGTTCTTGTTTTCTGGAATGTTTAACTAAAATCATCAGTTCAGTATTTAAAAGAGTTTGAAAACTTACCACAACATGTCCAGATAATGCTGGGAATCTTTGAGAACACATGAAAAATCATGTACCAAAATAAATTAAAGAGAAATTGATAGACTATCTTGCCTGGGTTCATAAATTCCTCTTCTGGTATTCAGATCTATGATTTTGAGACAATATCTTAACAGCTGTCTTTGTTGTGACTGATCCTACTACCTCCTTTATACAATTTATTCATTAATCATGGCTGAATTTAGACATAAGCCTTTCTTGATAGCCTCTGACATAATGTGTCAAAACCCAAATATTATTTATGTTTATTTATTTCCTCAGAAACTCTTAGAAACGCTAATAGTATCTTTAAAAAAAAACCACAACAGTTTATTAAGAAAGCTAAACCAATCCACTGTCACAACCTCTTACTGAGAATTTACTTTGCTTCAGTTATCAGTTATATATCATATATCTGACACCTATTTGATCTCTGTTTCAGGATCACAGGGTTTGTTGAAAGGCATAAAACCACCTGTTTGCACTGATATAAATTATACTGGATCCTATTACTTGAAGTCAGAGAAGCGTTTTTCAGACCTGCTGAGAGGCTGAGCCACAAGATTCTCAGTGTTACATTGATTTCATAGAAATTTATTAAAAATGATCCTCTTGAGGATCTTTTTGCATAAAAGTAATTTCAAGCAAACAAATATTTTTGAAGAAATGACAGAACCTAATGAAAAGTTTTGGGATCTTCTTGGAAGATGTAAAAAATCCAAAAACTCTTAGGCTTTCTGGACTTTTCCTATTTGTCAAAATTTCCTCTAAAGAAATAAAAATTAACACCAAGATCCTACCTAGGCATCTTCTATATCACCATTACCTCACAAAGGGAACCAATGACAACAATGTCATACTTTTCACTACTACTCATACAGCTGCTCCTTTCCAACTGCCAAATTCCACTTCCTCTTGCAATAAATGCAAGAATTCTTGGCTACTGATGGAGCAAATGGGAAGCACCAATTCATACTGCTTCCCCCACCTTTTTTCCTCTACAATTTAATTGTTAATAGCAGCTGGTGTTGAATAAAAAGGTCACACTTTGGCTATTTTGGGCTCATGGCTTTCCTCCATGAGCTTGAACTCCCAGTTCATAATTCAGTGAGCATCTCCAGCCCTTAACAGAGTTATCTCCAGGTACAGCATGACTGCTACAGCCACCTGACATAGGATTAGTAAGAAAAAGTTCAGGTGAGGTGTGATATATTCAGAGTTACAGGTCCTAGAAGGGGGTTCAGGCAGCTCCAGTCACCCCAGAATGGGAGGAGACCCCACTGGCACAGGAAAAATGGTTTGGGCTTACAGTTAGAGTGGGGAACAATTGTCATTATATCTCAGGAGCAGCAGAACAGTCTTGCCTGCCTCCTCTGAAAACAAACTTTAACACCTTTAAAAGTTAATTTCAGAAAACATGTAAGAAAAACTCCATATGGTTAATGTATTCCTTGAATTGTTTCACCTTATTCTGTGAAAATATTGGACACTACTGTGGGTTTAATGATAAAAAAAAGGTAAAAAAAATCTTTTTATATACAGAAGTTTAAACATCTAGCTACTCTTTTCCAATAAAATACCCATAAGATCCTCTGTGTAGTTCATGATGCATATTAATGGTTGTAAAAATACTGAACGATATATGAGTCCATAAGTACTCATTAGTGTTTAGTAAGTCAAAGGCTGCTTTTCCACAGGCTTAAAATATAAAATTACATTCCCTAACTTATTATTTTCAATTTACATTGCTATTAGTTATGCAATCTGGCATGTCTTCACTTAGAATTTAATGGTTTAGCACCTGCCTGTGTTTGGGGTTTTTTAAACCAATATTAGCAAGTGGCACAGAGAATAAACTCCAAGGGAACAGTCATGGTCTAGTAGCACAATGTAGAAGTAAAAACAGAGATTTTTTTTTTTTTAGTAGAGTGAATTTAGTCCATTAAATAAGAAAACATCATTCTTTTAAGGTTTAGTTGGGTTTTTGTCGTTTTTGTCGTTTCTCTTTTTCTCTTTCTTTTTTTTTTTTTTTTTAAATAAAGCATTGCAGGCTTAGCTGTGTACTGGATTTTAGCCAAAGATTCCATTTGAGGGTAATGTTTCTTGCCTCATATCTTCTGAATTGTGACCATACCTCTCCTTTGTGCATGGTTGCTGCTAAGGAAAATACTCCTCGGTGGTGGCATAATGCAAGTGCAGACAAGTGAGCCGGAGAAAAACAGACTTATATTATCACAAAATTGAAAAAAAATGAAACCCTCACAAATGAGCAGATTGCTTATGTAAGGACAGTCAGTATTATTAGCACTGAAAGTATTTTGAAGCGTAGTTAATCTTAGCTAAACCCAAAAAATTTTACAGTAGGTAAAACTACCAATGCAATGCATATCATAAAGGCATGAATGACACACAGAGGATGGATTATTTGCACAGTTTTGCCTTTTTTTAACTAGATGACTGAAGTAAAAAAGAAGGTTGATGGAGTTAAAAACAAAAGGGGAAAAAAGAAAGTTATATAATAAAAAAAATAATTGCTTTTAAACCTTGTCCCAGTGCAAAGGACACTGGGGTTTTTTTTCCAAAAAAACCTTTAAACATTTTTGCATCCTTTTATAAAGGAATTTTCTTTGACACACAGAAACAGAGAAAAACGAACAACCAACCAACCAAGCAAACTGAATTTTCTTTCTCCTGTCTAATTTGATGTTTAAATACAGCAGGACAAAAGAACAACTTGAATTCAGCAGAGTTAGGCTCCTGGACACTGTGCTGTAGATTTGAACTCAGTACATTGGCATAAGGTTAGTCCTGTTTTGATATGGTCCATTGGGACAAGAGTCAAGAGGGAGAGAGAATTAGAAGCACTAAAAGTTTAAAATAGCGATCTTTTCAAATATGCTGTTTCTAGCATTTCAGTAATTGCTACTGTTTTGGGGCTTTCAGTCACATTCTGTTACTTTCATTTTAAATCTGATTAAAGATACATGCAGTCCCAAGCAGGAATCATGGCATCTCAAAGTTGAGCTCCATGGTCCCACCCTCCTGCAATGAGCAGGGACATCCTCAACAGGATCAGGTCGTTCTAAACCCATTCCAGCCCACCTTTAAATATTCCCAGGGATGGGGCACCCACAGCCTCCCTGAGCCAGAGTTTCACCCCCCTCACCGTAAAGAATTTCTTTCTTCTAGTCTGAACTGCAATGTTACGGTACCATATGCTAATATGGTAACTTTGTGTTGAAAACAGCATAATGGAAAAATGAACTTGCTAAATTCATGCTTGATTACTGTGCGGTTTAGACCCTGATTGGGAGACATTGCAATTTTAATTCTACTACACTACAGATGAACATTAATAATATACTTATGTAATTGGATGTGTTCCCTTAATCAAAGCTGGGAAAATGGATAGTTCAGTAAATCAGTTTTGGTTTTAGATCTTTTGGAATTGAGCATTTCTACACATCCTTACTGAACTACCCTGACTTATAAGGTGCTAAATTATAAAAAAAATATACATTCTACTTAAAATTTCACTCACTAGGAGACAGATTCTGACAACTCCAATTCAGATTGAGTAGACTTTGAGCAATTAACTGGTATCCCATCAGAGTCACAACATCCATTCTATCTATGTCCCTGGGTAAAGGCCAAGGCAGTCTCTAATTCCTATTCCCCTGTTCATGGATTCTGGAGAAACCATCAGACTGGGATCAGACACATGAAGGGAGATCTCAGTCACCTGACAGCTCTTAGAGGAGGAAGAGGCAAAAATCCTGAGAGTACCCAAACCAAGCTATTTGCTTGGACACTGGAAACACGGACGAGCAAGACCTACCCAGGGGAACAAAACTGCATCTCTCCACTGCTGATATCAAACACTGTTGTCCAGGCATAAGAGGAGCCAGCATTTATGTGAAACAGTGAGAATTAAGCTCTCAGGAAGTTTCCTGAGTCATGCAGGTTTGTTCTATGACTGGGGTTTTTTTAAAACTGCTGAGGCTCTTCCTCAAATAGAATAAAATTGGGTTATAACATGAGGGTCTCCCAGCTGCTTTTTTTGGTCAGCAGAAACTATGTTTTCCTAGTATGACACTATAGGGTTTTGGGGTTTTTGTTTTTGTTATTAAACCAAGCATTATTGAACAGGTAGTATCTCCTTAAGCCTAGATAA
This sequence comes from Acrocephalus scirpaceus scirpaceus, assembly GCA_910950805.1. Classification (NCBI taxonomy): domain Eukaryota; kingdom Metazoa; phylum Chordata; class Aves; order Passeriformes; family Sylviidae; genus Acrocephalus; species Acrocephalus scirpaceus. The sequence continues at coordinate 7,596,326 of OU383774.1, read as the reverse complement.
CTCAGGCACACCTTGGTGTTTGCTGACAGATATAACTGTACATCAAATTGGATCATTTTCAAAATGTGTTTTAATTAATTTTTAATTTAAATGTGTGTGAAATTTCTCCTTTATGTCAGCTATATTTCAACTGACCACTAAGAAGATAATTATTGTTAATTACCCATGGCATACAAATGGGTACTTTTTAATAATGTTCTCGCACATTTCACAATAAATATGTTTCAAAAACTCAGTTATATTTAATAAGCATAGAGTAGCTCTCTTTAGCCTGCATTTTAACGTGTTCTGCATTTAAATATGCAGAGCTATATCTCTACTCCCCTTAATGCTGCAAATGAAATAATGGCAGCACGCCAGAAATGTAAGTAATATAACGTTACCTTTGTCCTTGGCAATGCCTATCCTGCTTCTCAGTCACTTGATTCTGACACCCAGGGAAAATGTTATTGTGCACTGAAGCACTTTGCAGCCGCTACACTTAAAATATGTTTTAAAGGTGAACACACTTCACCTGGGGGCTAGGCTCACTATCGATTCCCTCAGTGGCTATCTGAGCAAAGATTGGGAATGAAGCAATTACCTACCATGTGTGGAGAGGAACTGAAAAGCCCCACAGTTCACCATCTACCCGAATTATTACAGCTCACTCTATCTCCAGCTGCAACACATCCATCTAGCAGTTTATTTCAGGGCTCATTTTAGCAAGATAAGGGTTGGTTGCCATATTCACCCGTCTCAGGTATTAGTGATTGTGGATCCCACTTTCCTCCTCTGGAACTAGAGGTTATTAGGCATTGCTGAGCTTGACAGTGAACGCTGCCTTAGCCAGAGCTGCAAGAACTCTTTGTGCCAACTGGTGGGAAATAAAGCAACCCATCTGCTTAGCAAGGCAGGTGGTGGGGAACATGCTGTCCTCATGCTCGGCTCCCTGCAGGCACAACCTATCGACAGCAGGGCTCAAGCCACAGGCTCTGGAGTTGTTAAGGGTGGGAGCTGAGTGGGATTACTCTGCCCAAGGGTGGGATATGCAAAGATGTGCTGAGGCCACATTTCTAAGGGAAAAACTTTGAGGCATTCGTGGCGAACCGAAGTTTCTTGCAGCTTTTCTTGCTCTTCCTCTGATTATTTCCCTAGCCTGAGGTTGGGAGTGCAATGATAAAGCTGCCCTGTTAAAGGAATTAATATCTACTTTCTGCTGAACTTCTGCTCAGGGTTTTAAAAGTGGTGATGATTAGTGGAAGCTGCCTAATGGAGAGCTCTGAATTCTCATGATGATCTACTAAACATACTGGGTTTTTCTCTTCTTCGAAATATCAGTTTTCCTGGCAGCTGATTTCTCTCTGTTCATTTCCATCTGATTTTTCCAATGGGAAAAAAAGCCCACAGTTTACCACTTACACCAAAGTTAGAATGAAATGAAGTCCACTGGATACAGGGAATTAAAACCACTCTTTCCACACAATCTCTTTTTGATTAGTAGTGAATGAAATCTGGCTATAAAGAGGTTTTACATTACAGCCCCATAATCTATTTGTAATGTCTGCTTTATGGAGACAGCTTTCTTTTTCTCTGCACTGAAGTACAGAATAATTAAGTGGAACAAATCCCAGCAGAAAAAAATGCTAGTTAGACTTTCTTATGGCCATAGCTATGTAACAGTACAAATGTTAAATAAGTTGAATTAGACTGATAAAACTAGCATCATATACATGCCTGATATAAATCCTCACAAATTATTTTTTCTTATGTAGAAAATTATAATATTAGGAAAAAAAACATGATGTAGTGTTAAAATATTTATGGCAAAACAACATAGTCACTTGTCTTCTAAACATTCTTAAAATACTGAAGCTTTTGCTGTATCTGACTCCTAATGGTGTTAAATGCCTGGAATTTTTTTAATTATTAACATAAGTCGATGACTGGATTGGGATTTAGCCTTACTAAGTTAAAACATTTCTATACTTCAAATTTTAATATTTTGAGTCAGGGAAAGAGTCTCAGCTGCTTACATATGATAATGTGGTTTGCATAAGTAAAATGTGAAAATGATGTTTAATTAGGAAAAAATCTAGCAGCTTATTTCTCTGTTAAGTTAGAATCTAGAGCAAAGTTTAATTAACTTGTAGACTGTCTGGGTCTTTTTCATGTACAGTTTCTAAGAGGCTTGTTATAAAGCTGCTAGAAATCATATAACAAGACAAACCTATATCCTATTAATTTTAATTTTAGCTGTTATGAGTTTCTCAAAATACAGACCTTTTTTTTTTTTTTTTTTTTTAACCAAAGGGCACCTTTTAGGTGGAGCATTTGCTTCTTTTCAACTGAAATATAGGGGACACTGCTAGGTTTTGGGAGCCTCTTTTTCCACTGCTGTCTACAAATGGTGGGAAAGAGCTGTTGTCCCCAACTTCTCCTGCCACTGAAGCCACAATGACTCTAAGCCACAAGGGTCCAGTTTTTCTCTGCTGTTGTCCCAACCTTTGAAGGAAGAGTTATCAGTTACCTCTTTTTCCAAAGGGAGATTATGTTTTTCTTTTTCTACTCAGTTCATAGAGCTGGAAATATACTTGCCTAAACAACTAAACCCCACCCTCCCAAAATAGGAAGAAAAAAAAAATCAAAACCCCTAAAATTATATAAGATTATGTTTTAGCTATTGTTAATATTTAATATCATTAAAGAAAGCAATAGATTGAACATGAAGTGTTCAAATGTATCTCATTTAAAAACTGCAGTGTTATTTCCTCTCATATTAATGGAGAAAATACTCTTGCAGAAATAATCTTGTAAAATGTAATAACCCCACCAGAAAAAAAGCCCAAAATTTAAAACTAGTGGTTGTGCAAGGCAAGAAAAAGAAGGATACTTGTAAAACATTTCATATTCAAAAGGGTTTAGTAAGAAAAGTGTCTGGACTTAACAAAAGCCAATTCACAGAAAATACTCATGGAAAGGCATACAGTTTATTCCCAAACCAGCTCAAATAATAACTGTTTTTGTGTGATAAAGGGGCAGCACTAAAGAAGAAAACACACACTAATCCTGCTCTGTCTCTGGGTAATTCATGGTATTCCCACAAGTTTCTGCTCCATGGATGGGCTGTGTAGATGTAGCTCTGAGCCTTCACCTCCTTTCAGCAAAACAAATTCATTACAGTTTAGTATTGCTCAGAGCTGCTCAACCACCTATGGAGTCAATTCCTGCTGCTGCAGCTATGCAAGAACAGATTGTCTTTAATCTGCAGTGCTCACAGGCGCTGGCTGGCTGCAAACTGAATGGTTATGATGGCCACGGATGTTTGCACAGAGCTGCCCTCTCTCAACACTTCTGAAAAGCTGAGCCACCAAACCAGGTAGAGCTGGCCAATCAAGAATTAAAAAATTGCATGAAAACCATTGCAAGGTATTTGACAAGGAGATTCTTGAATAATTTGTCTGATGAATACCATTTGACTATCTTCAGAGCTGTTCAAGTAATGAAGAAAGCTACCTCAAACCTGTTACTTGAAATGTTTGCAGGTGTTATTGGTATGTAAAATACAACTGGTTGTAGGGAGTTGCATTTTCAAAGTTAGGTTGGGTTTCTAAATATGCAGTTAGGCTTCAAGACTAAAACAGCTTTATATCTCCACTAGTGCCTACTGCAACTCCAAGCTGAGAACAAGCAAGGGGTGTCTGCAGCCTGAGTGCAGCTTAGCTGGGGTTCTCACTTTGTCCCATATTAACTTCTAAACTCAAACCACACAGTTCTGGTAATGTGGGTCACAATTTTTTTTTTTTTAATTTTAGCTTTTATTTAGCTGTGTCTTCTTAACCCTCCTGTTTCAAAGAAATAATCTTTGTAAGATTGGTCCAAAATGTGTTTTGAAATTATGCCCAGGCTGCCTTTCCTTTTGGGCTGCTCAGGCATGGACAAGACTGAGTTTCTGGCTGCAGCTGAGCTTTCATGGAGAGCAAGAGGAGGGGCTGGGGCAGTGGTACCTTAAGCACTCCCCACCAGTCATCAAGAATTGATTAAGAATCGTCATTACAGTGCCTGTGGCCAGGTGTCTTGTGATCCCTCTCACTGCCATCCAGCAATTCTGGGCTTCCCAGTGTTAGCAGAGACCTCAGCACAGGCTCTTTCCAGGAGGCCTTGACATCACAAGCCACAGGCCACTGACATCTCAGAACTGGCAGTGTGGACATCCAGGATAAATCATGTTTGAGCTTGCTGGTGCCTCAGGATCCAAGAGCACAGGCACAGCTGGATATACCAGGTATTCTCCCCTCATGAGCATCACTTGGTAAGCTCCCATGCCCACATACACAAAATCCCTGCAGCAATGCTGTCTTCTCCCACCGAGCAGCTCTTTCCAAGCCATCCTAACCCAGCAGGGGAAGCAATAAAATAGGAGGCAGCAGCAGAGAGTGTAACAGGGCCCACACCTGATACTTGAGACTGAAAAGCACAGCTGAAGGAAAATGCCTTCAGCATTCCCACAGCTCAAGCAGATGTGAGAGAGCCCTTCGAGGAGCAGGAGCATGTGATGGGACTGCTGGAGTGTGCTGGTGACATGAGATGTGTGGCATTTGCCACCTTGAGGCCCTTGCAGGCTCAGCAGCATCTAATTAGCTCCCAGCTGGAGGCACCATCCCCAACACTCCTGCTGCTGGCTGAAAATTACCCTCCTTCAGATCAAGTTCCTGGATCAACAGATCCTCCTGAGTTTGGCTGGTAAAGTTTTGCATCTCCTGTAGATTAATCCCTGTATATACATTTCCCCCTCAGGAAAAAAAAAGAAAAAAAAAAAGAAAAAAAAAAGAAAATAAAAGTATCTCACAAGTAATATTCTTGCAACCCCTGTAAAAGTGATTCTCCACACTGCTGCCACAGGACAAAGTCATTACACGCTGAGATGCTGAATGAGGAACCCAACTGCATGTTCTCACTCTCAAATCTGACTAGCTTTCAGAATGTAGTTTCTCATCTCTATATTCAAACTCTGCTTGACTCATGTCATATCTTAGACCAATATTAATTATAATTACAGTGAGAAGAGCAAGCAACCACTATCCTGGTAAAAGTGATAAAAGCTGGGCTGCAATATATAGTTAGCTACCACAGGTTAAAAATAATCTCACTAATTAAGTAAATGGATGTGGCCACACAGCTGGCTGAATAAATTCGAAAATAAAATTAAATAAAGACTAATTCAATCCCCATCAAATCTTGCAGGTCAGCTCATCTGTTCCTTACTGAGTGTGATTCTGTTACACAGTTAACACAGGCAACACTGGGTACTGAGAGCAGGTGCTGCTATCATGTTAACCACTCCCGGTTAAGAGTGGCACAAGAATTGTGGAAGTCAGGAATGCTGCTAAAATGACAAAGCTGTAAATCCTATAATTTTAATATCATATAACAAACTGATATTCATAGTTAATATTATTTCTATTTTTACTTTTTTTACCTGAAATATAATTGTACACTGCAAGCCTTTGCTAATATTTGCTGCAGTTTCACCATGTAGGTGTCTCAGCAACTCTCCACTAAGAACTACAAAAAAGGCTGAAAATTCCAAATTTTTAGGTTCAAAGCACTCTCCTGGTGCTTGTAGGACTCTTGACCTGGAAACTGCAGCTTCTGCAGCTTTGCTGCCTCTAATACACAGCTCCAAAAGTTTTTGAGGTATTTTTTCCTGCCAAGAGAAAACCAAATGACCTCCAAGAGAGCCAAGACATCTCCAGATTAGAATATCTGTGCCTGCCAGCTGTGATGAGCAGCCCTACTTTGTCATGAACTGACTGCATTCCTTCAGTGCCTTGCAAAATGTCCTGTATTCACAGCCTGAGCTCAGTAAAAAGGTATCCAGGAAAAGGGTTGAAGCTCATATTTCATGCCTACTTTGACTTACCTCAAAAATGTTTAGTATGCAGAGTAAATTACTCTGTAGACCAGAGCTTTGTTCATATTGCATTTATTAAAGAATAAAGAGCTCTATTTACACAGTAAAGGTAAATATAGTTGTTGTTGTCATGTGTACTTTTCTGGGGCATGTGGGGCATGTAGCAAACACTCTCCCCAGAGCTACAGTGACAACATCAATGGAAATAAGAAAAACAAACCAAAGCTTTTAAACTAAAATGGTAAGTTCTGTTAGAAATACGAGGTATCTGTCTGCTTAATAGCAGTGAATAAGAGGACCAACTAGAAAGAACATAGACTCACAGGAAAAGAAGTTTATTTCTCTAGCACCTATTGCAAATAATGGACATCAGCAGCACCTGTGCAGAATTCTTACAGTGTCTCTTAAAGCCCTCAAGAATAAGAAACTGGAAATAAAGCTCAGAACTCAGCCTGGCAAGGAAGGGTTAACTTGCCTCATTGAATGGCATTAATTGAATCACATGCCACTGAGAAATACCTAAAATGGATGAGATAAAGGGAAGGAAAAGGCCTGCAACTTTTATTGAAACTATAATCTTCCTACTTTCTACACACATTAGAAATTAGAGGCTTATAGGTAAGCCAGCTTGGTATCAGCTGTGTATTCTTCCTGAATACCCTATAGGACTTGAAAGCTTCTTCCCTCATCTCCCAAAAAATAATTACATGTTTGTTAAAAATGAAGTCCACGCTTCTCAAGCCTTTTCCCCTGCTCCAAGCAGTGAGGAACAAAAGCAACTTTGTAGTATTTGTGCATTTTCCTGCAGGAGGTCAGAGTCTAGAAAGAAGAAATAATTGCATTCCCTAGACCTAACTCCTATTACCCACTCTCACCCTGACACATCCTTTGAAGTGGTGTGAATGGCATAGGGGTCCTACACAAGATTTTTTTTTTTTGGCCAGAGCAGTCATACACTCTCAGGCTTGTTTCTCTGGAAGTAGTTTGTGACCCACTAATACCAATTTATACAGTCTGGTGCAAAGCAGCACTACTTTGGTTGTAAAACTTAACTAAACATACAAAGCCTTTTGTGGTTTTGTAGCAAGTTTGAAGTTTTTTTTTTTTTTTTAAAACCAGAATTTACTGTTTTCCTGAACTTTAAATGAGATGCAGAGGTGATATTTCAGCTTTGCCATGGTGCTAAGGGAGTTTGCTGGACAGCAGACAGTTCCCTGAGAACCAAATGGCTACTGGGAAGACAGAGTGGCTGTTCCTGAGGCTTCACTAAATCAGTGCTCTGGGGAAAAACATCAGGTGGACTCCTTCTCTGCTAGTGACAGAGTGTTCCCAGAGTCCACATTTCTCTTTTCTTTCACAGAGAATTAAAATGACATATTTTATACCAAACAAAGAAAGAATGGCAAAAGCAAAGTATTGAAATGCTCTGCAAAATTAAATAATCACTCTTTCTGATTTCAATTCTAGTCTCTCTCACCTCCTCACTTATTGCTGTTTACACAGTAAGAAATGAAACTTTTATTTTTTAAGAATAAACAAAATCCTTACCGTTACTTCACTGCTTTTTTTTTTTAAGACTTGTTTTTATAGTTCTGTCCTCAAAGAAGGGCTGTTGGGAAAAGTATAAGGGAGTGGAATAATGGGATGCTTTACAGATACTCCTGTATGCAAATAAACAGACCAACAACAGCCATTTCCCTAAGTGGATCCTGCCATCAGCACTCACCTGCACATGGCCACTCCCCTGGGGCCTGGGTACTGCAGTGGAGAGCATGGATGGCTGGGTTTGTTGGCACCAATCATTTCTCTCTGAAGTTATCATCATGCAGGGCAGTTTCTGGAAAGGCAGAAACCAAGGTGAGCAGAGGAGCTCCCTACAGATGTGTGGTGGGGAGCTGTTGCACTGTAAATCACCGAGGGGGAGGTAAACAGGAGATACATGGTTGTTGAAAATTACATCCCAGCCAGTGGCATCCTGTCAGTTCCTTGGGCAGGCTGTTGCAGCAGTCAGCAGCCACACATTCTACCTCACCCATGTGGTAGCTTGAATCTTTTGTGGGTTATTACAAGAAGAAATGGAAATGGCAAGGTGCAAGCAGGGATTTCCAAGGCTTCCCCCTCCCCTTCCAACATCTGGAAATGCTCTGAGCTCTGACCGTAGCACAGGAGGAGAGGAGGGGTTCTGTAAATGCCACCAGCATTTTAACCAACAAGTGATGAGGAGAGAATCAGTCAGGTGGTGTTGATTCTGTCCCTTGCTTTTGCCTTGCACATTCTGTGATTGCTTAATAAACCTCTTTTTCTTCAATATTCTCTCAGTAACATATGAGTATTAACACTCCTTTTGTAAAAAGTTGTTTTGGAATCTGCAAGCAGAAACTCCCTAGTGTGAGTTACTATTAAAAATTATTTCTAGCAGGGTGCTGCCTGGAACTTCTGATAAGTCCTGCCACACTCTATTATGAGGGAATATAGAGTAAAACCAGTAAGAGTCCCAAAGCTTTTATTAAACAAAATATGTAAGGAGATAAAATTGCATGAAGAAACTGGGATATTGTAGATTTCCAGGCTATTCCATGTGAAAACTGTTGATGGACCCTGAGTGTCATCAAAAAGCTCTTTTTCTGTATGAAACCAGCTCAGTGTCAGCAATGCTCGCCAGGAGTCAGCCCGTGGCTGGAGAAGTAGGAAACACAGATTCCTCTGGAAGTGGAGTTCAGAGGAATGAGTTTAGAAGATGCTTTTAACCAACCTGCAGACTCTTAGCTGGGCAGTTTTGTCTATAATTAGCAGCATCTCTGAACAGTGGCAAGCCATCCCTTCTTCCTCTCCTTGCAAAAAGAGAATGGGGAAGGAAGGAAGGAAACAAATCACAGAACACCACACATTACCCGCAAAATACAAATGGAAAACAGTGTCTTTTTATCCCAGCCTTACTTTACTAGCAGACTGTTCTGCTCTGCCAAATGACTGTCAGACTTTGTTATTGATGTTTTCATCATTTCTCCTGCAATGTAGGTAGCCACAAAGTATCAGTCTTTCAAATGTCAAAAACTTCCTGTTTATTTCAATACTTCTTGACAGAAAAAAAAAATATTTTGACCTCCCATGCAATTTTTTATGTATTTCAAGATACGAGTCTATAAATTTAAGGCATGCATAGGGCTAAGGATACCTAAACTAAATACAATAGAGTATGTGTTATATATCATAACTTCTAGCAGAAATTTGTTGACTGATAACACCCCTTAAGGACAGGCCTGATTATCTCCAGCATCAGTGCCTATACATATATGCCTGAAGTTTATACTGTTTAATAAGTATAGTTTTATGCTGTCTTCAGACTTGTATGCAGCAATATTTACATTTTACCAAATCACAGAATCATTTGAGTTCTTTCAGCTCTGAAAGCCCTAAAAAAATTCCAGGCAAGATTAAACTTTGCTTCTCTTCACCTTCTTCCCTACCCTTTTCTGAAGAGGGTTTAGAACAAAACCAGCCATGCTGTGGCTTTGTTACAAAATCAATCATCAATATTATGCAGAAATTCTTCTGTCTGTCTTAGAAATACTGTTTGGGGATTTTCTTGGCTTTCTTTTCTTGTATCTTTCAACAAAGACAACCCCTCTTTGAAGCCAATTTTAGCCAATTTTCACATCAGGCAAAACAGACACCTAAAAATAAACACTAGCATCTGATCAAATGGCAAGAAGGAGGAACAAGAGGAATGCCAACAACCAAGTGCAGCTTCTAGGAGAGAGAAACACTTTCATGCAAAGGTAAAATTTTTCAGCAAAGACTTGATGAGAAAAACCTGTCAGTAAATGTCTGATAGACCTTGGCTACGAATAAAGCATGCAGGTTAATTAATAAGGCTGTAGTTTCAATATAACAGATCTGGCTATGGCCTGATGGGGACCTGCACCTGCCTCATCTCTCTTCTCATAACATGCTCTTTAAAAAAAAAGAGCTAGAATGCCCCAGGATTTCTAGAATAAAAATAAAAGCAATATTTTTTTTTTAATTTGGCAAGTTCAAACCAAGTAGGTTAACGCACTAGAAATGAAATTTTCCCCCTTGCTTGGTTTCCAGACCTAAATATGTTGATGACTTTTTGAGCAGTCGCTTTGCACAGCCTTTGACATTTCTCTAATCCTCACTGCAGTCTCAAGGAGTCTCAAGTAGGTGCATCTGGCTGTACTCTGCAGCACCCTCTGCCAAAGCCACCCATTTCTGAGCAGCCACAACAGATCTCCAGCCAAAGGAACAATTTCCCTGTCTTTCTGGAGGCTTCACCTTGCTCAGGCTTCTTAAAGGCACACAAAGCAAGGGCAGGGATAACAGATGCCATCTGTCACAACTGATTTGGGCACATTACAGCCTTTTCTATTTTTTCTTTAAAAGGGTACTTTCAATTAGCAGAATTAAGTGATCCAGTTTCCTGCTCAGCCCACCACGGAGCAGACTTTTGAGGAGATAGGTGGGAGGAAAAATCTGGGCCACAAGGACAATAAAAAATGTCTAGAGGAAGAACACTGAAACTGCTAATACTGGCATTAACTGCAGAGCCACAGTTTCTGACTGCCAGGGAGAGTGTGCAACTCTCAGAACAATAAACCTGCCTACTGGAGATCATGGAAAAACTTTCTAGGGCACTTCTTTGGCCCTCTTCAGACTTACAATACTGTCACCTGAAAGATCACTTGCTCTCACTCCCATATTTAATCACAGAAGGGTAGCCTTTCATTTCTGTGAAATGTCCCAAATCTACTGTAGCTGGCGTGGACGTGGCAGCAGATCCAAGAAACATGAAAATCTACATTACCAAAGAACCAATGTAACACCCTTTTGTGCTGTTCTGTCACTGCTGTGTGATATTTACCCAATACATATTGTAGGTCTCCCCAAAAAATTACCAACAGAAAATGTGAATTATAAAGGCCAGTTCCCCCTGCTTCAGGTCACCAGAAACTTTTATATTTTAACTCAGATGTCACTTCAGTGGTTCTCACAGCAGGAGCAGCAGCAAATTTGTCTCAGTTATCATGACCATAACAAGCAGACACTCTGGAAAGCCCCAGGCAAGCAGCCTTGGAAGGTAAGGGTGGTATCACATTTACGGGATAATACACAAAACACGCTTTTTGGATCTACTTTAGAGGCAGAACTCAAAGGTCCCTCAATTTCGAGTTTGGGGCTTTATAGATATTTCTAGTCTTGGGTTGTTAGACTGATATCACGGTGGGGGTTTTGGTAAGGTTACTGGTCACTTTGTGGGGTCAGCGTCAGGGTTTGGACTTTCCCAAGCTATTGGATCACTAACCTTATCCTCCCTTCATCTGAGATCATACTCTGTGAAGGTAATAGATCAGAGCCTCTGGTTTACTAAGATAACTATCACTCATTTGAGCAGCAACTTTACTGAACTTATTTCAGATACAAGGATCTGCCAGGCCTGTGTGGGCTATGCTGATAAAATGGTGCAGGGCCCTCCAGCTGCTCTATCTTTCTTCCCTGCTGCCACTCCAGAGTCCTCGTGGGCCTCTTTGACACAGCCCCTCTGTGAGGGCTGTGGGCTTTAAAAGGTCCAGGCTCAGCTCCTCTTGATCCCAGTGAGCTCAGGGTGACATTCTTGCCCTAAAGCATTAGGGAAAATGAAGTCTTAGCTGAGCACAGAGAAAAGGGGACAGCTCTGCTTTGATAAATACCTTTCTGTTCCGAGGGATATAGATTGGGTAAACAGCAGTCCTCTAACATGGCAGGGGCAATGCTCTCTGAATATTGCATTTGAGGAAAATAAAGCAAGACAGAGGCAGACTCCAGCACCGCTTCAAGCACTTGCAGTCCTACTGGCCATAAGAGTCAGCAATAGAACTCATTTTGGGGCACAGATTTTGCACACAGAGGTTGATTATATGGCTAATGATGATGGAATTGAACTAATAATAATGAACCAAACACAATCCAGTTTTGCACTAGGTCAGGCTGGACAAAATGAAAGGCAGAAAAAAAAAAGTTGATATTTTTGTCTGTCAATGTAAGAATTGATATATTAGAAGAAATAGTGTGTTTTAGTCTTTCTTTAGAAGCAGCAAATAGCTTCCTTTCACACAGCATTAAGAATCAGTGGCTAAAGTGATTTCACCAAATGGGGAATGTATCCCATTCAAAGACAGCATAATGTGCATTGTTATGGCTTTTTCATTTCTCCTGAATAGCAGCAGGTAGCTATTGTTCTTCTCACTTCATAATCTTCAGAGGTTTTCAAATTTTCCATTGCAGATAATACCATCCCAAAGGAGATTGCATTATTATTGGCTTCTCCGACATTATTTCAAATCTGTCTTTCTTTGGACATGTTTTGAGGTGAAATAAGTATCATCATATCTGCCTGACTCTTGATATAGAGTTTTATTTTCAGGAGTTGTGGAGCTGTTCTGGTGGATTTCCTTCTTTTCACTAATTATCTGCCTCCTAGTTAATGGGGTGAAGAGATCTCGGTCTCACCTTATTAAAAAACTTAAAAATAAATTCAGCAGCCTGTGTAATTCTTCTGTGATTTCAGTTAAGTACTCGTGTGGGTTCCCTCCCTCCTTCCCCTTCCTTCACTTGTGGAGATCTAAAATACCCAAAACCACTGTACCAGGAGACCAGAGAAACCTTAAGCCTCTGCATTGTCTATGTTTGATAAGGCCCTTTACTCTCTCTAAGGAGCAAGCATTAGTGCTGCAGCTTTTCAGTCTTCATTCCTGTTTCAAGTTCCTTAAAGTTCGCAACAGCAGAAGAGATTGTGATATATGGGGAGCAAACAAATTTGATAATAGCCTTCAGATTAAATAGCTGGATTTTTCTAATGGAAAAAAATCAAAGTTTTGGGGTACATTTTCCAGTTCCCAAGGATTGCTAACATCCCAGATATTTTCTTCACTCCTAAGCTACAGAAAAAAATGCATTCTGATGTTTATCTATATTCTATCCCTAGTCCAGAGGAAATCCTTGTTTCTTTCACTAGCAAAAAAAAACCCAAACAAAAACAAAACCAAAAACAAACAAGAGAAGGAAAAACATTGCATGGTTGTGCACAGTCCAGATTATTTGATCTTATTTTCTTCTGGTAAAACTCCCCCCCCCGCCCCCCCCCAAAAAAAATCCCAACCAACCAAACAAAACCAAAAAAACCACAAAACAACCCCACAAACAACTTTATAAATATATATATAATCTCAAGAAATTTTTAATTATAAGAGAAAAAATATCAATCAAAGCAGCAAAGCTGAAACTTTCCAAAACCTAAAATTAATTAGGATACTATTAGATTATTATTCTCTTAATCCTTCAATTTACCTTTAGTTTACTAAGGGGTAAGTTTTGGTTTTCTTTCCCACAGCAAAGTTATGCTTGCCATGGCTCTAACTTGAATCAGAAATGAAAAAAAAAAAAAAAAAAAAAAAAAAATATATATATATATATATATATAAAAATTAGGTAAGTGACAGGAGAGAAAGATGCTCAATTACAGGAGGATCAAAACCAAAGTAAAAACCTTTATAAGATCACTTGATTGTCACTTCTAGCTAGTTCAGTTGATGCCAAACCTAAACTGCTTGAATTTGCTGACCCTGCACTCTTTGCTTACCAGACTGATTTTCACATCAAAGACATTCATAAGGACAAACTCATCTTACTTTCCAGGGCCTATATCAATCAAAATGCTCCAATAAGGTCTATGGATCGATTCAGTCTCCTATTTACAGGACTGAAACTGTCAACAGGTTAGCACCCTTAGCTGAATAGGGTGATATCAAAGTAAAAAACCCATACAAAACAATTTGCTCAGCAGTCAGCTCATTAGGCTTGCTTGGTTGATGCCAAAGCATAGGCTCTGTGACAAAATTATATGCCTAAAGCCTATCTAGCTTGCTGAAGTTTTGCAAGGTTTAGGTTTGAAGGTTATTTTATTTACATTTTTAGCTTTCGGAGCCAAGTCTCACTTGTCTGAAGAAAAACCTTAATTTTTGTTAATTTTCTTGCCCTAAGAAGGAAACTGTAAGCTACCAAATATGCTGATCAATTAAAGCCAGGATCATTAAAAATGATCCTGGATCATTCTAGTCCAAGGTGAACAAGATATTTCTTAAATTCATGTGGTCTGAACACATTTTATTGAGCGTGTCCCTAGGGTGACTAGAGTGGAAGAGGAGGACTGAAGGGAGATTGTCAGTGCTATTAAAAATTAAAAAAAAAAAAAAAAAATTAAAAAAGAAAGAAAGGAGGCTATTCCTGGTTATTAACTCTATATAATCAGAATGCTTCATATTCCTGTGCAGATGTAAAATAGGACAAAGTCCTATCAAAATCCCATCAAGCGACCATGTCCTTACTGCAGACACCAAGAATGCCTCTGTGCCCAGGCTCTTCTCCCAGCATTTAAAATTTTTATGGAACAAAGATCCAAGAATACTCACCAGGAACTATGAGAGCTGCACATGTGAGAATGAAGTAAAAAACCCATCAGAAAAAAAACCAAAACCAGCAGCTCATGTTATCCTTGGCACTCCTGACAACCACACCTAAACTTCTGACCCACAGATAAGGGGATAATGGCAAAGAGAGATTTTATCCATGGGACAGATATGTAGAAGTCCTTTACAAGGCACAAATGTCACATATACACAAATGTCAGTGTCAATTCAATGGTGAATTACATCCATCTTGACAGAGTCTCATCTCCTGGCAGACCCCAAGACCTGAAGTATAATATTTTAATATCCTCCTACAGAGCCTGAGGCCAGTCCTCCGTGCATTCAGAAATCCCTTCTTGACTATTCACATGTCCCTCACAGGAATCACTGTTGTGTCAGGTAAGATTTTGTCAAATTCTGGTGTTTAACGTTGAATCTCCCATGCTCCCCCACACCAGAGTATCCTGCACATTGCTTCCTCTCTAGTCTGTTACAGGGATGTGCACTTCCCTTGTGGATAGATACTGCTTCCAGCCACTTCATGCTCCAGCAGGTCTGTAAAACTGATATTTCTGTCTGCAAGTTGCTACCCCTGGCAGTGGGACTATGCCATGGGAATTCTTCCCTGCAGATGATAGAGGGGCAGATCCAGAAGTCAAAATCCTTGAATCAGTGCCTTGCAGATGCACTTCCAAGCTTTTGTGCTGCTGGCTTTAATTGATCAGTGCTACCAAGAGCAGTTGGAGATAAAATCAGTTTTATATTAATCTATATAGGAATACAGTGTTTCTGGCCTTCTTTACAAAAAACAAATTTTGAATTATTTTTGAGCACTTTCATGAATAAAAGCTGTTATTTCAGCTACTATAATTCATAACTTGATCTTTTCTCCTTAGTCATGAAAAACATTATATATATCTAAAAGCACCTGCCAAATCCTGCCTGGATTACGTGTTCAGCAGAGCAGTTACTTGCTGATAACTCACACTGGATTCCACACTGAGGCCTCGCCAAAAGGGATTGTCCCACCCTACCTGAGCCAAAGAGCAACTCCAGTGACAACAGCCAGGATCGAGAAATCTGTAGGCAAATCCTCTGCATTTCCTCTGCTAGAATTTAGGAACTTTGGGAAGATCTGTCTTTCTTTTTCTCATCAGAAACCTGACTGAAAGCTTCCAGATCTGTCACAACATTCTGCTTCTCTCTTGGGTTCATCGTGTTCCAAGATATTTCCCAGATGGGAAAGAGCCACAGATGGAGGGAAGGGGAGGGCATTGTCACCTGCAGGCAGGGTGTCCCATGGCTACATCAGAAAATGGTGGCATGCAAACAAAGTGATGAAGACTTCGTAGTTGCAGGGTGCCACTGAAGTCAGTGCAAAGTTATTCAACCTCTGCATTTAGTTCTTAGGAAAGTAATGATGAAGTTTCAGCTGTCGTTGCCTTCTTTTTGCAGCCTCTCTTGGAGAAGAATTTGCTGCATTTACAAAGGTGGACAGATGCTAAACTCTGATAGTTTTCCTCCATTTCTCACTTCTTTGATTCTTAAATACACACAAGATGTCAACCTGATTTGGATCCCCAAAGTATTAAGTATGCTACAATTCTTCTTCCTCCAAATGGATGTAAGTGCTTGTTCAGAAAGTTGCAAGGATGGAAGCTGATTGTGCATTCTCCTTTCCTTGGTCCCTTGGGGATGGAATGGTAAACAAAGAAGAGACAGGGTGAATCCCAATGTTTGCAGCAGGGAAGCAATTAAAGACTGTTCAGTGTATAAGGGGAGTTTCTCAAGGTTGCCTCTGATAACCATAGAATCATGGAAAGATTCAGGTTGGAAGAGATCTTAAAAACATCTCATCCCAACCCCTTGCCATGGGCAGGGACATCTTCCAGTGTCCCAGGTTGCTCAGAGCCCCATCCAACCTGGCCTTGAACACATCCAGGAATGGGGCAACATTTCCCTGGGCAACCTCTGCCAGTGCCTCAGCAAAGAATTTCCTCCTTATATTTAACTGAAGTCAACAATAACAACAGAAGCTTTTAAATATTAACAATACTTTGGTTTGTGGCAATGCTGAGTGTGACCTCTGGCTTTTAAAATATTTACCATTCTTCTCGACATGTTAGAATGTTTCTGGGTTTCTTTTGTCTCCAGTTTTTATAGAGGAAGTTAGAGAAGATACATGCAAGTGGCTTGCAAGGAAAAAAGAAGTGTAGTGATTAAGGAAGAAGCACAGAAAGAGCAAAACAGAGATATTAAAACTTCAGAAACCCACAGTGGAGCAAGAGACAAGGGGAAAAAGGGGAGGCAAAAAGAATTCTAAGATAAATTTTCTATATCAAGGCTCAAAAAAGTCTCACTGTAAACATTAAAAAAAATCCCTATAAGAAATGACAGATAATCTATGTCTAAATCCTCCAGATTAAGGCAAATAACCCTGGTTTTAAAGCAGAAGTCAGAATTACATAAGCCATGAAGGGTAAGTGACCCAATGGGTCTGCAGCTGCAGAGTGTGCTACAGATCTACAATCCAGATAATGATGCCTTACTGTGGGAAGTCTGTCGGTGCAATACTCTGAAGCTCTTTAATAAAGTTTCCTCCTCTATTTTGTAGGTAAACAGTGACAAGATAGAGTCTACAACCTGTCTGGCTTTCAAATTTTTTGTGCTTTTAATGAAGCTAATAAACAATGGTAAAACACAACTGCGCAATAGGTATGTTTGAATTTCTCAGCAAAAATATTTGGGATCTAAAATTCCTTAAACTTCCTTCCTCTGGAAATCGTAAACTGTAACTTTGTCACAATTTCTTTAAATTTGCATTTATATTCAAAATTAAGGCCTATTAATTAAGAACAATGTATTAATACCATAAAGCTATGTTCAAGCATCTAATAAAACAATGTTGGGGTTTTTTTTGACTTTTTATGGTTTTGGATGATTTAAGTGAACCCTTCCAAAAAAACTGCCTAAGTGGTGACACGCAACAATACAATCTGACATTGTACTGGGTGAAAGTGAGTTTACTGCTTAAGGGGACTTTGAAGTGATGTTGCACTGAATTCAGTTCACAGCACGTTAAAACACAGAGAAAGAACATGCTTGTGTACAGGCCCTTACAAATTCATAGGTGAGTATCTTTACCTCGGATGTCAGGTTCAAAAAGCTGTGTTCAAACCTTTGTCATCCTCTCTCATGGAGAAGAGTTGACCTAGAACACTGTGGAAAACCAGACTGCTGCAAGCTACATAAGAGAAAATAGACTGCTGGGGAAGAGGAGAGGTTCCTGAGACACTGAAGGATGGCAGCACACTGACTTAATTGGGGAGGAAGTTGTTCTCTGGTTGTATTGTCGCTGCCACCATATTTTTCTTCGTATTAGTTCTGCTTCCATGTCTGAAATGTCACTTTGGGGACTGCTGCCAGATGTTGTTTGGATGAAGGTGACAGAAAGTGTTATAATACTAGATGAGCCTGGCATATGTGCATCATCTATAATAAAGTTCTACCTGCAAGAGCAACGATAATTTGCAGGAACTGATGAGCTCTTGCTGAAGAGGAGAAGCTATGGCCAGCACTGCATAAGTGGCATGAAATTCTGTATCCCGCTGAGGGTTCACTGCGAGCGTGTCTCTAATTGCAAATTTATGAGTAATGGTATAAATGTATGCTAAAAATATTAACAATTCTTAGCCCAGAGAAAATTCAATTCAGTGTTTCTAGTGCTCAGTCCTGAGAACAGAAATTATTTGGTAGCTTTGGCCATAAAACTAAGATGGCTGTATGGATGCCTTATAGTCCTTTCAATAGAACACTTTTCTAGAGAGAAATATTTAATTCTATCTGAGGTTTGTTTTTATTTTTTCCTCCACAGTTGATCATAACAATAGTTTTCTTTTTATTATGTGCATTTTTTTCTTTTGCTCTTCTTTTTTCTCTTTCCTCTGAACCCTCCACTCTATTTTACTCTTATATTTGCCAGTGGAAAGGAGAACAGAAAATAATGTTTTGTCAGATGTCTTAAAAAAATTTAAGAATAATTAAAGAAGGAAATCATCATTATGCCCCTTGGTTTCATAATTATCTGTATGATAATATCTATTTATTAAAAAAAGAAAATATATATTGATATAAAGATAGTTGTACACACATGAAGGCATGTATGTAGAGGGCACACATAGCTTATCTTTGTACCCTATATCCAAGGTTTAAAGAGTCTCAGAAGACATTTAAATTACAAATACTCCTATTTTAAGTCTCTGGAGTAATTTCACTTTAAGTGAGATTAAGATTCAGTATAAGTATTATGAATGGGACTATTATTTAAGTCAGATGACAGTTCCCATTATAAAGCCCTGATTTTGGTGGCCTATAATTTTGCTGAACTTTAATCTTTCAGGCTGACGTGTTCCTCACTGGCAGGATGGGGCTGGAGGCTATATGGTTCAGAAGGATGGTCCATCTGTCAGAAATACAGCCTGTCTCCTAAATTAAAACTTTATCTCTTCACAGAATATTCTTACTCCCTGCCTCTAATTTCAAGAGATACTCTAGTGTCCTTGGGCTCCGTCTCAGTTTGCCACTTACCAACAGCAAGATGAGGATCTGGACAGTTCATGAAAGAGGAAAAGAGAGGGAATTGGAGGGAAGTTTGTCCTGCTTCCCTGTTGGGAACTCTACTGTCAGCTTCTGCTTTTCTCCCTCTTCCCATTTTATTTTAGACCCCATTTTTTATGTCCTGGCAGGAGGCCAAAGGAACTGAATCCTGAATTGCCTTTCAATCTCTCTGTTGAAAAGACTGCATCTAAATATATATTTATTTCAGCCAATAATGAGAAGCTGTGATGTGACAAAAGTAACTTACTAGACCAATTTCTATTTATTTCGGAGTACCTGATTTGCAGAACTACTGAGTATTCACAGCATCATCTGCCAGCAAGAGAATCTATACGGTCAACTAAAACCAAAAAATCCTAAAAACCTAAAAACTAAATAATCCCCAAACAGCCTGAAAAGAAAAATTAGTTGTCTCAGTGGGAAACCAAAATGGAAAGTTAATTTTGACCAGTGTTATGAAAATTTAAAAAAAAAAAAATTAAAAAGTATTTTTTAAAAAAAATTCTGAACAAGATCATCAGTTCTTTACTGATGTAGAGAATACTGTGTATCTTTACTGAAGTGATAGAACTTTAGGGCATGTAAAAGATATTGTAGCTTAAAAGGCAACAGGAGTCAGTTTGTGGGAATTGTACTGGCAGCATGGACTCATAGGCAAGAATACTTGAGAAAATTTACTCTTAAATGAAACAGAGAGAAAGCTATTTCATATAATAGAGAACAAGATGCATCTGGTTACACAGCACAGAGTAGAAGACATGCAACCCCAATGTAACTCAATCACAAAAAAACTTGCAATATCTGAGGATTTAGCTTGGACTATTACACTACTGATCCACACACAGATATTTACATTTTAGAAACTTGGGCTGGCAGGGTATAAAATCAAAAAAAAAAAAAAGATGAAAATAAAAATTAATTAGAATATCCTGCAAGTTTGAATAGTGCACATATAATAATTTCTTTTTCCCCATTCCACAGTAGCTACCAAATAAAAAACAATTCATATGTATGAAAACATGATATTAGTGGCTCCTCAGTAGTCATACACAACTATTTCAGCAGCTCCCTAAATCTGACTGCAACCTGTGTCTTAAAAGAACTGGGAAATAAGCAGCAGCAAACTAGCAGTGATTACTGCAAATTTTGACTCTAAAGCACATCTAATAAATGCAGGTCAGTTGTTTGGGCATGGATGTCTAATAATATATTTAGAAATCCATTTTATCCCTAATAGGTTTCCTTGAGACTTGTGTACAGAAGACTGGAGAAAACCATCATTTGGAAGTGGAAGGCAAGAAGTTATCCCAGAGCATCTGAAATGTTACTTGAGTGGTGTGGTTTTACCCAGTAGTTCTCAGCATAGACTAGAAATCTCTCTGTTCACTAATATTTGGTTGTCCCATTCTGAGATAGGCTTGCGTGATGCCCTTCAGAGGGAAAATCTCCTTTGGACCTTGGTGCTCTCAGAATAAATACCTGATGTTAAAATATTTAGATGAAGGGCACTGTATTTCTTTTTGTTTTTCATTTACTCTCGGGCACCCTTGGGTATCTTTCAAAGTTTCTGGTATACTTCACAGGATCAGTGCTGAAACAAGCAGCCACCTACACATGACCAGACTACACAAGTTCTAGACTACAAAGACACACCGACACACAAACGAATGTATGAACACATAAAAAGTCAAAAAAACTACAACTAATTAAAAAAAATAATTAATAACTCCATATATACACACACATAAATATTCAGCCATAAGGAAGAGCTTCAGTAACTCAGAGAAGAGGGTGAACCTCTCATCTATTTCAGGCTAACCTATAAGCAAAACAGATAAACGTGTTAACTACTTTCCCAAGTGGAGTCTCAGGGGATGTTGAGAAGAAGCATATGTCAATAATTGTAAAGAGGGTCTGCTGCTCACTTTTAATTGCAAAACACATGAGAAGGTTTGTGGGCTTTAAATACTGTTTCAATACTTGAAAAATAAGAATATAAAAGCAAGTAACTGAGCACTTCAACAGCTGTAACTATTGTAAATAGGAAAAGGCTGTATTTTTCAGTACTGTCATAGTATTTATCTTAGAAAGCTCAGACAGTTTGGCTATCTGTGTCATTATTATGCCATTCATCAGCCACTGTGGTTATTTGTCACTTTTAGCATTAATTAACTAGTGATCCTCTTATTCCCTCTGCCTCTGTCCTTCATTTCTTCTATATTAAATTCTCTAATGAAATTTTTTGTCTTCTGTGATAGTTTGTAAGCAAATTCTTGCTGCTTGTTGTTTTAACTCTATAGGGCTGAGCAAGGTTAACATAAAAAATTAATAAACAAGAAAAAAACTCCATGAATTTAACTATGAAGTTACTAGAAATCTTTAAAAAATGTGAAAATATTTATAGCCATATACTTAAAAGAAGTTCATAACTCTCAAAACAAAATGCTGTCTACTCTGATTAGTGATACTGGTTAATAATATTATTTTTATTACATTTTAGGCAATCTAGCAGAGGAAAATAAGATGTTCTCTACCTTCCTGCTCCAGACTCTTCATCATGTCCACTGCCCTTCTCTAGATCTGCTCCAGCACCTCAAAGTGCTCCAGAATAGAGGAGCCCAAAACTGGACACAGCATTGGAGCTGTGACCTCCCCAGTGCCCAGTACAGGGGGATGATGGTCACTGCCCTGGTCCTCTGGCCACACCATTGCTGATCCAGGCCAGGATGTCCTTGGCCTCCCTGCCCAGCTGGGCACTGCTGGCCCATGTTTAGCCAATGCTGACCACCAACCCCACGTCCTTTTCTGCTGGGCCATTTTCCAGACACTCTTTTCCCAGGCTACAGAACTGCATGGGATTGTTGTGGCCAAGAGTAGGACCTTGTATATGGTTTTGGCCTATCTGACCTGTCTATATATTCCAAAATGTGAAAAATTAGTAGCATCCAATATCGTTATCCTGCATCCTGTTATTTCTCTTCTTTATTAAATTTTGAATAACTGTTTAAGAATTGCAGCCACATTTGAAAGAAAATTAGGAGTATTAAAGCCATTAAGTATTTACAATGTTCTTGGGAAATGGGCAAACACTGAATTAGTTTTCATCACTTTGAAAAAGGATGCAGTATCAACTCAACCATTATGAGACACTTCAGTATGTCTATAGGATAGCAACACTGTAAATATCTAAAGTATGTGAAAAGATTAGGCCTAAAGACTCCTGCTAGGAGACACAATGGATAGAAAATTAAACTTCATTAATTCCACTCTCCAAGGAACAAAGCTTTTTTTCCTCATTCAGTCGCATCAGGCTTTGGATTGCTGCTTTAAAAATAGCTATGTCCAAGTCAAATTCATTTAGCTGAAAGCTCCTTGAGATACAACTTTTGATCTTCCATAAATCAAAAGCTTTTGTGAAGAGACTACTTCAACAACATTCCTGCCATATATTAAACTAAAAACCTGTGAGATACTCTTAGCAGAATACAGGAATTATGTTACTGTAGATTAGAATAAATATATGTTTGGGGTTTTTCCTACAATTTTCAAAGGAATGCAGAAACTTCCTTTCTTTTCTTTTAAAGTTTTCTTACTTTTCTCTCACAGCTTTCTCCAGTGGAAGAGGAGATGGAGCAAGTATTCCTGGAATTTACATCACCATCCAGAAAACCACAGTACAGCACTGAAAAACTCCATTTGTCACTCTGTTTACAATGCATGTGCTTTGCACAGGGATTCTTGTCTTGTTCTGCACACTTAGAGCATCAAACAGCCCATGACTTTCAAGAAGTTCCAGTGTTTTTCCATAGGTCATCTCACAAAATATTTTGTCTGGTCTAACGGGCTTAGTTTGATTTGCTTTTGGGATTATGAGTTCATTGGTTAAGCTTCAGTTATTTTATTCAGTTTTTATTCATAATCAGGGGATTTAAAAAAATAGGCTTACAATCTAATCATACTCCTCTGTCAGCTGAAGAAAAGTGCCAATGTTAAGTTCCAACTCTCACAAGGATAGCACCCTAATAAAGGGTGTAATCTGGATGATGATGTAAACCATTGAATAAATATATCACATTTATAGTGTGACATGGCTCACCAGCCGCAAGAATTACTACAAGAACCCCTTACTTTTTTTTTTTATTTCAACTTTAGTAAGTGGTCTTCAGGGTTGTTTCTGTACTTACATCAGGCTTGTACTCAAATATCACATAAACAGAAAAATCACTCTCTTCCATTCTCTAAAAGCTTTTCCAAGTCTTGCTTATTACTGTGCAATAATTTGTACATTTTGATTTCCAAATACACAATTATGCTACTAAATTATTTAGAGAACTTTGATCATACCTGTACACTCATTTTCCTGCCTGTCCTTGCTGCTTAAGCAGTGAACTCTCTCTTCCAAGGGTGGTGTTTTACTGACCCTAAGCTTTGCACTCTACAGGACCAAATCTAACTGGACTATCAAAAAAATATTTTCATCAAAGTGAGTTCTGGAAAAAGCAGAAGACTGGGTATCAAACTCAGTACTGCTCTTCATTGCTGGTGAATTTATTGAGATAAACTATGTGCCTGTGCAGTTCTAGTTTAGGAACCAGTTTTCATCTAGGATCGTTCACTGCCTGGCAGTCCAACAGGCATTTCTATTTTTGTGTCTACTTTAAAATCACAAAAAGAACTGTGGTTCTTGAAAAGAGCCATTTCCTAGACTGTAGTGAAGATGGCTGTTGGCAAACGCCTGTTACCAACAGAAGCATTAAACATTCTGCTTCAGCGTGCGGCTGTTTTGGTCTTTTAATTGATTGGGAAATTCCCAAGAATCCATCTCAAACTTAACAAGCACATTGGAGAATTCAAGATTCAGCAGCTCAAAGTCACTTTTCAGTGGTTTCTTGCATTGCAATGTGCTTGTGGTGATGTGTATGACTTGGCTAGACCATGCACCTAATATTTTACGACAGCACTGTCCTAAAGTTAGAGCATTGTTCTTGTGCTAATTTCTGAATGTGAAATCAAAGATATCCAATAAATCAAAGGAAAAACAAACAAATGAACAAAAACCTCAAGCAACTGCAGAGAGAAATAGTTCCCAAGAAAAATCTCAAACCAAAGTGCAATAAAACAAGCGCAGATCTTCCAACTTACTGTAAAACAGAGGGAAAAAGGGAAATTTAAATATGAAATCACAATAATATTAATAATACCAGCATAATATCAACAGGGGCAGGCAAAGCAATAAAGTAACTGCATGAAAAGTGGGATTTCTTTACCTCTTGTTGAAAATTTAGAATTTTTGTTCAGCTCAAAGTGGTCTGGATTTATTTTACCTTAATTTTACATGAGTTTTGTACCATGTGAGCAATGTAGGTCAGTTTTAAAGGAAAAAAAAAAGTGACATTTTGAATCAAAAAGTCAAAGTTTCATTTTACAAATGTCAAAATGAAATGGTTTGGCATTTCCAAAATGAAACATTTCATTTCAGAAAGGTCAAAATGATATGTTTTGACATTTTTTAAATTTCTCCCTGCTTTTGTTCTGACCAGAACTATTAGTCAAATTCAACCTTGATTAGTTTCAGGCCCCTTTAAGCTCAATTTTCTATCCTAATTGCCAGTCATGAAAAGAGATTTGCCCCGTGTCGTTACAACAAAGAAAACAATACGATCTTTAAAACTGTGCTGGAACAGCTTCTGTAACACAGTCTGTGTCCCTCTCCTGCTTTGCCTCTGCCTCCAGCATCCAACTACCTACCCATGAATTTTCACAGCTGTGAGAATTAGCTTTGCCCTACTGCAGGCCTTAAATTAAAAACAATAACACAGCCAAAGGCACAATGTCTCAATTAAACCAGAAGCTGGACAGAGAATTAATTGTCCTAATGGACAGTTTTCAGCATTTTTATGGAGCACATATATCGCCCAGGTGTTACAATTACAGTCACTATAAAAATGCTTATAGGTGAATAAATGCACCATGTGAATGTGAGGCAGAGTAATCTGCCCATTGCCCTTAGCAATAACATGTCAGCATTTCTTTTCAGTGTCTCATGGGCAGTCCACACTAAACTCAATATTGTTAGTTTAGAATCTTATGAATAAATAAATCATATTAAGCACAGCAACCAGGATTGAGGTCAAAACACTGAATAAGAATAAATAGGAGAAGTTATAAAGCCTGCTTGCTGTGTTGTTGGGAGGTGTGTGTAGCAGAGGGAGAGATCAGCTTTCCCACTATTCTGCCAGTGCTCCGGGCGGGCAGGGGACAAGAGCAACACCATTGTGCTGACTGCAAACGCACAGCACCAGATTTACAGCAACACCAGACAGAAATACCTCGCCGTGGAGTCAGGGGCTCTTCCATGAGCATTGCTGTAACGGCAGAGGGTGAAAGGGATTTATTCCTTCTGTATGCATTAAGCACAAATCCAAGGAAAACAGGCAAAGGGATGTAAAGATAACCTATGACTTTTTTTTTTGCCCAAGCATATCAGATCAAGCAATCCTGATGAATGTCGTGGATCATATCATTCTGTCTGATCTGACCCTAAACAGCCTGAGCAGAAACAACATAGCTCCAAGAATCCTTCAGCTATTTATGCCTTTTGCAGGATTTTTGGTTTGCTTGTTTGGCCATTTGTTTTTTAATGAATATTTAGAAACTTGTGGTATAAGGGTATTCTGCAGAGAATCTCAGGAAGGACATAGATACTTTTCGTAATGCTTCACTTACTAGATCTTGCCTGCACAGAATGTCTGTACAGAAATTTTCTCTTTCGGTCCAGTTGATGTCTGCCCTGTCTGTTCACTCCTGATGACACTATCCATCTCCTTTCCACAAAATCAAGTAAAACTACAGTGCTTGTGTCCTCCTCATGCCCTCAAAACTGGCAGGTTGTCAATATGTGCTATCCCGCACTGCGTCTCCTGGAATCCTTCTTAGACTGATGACTTTCAAGCCCTTAAACCTGGCTATGCAATACTTTGTGCATAATGTTATCTGCTGACAGAATCAAATAGCATGTTATTAAAGTTTGAAAGGCTTTATCTATTTTTCATAAGCATTTTAATAGGCACCGCATTCCCTTTTGCCTCCCATACGCTCATCAGCCAAACTGATCTCAAAATGGACATTGTATACTTAGAGTTTATTACAATAGATCTCTCAGAGGCAGTAGAAAGAAGAAACAAGTGCTTAGCTCTACCTAGGCTTCAAGGATTACTAAAGGATTGCAGCACAAAAGGTTTAGGTTTGGTTTGGTTTGGATTTCTTTTTCTTTTTTTTACTTTTGTTACTGATGTTCTGATGTCAGATTTTGAACTGTAACTGTACTCACCCTCCTGGCTATATTTACAGCCATTTTGCCATTTCACTATTTTCTGCTTAGGAACAACACTGTTTTAAGTAATGTGAAAGAGTGAGTTCCAACTCCAGTGCTGATGGAGCATGGAAACTGTGTTGGTGTCCAGATTCCCCTCCCATAATTTCACCTAGTATAATTCATAATGCATCACGTTATAATATAAACCAAAAGCAGTGCTTCACAAAATTTACCACCTGAGATATTCCTTAGATTTTCATTTGGCAAGCCCAAAAACAATTTACACCTGGCAATTCCTTTCATTTTAATTATATAAATCATTTTACATATATACACGTTTTCACAATACAAAAGAACTTTTTTGTTCAAATGAAAGTTTTTAACAAGCTTTCCTCAGTAATGGAATATGAAGCTACTAAAACAAAGGGCATCTTACTAGAGGATCAATTTCATGCTTTTAGAAAATAATGGATGCTTTATCATTCTAAAGGAAAGGGATTCAGGGATAGATCCATAATCCAAAGGATGAGCAATCCATAGCAAGTCTACCTGATATTGGAAAAGAACATACATTGTATCTTTTAGGGCATATTGGCCACATCTACACTGTACAGCCTTTGGCCTTGCTTCCACACGGTGTATGTGCCAGTAGAGAGCAATCAGTTTGGGCTGGCTTCCGTTCATGTAGGAAACAGGATAAGCCCTGCTGGACCCGTTAAGAGACTGTTTTTAAAACACGATGTGAATGTAGTTGAGGGCCAGAACCTCTGGGTCAGCAGTGGAGGACTATTTGGAAGGAAGTGGGACAAAGCCAGCGCAGTTCTACTCACCCTGTCTAGGGGAGCAATCCAGCCCTCATCAGAAGCTATTCCCAGGAACACACATCAGTTTTGTTTTAGGAAAGGCTAGTGGGGGCACTTGGACATAGAGCCAGGGAGCTGGATGACAGGTTAGTGATGTTTTATTTGTCAGCATGGGTGCACTCATAGAGGCATCAGCCCTGTTGTGTATGTGACATGTACATTTCACATAGGTTACAACGCAGTAATTTCGCATACCGCCAAGGGGAAACTATATTGAAAGAAAAAAAAAAGAAAAAAATGAAAAGTGGAAGGAAAAAGGCACTGATTAAAATAATGATGCAGCAAAGCAGAGAGTTTTTTCTCAGAGCCAGAGCAATCATTGTTTTCCTTAAGGCATGTAAATGCTTTCACCTTACACTGAGGATTTAGGAACAATAAAACTATTTCAGTGGCTTACATAAAACATATCTGCAGTAACTTGCCTGCCCTCTACCAGTATTTCTTTCTCTTTCATTGGTTCACAATTTTTTTCCCTACATCTTTACTTCAAGATCTTTATATTAGGTAAATTACAGGGGAGCATGCTATATGTCTTCTGCTTTGCATTCTACGTTTCATTTACAGGAAACCATGATTTAAAAAAACCCAAAAAAAACAACAACAACAACAAAAAAAACAACCAAATATTTTACACAATGCACAAACCATTCAGAGTACTAATGTTTCCATGTCAGATTACGAACTCAACCTTAAAATTGAGTTAGCAATTTGACATAGATTAAGCCTAACCTTATACAAACTGAATTCTTAAACAGCTGCGAATACCATTTAACTATACCTTGAATCACAGGATATTTTTTTCTCTTTGTCAATGGATGTTTTTCCATTTATTATCCTAGACTGCCTGGGTTTGGTAGAGCTTTCTTTGCTTATGCCTGAGCCATTCTGCCATTGATTGAGAGGCAAGAAAGCAGTGGTTTGGTTTCCCTCCATGTATTTGAGGCTATACTGTGATTTCATCAAAACTCATTCCTTATTACATGTCTATAAAATGTCTTCACATGTCTATATTAGGTTAACAGGATAAAATCTTTTATTTATGAAAAAATCAAAGCTGACTTTGGTGGAAATTCTGTAATATCAAAACTAGCACAGCTTCATCTTACTACCAAGCAAAAGATAACAGGAAATGGGCCGAAAAAGTCACAAAGAATTTCAGAGCCCTGTTCCATCTGGAATTGAAGTATGTGCATAAATTCTCTGTTGGATAAGAACATTAAATAACATTAAGTTTATTTATTTAGTTAGTTAGTAATTATGATTATCTTGTGCTCCTGAGATGCAAAGAAAAGTATTCAAACTTCAGAATAGTTTCCTCTTTTCATTAAGTGTCTAAAACAAACAAACAAAAATTCTGTACCTATAGGAACTCATAGAAACACTTTAATATTGGGAACAATGAAAATTTACCAATCCTGACACATTCACCAGCTATATGAGTCTAAGATTTGGTGCCAGGTATATTCTGAGATGTAGCAACTAAGCAGAAAATATGCTCCTCAATTCCACAACTAACATGAGCAGATCAAGATAGGCAAGAGTTCTTAAATTGGTAATATATCATGAAAGAAAAACATACTAAACAAGAAAATCATAATCTGCTTGGTCCTTATTTCAGCTTTGTAACAAGTAACTTTAAACAGTTGCTAAACTCATCTGGAGGCAAAAGAATATGTAAAGATTTAAAGGTATTATGGGTCAGAAAAAACCAATAAAATATTAATATTAATATCTAAAAATGCAAAAAAAAAAGATAAATGGAAAATAAAGTAGAAAAATAAGCACTTTCATCTCTTAAAGATTGTGTCATCCAATCGACTCTTATACAGGATGAAAGCTGTAAGGTAATAATTGCATGATAATGTCAGTTTGTAACGTGTAGCAATTGTAGGACACAAAGGAGCTTCATTAGAAGATGGGTCTTCATTTTCTTGCCCCTGCTCACCTGCTAGAAATCAAAAATTCAAAAGGCAACATGAAGGAGGTCAGCATGTGGTACCTCTGGAGAGGACTGTGCCAGTAACTAGGGATGGGCTCAAATTAATCAGAAGGCACTGGTGAAATGGAGTCTGAGCCCTTATAAAATCTGCTCCTGTTGCTATGTTATAAGGAGAGAAGGAAGAAGACTATTTTTTTTTCTTTTTTTAAATCTAGCAGTCAGAAATCCCAGTTTGCTATCTAAGGTTAAAACTAACAGCTGAAAATACCTTGGGAAAATTTCTATCTATAATAAAACAAGAAGGGAAAGGATGTATGTCTGGAAATGTATCCACTGATTATAAAATTGCTCTAAAGAGATAATTTTGACTTCATATCTCATTAATGTAATTCCTTCCTAACAGAATTGAAAAGAAAGCCTGTTTACCTAGGTGCCTTTGTTTACCAGACACACACATACATCTACCTAAAACATGCCATCAAATTACACATGACATGGAATAAGAGCTGACTTGTGAAGATCAGGGTTGGCTTTGTTGCCTGCTGAGCACTTCAGTGCAGATCTATGTAGGACAAATTCCACTGGAGAGAGTCTTTTATCATTAGCTGATCTCAGGCTCTCATGGAGATTGCACTTCATTGACCGGCAGTGTCTTTCCTTGTTCCACTGAGAAGCACAGTCTGGTGAGATTATTTTACACTTTTTCTTTCTTTTTTCTCTTTTTCTTCTTCTTTTTTTTTTTTTTTTTTTCTTCTTTTTTCCTTCTTTTATTTTTCCCCCGTCTCAAGACAGACCTTAACTATGTGAGTTAACCACCGGTTTTAAAAGCCTCAGAGGATGTGTGTATGAAAGGCTGGTCATGGAGGAACAGGAAGAACAGAAGGAATAGGATGTGCAAAGAGCTTTCTGAAGGTGTGCCCAATAGGCGTGCATACTCAGAATATATACATATATATATACATATATATATATATACAATTTTTTTTTCCCCACTGATGTCAAATAGAATTTTTTTTTCACTTATTTAAATACTGTTGTATCTTAATAATTTTTAAGGGGGGAAATAATAATTTAAAAAATTTTAAAAAGAAATTAACAAAAATTACTTTTAATAACAAGGGAAACAGGTGAGAACAAAAGGGAAGGAAAAGAGGGAAAGTCAGATGGCTAGCATCACACTAGCCAAGGAAGGGCACATCACAGGGTTAACATCACAAACTGTTTAGCAGTTCAGAAAGACACGTGTAGATTCCTATTAAATAATTCAGTCTGAACATCAACACCTTTTCAGGCTAGAGAGTCCTTTTCCCACAGGAAAAAAAAAAAAGCCAGTTACTGGATAAAATGTCTGGCCTCTTTTTGCTCATAGACTGTATTTGATTTTTGCTACTTATTTATAAAAGAGAATTAAGGTTAACATCATGTAGGAGAGAAACAATCTTTAGATTTTTCACTGTGCTATTTCAGCTTCCTTACTGCAGCTTTCCATGAGATGTTATTTGTTTTGTTTGTTTAAGATTTACTAAGAGCTAGTTTGCAAGCTGAATTATGCAAGAGGCTTATTGAAGGCAAGATCACAATTTCCTCTCTCCCTGGACATATTTGAACTGCATTGGGAAGGAATGAATCTCATCCTGAATCTTTCCTCATTCCCAGATTTTACAAGGAAGAGGTTAAGGAACAGCAGAGGATATCGCCCTCTTGAAGACACCAGTTTGCACAATAATCTGGTTTGTGAAATGCTAGAACATGAAGCATCTGAAACACTTCTCCAGGGA
Source organism: Acrocephalus scirpaceus scirpaceus (assembly GCA_910950805.1). Taxonomy (NCBI): domain Eukaryota; kingdom Metazoa; phylum Chordata; class Aves; order Passeriformes; family Sylviidae; genus Acrocephalus; species Acrocephalus scirpaceus. The sequence goes on along the minus strand of OU383774.1, from coordinate 7,565,459 downwards.
AAAATACAACTCCAAATGTGCTCTGGGGAGGATGTGTCCAACATCATCATTAAAACACGTGTCTCCTGTAAAGCTGCATTTTAAGCCCAGGCTTGGTTCCATATCTGGGGCAGGACTGAGAGGCAGAAGGGTCCATTTTCTTCCAGCTCTTCAGGGAAGAATGCTTTCCATTTTCTGCTGCCTCTACACAAGTTGTGGATTAGGAGCGACTGAACGTGCTCTTGCCCTATCTCATCCTAGTGCTGTGGATTAGGCAGCTTGTGTGTGAATGAGAGCTGCATTCTGCGTGAGAGTTTTGCAGTGCTGGCTCTCCTGCTATGGAGAAACCTCTTTAGCACAATTTTTTATCTGTTTATTTTAGTATCAGATAGTAAAATTAATTAGCTTTATTAAAGAGCAAGCAATCTGATACTCAAGAAAACAAGCAGAGTAGCAGGATTCCAAAAATATGCCTGCCACCTGGCATTGCCTGATATATGTGCTTGCTTACAAAATATAGCTGCAGCTGTAAATTTTACTTGTTTCTATAGGCAAAATTGATGCAACACTTTTCTCTGTTTATCTAAAAGTATTTGCAGTTCTTGACTCATTAACACATTGACTGGAATATCCATAAACTGGGTTAAGGCTCAATTTATTTGCAGCTTTTTGATTTCAGATAGCTTTCTGTAATTCCTACCCATTCAGATATCTAGATATCTACTGTGCTTCCATGGGAAGTTATTTTTATTATCCACTTAAAAAAACTAACCAAACAAAAACCAACAACAACAACAAAAACAAAAAACACCAAAACAAACAAACAAACAAAGCCCCACAAAAAAACCCCACAAAACCAAAAAAACCAACAAAAACATCCCAAACAAAAAACCAAACGCATCCCAAAACAACCTAAAATCCCACCCAAACCCCAAACATTTTATCTGTGTTTTCAGATTGGCTAAAACCATAGTTAAAGGCTATGCTTAGGACAGATAAAATCTCAGCATTAAGTGAGTGGTTATAACAAAGAGCTTCACAAATGTAGGGGTTTTTGCCCAGACAGACAGTATAGCAATAGAGCAGTTAACAAGGCTCACTTCTGGGCCAATAAGTTGATATTAAATTTGTTACTGGGTCATTGATGAAAAATATATAGCATACTCTATACAACTGCTCCTTTCAAACCATTTATGAAAACAGCCACAAAGAAACAGTTCCAACTGTTGGCTGTGCAGTCCAGTTAACTCAGCAATGGGCCTTCTGAATATTTCAACTCAACAATAATTCCATTAACTGGAATCATCAATACTCCCTCCACCAACAAACATCTGGAGATATCTGTATTTCCTGGTTTATGCACTACATTAAAAATATTTATGTCCCTGTTATCACTGCTGTAGAACATGTCTCAACATGCAAGCAATATCTATAACTTACAAGAACTTTTTCACTAGGAGCTCCCAGAAATGATGATGAAAACATGACACCTAGACAGTTCAGCAACTGCTGCACTGTATATCCATATTGCAAAGCTAGAATTGAGAAAGCAGGACCCCAAATGCTTCCCAAAATGCAAAGCTTTAGTTCTTTGCCAGAAAGGCCAGGAATTCTGTTAGTACCACCAAATCATAGGCTCACCCTAATTCTGTCCTTCACCTCTTCCATGATGCTTCCCTTTGGTATGTCTTTTGTTCAGGAAACTAACTGCTATATGCAGCCAAGAGAGAGAGTCATGATTAGGACTTTTGGCTCAAAGTAAACCTATAAAAAGATTAGGCCACTACTCAAATTTTACAATATTACAATAATACAAAATTACAACAATAGTACAAAAATATTTGTTGTACACTCATAAAAAGCTATCTTATTTTAATGTTGACTCATGCTGCAAAAGTATCCCTTTTCTTCAAATAATATTTCGTCAGAAACACATCTTAGGTAAGTAACAAAATCCTGGATTCTAGTAGCTAAAATTCAGCATGATGTGAAACAAACTAAACTATGATCATGAAATAATAATAGTAATTTTGAGCTTAAAATTAGTCTATATTTGGCTGAAGCAAACTCTCTTGTTGGATAACAAAATTGAAATATATTGTTAAATACCTTCTAGCACTCCACCATTCTTCTACATCTCTTCTCCAACTGTCTTAGCATTCTCTTTTTTAAAATTACCTATATATTGGGGATGTATTCTACTCTGTAACCTTGGCAACAAGTTATTCCCTTTCAGAACATACTGTACATTCATATTTTTTACATAATAAAAATGCATAGCTATTATCATCTGAAAGCAGCAAGTAAAGTGTTGTATTTGACCCTGAAGTTTTCAGGTCATTATCAGGACTGGATGATAGCTCTCAAAGAGTCATACCTCTTTTTTAAAATTATTATTTTTATTTTATCGCTTTATTTAGAAAGTTCCTAAAGACATTTAAAAATAAACTTGGATTCCAAACAGGAAATAAAAGCCTAGCACCAGATTTAAGTGACTTTTAGGTGTTTAAATCCCAAAGAGTAATCTCACCAGTGTCACCAGTGACAACATTAAGGGGTTTCTCTCTACTTATAAGATGGGGATTTTAGTTTGGAATAAAAAAGTATTTATCTACAGAGATCACAGTAATAAGGATATTCAGTTGTAAGGGACATAAAACCCTTACAGGATTCCTAAATTGCAACACACTTCAGACCCTCAGACTCTCAGTGCTTTGTTTCAATGAAGAGATTTTACTATTACCACAGGAATGAAGTCCCTGTCTTCTCTTACAAAAATTACAGCTCTCTCTCTAGCCAGTTCTGCTGGGTCATCTGCTCCTGTTTTTCAGATAGGACTGATCTTGAGGGACACCTGTGAGCTCACCTCCTGCTTCAAATCCAGAAAATGCTACTCCTAATAAGCTGCAATGGGGATGCAAGAGTGGAAAAGATGGAAAAAATGGCACATAAAAAAAAAAAAAAAGAAAATAAGAAAAGAGAAAAGGGGAAATAAGTAAAAATAAAATTTACCCATGCACTTTAGGTTGATCCTCTCTTTCCTGCTTTTTATCAAATTGTTTTACTGCATCACAAATAAATTGTTAAATAAGTAAATATTTCTAACAAAAAAATAAGCTCCCGTGTTTGAAACAACTAACCTAACTGATATAAAATGCACTTAAAACAGAGCTAGCACTCTATGTAACAAGATCATAGAGATTATAAAGTTGCCTCATTTTATTCATATTACAAATCTGCCACATGTAATTTGGTAATTTTAGCTGTCTTTGATCATCAGACGATGAAGATTTATCTATCATAAAGGCTAATTACCGCTATCATCTTCCATAGACAGTGGTCTCTATAGGCCCTGCTTGTACTTTTTGATGGAAAGAAGAGGGCCAGACTTTGATGATTTCAGACCTGTCTCATCAAAGAGCCAGTGGGGCACTACCCTTAATGTATTCACTTCTGAGGAGACAGTGGGAGCACTGCCATCTGCTTTGCACCACAAAAATCCTCCAAGAAAGATCCGCTCAGATGAAGACGTCTTCACCTTCATCGGCGATACGGGCACAGAACTTGTGAGCATTTCAGAGGAAAAAAAGAGTCAGAGAGGAGCAAAAAAAGGAGGTCATGAATATTGCAATTGCCCCCCCTTATCAGAATCTGTCTCTCACCAACCTTTGCGACCTCTCTGCAAGTAATTAGCATGCTCTGTGATTCTGCTATTAGCAACCTCCTCAGCTTAGCAGTCTAATACTATTAACGTGCTGCTTAAAAGTAGGGTGGGATGGAGAGAGATTCGCAAAGTATGGAGCATTTGACTGCAAAATAAAACAAGCATTTTCTCTCATTAAATATAGCCAGAATTCAGGGCGTCATTGATTGGTTTTAAATCTTGCCGATGAAAAGAAATGAGTGAGCAAAGAGGCTGAACTAAGCTGTTATAAACAAAACATTTAAGCACTCAAAAAAATAGTTCCTTAAATCTAAATTACCTCTAATTCCTAAAGAAATTAAGTAACTAATTTCATCTTGTTTGGGTTATTTAATTATCTGATAGAAATAAAAAGGCAGGGAGCAAGGCTGAATCAAAGAAAAGAAAGATTGGCTTTTTGTCTCACAGTGAGACACACAGCTTACTTGTTAATAACAAAATGCTATAAGCCATATGTTTCTTGTGGTTTTCTTTTAAGCTTGAAATTAGAATGTGCTAATTAGGGTGTGGGACACATACAAAAATACAGCACTCCATTGGAATTGTGCCTCTATGAGGACTACATTGTTGATGAGTAGAAGGCTGGTGCTATAATTATTTTACAATCCAAGAAGTAATTCACCTTAGTAATTTTTGAATATATCTAGAGCCTGGTTCACAAATCACCTAATTGCTTTTATGCATCCTTGTGCTGCAATTTACTGTATATGAGAAAAGTGACTTGTATACCAATATCATATAATTTGCCTCACATTTACCAACCATCCACATCATAGCATGGCAACTAGCAATATCTGTTTCAGCTTCATTTCCCAGGATCTAAAGACCTCGGGAGATGTGAAGTTGACAGTGTTTCCAGCTGGGAGCAAATAGCATATATTCAAAAAAGGAACCATGAAAAGCTTCCCATAAAGCTAGTAGGTAAAATACTCTTGTCAGTTTGAGCAGCATTCCCACAAACTGCATTTTACTTGGTTCATTATTGGAGCATAACCCATGTTTACCTTTCAGGGGAAAAAAAAAAAATCAGGGAGGCTGAGATGTGAATTAGACAAGAAAGAAAAAATTCAGTCAAGTACAAAACACTTTCTAATATTCCTTTTTGTACGTTCCCTGAGACAACATTATCCTCATTATGGAATATGTATCAGACTATTACTTCCAGACAGACAGATGCTGTTGTGTGAAACATACTGGTCAACAGATTCATCTGGGAACTTTTCACCAGAATGTTGATGAAAAACAGGTTTCTGTGAAAAGGGATGGGGTTTTTTTTGGTGGGGGGGAGAAGGGAAGAAGTCAATTTTTAAGGCATTGATATTGCTCCAAATTGACTAGATCTCAGATATTTATTTTCCAATCCAGTAAGAAATCTTTTCTAGTTCTGTTTGTCTGTATGATAGCAAAGGTGCTATGGTATTTTGTGGCAATAAATAAAAAAGCACATAATAGTTAGCAAACACCACAGTAATGGCAGCAGTTTGTGTTCCATTTGGGTTGGTACAACTGAAACCTGAAGGTTACCATAAAATCCCCCCCTCTGCCCTGTGTAATTTCTTGCTTCTGCCTCATTTTTTTTTTTCATGGAATTGAACACAAGAGCATGTCTTCACTAACCAAGTTTATGTGGAGCAGAACTTCCTCAAATACAATTTCAGAGAATCAAAGAACAGTTGATGTTGGAAGGGACCTCTGGAGATCATCCAGTCCAACTCCTCTGCCAAAGCAGGTTTCACAGGAACACATCCAGGTGGGACTGAAAGTCTCCAGAGAGGGAGAATCCATAGCTCCCCTGGGCAGCTATTCCAGGGCTCTGCCACCCTCAATGCAAAGAAGTTTTCCTTTTGTTTATATGGGACCTTTTGCATTTTATTTCAGGGTCATTGCTCCCCATCCTGTCACTGGAAACCGCTGAAGAGTCTGGCACCAACCACTTGGCCCTGCCTTTCAGGTATTTATGAGCATTTATGAGATCCTCCCTGAGGCTTCTCTTCTCCAGACTGAACAGGCCCAGCTCCCACAGCCTCTCCTCATAAGAGAGGTGTTCCAGTCCTTAACCATCTTTTTGGCCTCTGCAGGACCCTCTCCAGTAGCTCCTTGTCTTTTTTGTCCCAAGGAAGCGCAAACTGGGCACGGCACTCCAGATGTGGCCTCACCAGGGCAGAGTAAAGGGGCAGGATCACTGCCCTTGACCTTCTGTTCACCCTGATGCCCTCCAGGACCACACTGGTTCTCCTGTCCACAAGGGACACACTGTCAGCTCAATTTCTAATCCTGTATTTAGACATTTATTTTAGACTACATTTGGTTTTATAATCAGACTGTTCTTTCTTCCTAGCTGTTTCCCAGATTAAAAAAAAAAATCCTAAAGGTATATCTTTCTCTACTGTCAAATTCCTTATCTGCTTTAGTGCCTTCAATTGGATCAAAGAAATGAAAAATAAAACCAAAATCTTGCCCAATATCTATTTTTTCACCAGTCTAGATGCATTTCTCATAGAGCAACAAACTACATTCTGTAACTGTCCTCTGTTAATACTTTACTAATTTACTACTATCAATGATAGAGTTGTTTACCAAAATGTAAATAGAACATGAAAGTATATTTGATCTAAAATCTGCTGAAGATCACAAATTTCCAATCACCTAAATTTTGGAGAAAGCCATAGTTTGCAAAAACATTCCCTTTGCAGTCACTATGCACTTGGACTTAACTTGTACACATAGCAATTTCAAGAGGATTTTTCTATATTTTAGTCACATATATTGACTGATGAAGATGATGATAATAAACTTTAAACAGGGATATACAGCAAATAAATGTAAAATCTGCCTGTGATAGTGCCCTAAGCAATTAGCATAAGTTGTCATATGAAACTAAAAATGTAAATGCAATATTGCAAAAGATGATAAATAATTAATAGCTTTACACTGAAAGCTAAGGGAGATTCACATTTTTATCTATGTTTTATTCAAATTGCTGTTGCATTAGAAACAAAGTTTCTTTTGCAAAGTTGAACCATTTCTGATGGCAATGATATTAATATGTGTCATATTTGAGGTGACTCTACCTTATATCAGTTTTTGGCTAAACCACTTTTACAGTTATATGCTGTACCATCAAGCAGTTGTGTTTGTGGAAGATAAAGATATGTAGTTATCTCCAACCTGGCAGATCTTCCAATGCTAACAAATATTCAGAGCTTCAACACAGGCCTTGTCCTCTCTCTGCAAACCACCAGTAACCCCATCTCAGTGTGCTTTCAACTGTTATTTCTCGTTTGAAGCCTTCACTACATGGGAATCTCATCTATAGGATGAGGTTGTTCACTGCCATGAAATGGAGATTTAATATTGATAATTACACAGGTAGTTCACTATTCAAACTTTGGCTGGTCAACAGCAGCCTGTCATCCTTAATTTCTGAGTCAGCTCCAAGCATATTAATTTTTCCTGTTCATAGTGGAAAATCCATCATTTTAACAGATTCTGGGATAAATTCTTGGGTTTTGTGCTTGTTTCCTGGAACCCACTCTCACCCTTGCCAGTGTATCTATTTTTTTCACTACTTATCAATACATAGATCTGAATTAGAAAATACAATAGGTTTGGTCACATTTAAATGCCTGTGTGTGTGAGACTCGTGTCAACTTTTAATTATTTATCTTTAATTCTCCTGTCTCACAGATAAAGGTTTAATTACTATGGAGACTTTGAGACTAAGGAGTGGTAAGGAGATTTGGGGTATTTTTGGTGTCTTTCTTGAGTTCGATATAGCTGGTTTCTATTGCCAGAAAACTTCTCAATCTGGCTTAAGTCTATCCCTCCCTATAACTTATACATCATACGTATTCACAAATATATAAATATCATTAGCCATAGATACATCCTGCTAACATCTTTTGGGGAACACCCTTCATATGATCACAATGACATCTACTTATAGTACTGAAGATTACATCATAAGCTAACTTGTTTACTGCCCTGGTGGTAGCTTTACATTTCTCCCAATACTACTTTTATTCTTTCCCTGTTAAATGACCTGTCATATCTACATTTTATTTTTATAATCTTATTTTTCTTAGTGGGCATATTTTTATTCTTTCTGGCCCTTTCTTCCGTTATACTGAAATAGCTCTTGTCCATCTGTGGGTTTTAAAGAAATTATTTATACACATTGTAGTAATGGTGTCCATAGGTTAAGGCAAAAAGGAGGAAAAAAAAAAAAAACTTAGGAAAAATAATACAACTGAAAATAAAACAACTTATTATGTTGTCCCCTTTAGTGTAACAGGGCAAAGAGACCTCTGCTAGACAGCGGAGAAGAGAACCTGTCTATAAGAACAATAATCCTTATATTATTTAATGCTGCAGAAATAGTGGGGTTTTTTTCACAGAATACCACAAAGACAACAGGCTTCAATTTCAGCTTTGAGTGGCAACACTTGGCACAACTAACAGCCATGATTATGCTCTGTATATCCTCTATAAATCCATAAGGTCTTCTGATAGTTCTTAAGTACTTCCTTTTCTCCCTTTATACCCTATAGGCAGTGTCCCTAAAGTGGCATTACCTTCACATACTCTTTTCATCCACACAGAAGAATGAGAATTCATTCTTTATCAGTGTTATCTATAAACTTCCTTGACCATCAAGTTAGAACAAATGTATGTTTTGTATTTTGCTAATTCATAGCAGATACCAGTTATCATACATACTTCTTGAGTGGAGCAGTGAAATAACACAACTTGCATCCTCAGAAGGAAACAGTGGATACAATTAGGGTTTTCTTTCATTTAGTGTTGCTTATGTACAAAATACGTATATGTGTTTAAAGGCCTGCTTCTTGTGATGTATATGACAAAGTGTAAGAAATATTTTATCCACTCACAGCTCTAAATGTCTTTTCCCTCATTTTCTTTGGGATTTTTCAGGCCTGCACTCCTGCAGTCTGCTCTGCTTAAGCTGTTAGGTTGGTTTTCTGGTTTTGCTTGATCAAAAGCAGGAAAAAAAAAAAAAAAAAAGATTAAGAAAGTACTCCCTCTGTTCCACACCCACGCAGATGCTGCTCTCAATCAAATAAAATCCAACTCATGCACACGTTGCTGAAACCTGATCTTGTGAAGCAGGTTGGGCTGTGTCCCTCAGACAGTGCTTAGGCTGCCATGTCACCTATTCTTGGAAGCTACCACAATTAGCCTTAACAGAGCAGTCACCAGCTCTTTGCATTTTCCTCACTCTGAATCAGAAGCTGGACATTAAACAGAAGAACTTCAGTGAGAGGACACAAAGCTCCCCCTTTATCTCTGACTCGTGTCACGAGTAACAGTTTTGTGCCTCAGCACTTGAGCAGAGCACAGGAAGCAGGGCAGTGCAGAATTAATCATCACTCTGCAGTGTTGTCACCAGGCACAGACCAAAACAAGTTTACTTCTACACAATTCTGCAGACTGCAGTGTGTAGTGCAGCCCTTCTGTACACGTGGAGAGATATTTTCATTCTTTGCCTGGTTTTTGTGAGAACTCAAGGGAAGGCGAATTTTGTCCCTGTGTATTTATTATCAGCTTTATGTTTGTTTCAACATAATTCCGCTATTTATTTTATGCTGGTTAGCACATAAACTTATTCTTTGAGATGCTAATTGTTAAGACAAAGTTCACTGAGGCTGCTGAATAATGATGTATCCTTCATTGCCTTTCATGTCTTTCTCTGAATGAGTCAAAACTGCACAGACATTTACAAACATAATGCTGTGACAGGGCTCCTGACACAATCCCTGACGTGTACAGATGAATCAGATGAGATTCTCTGCCTTTGTAGGATGCCTTTTGCTCTCTGTGACTGTGAGTTGCCTCGTGTAACCTCACTAGAGGGTTACAACAGTGAATACGGCTTGACCCCCTTCTTTACAGCATTTGAAGTGCTGGAAGGCAAATGTAGACACAGCCTATTCTATCTGCCCATGGCAGAGTTGATGGATGACGTTGGCCTTCTTATTTGAACTTTTATATATCCTTGAGAACTTCCAAGGACCACAAAGGCCAGGTGTAACAAAGAATTTTGTCAGAATAAAGTTAACATAAGCATCTCTATTTTGCTTCCCAGATATTTTCTGCCATTCTCAGAGAGTAAAGATCATGTCAATAGCTCTATGCCACAATCAAAATTCCACTGTGTTTCAGGAATGTGGTGTCTATTAAGTTGTACAGTAGACAGCTGAGAAGAGCTCCAGTCAATACTTTGCAGACAACTGTCTTCTGAGGAAAATCTTTATAATTACAACACTTTTTCTTTTTTTTTTTTTCCTTTGGAGCCATTTTGTTTGCAAAAGGGGACCAACTTGGAATTTTTTAACTTGTAATTTGAAGACAGGCAGTCCAAAGTAGTAAGACCATATTGCTCCATCAACATTTCACCTCTGTCTGTGAAGGTATTTAAAGCATTTTGATGTAAGAGTATTATTCACTTCTTTCTTCCCTCCCCACCCTCCCAGTTTGTAAATAAAAACTATAAAGAGGTTATTTCTAATTGGCTTCAATTCCACAGAGGTCAGCACATCTTGCATTTCGTGATTTATGACTGAAGGTAGCTAATGCTCAAACTATCTTTAAGGGATAATTCTTTCCTTAAGCATCTTATTTCCTTCTGCAGTATCTAACATTATCTGCCTTGTATAAAAGATAGTCCCCAATACTTTACAGAAAATTTGGTTTTAAATCCAAAACCTAGCTTTAATTCAATAAGTCATGCGTTCAAGAATTATATGTAAGTTTTAAGTGGTCAGAATTTGGTTTGGTTTTTTTATTGTCACCACATAAAAAATCTACTTTTGATCTAGACATCCTGAGTCAGTCAATATTTTTTTTTAAAATAACATTTTTGGTTGTGAAATTACTTAAATGAGAAATGAGTGAACACTCATGTAAACACTTAATATAGCATTTTAGCCATAAATTTTCAAATTCATATGGTTTCCTAATTTCAGCTATCTAATCTCTCTTTATTGGAAACCTGAGCATCACTGCTTCATCCCAGGGTAGCCATAAACCTGGATTCAGTGAGCTTAAGGTACTTCCAGTTGGATAAACCACTGCCACTGTCTATACTCCCAGCCCAATACTTCCATTACCATTCACACTCAGGAAAGAAAAACTGCCACAGAAAACCCAAGTGCAGCCAAGAACTTATAAGCACAATGGTATTAATTGCAGGCATGACCTGAAAAGGTTAAGTTAATTTTTAAATGAATTAAAAATAATGGTATAGACACAGAGAAAAATTATGCACTCGCTCAATAGTAACTGGTCATGTTGAAGATAAAATGGAAAACAAGTTTATATTACTTTAAATGGTCTTTGTGTCAACAGAATTGTCTTTAAATGCATCCAAAGCAAAGTATTTTATAGAGATTATCTGCAAGAATAATTATATTATTCTTCTTGTTAATGTGTTTTTATGTATAGAGAGGTCTGAAGCAAAGCAAAACTAACAAGGATCAACAAAAAACTCTGCTTTAAAGGTACATATATGGAGTATGCATATATGTGTATGTAAACATATATGACTTTTCCAGTAATTATTCTCTTGATACTCTTAAGAAAAAAAAAAAGGCACTGCAAGCAAAACCAAAGTAGACTCTGAAAATATAACTACTTCCACAGAAAATAATACTTTATGATTATCCTATATTTACTCTATCATTAACCAAGTAATATCTCTAAAAGAAACGCTACAACTTTCTGTACATGCTAAACCACAATAGCTCTAGATTTTCATAATAAAAACCTAACTATAATACAGTAGGGAGCTTGTTTTTAGATGTCTTGCAAAACAGATGGCAAACTGTACCTGTTGTATTGAATGACTACTTTAAAACAGCAAAAATCTTAAAATGCAATAGAGAATCAGAATGTACCACATCAGCTAATAAAACACATAATTCCAGTGGAGACACAGGATAAAAGAAGCACACCATGTAGGTGATTTTATTTCATTTCAACTTCACCGTTACCTCAAAAACTTACAATTTATTTTTGCAAGTGCACCTAACAAATCAACAATAAACACAAGAAAACCCCAAACCAACTAATAAGCCTTAACAAAGTATAATAAATCAAATAACAGGGGACTTTGGTTAAAATATTAGTTTTCTGTATGAAGACATACACATAAAGAAGGGAATGGCCAACCCTAAGGCCCTAAGTTAAATTACTGTCTCGTATACAAAACGGCTGCATAGATAAAATTCTCTTTAGTGACACACATCAAATGTATCTTACTATTCTGCCAAGAACTTATTATTAGTGTATTTTTGAAATACATTTTGTTGACTATGATCCTAAAAAAGTTTCCATGAACTGCCATGTTTCTTTTCAACAGAAAAAGCATGAGCTGCCAATCATGAGCATCCAAATGGCTGGGAACAACATTACTGTGTGCTGGAAGCAAAAATAACAAAGTACACAAGGTAAGAAGAGAGGCATTGGACAATGGCAGACACAGAAGGTCAGAGATCTGAATGCTGTGTGGGATGACACAAGTAGCAAGTGACATTTCAGTGTCTCTCTGAGCCACAAAGAAAGAAAAAGAAGTGATCAGACCTCGTCGTGCCCAAGGTGATCTTTACCAAAATCTAGAATAGTTAGATCCCACAGACAGTTGAAAGATTATTCTCTCTGAAGGGAATGTGTAGGTTTCTATTTTAACATACCTACAGGGTAAGATCGATAATCCTGTTTCAGAGATCAGGTAAATATTACAAAATTCTAGTTAATTTCAATTTTAAAGGTCATGGATTTTACAATTCCCTGCAAAAACACGTCTTCTGAACTCCACTGTCATTAAGACAACTCTAGTGTTGATTTCCTTGCCAGCTATGTACACTTTGATCCCCAAAAACTGAGGACAGCATGCCTGAAAGCTGGAATTCCCGAGGCCTTCTGCTTCCTGTCAGCCCTTTGGGATGCCAGCTGGCAGCAATGCAGTGCTTATGCAAGATGCCCAGCTTCCTTGTGGAAATTCACCCAAAGCAATGTGTTCCTGTAGAACCTGGGGGCTGACAACTCCTGACTGTTCAAGCAGAGAGGTTTGGGAACTGCTTGTCAAGCAAAGGATAAATCCGAGTAGCTTCTACAATATGACAGTGTATTAACAAAAGAAAAAAAAAAATCCATAATGTGTCTGCTTGTGATAGTGGAGGATTTAGCTGCATCTAGGTTCATCTCCTGTCCCTACTGTGCAGTTTTGGGCTTCACAGCTCATCCTTTACAGCAGCTGAAACCTACTTGAACCTTGCTACTGACACAGCCCACAAGAAGCCACATAATGCTTGTGACACGTTCCCAGACATCCAGCCTTAGAGGGACACGTCAGGAATGGGAATGAGCACGTGAGGAACTCAAACTGCAATTTGTGCCAAACAGTTCAGAGCTGAAAGGCAAAGATGGCAACATTTGGCTACTCAAACAATTTCATCTCAGTGAGGATATTTTGTGAGTTAATAACTGATGGAAATTCTAGCTCCATCTCAGGCAGTTTCTGCCTGCAATGTGAAAGAAACATTCCCTCACATTTTAAGGACCATCCCTCTCACAGTTTAGTAATCTGAAGTTGAGGAGATAGCCACTTCTAGACTACTCCCTTTTTCACCCATTTCTACTGATTAAGGTAGAGAATACCTTACCAATCAGAAAAAAATATCTATACTTCTATTCCTGGCAAAAGGCAACATGCAACAAAAATGGGCTCTGTTTGGATTGGGGTACCAGCAAGTGTCTTTCAATCACTTGGAGTTTTAGCATCAGATTAAACAGAGTCAGAATTTTGCTCTGCCTTTACTGAGTCATATTTCTTTCTTTACCAGCACATTTTTCAGTAATGCTTGTGTTAAAGCATGTTTAAAAAACAACAGCAACAAAAAAAATCAACCACCCCCACCACCACAAAACCTAAACCACAAAAAACCCCAATGCCTGCCCTCCCTCAACCCCAGTAAATTTACCTGGTGATAGGTATTTGGATAATAATTCAGCAAATTGAGCATATAGGAGAATTCCACAAAGCACAAAGTACTGATTCAAGTCCCATCTCACATATGCGGGTAGCTGAACATAGCTTATTTGAGTATGCAGTGATCCAGGCATGAAATAAATATACTTATGCACAAAATGTATTTGAATCTCACACTGAATCTTAAGCATATTTAATTTGAATATACAATTAATTATGAATTATTGATTTAATCCTGGTTTTACTGTCTCTACTTCATAAATATCAATAGTAATTCAACCCAACAATACTTTTGTAGCCCAGATTATCAAATTTGAAGGTATTTACCATCACAACAATATTTCTACGATGGTATAAACATGCAGAAGTACACAGAAGCATGAAACTAAACTGTAAGAATAACTCTGTAATAAAATAGTACATATGTGAAGGGGATTGACTTGGCTTCTATGTGAAACATTTCTCAACTTTAGAAATTCTTATACATATTAATGTAGAGTGGGTTTTTTTCCTTTTTGCATTGAATTGTAAAGCAGTTTATAATGAGAAAATGACTCAGTTATCCCCACTTGTGCTACATTATCTGCTGTGGGATGGAGAAGGAGTTGATAATGAATATATATATATATATATAAAACGTGGAGGATTTGATGTGGGATTTAGACAGAACACGGGCCTAGTGCTGATCACCTGCCTAAGGCAGATTTTCACCCAAAGCACAGAAGGCAGCATTAACTACGTGAAAGCAGCAATTCCTTTGAATTATTGATGGATTCTTTGAGGTTTTGTTATTGAATCTATCTATTGGCGGGTAGGAAGATCCTAAATTTTTCTTCCCTCACTATGGATGACATGAGACAGGTGCTTTGATAAGATGCATTAATTTATCTGCAGGTAAAAACTATGGAGCTAGGCAGCTGAAATAGGCAAAGGGTTCCTCAGAAACTTTTTTTTAAATTTTTATCCCCTCCACACTGAGACCTCCCAAGAGGAGAAGTCAAACACAAAGGAGACCACTTAAATAATTATTTTAGTCACACCAAGTTACTTAAAAGAAAAAAAAAAAAAGAAAAAAAAAAAAAAAAAGAAAAAAAAGAGAGAAAATTATAAAAGGCTTAATTTGATGTGAAACAATTTAGTGTTTCACGCATGGCATTTTGGTTCAGGTTATACCTAAATATCACATTCTTAGAGCTCAAAATTACTTGAAAATTTGTGTGTTATTTTTTGTTTTTTTCAAGAATAAAACATTTTAGTTTTGCAAAAAAACACACACAAAACAAATTACCTTTCATAGAAAATGGGAAGATATTCATTCCCAATTGATCCAAAGTAATTCTCCTGACTCTCTGATATTGTTCAGCCATTACAGAAACATGCACACCAGAGCACACAAAGGCAACAAGCTGTGTAAGGAGCAGATATAAGTACCAAAAACCTAAAGAAAGAAATCTTATTAAAAACACAGGACCTGTAAAGGAACCATACTTTAACTGCAGTGCACACAGACCTTATGTCAGATACTTTGTGCATAATGTACTCCAGAACTTAGAAAGGAAGAGGTGATGGGCTCCAAGGCTCAAAAGGAACAGCAGAACCGTGATGATCAATATTTCTCTGCGGGAGCTCCAACAGTGCTAAGGTTACCTCGAGAAATCCTGGTAATATCTCTGAGTCTTTAAACAGAGTCCCACAAGCACTGGTATTTTGGGAAGCCTGGTGCAAACTCACAGAAGATTTTCTGCAAGGTTCTGTGTTCCCTTGTTGATGCACATAATTTCTTTATATGTTGTAATGTCAGGTGAGAATAATTTAGGAGCTTTGTTTTCTTTTTTCTGGCTCTAGTGTATAAAATGGCCAGCAAAACACTTCACCCAAGCCCCAGTGAAGGTGCAAACATTTGCAGAGAGTGAACCACAGGCAAGTAGATCTAGCACCACTGATTAAGGGCTAAGTATTTTGCCAACTGTAACTATTTTGTCTTTGTCAAAATGATCAGACCTTTCTATCACTGTTTCTCAATGCATTGGTAAACGTTGCTGCATAGAAAGGTTTGAACAACAGTGTGTGGGCATGTTCTCTGACAGTGCTGAGCAAAAGTTTCATTGCTACTGTGCTATCATGAATTAGGGTGCCATTCATCAACTTTACTAGCCCATTAAATTTGACTAAAGCATCCAGACTCCTCAGAAGCTGACCTTACGTAAGGGTCTGGTTAGGTCTCTATTTCTTAAAAAGGTATCCCTTTGCAGCAAGATTGTTGTATTTTAGTTTCCCATGGCTTCCAGTGGCAGTTAACAAGTTTGTTGAATTTTTCTAATTCACCTACAGCAGAGTCAGAATGACTAAGCTGGAAAAAAGAGGTGTTTTTTATGTCTTACAAATCACAATATTTGAGTGCATATGAAAGGTTTTTGCATTCTTCATGCTTTATTTTCAGCTGGCCATGGGTGACTGATGTTAGGGAAGTACAGCAGGCAGCTTCAAGATTTTTTTCCTGCATTTTCTCTGAGGTGTGAATAGTGGTTCTTTGGATTCTGATTCCAAATTGATCAGATAAGATAAGAACCTGTGAAGAGTTTGTAGTGCTGTTTGTTGCTACTCTTGCAGCCCCAGTTCTTTCAGGAGCCCATACATTTGATTCAGTGAACAGCTTACAAATAAACTGAATGTGCACAGCAAAGTGCAGACTTGTTGGGAACTCTTCCATACACTTAAATGTTCCCTTAAGCTCTCAGATTTTGTTTATTTTAAAACAGCATCACATAGAATAAGAGCCAAAAGCACGTGGACTTATGCTTCTGAAATTACAGATGCAGTGAGGACTACCAGAAGGATTTTGAAGTCATCAGTCTCAATGCGGTGCTACTATTACATTGTACTCCAGAGTAACTGAACTTTACTTTTTTTTAGAAATGCATGTTGTAATCCATTCCTTTTCAAAGGGCTTTTCTGAGGTCTGTCGATGCATCATTATAGTTTAATGGCATATGGAAAGTACAAGAGGTACTCAAACACAACATCCAAAGTTGATAATGTACTCTTATAAAGTAAATATATATTTGCTTTTTGGTTTAGAATTAGTGTTTCATTCAGCCTTCAGTTCCACACATCTCTTTAATTTTTAAATTAAAAACTAAACTTTAAAATAACTGTCTGCCTCTTTAGAGTGTTTTTGCTATCTTTTCTCATTCCAGAAAGCTTCGATTCCAACTGAGTTCTCAGTTAACCCAATAGAACTTTCTTAAACTTCTCATTATGATGACAAATCCTTTTCTTGCTTGAGGTGATTGGAACATCCCACGGTAAATGCCCAAAGCACCCCTGAGTGATAAGATTTACAGAGATACTAGTTCTGCAAAATTTCACATCAATACACCGAACAAATTACCGCTTGAGCTGGGCTAAAGAGATATAATAGTGTTTAAATGTATATCATTCTCAGAGGAAAAGAAATTTTGATATAACAATGGGCTGGAGGGGGAAAGCTACTGGGGCTGGAGACATGCTGTACAGAGTTATAGGAGTGATTCAGATATTGAGGGCCCACATTTTGAATGCCTTCAGGAGAACAAGACAAGTAATCTATCCCTCAGCTTGTGTCATTTCTTAAGGGTTCCCATAATGTCAACTCAGTGGGCTTGATGAGGAATATTCCAAGAAAATTTTTCTGTTAGGAGAACAACTTTAATAATTTTTTCATCATACTTTTCAGAAGGAGGCCTGTAAGGAGGGGTTCTAGAGTCAAAATACTGATGATTTTGGAATTGGAATACATTGTCCATCTGATTTGGAACAGATGCAGAACCTAGATCTTCTGCAATGGTGCAAGTGGGTATTCCTGAATCAATAGATGTTCTCAATTATCTACTGCTTTTTTGGCTTTTTTACTGTTCTTCCTTCCCTTACACTCCTAATAATATTTATATTTTCCAAAGCAGAAGAAAAAATTTTGAAAATTAAATACTTTCTAGCCAGTACTCATCTCCATCCAATATCTCATGCCCCTGTGTTGGTGAAATATTCTCTGTATAAATTCTGACTGTGGTAGTCTAAGCACAGTGAATTGGAACTTGGAGCAGTGCTTCCCTGTTTTATTTTTGGTTTTGGTGGGGGTTTTTGGGAGGGGGAGTTTGGTGGTTTTTTTGGTTTTGTTTGTTTCTTTTTGTTTTGTTTTTTGTTGGGTATTTTTTGTTTTGTTTTGTTTTTTGGGTTTTTTTTTGTTTGTTTTGGTTTGGGTTTTTTTTCAGCAAATATAAAGAAACAACTCTACAGTGATCAAGAAAAATAACCTTTTACATAATTTTACTCCTGCCTCCCATTAACCCTGGCACAAGCACCCTGTCAGCTTTGTTATTTAATTCTTTCAATTACACCCAAGACATTGCTTACCACAGCACACACACACATATATATATATATCATCACCATAGATTTGTTGATTTCAATACTATTGAGACAGAATGTTCATAAGACCATTTTGAAGGAAGCCAATTAAAAACTATTACCAGAAAATCCTAAAGCTGCAGTAAACCAGCATTATTAACAAATATTTAAGCCAGAGCAAAAATATTTGTTAATAACAAAATCAACAGCAAAAAAACCAAAACCAAACAAACAAAAAACCAAAAAAACCCCCAAAAAAACCCCCAAAACCTTAAAATCCAAGCCCAAGGGTAAGCAGAACTTTGGGGAGTTTAGTATTTTTGAGTAGAAATAGACATGACACTTGCAAATTATGGAAGTTTCTATGAGTCATCATGCAGCATCAGATGTTCAGATGGGAAATAAAGTTTCCTAATAAGATACAACATCTGTTTTTACATACAGAGACCACAAGCTATGCTGCTTACACATAATCATTTCCAGAAATACTTAATAACAAAGCCAGAAGAACAGGACATCTCTGCTCTGACTTTAGATCTTAAAAACTCCAGCATCTAATTCCAAAGTTCATACAACACTAATTTTTAAATAATTCAACAATAACACACATTACTTTCAACATTTGAAGTGACAGAGTAATCTTTTTGATGTGCTCAGAAGCACTCACCACTTGACTGGGCTGAGCAGCTCAGTGGATTTCTCACATCTAAGTCCCACTAAAGTGCATTAATGAAACATTCCTTTAACTCCTTCTCCTCTCTGCCATGCAGCCTGTGCTCCAGTCCTCTTTCAAGAATTTCAGTATTTTATGCAGTGACTGCTTAATGCAAAGCAAACAAAAAGTGCTCTAAGCACAGCTGATACACAGGATTTCCATCTTCAAGCTGGATGACCCAAGCACTTCCCTACAGACTCACTCTGCAATTTTTTATGTCTCTCTTGCCCACTGAATTATATAGAAAATAAACAACTTCCAACATACCTGCAGATTACTAGAACTGAAAAGTGGTGTATTTCCCCAGAGGGCACTGAACTCTGACCCTTAAAGTTGCTCTCACCTCTGCTGCATCAGCAAAAGTGGGAAAATGGGCAGGACATCCTCTCTAAGCTCATCCTTCTGAAGTGAGATTTAATTAATTACTAAAGGAGCAGCTGTTTCCTTTTGGAAAGACCCACTTGAAAAAGGAAGAGCTCCTACCTAGTAGTGGTCATGTGGCACCAACATCCCTGAAAGATCAGGGTCCGATTTAAATACGACCATGTCCTCAGTGAATTCTTTTGCTTATCTCAGAAAAGTCCCCATTTTGAGATGCCTAACATCTTTTGAATATCCCCTGAAGGGAGCACAAGTTTCATATTCAGCTTGAATGCCAATGCCATTTTGGTTTTAAAATCCCATTTTGTAAGTACAGAATAAAGCCTAAATTACCTCAAAATACAAATTGATTCTAATGCAGACTCTGCTCCTAAATCAAAGAAGCAAAATACTCACAAAAGATATATAGAAATTTGTCTCACACCCCAGACCGCCAGCATGGACTAGAGACATTTAAAAATCCATTTCTAATTCAAAGATCTTAATAGGTGATATATTTCTCAGAAGTACTGACTGCCAGTCACTTAATGCAAAAAAATCTTTACTGCCTAGAAGAATCATTTCAGAATTCTTTTTAAAGGGAACCTTGAGCCTTATGCAACTATTTTCCACGAATGCACAGATTTTACGTAAATTCTGGGTGGGATTAGGCTCAAAAGAAGCAATTTCTTGTGAGAGAGAAAATTATTAATTACAGCTCAAATAAGAGGTACTTTCTTGTGGAAAATAGAGGATATCTATTTAGCCCATATCCAGATAGTTTACATGTGTGTTTGTAAAGCTTATGAAAACTAGATTGACTAGTGGTGATTATTTTAATATTATACAAATGTTTTTATCTCACTGCTGCTCTTTTAGAATGATAGAAATTTAAGTGTTTACTGTATATTTTCCATTTTCTTTGAAGTAACTCAATTGTGTTATCTGGTCTGTATCAAAGGAATACATCTAAATCAAAGATAAAGTCAGTATTTAGTTTGACAAGTGTCAGTTTTACTTTCTTATCGCTATCCCAATTTCAATGCATCTTTAAATGTATAAATAAATCCTTTCTTCTTCACACACAAATGTTTGAATTTCTGTTACTATTCTGTATTACCATCAACAGTCTTCAAAATTCCCATTTTTGGAATTTTGGTATTTAAAAAAAATCTATTTTAGCATTTAATAGATAATACATGTATGTTTTAAAATTCATTGTATAATTAAATATATTAAATTATTAATATATTTACACAATAATGTAACATATTAACATAATAATGTCTTAAAATAGCTACTTTTCCTTCACCTAAACCACAGTAACACTAAAAAAACCCTATTTACATTATATTCCTTACACTCTATACACACAATGCACAGTATTTGTTACAGTATACTATACTAATTTTTACACTAATAAAAGATTTACACTAAAATCAAACAGACACAATAAATCTGAAAAACGGGGCATTTTTCTGAAGAGAAATGTAACACTGTATCTGAAATCAGATTACATATGGGGCTGCCTTTAAAGTGCAATTTTGTAAATTGTCATTGGATTGACAGATACCTTATAAACCCAAACTTTGCACTTTTGCCCAAGTTGTGGCTCCGAACTGAGATTGACAGAGGTTTGGGCTGAGAAATGACTGCAGGTTTGTTGCATTTAGCCTGTTGATAGACATTTTACTTTGTGGTTAAGACTATCACAGCATTAATGAAAAGAATCACAGATATATCACAGTCTGCCCTTGAGTTTTGTTCCAACTTTTCCCCTTGTTTGACTGCGTGTGCCATCTGTGCATTCTATAGAAAGATTTCACTGTTATTTAAGATTAAAAAAAAAAAGAAAAAAAAAGAAAAAAAAAAGTAGGTAAATTTTGTGGGAAGGTTTTCTTAGGGGCTAAGAAAATTAATCAACTGCTTGTGATTTTACCCTGGAGACAGATGAGTCTTATTACAATTATAATAACATGGTGGATTTATTTACTAGTTCTTGATTTCAATGGTGTGTTTGTATTGGAAGTACTATTTACTACAAAGTGTTTCTGTCAGCTTCTCTCTTGTTCTCGTTTCTTTCCACATGAATGATTAAAAATACATCATGAATTTCGTCTTCTGCTCAGTGAGGACTTTTAAGGTCCTTATTGTGAGGCCATAGAAGAAGGTATCCAGTCACACCACGTACACACTTATTTTGACCAGTATTTTGTCCAAAGATCAAGTGCCATTGACATGTTTTTTTTCATGTTCCAAAATAAAATAGATTAGCTTTGCAAAGTAAAAAGATCCGTCCAAATTAAATTTTCCCTAGTGATAAATTAATTAGTTCAGGAAAAGGTAAAAAGGATTTTCTGTGTTTTTTTTCCAAAAAGCAAGGTTTAAATGAAAAGCAAAGCAAACATTGGGTTGGTTTGGTATTTGCTTAACTGGAGTCTCCAAAGTTGAAAAAAAGTAAATTAAGAACTCAAATCACCTTTCATTGGGATTAAAGCTGCTAGGTGAGCAAGATGCTGTGGAGATTTTTATGATCTGCAGAGAAAAAAAATGGCAATTTCCAAGATTAACAAATAACTGGCAAAATTGTTCCTGGTTTTATAAAAGATCTTTCTGTGGGCAAAAACTTAATGCCTGTATCTCTTCTATCTCTGCTGGCATAGAAAGCAGGCTTTTCTCCTGAGAACACATTTCTGTTCTGGGGGAAGATTGCTGAGTGAAAGGTCTATTATCTAACCTTTTCCCACCTGCTTGCAGAGTGGCACCAACAAAGGCAGGGAAGACAAGTATTTTCCACAAAAAGGGCTGTCTGTGGGCAGAAACTTGTGTGGCAGCCTGGAAGATAAGGACCTAATGCTGGTATCTCAAACACCAATGCTGGAATAGCCATGGAGCCAACCAAGGACTGTTGGTAGTAACATGCCCTGAGAAAGAGCAGGATGTGGCTGGAGAAGGGGGACATGTGGAGGGAGGGGAGCGTTTTTCTGTGACAAACATCCTTGTTCTGGCTCCTGGAGACAAGCACAACACAGCAGAGCAAAAGCAGAGGAATGAGGTTGAGAAGTGGGCAAGGGCTGCTAACCAAAGGATGACTCAGGAAGGGGGAACAAGATCACCCCTTAAGGCTTCTAACCCATTTCCAGAAAGGTCTAGAAGAATGGACTGGGGTAATAGCTAATTTGCATAGAAAACAAAAAAAAAATTATCTCCAGGGTGAGGGACTAACATATCACTTTCCATGTTGCATATAATTTACAAATCAAACTTTCTGTGGACCCTCTGGCTCTTGTTGTTCCCTTTTGACAACAGGTATCTATGAATCTTGGGTGCTTCCTTCCCTTTAAGGATGGAGTGCCACATCTGTAGCTACGTGGAAAAAGTATTTTCTATTGGTGCTAGACAATGCAGGTCTGCATCTTCTCTCATAGTTTACACTGGTAAAATGAAATAATTGATTCCAGAATAAATCAATAGGTTGTTGGTTGGGTTTTTTTGGTGGTTTTGGGGGGGGTTTTTTTGTTTGTTTTTCTGTTGTGGGTTTTTTTAGTTCTTGTTGGTTTTGTTGTCTTTCTTTTGTTTTTTTTCCCAACAAGTAGAAGTGAAATTAAAGTGAAACAACTTTGCCCTCAGATACATAAGGACACAGGAAACAACAGGAAACCTAGATAGTAGAATGCCCATGCATACTTGCTGATTTCTTCTAATCTGGATACAAAAATCCCTTATAAAAGTCCCTTATCAGTGCTAGGCTGTGATCTTAGAAACAGAAGTAATTGTCTCAATGTTGACAAGTTGCCTTTCTTGTTTACCTTTCCTGTGCTTTCAAGGGGAAAGGGTGATAAGCAGATTCTATCTTGTTCTTTTCAGACTACCCCAGAAAGAGCCTGAGATTAAGACCCTTCGAGAGAAATTCTATTAGAAATTCAGTGTACAGTCTACTTGAGATAATGCAGGAGTTTGAACTGTACCTCTCATTTCTTCCTGAATCCTTCATAACCTGGAGATAACATAACACCATCTAAATCAAATGTTTAAAAATATATAACATAATGAAAAGTATGAATATGGGCACTAGTGCTGCTCATCAGAAATATTTATTTGTTTCAAATTCAAATTTATTTCAGAAAATGTTTAAGCACATTAATTATTTAGGAAGAAATGTGTAGCAATAACACTTCTTCAAACTGTAATTTAGATTTATTATCTGCTTGAGGACAGGATATACTCAAAGGATAAGTTATTATTTAGGATCCAACTAACTGTCAAAGTCCAACTTATGTAAAAGTTTTTTTGCACCCATTTCCATACTGATATTTGCATCTCTTTGTCACAGAATTACAGAATCACAGAATGGACAAGATTGGAAGGGACCACAGCAGTCCTTGATCAAATCTCCCTGCTCAAGCATTAGTCATCCCAGACTCAGGATTTTGTCCAGACAGATCCTGAGTATCTTCAGTGAGGGAGGCTCCACCACCTCTCTGGGCAATCTGTTTCAATGTTCAGTCACTGCACAGTGAAGTTCTTCCTCACATTCAGGTGGAACTTCTTGAACACAGGAGTCTGGGCTCTTTCAGAAGAACTGGGCATGCCAGTACAATCCATCAGTGTTCCCTGGGATGAAAGCTGCTGTCATGGCCAGGGCCCTTCCAGGATCTTCTTGGCCACATGGCAGACCAGCACGAAGCTGAACTCTTTGAGGGCAATCAGCCCATTTGGCTTCTAGCTACATATGGTTGTCAACCAGAACATCCACAGAACTTTTGCCCTAGCCCCTGCCTGCTGAGCCTCCATCCTGCAGCTCTTCAGAGCCCCAGGGCAGGCGATCAGGGCACCATCCTCTGCCAGAGCAGCAGGGGCAGCAGTGCAGGGTGCAGCCCTGCAGCAGGGTGGTGCATCAGGACAGGGGGCTGCAGCATCCTCACACCATGCCTGGCCCAGCACATCTTCAGCCCTGGTTCCAGGGATTACAAATGGGTTTATGGTCAGGAGAGCCACGCTTCAAGCACCACAACAAATGAGCTTCTGCCTCTTCCTATCACTGACACTGTGGATCCCTCACACTTTGTGGAGGACAGGCCACAGGCTGTTTTGTAAAGGCAGAAGTTCTCCATGCAGACATTTCTGAAATATGTTTCTTCTCTTTGGGGCTGGTTTTGGCTTCTTTCCTTCCCATCAGGCACTGGCAAGGAGTGATGGGTACAGTTTGTCCTCCCCCAGCCAAAGACAAGCTGTAGTCACAGCCAGGGCTCAGGGCAGAGCTGGAATGGGAATTCCCCCTCAGCAGTGCCTGACCTCCATGGCATTATAAATACATATTATAAAATTGGCTTTTTGCAAATATTAAGATGAATGCTTGTCCTAGGGTGATGTGTTTATCTCTCAATCGTCTGTTGGATGTAAAGGCGGGGGAAGGAGCAGTTTGTTTTTCCCCAGGAAAACTCTGCTCCTTGGATGGACCTTGAGATGGAAGCGGGGGAGGAATTCGCAAGACAAAAGAAGCTGTTTTTTTCCTCAGAGAGAGCAGTAGTTAATAGTTAGCTTAGAGCTAGCATAGTTAGATCCATAGAATAGCTGGAGGGTTTTTTTCCCTTTTTTTTTTCCTTTTTCCCCCTCTCCTCGGAACGGTACCGATCTCTCCGGACTGAGGACCTGGGAAAGCACCAGGGGGCTTCCACAGGGGACCCACCCCCATCAAGACCAGCCCTGCAGAACAACTCCCTTGCCTCCCAGCACCAGCAAGACGGGCAGCAGTAACATCTGCAAGAGGACACTTGCTCTTTTCCAAGTTTGTTATCCCTCCGTAAGCGGCAGGAGGCTTTGGTCATCGGGTATTGTGCTGGGGAGTGCTTTGCCTGTGTAATAAACAGGTCTTTTCCACCTCTCTCTCAGGAAGTCTTTCTTCCCGAACCAGTTGGGGGAGGCGAGGGGGACGCCGTGGGAGGGTTTCTCCCAAATCTGTTTGAAACTAGCGCAATGCTATATGTATAATGTTCAAATAACTTTGCTTTTATTTCTGCTATTAACAAAAACTTAGACATGGTAGTAATGGTAGCTGATATAGTTATGAGTGAACTGTCTGCTCAGGATAACATCCAGTGAACATGGGATGAGGACCCTGCTATTGATATGCTAACTGTCAGCATCTGCCATCTGAAGAAGGTATGGACCACAGCCCAAACTGGAGGTGATAATAAAACCACAGCCAAGAAACATGCATGCTCTAAAAAGGCAGACCCAAGCAGGGGCCATGCTAACCAGTTCTTGGGAAAAATATGAATATGCATAATAGTCTATGAATATGCACCAGGATGATGTAAAGGAAAAGGTATTTAAGGAATTTATTTCTCCAAGATAGTAGGTGTGCTCTTGGCTGATTGCCGAGCACCCAGCCATTTTAACCCTTTGCTTTATCTCTCTCTCCTATTGTCTTTTCATTAAACTTTTTAAATTTTACCAAAAAGGCTAACCTAGTTTTTTCGCAGTGGTGTTTGTCTCTTGACTCTCATGATGACGTCCCTGAGTTCTGCCATCAGAGGCCATCCCTGGGCGTTGTGTGGCTCATGTCCCCAGGGAAAAGCTGTGCCAAGCCATGGGGACAGTGCACAACCTGTGGAGGTGCTGGAAGTCACCTGCCCTAGGAGGCAGCACTGCACCTGTGGGACCCAGGGAGGGCTGATCCCACAGAGGGCTGAAAAACTCTCTCATCCTAATGACTCAGCCAGAAATCAAAAGTTTGTATGCCTTCGTTCATCTATTCACTGCACAGTCCGCATACAAATTCCTATTCAAATATCATTAAAGCTCAAATATTGAATTATTCAGTGTAAGCAGCTTTGTGAAACACAAACTTCATGGCTGATTACACTTTGGCTACCCCTGACTCATAGAAATAATTTAACTCCGTGAGTTCTTGTACCAAACCGCACATGAAACTGAGTTTCATACAACACATCATAAAAACAGTGTTAAAATTAAAGATTTTTCCTTCACTTTTCACACACAGTAAGGTGAGAAAATAAATGAAAGTTTATTGCTATATAACAAAGTTTTAAAAAATAGTGGGAAGAAAAAGCATTTAGAAGCAGCTACAAGACAGCACTGAAAATCATGTAGACTATTTGGTGGTCAAAACCAACTAAGGAATATAAATAGTGCTTTTAGGGAGGAAAAATCTGGTTTTTTAGAGAGGAAAAGCACTCAAGTTATCTGAATTTCCAAACAATAGTCATCCACACACAGAGAATAAAGTACTTCCCTAATAAATATCTATGATACAGTGTAAGAAAAAAAAAAAGACTAACAGACATTTCTCTTGCAGAAGTGTATGTTTAAAAATATTCAAATTAAATCAACTGTAGTGACTCACACTAATATGGTATGCAAAACTATAGGCTTGTGTCCATGCTATCACTGTGTCCTTAACTTGATTTCAGTGGATCAAATATTTATGTGGGGCAGCCAACTTGGGTTTACATCTTTTACATTGAGCTCAGAGCATACCTAGATGCACCAGAACTTTGTGTATTTACAGAGTTATAAATCAAAGATAAGTGTGTGCAGCATCTTTCCTTGAGATTATACAGAGAGTCTTCCATGAACCAACATAACAGCAAATCACTATTTCCCTCTACCTGGATTTCTATTGCTAACCAAAAAAAAAATCTGAGGCAGTACTGTTAGATCCCAGACATTATATATGAAGGGAGAAAATACTCCATTTTATCATGCTACTATCCAAGAGTTGTGGTTTTTTTTTGGTTTTTTTTTTGTTTTTTTTTTCATACAGCTCTTTACTAATAAGTTTACACTCT
Source organism: Acrocephalus scirpaceus scirpaceus (assembly GCA_910950805.1). Classification (NCBI taxonomy): domain Eukaryota; kingdom Metazoa; phylum Chordata; class Aves; order Passeriformes; family Sylviidae; genus Acrocephalus; species Acrocephalus scirpaceus. Next base: position 7,538,493 of record OU383774.1, on the reverse strand, counting down.
ACAGGTGTAATTGATTCTTGTAGCAGTACCAGAGCATATTCAAATGCAGGACCCAGATTTGTTAATTTATAAGTAAATCTCCTTTCTCATAACTGAAAACAAAATATGGATACGTGTTTTCTCATCTTATACACCAGTTCACTGTGGTAGACAACAGACCCAGTGATCAACAGCCAGCAAGTGGTCTCCTGTTTCATAAAGGCATGTGTTTTCTTTAAATGGATATTTCATATCCTATCTAGTCAGTGCTGCTTGCAAGTGGTACTCTAATTAGGCATTATTTTATTAACAAATAACTTGCCTGCTGAATAAAAGAAAGAATTGCCAGCACTCATTTCCTGCAATTAAAAGCAGGAAAACCCATTTTTTCCTAGCAAAACCCATTTTTTTAGGACCAGGAGGAATGGAGGTAATTCCATTGGTAAAAACTGACAGCTGTAATACAGTAAGCATGTAAGCCATAGACCTGCTCCCTGGTGTAGAAGTGATCCCACTCTAACACATCTCAGGAGAGACACTAAATAGGTTAACTTCTGGGGGCTTTAGCTTTTTTTATTTACCCATATGCCAAATAAGCACAATGATAGTTACCTCTTGAGAAGTCATCTTGCCTTGCAGCATAAACTTTTAACCTTTTAGGTTGCAGGTTCAACGGATACATAATAAAAAGAGGGTTCCCCAAGGAAAACAGATAAAAAGGGACAGAGACTGAAATAAAACATTTTTTTGGCTGTCTTGTTTTGTTTTGTTTTTAACCTTGTGGAATTTCTCATTTTCTATCTATATAAAGCACTTCATTGAGGGAATGACAGTCGTAGTTTAATTATGAATGGGATCGGTCCTGAAACAGCTAAAACCTTGATGGTTGGTGAGAATGAGAATGGCAAACAATACTGTTAATCAAAACCATGATAACTTCCCAAGCCCAGGACAATTTCATTAGAGTTGACAGAAAACTCCACAGTGAAAAAAAAAATTAAACAATATAAAAATTAAAAATACATTTTGATGTATTGCAGTAATTGTGGAGAGGTATAGGAAGGAGTTTACAATATTCAGAGATACAATTATTTACAAGGAAGAAATATCACTAGAGTATTTTGCTAGGAATTAACCAAGAGATTGGGAGACCCTCCTGCTCACTTTGCCAAAGTTTCACCTTTCCAAAGGTCTAAGTGATGAGGGATAACACAGATTGTAGTTCCTTATGCTCTGTAAAGACATAGAACTACTTTTAGGGTGAAAAACTTGTATCAGATATATGGATGTGGAAGAACAAGCAATACCTCAGGGGAAAAATGAAAGGTATCCATTTAGTGCAATCAAATTGTGGCAATTTGGGGCTTGAGGGAAGTAAAGGGAAGCTTTGCTATTGATTATAATGGAACAATAAATTTTTGACCTGTTACCTACAATAGTTTTGATTTTAAAGCAAATTCTATTTGAAAAGCTCTCTACTTTTGCAAGACATAGTGCTGTCTGCAAACTGGACTTTAGAAAATCAAACAACAAGTTTCTAGGAGATATCTCAGACAGTTAAACACTGTTCCTTTATGGAATGTGGGTGTTGCTTCTTTGTAATGTGGGACGTTTTCAAGGTTGGAGGGGTGAACTGTTCACTTAGGTGAATATGGAAATTAATATGGGGACTTTTTTCAGATCTATTTACCTATGCGTTTTATAATCACTTTTTATTCTCTGCACTATTGTTTTAAACAAATAAAGAAGGCTAAATGCAGTGCCACTGGTGAAGCTTGAGAAAGTAGCATGTTCTCCAAAACTAGACCTGAAAAAAGCTAAGTCAGGACTTTAAAGTCAGCAAGGATAAAGAATTTTTACTGGTATACTGGACTCACTCACCACCTGGTTGCTGAGAGAATTAATTTCCGCTCCTTCAATGCCTTTGGCCATTTTGAGGTTATTTTATACAGTATTTTGATTAGGTTTTTTTATTGACTAGTCCTCTGTGTAGCTGGCTGGTGCAAGAAGCTGTTACCAAGACACAGCACCACTGTAAAAGAAGTTCAGAAAAGTATGTTGACAGGACTGCTAAGTAGGTGTAGAATAGCAGAGGTGTGCAGCCCCCAGGGGTTTTAATCTAAGTGTGATGCAGTGAAATAAAATTGACAGTAAGCATTGACTGATTTGCCCAGTTATCCAATAGGTCAGTGTATGCAATTCTAAGCATGCATTGTCATCCTCTGAGCTGAAAAGAAATTATGATTCTGCATCAATAATGCAAAAACATACTCAAGAATGAAGAATTTTCCATGTACAATTTTTTTCCTGTGAACTTTTTCTGTTTGAGTATATTCTTATAGAGTACTTTCTGTGTGCCTTATAGAGGATGTAAAACCTGAAGTTCAAATTTCAGCAGCATTTTTCTCATGCCAGTATCTTACCTGACTCCCCATGGGCTACTTATGTAAATACACCACGTGGAGTCAGGCCTTGAGCACAAAATACCCAAAACTGCTTTTATTCACCATATAAGAGCAGGTGCACTGACAGTGAAGTACACTGGGGTAATTAAGGGGTGAAAACAGCAGATGTTTTGTCTTACAGAGCTCCTTTATGGTTCCTTGCCCAGGTAAGAACTTGATCAGGGTTTACTCATGGTAGCAGGATTACATTTGATCAATTTACTCAATTATGGAACGAGCAGTCATGGATATAGGCTTGCCATTGCTTTAGCTAAAAGGCACTCACCCCACTCAAGTCCCTTATTTAATTAGGAGAAAAGAAAAAGCTAAGAAATGAAGGGAGGCACATTTTCAAACAAGGTTGCATGACCTGGACCATTTATCTGCCCTAAGTGGAGGAAGTCTACATTTGCCTGAATTGCTAGAACAAGGAGAAGCATAAAAAAAGGGATGTGGGTAGAAAGGGAATATGATGAGGCAGCAGTGGGGTACAGAAACTGACAACCAGATGTATAATTGTTGTCTGAATGAGAAGAAAAATGTTCTCATGTGTTCCTGTCTGTTCATCTGCATTCATCTGCGAAGACAGAAAAGGGTAGGCAATAAAAAAAACCCCAACAAAATAAATCTATTTCCCATACATCTTGCTAAATGTGTGCTTGTATCTCCACACTGATAGAAATTCAAAGCTTTCTGAAACTCATTATCTCAATGAGAAATTACAAATTATTCAAGAGCAGCTTCATTTTAATTCATATTTAAATAATTTCCTACTAATTTGAAAATTCAAGTAAAGCCATACTATGGGAAAATATAGAAGGTATCCTACTACCAGAGAAAAAGCTTTGTTTCAGAGCCAATACATTTATAATGTCAAATTACTTGACTTGATAATTTTGAGTTTGAATAACCTAAATTTTCACCTACAATTTTTTTCTTTTGAATAGCAGAATTATAATGAATAAATTAACTTGGAAATTATGGAAAAGATCCCTGGCAAATATTGAGCCTTCTGCTTGTTTTTGGATGAATTTTATTGCTCTCATCAGTCCAGGTTGTTTAACTGAATAAGAAGACAAGCAAGTTCAATTATGTCATCAAAATATGTTACAGTTTAGACTTTAGGAGAACAATTTAATAGCAAGAGTATTTAAGCAACCAGGTTATAGATTATTAATTCAGTAGGAGGGTCAATTATCTTAATAAGGACTGGAGGTGACATAGCATTTTATGATTTTAATCTGCAATAGGTTATTGTGAAATTGCCTGAGGGTGAACATAATCAATTTGGAGCATCTAAGTAACATTTACTTTGTACTAAACTTGACAAACAACCTGAGGAAATTCAGCCATGCAGTCAAACAGAACAGGAACACACAGAAGAATAAAGACATTATTCTTCAGAGGTGGGTGAAAAAATGACACTTGGTGTAAGATATTTACAGAAATTTTTGCATGTGTTATCATATGCTATCCTAAAATGCATGTAGTTCCATAACAGAAGAACTTGAATTTACCACCACCTAACCCACAAAGAAAGTTTTATGAAAAGAAGGAAAAATAATACTCACAAAATATAGAACTCGTTATAAAACATCACCCTGTGCATTAAGAGCAGATATTATCATGTACTATGAAAGAATTCAGGCATATTATTTATTAAACCTATGTTGAGTGACTACAAGTCTATATTTTTACAGCTAAATTATGTATTACTCAGCACCGCTTAAAGAAGTTGCTGTGAGGTCACTTTTCAAAATTTCTTATGTCTACCAGCAAGAAGTTCACATCATTAAATTGCAAGAAGGTGTGCACAGCACAAACCTGCCTCTTTGGTCATTTGGTGTAAATGGATAATTGACAAAAGTATCTTGATTGCATTTGAAAGCTCAAAATTTTCAAACACAGAGGAAAATATATTTTAATATATTGGACCTAGCTAGAAAGAATTAATATTTTAATTTGACCTTTATGTTTCTACGTTGTGCAAATATATTCTAAATTGTTCTGCATATTGACTCATGGGGATCTAAGATCTCAGATTGTGTAATTAGCTTGGCTTAGAGCTGCCAAATCACATTGGAGTTTCTCATCATTAAAGGTGCCAGTGAAGAAAGGCATGTCATGGATCTAGTAAAAAAAAAGAAGAGAGGGGTTTTATTTTTCATGTTGTTCTTTGATTTTTATCATGAAAAGCAGATAGATTGGCCTTTCTCCCCCCCCTTTAGCAGAGAATCAATAAATTGAGCACAGTTGTGAACATTGGCTGAATGACTAATATCAGTGTATCTCCTGTGGTGACCCAAGCCAGTCTCATTCCCAAAAATGCATCTCTGTGGTTATTTTATAGCTATTAGTGCAGCATGTCTTTAAGAATAAATATTTCATAAATTCTGCCTGCGTTCACAGAGAGATGGCACATTGTTTATCCCAATAATGAAACAATTAGAACGCTTAGCAGGTATAAGAAAGATATGCTCCATGTGTCTTCCAAATCTATTACCTTCTGTTGGTACCTGCAGACTTTCCAACCTGCAGCAAAGAATTTAAGGAAAAAAAAAATCCTTTGGTTTATTTTTTTCTAAATTCAAATGTAATTTGAATTTAAAAATGCTTATTTACTTAATCACAAAATGACAGAATGGTTTGAGTTGGAAGAAACCTTCAAGGTGATCCAATCCACCTACCATGGGCAGGGACACCTTCCAGCAGACGAGGCTGCTCAGAGCCCCATCCAACCTGGCCTTGAACACATCCAGGGATGGGACATCTACAGCTTCTCTGGGCAACCTGTGCCAGGGCCTCACCACCCTCATGGTAAAGAATATTTTCCTAATATCTAATCTAAAGACACCGTCTATCAGGCTAAAGTCATCCCTCCTTGTTGGTGTTGAATATACGACACTTTCTGGAGCAATGAAATAAATGTCATGCTGTCCAAAAGGAACAAAATGGGTTCTAGAGTTTGAAAAAGTCTACATCCATAATGAATAGAAACAAATGTCAAGAAAAATCTTCTTTCCTCCTGGCCCTTACTCACCCATGTATTCAACCTTAGGCACTTCAAGTCTTAGTGCAAACATTCTGTGGCAAACCTGTACCCACATTAACACAACCTTGCTGTTTGTGAACTGACATGTTTGGTTTGGGTGTTCTCTGTGGAAATTCTCTAGAACAATTGCCTACCCATCAAAGAGGATACATCCATCCTACAGCACCTGTGCAGCTAGAAAAAAATAAGGATTTGGATGAACTTGTCTACAAATTTAGTGTCTTCTAAAGAACCCTTTTTAAGTTATTTCATCCCTTTTTCCTTCCCCATTTGCACAAGTAAATGTTTCGAATCAAAACAGAGGGAAAAAAACCCCAGAAACTGCTGTGTAGGCAAAATAAATGGGTGTGTCAAAAATCATATATTAGATTACAGAGCTAGATTACAGCAGACAGTCCTTGAGAAGGTCTGTAAGAAGCAATCATTAGAAGCTAAATCTGTATATAAGTACAATAAAGCATTAAGGGGAAAGAGAATTTAAGGGGGGAAATACCTGAAAAATCTAAGAACAAAACATTTTAGCTAGGACACCAAGTGTAGAACAAAAGAGAAACATCTTGTGAATGCCCAGTACATCAGAACAGTACGTGCACTCTGAGAATGAGTAAACAGAAAGACTGCATTATGCAAAGCATTAAGTATTTTAAGACAGACAAGTTCACTAAGAATCAAGCTGAACATATTCTTTAAAAACCATCTCAACATCTGTTAAAAACAGATGTGAATTTTGGCACGTAAGAAAAACCTGACTTGTTGACTCTAAACTGGTCTTGCAGGATATGTAGATTTCAAAATCTGTTGTTTCAGGTGTACCACAACAGCTAAAGCTGATTAAAAAATCAATGGGAATGTGTCAAGGTAGTCAAAATTAGCAGTCACAGTCGTTAAGCTTCAGACTGGAAGAAGAGAAGGAAATGAAGATCCTGTTCTGAGTAAACAAAGAAAAAAAACCAATTTCTGTGAAGCAAGAACTTAGAATAAACCTGCAATTCAGACTTTATTTAATGTAAAAATGCAGTCAGATAAAGGCTTTTCAGATTCCTTTTCTCTGTTTTAAGTATTGGCAATTTATCTTTCACTTTGTGACCTTTCACTGTGTCATTCCCTTTTTGTTTCTGGCTGGGTTTCCATACAGTCTCCCATCCAAGAAATCTCTTCATTATTCAGAATAGGCAGGGTTCTGCTTTTGTCAGAATACAGTGGACTAGATTCTTATTTTTATGCAACAGTAGCAACTAAGCCAAACACCATGCCATAAATATTTAAGCAGTTTATATTTGTGTCATCCAATTGTTCTTTAACAACACAATGAAAGCATCATAGCAACAACAACCCAAGTATGAAGAAAATATCAGGACTAAAGAAAGTTAGTAAATTTAGTCTACAGTGAAGCTAATTGTTTAATTTTCCTTGGGTTAAAATTTATGTAATATTGAAGAAAATTTGCCAACTAAAATAATTTCTGCCTGAAAACAGTTTGCTTGCAACTGCTGCAAGGAATAACTGAGGCTATACTAACTACAAGAGATAAAGCAACAATTCTTGACTATTTTTTTCCATTTGTTTGACATTTTTACTTTTGGCAGTACACTGTGTATTGACAAAGTAACTGTTTCCAATATACACTCAGTTTGTTAGTCAATTCATGTGTTGCTGGCACAGATTTTCCACACAACAACAGAGGAACAAAATACAAAAATGCCCAGGAATATGTAACAAGAGGCCCATAAAAATTGGCAGAATTATAAAAGCCTAGTATATAAAATGAGATGTATTTGGTAGGCAAATAGATTCCACTTTTGGTTTGTCATTTGTTTTTTTTTTTTTGTTTCAGCTTTGCTTTTCCTTACAAACTTCTTTTAGAAGATTTGCATCCAAAGCTTAAAGCATTAAATACAAACCCGCTTGTGTGTTTTCCAAGTAAAAGCAGATTTTGACTGAAAAATATGAAATTGTGAAAATTACGAAAACAGGCTTAAAACACTTGTGACAAGTGGCAAGCAAAGCATGTTCCAGCAGCCTGCCCTCACCACATCAGATCAGTGAAGAATGTGACTCAGACAATTCCAAGTCGCAGTTCCAATTCCAGCTGCAGTGGGGGCTCTCTAGGGGAGGTACAGTAACAATTTTCAAGCTTCTGCACTTCCTGATGAAGAGCTGCCTCCCATGCTTCAGGGATGCTGGAAAACTCTTGTGTTTCTCTAAGATTTTTGTTTCTCAGCTCCCTAGTGATTAAAGAATTAACAGGAAACTCAAACACAGAAAGCCTGAGAAACCTCAAATCTCTCTAAGTTTCATTTTAAAATTTTCAAGTTAGACTATGTCATGATTGTTATTGCATTTGTCTACACTTGCCTTCTGCTGGATATTCCCTTTATGTAAAAGTGCAGCTTTAGAACACAAAAGGAATTTTCCAAGGAATAGATAGTGTGACCTTTTCCCATACTCTGTAAGAAGCATTTATTCCTTCACAGTATAAAATATATGTTGAGCAACTTATGGTAGAGAACAGATGGTAAACAACCCAAAAAGCAGAAAACAGAGTGCCACCAAAATACGTGCTTTTTTTCTTTTTACTTCTGTCAGGCTGTAAATATTTGGACCATGGAGAATCTTTCACAAGAGGTCCCACTGGCAGCTGTGAAACTACTCATGACACATCCACACCTACAGGATGGAATCATGGAAAAGTGAGGCTGCAAAGTACCTCGAGAAGCTTCCTTTGGCACCTTGCCTCACACAAGGTCAATTTTATCCCTGTCATTCCTGGCTGATGGTTATCAAACCTATTAATAAAGGTGTCCCACGATGGCAGCTACAGTTTTCCCCAGCAATTAATTCTGTTCCTTTCCGTATCTTTATCATCAAAATCTTCATGGTATCTGATCCTTGTTCCTTTGTGCTGGAGTCTAATCTAATTACTTTCTTATTTTATTCATCACGGACATGATGAGCAAATTTTTTTCCCTTCCTTTTCCCATACCACAAGGTTTGCAAATATGTGTTAAACACTGAAGAAGACAAATTTTCTCTTTCTTTTTCTTTTTCTTTTTTTTTTTTTTTTAAGCTGTAATCAGCAAGAGTTGATTAAAAAAAAACCCCACCTATGTCTGGACATAAAATTTAAAACTTAGCAAAACAGTAGCTGTAAGAAAACTACAAGGAAAAAAAGGTTGACATATGCCAAACATTCATCAAGTGAGAGTTTATCATCTCTGCATGTTACTAACCAAAATGGAGGGAGTGTGAGGAGAAAAATTGTCTTTTGGAGGTTTTTTGGTGTGGATTTCTTTAATGCTAATACTTTGATTGAAAGACAGCAAAACAGCAATTTAGTAAAAACTTATTTTCTGTTGGAAATTGCTTTCAACAGATTATTTTTGACCAGACATGTTACAAAGATTCAAAAGATAATGTCCCTGTCAATCTTCATCAGCCCCTGATTTTTTTTTTTTACATGTTCCTCCAGCAACACAACAATAAACATTAATTTTAGATTCACCACGTATTTTATGTTCCTGATGGAAGCACTTACTAAAACTTTAGCAATTAGAACTATTCTTTGAAAGAGCCTTGGAAATTTCAGGTTGTAGCTCTGTTTATAGCTGTCCACTGAGCAAGTTTTTCATTGGGGAAGCAATGGCACATCTGCTGCATGGTCTGCAGTGATTTATATCTCATTCAGGAATGTGGTTAAAGCACTAGTGTTCAAACATGGAAAATTTGAACTTATTTCAGAAATTCCAGCTGGGGCAACCACACTGAACACCCAGGAAGAGAACTCTCAGGTAAACATTTTGTCCTAGCTTCTAAATATCCAGCTCCTTTGTCGTGGCTTTCTAAATTTGATCACTTTGGAAGACCTGTCACAATTCTCTTAAAACCCCCAATCTATCATAAATCTCAACATTTCTAACAAGTATAGACATAGCTCAGTTTTGCTAAATTCTACAAATAGAGTTTGTTCTACGCATATACTTAAAAATCATAAGAAGTTTTAAAATATCAGTGGAGTTAAAATACTCCATTTATGTGGATTATAAAATAAAATTTATGGCACTTTGACAATCATATATATTTTAAGCACTTGTCTTTATATATCTAAACAAAATGTTGGACTGTCCTGATTCTAGTGCTAGAATAATTTTACCCAGAGTGCATTCAGAATATTTAAGTTAGCATGACATGAATTTACTCTTTAGTCATTATTTTTCCTGCTCTGATGAGCTAGTGAATCTTACCTCTTACTGTGCTTGCTGAGCTCTGGAAATTCTTTGTAACTTCTAAATATATTATCATAACAAACATAGAAAATATGCCCAACATCAGTGTTTAGAAGATCACACCCATATCTTATGTACAGTCTTTTTTATAAACAGGGTGAGTCTCAAATTAGAGAGACTTGAGGACTGCTTTATTGCAAATTAACTTTCATTAGTTATAAAGGCCTGGAAACACTGACAGAACTCCTACCAGACATTGTCCTTTTTTAACAGAAAGAAGCAGAGAACCCATCTTGTCTTTACATAACAAAAATACTCAGCAAACCAGAATCCACACAGAAAATAAAATATAAAATAATCAAACTAAACATCTTAAGGGCAGCTGGAAGAGGGGAAGAGTCATGAGAGACTTCACTGGCCAGAGGGATTTGGAGAAAGAACTCCAGGGGAAACTGATACAGACACTACCTCTACAGTCAGTGTTTCAACATTTTAAGCCACAAATATTCTCCTAAATCATCCTACTGAATTTTTAGTGACTTCCATTATTGATAGGTCACTCTTATAAGCACTGAATAAGCCTCTTTTACCAGCCTGTGTTCTTGGCCCTCTTTATAGACATTATAGAAAAGTTTTAAATGTCACATTTGATTTGTGTTTTATTTGAAATGGAAATAAGCAGCCCACGTAGGTTTAATAATTTATCTAGTGTATGGTTTGAAACACCAGGGCACACAGCTTGGATGTCAAAATACACTGTTTGGAACTGAATTGTTTAGTAAGTCTTAAAGGCAGCTATTCCAGCAGTCATTCTAAAGCAAACAGGTTTTTTTTTCCTAGCTGTTGCATCTGTGGGACAAGCCCAAATTTGATCTTGTGGCTGGGCTCCTTTTGGTCTGGTTTTCGCACAAATCTAAACTAAAAAATGGGGAAAAGTGATTTTTCCCTTCCAGTCACTGCATAAATTCCTAATGAATGATTTCAGTATTGTTTTGGTGCTGAATATTGCTTTGAAGAGTTGGACAAACACCAACTTACCTTCCTGGAACTCACGTATGGTTTGCTAGACAGAAAACCACAGCTGAATTTGATCCCAATCCGATTCCACTGCCGAACTGCAGAACCCATAGAAAGCAGAAGAATTATTCTAATTGCACCTGGTAATTAAAAGAGAACATGAGTAGCTGGGAGAAAATTGCCAGGGAGGGAAAGAATTTAACACAGGTTAGAAAGTGTATTAAAAACAGTGTGAGAAAAGACCAAAACCAAAAGAGCAGGACAGCACCAGGATGTGTTGCCTTCCCAGAAACCGGGGTGAGGAGTTTGAGTGGGGACATTTCTCCCATGCAAGAGTGTGATGGAAAAGTTGCAGACAACACAAAGGTGGCTTTGTTCTCTCTGGTGGAGCACTGGCAGTAGAGCTTGTTGGAAGCTTCACCACAGATCAGCAGAAGGGCTGGTCTGAAGGAGCCTTTTGCCCTGCTTTCCATCCTGAGAACAAGGGGTTGGTGATACACACTGCAAGCAACAGAAACAGGTCCTGACGCCAGGGGAATTTAAAAGACCCTGGGGTAGAGTGCTCTATAAATCATGCTGCAAAAGTTATAAAAAAGTAATTCAGATCATTCTTTCCCCGGTCTCAAACCTAGTCATCAAGTAATGAAATACAGCACCTAATTTCTAAAAACTGACTTTGTCATTTGTTTTGCCTTTTTTTTTTTTTTTTTTTTTTTTTTTTTTTTTTTTTTTTTTTTTTTTTTGGCACAATCACCTACTTAGCGGATAAAGGAAATGCAATATACATGTCTGGAGTCTGGTGAAGTGCTTGATATGATGACTTGCAGATTTGTACTGAGAAATATTTCCCAATGACTTGCAGAGAGCCTTGACACAAGGGCTAAGAGCTGACTGTAAAAATAAGGGCTCAAAGTATTAGATTTGAAGTGTAGGGGAGAATGTTTAATAGCATTCTGTAGAGAGTCATTCAGTTTAACGTCTTTATTAATAATGCACACGTGGGAGTAAAAATACATTAATGAAATATGCAGGTGAGAATAAATTAGAACTTGAGGTGAACACCAGAGAGCACAAAGGCATAATACAAATGGGACCAAGTGAGATTAAGGAATCAGGCAGAAAATTACAAAACGAGCTTCAAATGGGAAAAATACAAACTAATATGTTTGAGGAAAATAATGAAAAATACAGATATTCACAGAGTCTGAAAAGTTGGGCTGAAGTATAATACTGAAAGGTCTCAAAGCAGTAGTTTGTTGATAACTGAGTGAAAAATTTCAGTGTATCATGGTCAGATTTTTTAGTTCTGTTCAAGGCGTCCCTCTTCAAACAGATACAGTTGCATTTCTGATTTCAGTACTGCAGCCCACAGACTCAAGAACACTGGACCTCCTTAAAAGTAAAACAAACAAACAAGATCAGTTTTCAATTCCCCCAACTGAAAAGATAGTGACAAATGTGTTTATGATTTCATTCTATTTCTGCAGTGACACAACTATAACAAACAACCACAAAGTACCACACAACAAGATGATCCAAGGACCCTGACCCGAGGAATGGAAGGCAGATCCACCACAAGCAAACCATGGTTTGATTCATTTGTGTAACCAGATTGCTTTCCTTCTCTGGTTGTTTGGATGAAGAAATGATTGATTTTAGGCTGGATGCTGATTATACCACAGTGATTTTATCACTGTGACTATATCTTGTGATTTTAGGTTTTTCTGAATAGTATGGAGTGTATTTGATTCAGATATCATCTAGCTCTTTCCCCTGACATTACAGAGAACTGGGACTCTGTGCACATGTTTTCCAAGACCTGAAGGAAAAATTCTTTTGGGGAAAGTATTGGGAGCTGTTGGAATGCATCAATAAATCAACCATGAACAGGACAGTAGAAAAGCCACCTTGAAAAAGACATAGAAGACAAAGAACTAGCATGTTTGAGCATGTCTTAAAGAACTAGCAAATATTTGGGTCTGTAAGTTTTCTTAACAATAATTGCCTTCTTCAGTTTTGTGCTTTTGAACTTTTTTTTATTCCCTCCATTAAAACTGTTATGAATTCCTATCCTCCCTCCTAAATTAATAATTCTGAGTCAGAACCAGATATTTTCTCAGGTATAATCATTAGCACTTGTTAAAGGCCTTCAAATGCTCTAGGCTGTGTCTTGTTAAGATTATTAAATGAATCTTTCTCTTACCTCCTGGTTATTTTTCAATTTGTTTGAAGATGTCTGCAATTAAATCTCCTTCATAGAAGACAAATTCCCCTAACAAGGGGCAGTTTGCAGCTCAGAGCTCCAGGTATCCTCCCCATGATCCCAAAGTAGCTTGTGTCACATGAGCTCTAGCAAGAAAAAAACCTTTTAATTCCACTTTTTATTTTTCTTTCTGCAGTGTTCAACAGTTTTCAAGGCTTCTGCTTCCATGAACTCCTCTGTTTCATTTGAAATTCCTACAGATCTTTCTGGTGCTGTCTGACCGCTGTTCACATCTAAACATATTTATTTTGGTTGCTCACTGTAAACAAGGCTGTAAGATAAGGGGGGCAAGAGGCCTTTAGGTAGGGTGCATCCATTCTTTTGTTCTCTGCACTCGGACAAAGGGCAAAGTGAGAACTGCTTAAAAGCCAACTAGTTCAGATTTAGTGGCACACTGTTTAGCAAGTTGACAGAAAAAAAAAAAACAAACAAACAGGGTGGCATTTCTCTGGTTGAGAAAGTATTGAACTGATGGGGATGCAAAACAGAACAGTGACAAGGAAAAACAGACAAGATAAGAAAATTACAGCATGGGTTAGGGTTTTTTGGCAGGGCGAGGTGAGGGGGGAGAAGAGGAGGTGTTGGTGCTTTGTATTTTGCTTTTAAGCTTACAAGTGTATTACATTATCTCCGTTAACAGCTTTTTTTCAGTTTGACACACACACACAAAAATCAATCATAGGATTATATTGTGATTTTGGGTAATGTAGGAAATGTTGACATCTTCTGAGATAATGACGTATTGTGAAGCAAATATCCTTGGGGTTTTTTGACTTTCAGTGCATAACATGAAGGAGTTTGGATGCAGGTGATATACTGGGTCTCTTTGGAAGCTTGAAAACAGATTGTTACTTTGCATAATCAACTTACTGATACCCAGTGATGAGTAACTCTATGTGAACCACAGACAAACATTTCTAAAATAAAACTGCAAACATGCTGACTTGTTTACTGGCACAAACTGCTGCGGGTTCCTCTTAAACACCATTTCTTCATCTCCTAAAAATGACAAATAAATAATTTAATCAATAACAGCACTCTTGATACCACTACAGAAAGGTAGGCTGGTAGTCATGGCTGTGAGGACAAACTCACCCTACACTGGTGCTGCCCATCAACAAGTTGATTTGAAACAGTAGAGCACAATTTAAGGGCAAACTGCTTATTTTGTCTTGAGCTGCCTAAGATATGTGCTACATTTTCTGAGCATTAGTATTTGTCTTGTTGCTCAGATATCATCAGTCTTTATTAATAAAATTCTGAGAGAGCACACACGCTGTAAGTAGTATTTAAAATTTGCATAGGCCCATCCATTCTGGAAATAGCATTGAACTTTGTTCATTAGCTCTCCCAAGATTATCAGCTCTATTACCATAGTGAATTTCCTGAGTGTTATGAAGTAATTGTACGCTACCATGCATTTTCTAAGACAGAAAATTGAAAAATCCTCAAGAATGAGGTAACAGTATTCACAAAGAACAAAAACATTTAAAAAATCCCTCAAACTCTACTTTAAATTGCCAAGTGCAAAAGAAGAACTGGTTTTTCAGTATCATGGACATTAGATACAATTAAGGCATGTAGGGGAAGAAATAAATCTGTGATTATCAGAATTATCCAAATATAAAATATATGCTTAAGCCCAGAATTAAGTAATATGTTATTAAAAGTGTTGGACATGGGAGAGGGGATTAAAATATTAAGATGATTGACCTAATGGGTTTTTAAATGTTATTTTATTTTGTTTTATTTATGTCATACCTTTTTCTGCTACATAGCTACACTGTTGTAAAGATATTAAAAATATCTCTTCTCCCGGATTCATCTTGAACATTTTCCACAAGCTGGTCTCATAAGCTATTTGGAGAGGATGGTGCTAACTCGTTATCCTGTTTCTAGATTATCTAAATCTCTCTCAAATAACAGTGGCAATATTTTTACCCACAGAATTAAACTTGACTCACAAAATGTTTGCAAACACAAATAACTCTTTCTTCCCCTTTGATGGATGTACCTTTTTGTCACTCCAATCAAAACTAGCAATTCCTTCTTGATTGGTGTAACACACACTTATTTCTATGGAATCAGAATAGTTATTTTCCAATTAGTATTTTAGAAACTGATACTACTTTTCCAGTATCATCTCTATGGTAAATATTAGAGATTCTTCAAATCATGAATAATAGATGTTGTTTAAAACAGTCGTTGGTCCATCAAAATTGCCCAAATGTTTCTCCAGCTGCTTTCTACTTTTTGTTGAATTTTAAAAATGTACTGGTATTTTTTAGCTAGGTCTTACTACAGACATTTTGTGTTTTTATAACGTGAACTGCCACCTAGAAGTTTGGAGTTCCTTATGTTGTTCATTTCTTTTGAGAGTGGCACTGCTACCACACAAGATGACGATGAGACAGTCTAAGGATAAAACGTGTTTGGGAGGCACTTGGCATATATTATTAAATGAATGGGAAGTGATCATTGAAAGCAGCAGATGATTAGAAAGGAAGGCATATTTTACTTGCAAATAGGGCACAAGTTGGCAAGTAAACTTGAACAGGTTTTAATACTATTGAAATGTCATGTTAGTACTTTGTGAACATTTGCGGGAGGAGCCTTTGCACCAAAACACTCCTGCTAAAAGGAGTCCTGGGAGAATATTTCTGTAAGGAAGAAATGGCTCTAATGAAGGAGATACTATGAACTTGTCAGAAATATTGTTAAATTAGTGGACATATGCTGTCTCATTGCAACATATCTTGTGGCAAATAAATTGAAATTTATTTAAATGTTAGAGCACTGTGTGAGGAAGTCTTGGAGGAAATTCATGTTAAAATCAAAGCTCAAGCTCCTTTGTTAAATATTTGATTATGTATGCCCCACATTTTCAGCAATAATGTATCCATTGAAGTATACAGTAATCATCTTTTCCCCCCATTTTATTGTTCTGACTACTTTTCAGATAATTTGGAAATAAGAATTCCACAATTTTAAGATCTGAAGATTAGTTAATGGCTAAGCTTTTTCCTCTGAAGCAAAAGATCTTTGTGTGTGAGGATGGGAAGGCAACTTGGAGTTGGGAAAAGCATCTGACAGGGTTAATGCTGTTGCAATTCTATCCCTGTAAGACTCAGATCTATTTCTCCTTACTTCAAAAAGAGGAAATCTTTTCTAAGACAGAGGTGGAAACAAAAAATCCCAAACTGTTACCAATCCTCTTCAGCGTAACCCTTCAGGTAAAAAGAAGACTTGAGGAAAAAAGAGAACGTAGGGAAAAGATAAAGAATGGCGAGAAAAGATAAAAAGAGAGATCTGAAAAATGCAGTCAGATGTCAAGGGGATCCTTGACATAAGCAAGGAAGTAGATGGAAATCCATATTATACGTTGCCTGATGACTTAAAATCAACACAATAAATAGAAGAAAGAGTATAGCAGCAATAAGCAGGAAAATTAACACATTTCATAGCCCATGGCACATGGGATTGTAGCTTTTTTTTTCTTAAGCTGGCTGATACATACGTTGATTGAGGCTGTAAAAAATAGTTTGTTATTATTAAAATAAAAGTGTTTATATCATTTGGGATTACAAAGGAAAATAAAGAAATATAAAAGACATACTAACCTGATGTGATACTACCTTTACAAATTCCTCAGGCAGCACAGAAATGTTGATTACGAAGTGAATTCCCCCACCACTCCAATGAGATTATGGATTTAGGCTTGAAGTTAACAGTGACCTTTTGTG
Source organism: Acrocephalus scirpaceus scirpaceus (assembly GCA_910950805.1). Taxonomy (NCBI): domain Eukaryota; kingdom Metazoa; phylum Chordata; class Aves; order Passeriformes; family Sylviidae; genus Acrocephalus; species Acrocephalus scirpaceus. Next base: position 7,521,772 of record OU383774.1, on the reverse strand, counting down.
ATTCTCTCACATCCTTAAAATTATAGTAGAATTTAATAGAAGGACAAAAATAATCACTCTAAGATTGACATTTCCACATGCATGCGCAGAGTTCCAAATTATAAGTATTATAATATTATTATTATTATACAGCTAATATATAATATTCTTATATAATACTTCTAAGTATTATTCATCCTCATTTACAAGAGGATTTTCTTTCCCTCAGACCTGTTTTAGCACATCTAGGGAACACCCTGTTAGTGATCAAACAATTTGCCATCTTAAGTTTAGATGGCAACTTTAGGTAAAATTTATTTCAGTTAGGTGCAGAGCATAACAAAAATCAAAAATACAACCTATTTTTGACTACACTAGTACTCTGTTAATCACAACACTTTTCTTTTTGCTGTGATATTTTTGAGGGTATCTTTTCATCAAGTTAATTTGTCATAACATTTACTTTGTGATGAATATCAAGACACACAATGGGTTGTGTAACATGGTTTCTACAGGATAAATCACCCTCTGGAAGGTAACAAAGAGAACATTCCAAATGAGAGGGACTGCTAAACCCTTCTGCCTGAACTGTGTTATTCTCTCTATTTATGAAACTCATGGTACCAGTATCAGGCAAATGCTATTTTATTGTCCCAGCCTTCTCATAAAACCTCTCCCTTTCCAATGCTCCACACACTGTAACTGTCACATAAAAGCATTAATGCTATAGGTACTTTATTTATATATTTACCTATGATTGATATTTTTCTTTGATGGCAACAGTTTTGTAATATAGAAATAGTATCACTTTTCAATCAGTTAGTTGCCCTACTTTTCCATCAGTAGTATACCCAAGTTCCTGCTGCACACAAATTTAACAAAGGTAATCATCTGAGATGGAAATGTTACATATGGAAAAAAGTTTGCTTTTTCTTTTAAATTTGAGCAGCGTTTATTTTATTTTTGTTTGTTTGGTTAGGTTTTTTTTATTATTTGAGAACATGGAAAGATTTGACCTTTGTTTAAAAATTTGGTAATAATTTCATTGAAAGGATCTAGTGCCCTCACTCATTTGACCAGACGAACATTTCCTACTTGCAAACATGCTCCAAGTCCTAAATGAGTGAAAATGTTTGTTTCCTATACTTTATGCTCAAAATCAGGAGTATAACTTAGGCTGGTGCAATGTAATGTGCATATGATATTCCTAAAGTGTTTGTTTTTTCTCCTACAGTTGTTTCTCATGTACCATGGTGCAAGGCTTCCTGACTGATGGAAAAATAAATGATACACAAAAGAAATAAATAAGAGGAGAAAATTACAGAACCAGATTTAAATGTTGCTATTAAAACAGTGAAACTGGATGATATTTTCTACATAGATTTTCATCCTACAACAGCAATATTTTTACTGCATATTTTACCATGTTTTATTGTTCCACAGAGGAGGTTGAGGAAAGAGTGCAAATATTACCTGTAGTTCCTAAATTTCAAATAGAGAACCTCGGGTGACACTGAATTATTGATCAGAGCACATTCTCAACACAAAGGCCAGAGGGAGAATACTCACACTTATCAAACAAACCCCATCTTGATATAGAACACAAAGTTCCAGGTAGTCTCACATCTTCAACATTCTCCTAAGAATTCTTTTTGGAGGTTGATGGTTATTTCTTAATCAACATTATTTTATCCATGGTTTCTAAAAAAATTGGCACAGCTTTTCAGAAGGCAGACGGTTCACCTAGTTTCTAAGCTTGGGACCAATGTTTATTTTTGCTATCTCAATTTGATTTGATGGTATGAGGAAGCTGTCACCATCTTCTTCTATCTTATGAGATTTGCCTAGCCATGTGAAAAATAATGAATGTGACCAGAATGTGCAGATTGGTGAAAAAAATCACCTGGATATGCTACTTTTATTTTAATGAAATAATATAATGAGCATTGTTGAATCTCCACACACATTTTCCCCATTTAAAAACAAAGCTACTGAAAATAATTTTCAAAGAAGAAAGATATTTGTGACAAAACAACTTTCAGAACCTAGAGAAGAAATTTGATATTGCTATAAATGTTTAAGTTTTAAAGCTGCAAGTTTTTGAACTGCATTGTATTTGCATGAGATATCACCTATAAAAGCATTAGCAAAGATATTAAAATTTTAATTAAAGTATCAGTCAGAAATCTACATTGAATGTCTATAAGAAAGACATAATTCAATATACATATATGCATAGGTATAAAAGCAGAAATATATGTAAATGCAGAAAAAGAGGATTTTCCTGTGAGTAGCTAGCTCATATCCAGTGTTGCTCAAATGGCTGGAAGCCCTGACTTTTACTCTCTCTCCAGTGTGTTCCATTTGCAAATGGAAAGTAAAAGCAGATTGTAAATTTTTTTCTGCTAACACCAGCACCTGAAATATTAGTTAAGACAAGGATGCAGCAGGAGCCTCTATTCTCCTCATATTTCCTCCTGTCAGCTTCCTTTCTGCCCAGTAAGGTTGTCACAGAGGAAAGAAGGTAAGAAAAAATCACTTCTACATTGTGATGAGTCTGTTGAAGTAATTTAAATTGGCTTGGAATAGCCCTGCTCCAGGACAGAGGGAGAAAGCAGCTGTAACAAATTTGGGAAAGAATCAGTTGTTCACTTGCCATCACCTTTTCTTATCTCCCTGCCCAAAGATCTGCCATTTCCTTAGGTATACAAAAATATAGACTGGATAAAAGGCTTCTGGTTCAATTTGGCTGAGATTCATTACTTTAGATCCTCTGAGATCTATTCAGGAAAACTTGTGATTTCTTTTGGAATCTTTTTTACCTGTTGGAAGGCAAGTAGCAGTACCTAGTCCAACTTCTTTGGTAGCTCCTATTCTTTTCCTAGTTAAAATAAATAAATAGTGCAATAAATAATAGTGCAATAAATAAATAAATAGTGCAATGGTACAATAAATAAATCTCTCTTAGAGACAGAGAAGTGTCTCTGCTCACTGTATAAATAATCAGAAGCTTAATTCTCAAGCCAAACTTAGCTGTGTTTTCTTTTGAGTCCCTTTCAAATTCTGATTCTTCAGGCTGAGAGGAGCGTGAATGTACAACCTACAAGGTTTGCTAAATCTTTACTGTTGCTAAAAGGAAAGAAAATCTCATTGATCCTGTTGAGTGTGCTGGGAGGAGGGAAGGGGAAGCCAAAATCTGCATATTTTAGTTCTTCTCTTCAGGTAAATGTTCATGAATACAAAACTCCACATGTAAGTCTTCCAATATCCTTCTGCCCAAACTACCCCTTCAAACTCCACTATCTTCATCTGCTTCCACATTCTTGTTCTGCCAAAACCAACATTAACTCTGGTTTGGGTTTAAAAATTACAGATATATTATTTTAAATGGAAAGCCTTCTAACTATAATGATATTCACAAGTCTAATGTTTTCCCTTATCCTTCATAAATTTTTCTTCCTTGAATGCTTTCCTGGCAGAGCTCTACTTCTAATTTGCTGCCATCTTTTCTTTGCTAACATTAATACTCTGTTTACAACAATTACCATAACTCATTCTAGCTAAAGCTTGAGACCTGAAAAAAATATTGTCCATCTCCAATTTTTTCAAAAGTACAAATCTCAGTGAATAATGTAACTTCAATTCCAATGTGGAAGTATTATTTCAAAGAGAATGACAATAATGATCTTTAAATTACATGACCCAATTCTCCTCTGACTTTTATGTTTTCCTGTAAATCAGGGGTACATTTTTGAAGGCTATAAAGTTGCCCTGACCTTTAATTATAAAGGTAACTGCAGAATCAGATTGTGCTTTTAATACCCTCAGACAGAATTAAGACACGGATCCCCATTCTTAGAGACTCTATTTAATTCACCTTGATGAAAAGAGGAGGCAAGACCAGGGACTGCAGATAGGTCTTGTGGCATTTCAGAGGGCTGAAAACAATTCCCACTTCCTCAAACCCTTGGGCAGCAAACATCTGGAATCCCTTCACTGCAGAAAAGCAGTGCCCCACACTGTCCCTTACTCTACAAAAGTGAGAACCTCCAGCAGAAGGCTGGGACCTTTCAATCATCATGGGAAACTCTGAAAGTGCCTTCTTCTCTTCTTTGGAGAGGCTTTCAGATTAGAAGGGAGCATGCTGTGTCATAGATTTTGTGTAGAATTGCTGTTGTATTACAAATATAATAATAATTGCAATTAAAATCTTCCACAATCCTTTTCCCCAAGAAAATAAACAAACACAATATTTGTAAAGGCAAGTATTGGGGTTGGAAATATTCCTTGTAGCCTTCAACAGGTTTATGCCTTCAGGGGTTTTTTTGCTTCTTCTTTGCTCTCTCTCTTCCTGGTTTCCTTTCCTCATGTAAATTTTAATTTCTTAGGTGCTAATTGTGTCATAGCAGCAGTAACAAGAATTGGTTGTTCAATGTAGGTGGAATCTGCTGAGGTTTTCGTAATGAACAGCTCCACAGATTAAATGTGAAGTGTTTTCTTTCAAAGGCTGTGGCCAGCATTGGAACTTTGGGTATGATTTTGTGCATGGAAAGGAAATGGACAAAAGTGTGTGCAGAGTGTAAGGGCTTGGTCACTTCCCATTCCAGAGGGCAGGCTTCTCATAAAACTATGGATGTTCACAAGACATCATGCATGGATACATTATTGTTATGTGATGAAACTGGAATATCGCTGCCTGCAGAGCCAGGCGAAATTGCAGTTCCTAGTTCAGAGAAAAATCTCATTAATTTCTTCCCTCAAAGAAAGGAAGATTATAATGAGAATGTAGTAACACCAATGCTCCTCTTAAATCTGAACTTCTTTCACACAAATTACCCAAACCAATCAAGGGTATTTGAGCCTTGTATTTCCTCATCAGCTGCTTTAGTTTTATTTGGTTTGGATTTTTATCAGTGTTCCACCTCTAAACACCAAAATATTCCCTTGTCAACAACTGATATTTTTACCATGTCTGGACATTGCCCAGATAAAAAGAAAAGTGACCAAAATCCCTCAGCTTGATCTTTTCCCAACATCAATATATTGACACCAGTAAAGTCTAAAGGATTATGACAGTTGTGCTTCTGTGCCTGAGAAACTACAAGGCAGAAGACAAGCTGCAATAAGCATTTGGGTCAGGACTTGTGTCAATGGAAGCAGGGTGAACTTTCAAAAGAAACAGCAGGCAGCCTAGGTTAGCCTCAAAAGACATAGGGAACAAAAAGAGGGCTAGCTGTCCTGGCCTTGTGGCCCAGGGACAAAAAACCTCCAGTGAAGTGTTAAGAAATTCCTATGGGGATATATTTTAACTTAAAAGAAGAGCATTTCAATCTCAATGGTTTTTAAAAGAATTTAAAAGGAATTTATAACTGCAAACTTGAAGGCAGACTTCTTTCTGAGATTGCATGTCAACAGATATTTACAGTATATTGTGGTCAAACTCATTGATGGTAGTAAAAATTCAGATTGGTAGTATGAAAGTATCATTTTAACTAGAGACTTAGCTTTTTTTTTTTTTCTTTTTCTTTTTCTTTTTTCTTTTTTTTTTCCTAAAGCATTTTGTAATGTTAAAATTGTATTTAATCAGAGAGGACATTTTCTGTGAAATTGAAGGCAATGGTAAGTTAAAAGAACCTCAGCTTGAGTTGGCAGAAAGCAATTTAGTTATTTTTGTAATTCTGATGTATTTCCAAGGTCACAAACAAGACTGATTTATACAGGAAATATGAGTTAGAAAGGCTGTTTAAGCGAGCTGTAAATACTTTGCTTAGATGTGCCTAGATGGATTTATTTCTTCCATCAGCTGCACTGAAAAATTATGATTTACCAGTAATCTTATTTCACAATTCAGTGATAGTGATAACTTTTCTTGAAAAGAAATTATTCCCCTCCTTATTCTGCAAAATAAACTAATATTCAAAGCAGATCATTCAGAATTTAAAAGGATGCCCTGGAACTCTGCCTATCCAAGGGACACATGTGCTAAGGAGTACTCAGCATAACAGAAACATGAACTGAAAGGGTCAAAGAAGATTTTTACACAGGTGGCTGTTAATGAGAATGTTCCCTAAGTGTTGGATGAAAGGGGAGACACACAGACCAAATGAAAAATAAATTACCACACCCAATGTGCTGCTTTCCCAACAATACTCTTCCAGACATCTTTTCTCATCATTGCCTCTTCACTTTTGAGAAATAAATGTCACAACTGAATCCAACCAAATGCCACCTATAATGTGGACCATCAATTTTTACTTATTTTCCAGGGATTCAGTCAAAATATTCTAAGTGATGTGTTTGAGGCAGAAAATAATAGGCGTTTGTCTCAAAAACTTTGTTATGAAAAGATATCCAGAGTGTAATCACCTCTTTCAGAATTTCCTAAAGATGGGACTCAGGTCCCACTCTGTGCTGTTAAAATCAGTGGCAGCTGAGTTGCAGAGCTGGTCCTGGCAGGCAAAGGCCACAAGGCACACATTCATAGCATCACACAGCTTAAGGTGTTGTCTCTGCCTCAAGTACAATATTCACATTTTGCAAAGCTTCTCCAAGTCTGGGGCAGGAGATGAGTTGGTGCAAAGGAAAGAGATTGTCAGGTGTCCTGCTAAAAGGAACTCCCTCAGAAGAAAAAAAAGACAGCATCTCCTGGAAACAACCACCTCCTCCCCTCCCCAGGCTTTCCAAAATGCCCTAAAGGTAGTAAGGAAAACTTTAAGAGAAAATATTGAGAAGGTAACAAGAAAGAGAGAGGCACAACTATTTATTTGTTTAAAAGATGTTCATTCCTCTGGGTCTCAGAAATAAGGAAAGCAGTGATGAATTGCAGGCACACTCGGGGAGGGCAGGAAAGGAGTCAGACAAATGAACATGGTGGGAACTGTGATCTCTCCATAGCAAGCAACCTCCAAATGAATAATTCAAACATAAGTGTTCTGAGATGGAGTAAGCTTAGTAAAAATCTTCATTTCTATAAGTTTACTGAAAAAGAAACTTATCTCTTTTGTCAAACAAAAAATAAGTACTCTAAAGCAGGGGACTTAATCTGCACAGGATTCACAGGTTCATTTTCAGGTTAGCATTTAGACTTTAAGGCTTTACCTCTAAAGCAAAAACCTTGCTTTAGCCTTTTTTTTAACAGAATTGCTCCATACTTACCTTTGACCCCAGTCATTCAATATCTGCTTTTCATAACTGGAGCAGTACCTGGAACTTTTCTTAAAATTACAATACCAGCATCAGAGGAAACACAGTAGGAAAGAATCTATAGCTTCTCTGAAATGCAAACAAGGTAAATGGTAGAAAGCAAACATAAAAGTCTACAGGCTGATAAAGTTTATTGGCTTTTCATTACTTACACTCATTATTGATACAAGAACCTGTCACTGTAAATTTATTCTAAGACACTTATTAACCAGTAGACAAGAAAAAGATTTAAATTCTTACTCCTGCTTTGCGGGCAGCAAAAAAACATCATTCTAAACAAGCCACTAAAAAGAGCTGATCAGTGACTAATTGCCACCTATAAACACTATTCTGCCTCATTATTTCTTACATCTTGTGACACCTGGACACTTAAAACTCTCCGTGAGTACAAGGTTAAAAACTGATTTAAAAAAAAAAAGAAAAAAAAAAAGTTTGTCATTGGCTCTCAAAGGGCTGAATTTTCCAATGTTGTTCCTCCTCCTTGGTCTGTTCAGGAGCACAAATCAAGCACAATGAAGCTTGTGAAGTGCAAAGAATTTTAAAGTACCCAGACTGTAATGAAAACTCGCTTTTCATGTAGTTTCTATGAGTTTTCCTCTCTAGCTAAGAGCATCACATCCACTGACTAACGTAGCTTTCAGCTAAATTCAAGGCACCAGCCAAGAGAACACAAAGGACTGAAAAACCTCTACAAGAAGAGCTACAAATCAGTTATTAGTCTTTTGCATCAAATAATGCGTTATTCTAAAAAATTTACTGCAAAAAAAAAAGCTTCCTGCCAAAATGTCTGTGACATATTCCTACATTAGAGAGTATTTTATCTTAGAAGGAAACATATTTTGGGGGAATGGGGGAAAAGACATGAGAAATGACAATAAAGAACTAGGATTAATTTTATTCTTTTTTCCTTTCCCATTCCTCCTCTCTCAATGACATTTTTAATTCTTCAGTACCTATGTTCCTACACTTATATTTTCCTTTACTGTCACTGTTCTTTTTTTCCCTCACATACCTTACTCTCCAATCAATAGATGCTGTTTTCTTCCCTGAAAACCACTAACACATAACAGAGAAATTCCTGCAGTGCATTTGAACCCTTGGGGTGGACAACACTGGGTAGCCAGTGGGTAGCACTGGTCTCAAAGTTGACCATGCCCCGACAGGAAATGAGAAAAGACACCCAACAATTTCCTACCACCAGAGAAAAAATTGAGGTCGCTACTCTACTGGAGAATTGTGATCTTTTAGGAAAAAAAAAATCCCACACAAGATTATAATTCATCTACTATAAATATGAAGGCAATTTCCTCTCCATAAAATTGCTTTTCTGTTTCCTGAGAATTCACAGATTTGTTCCAAGGCTGATGTTCTTGGGAGGTGGCAGGTCACAGGTAATTTTAATCCCAAAGTAAGTAAATATAAAAAGGCAAAACCAAATAAACCTTTTGTTTTCTTGAAAGAAAGTAAAATTACTAGGAGACCAGTTGAACTGGAAAATGAAAGCTCAGAAGCAGTGATTTGAGAGCTAATAAATAAGATTTAAAATTCAAGAGTCTCATATTGCAGTAGCTGATCCATTGCTGATACTGAGACAATGGGTCCTCTTGTTGTTATTCTTGATTAATGAGAATGTGTTTTCTGCTCTCAGTTATGGCCCTTTCTGGGCCCATCCTCTTTAATTTTAGCCATTATGAATATTTCTCAGGGTTCAGCATGTGCAATCCTGAAGCAGCACAGTAAAGGACACCAGAGGAAAATTTCTTGCCCAGGAGCATTATGAAAACTCCCTCAAGCAGATTAAAAAAAAAAAAAAAAAAAAAAAAAAAAGACAATAAATTTACTGGAACTTCAGGGATCTTGTTTAGTGCCAGAATCAAATCACTGAGAAGCTTTTCTTATTGTGGACTTGAACAAATTGGAAAGCAAGATACAGTAGTAGCACAGTTCTGATATAACAAATTGCTCTTTATTTAAAGTTAGTTTTTAAATACGAATAAGATTTTAAAGCCTGTCAAAGATGGCACGCAAAGATAAAAATAAAGAAGTGTCAGGAACAAAAATGTTCTTTTCCTCTTCCTCTGAATTAATTTGCATGTCAGTCAAGAAATCTGTCAATGCATATGCAATATAAGCACCATGACTTACACTACTCAAAGCGTAGGAAAAAAAGAACAAGAAGAACCAAAGAAGAGGAAAGCGACAGCTGTGATGAGCAAGGATTCTTCCCATCTATAGTATGTATTCAGCTATAACAATACACCCAAAGATGGTGAAGAAACGATGACAGAACTGTCAATTATAGCTGAGTGGAGTGTAAACAGAGATACAAAATCTGCTGAGCAGAACCGACACCAGGTGGTGAGGCTCCTCTGCTGACCCGCCCCACCAGGCAGAGCACAAACCCTGCTGAGCAGCAGGGATCCCACTGCCTGGCAACAGCCTTCCCAGCCTAAGGACACCGTGGTGGGAGCAGCTTTCAGCAGAGAAAAGGCCAAAATAAATAAGGTCCTATAGGAAACAGTAGGCACAAAAGGTGTTGGTTGAGATATAAATCAGATTATTAATTGCTGTGTTTCAAATTCATTTGGACTCCAGGAAAGTGAATGACTTGGGACCCTCACCTAAAGTCTTGTTTGCCCAAGTGAACAAGTAGAGATTCAGTTTGTTTAGAGGGTTTTGTAGCTTGCTTAGAGGTGTGGGAGTTGGCCAAGCTGAAGCAACTCTAAACCTAAGGCCATGGGCAACCCCTTTCTAGTGGTGATGAGTAGTAAAGGTTCTTGGGAGCTTGCATGTTAATGAAGTTGTTCCATATAAGGACATGTTTTTACAATTGGTCAGTTGTGTTGTACAGATATGGTTCTGTTCCCACTTTGAGTTTCTGATTGTACCCTTACCCTCAGACCTACCCTATATATTGTCATGTTTTCCTCAGTTCTGGGTCTTTGGTTGGTTACCCCCACAGAGTTCTCCTGGGTACTGTGCATGTCCCTATTTTCTTTTATCCATTATTAAAGTGTTCTTTTTCTAGCACCAACCCTCATTCCTGCTCCTAATTATTTTCTTGCCACCCTCTGCCCTGAAGTCAGGGGACCTAAAGGTTTGTAGCAGCTACCCTCACTGTTTCCAGTAAATCTTTAATTTCAGTCTCTTCTTCATAAAAAAATCATTCTATTTTCCAGCATTTAACATGATGAGGACTGCGAGGTAAATGAATGCTGTTTACTATACAATTAATCAAGCTAAAACCAAATTTACAAAATTTAACCAAATTCATCCAAAATCCCACAGACTCCTTGGTTTGGAATGTGGAGTCAGAGTAACTTCAGGCTTTGTGATTATGAAGAAACCAAGGAAAGAGTAACAACTTATCTTCAGTTCCTACTGGGTTAGTGTTGAGCACAACCAGCATCTCTGCTCAAGATATAACAGGGTGGGACAGAATTTAGCTTCAGCATTGTCCCAGGAGAAAGGTGCAGCAAGGAAGAGGGGGAAAAAACCCAACCCACAAACCAACACAAAAAGTCTTAACCTCACTTTAATCTCAAGAACAAGCAGCTGCAATCAATTGCATGAAGAACAATCTTTTGTATAATGAGTTTCTATTTTTTTTTACATGTATTCACATATAAATTTTGCTCCAACTATGGATTTGAAAGTACCAACCCAGGCAGCAGGCATTGCTGGACTGGAATTATATGTAATGCTATGAAAAGTGAGACATGTTAAACATCCTTTAAGCCATTAAGGTTCCTTCATTCTGAGCTTGTTGCTCAGATAAAGCAGCCAAGCCTTTCTTCCACAAACCAACAAGGGATTGTAATATCAATCAAATTCTGTCTCAAGAAATAATGTTTCATGTGATAATGCTTTTAATTCACTTCTCCATAACACTCAGCCTTTATATGGGAGTTATGGCTAAATTCCTTTAAGTGAGCAGTTTCAAACTCCCATTTCCAGCCTGAGAATGAAGTGCCTTACTCTGCTATTCCAGACTTCATAGAAAACACTCAGATTCCTTTGATGATGTTTTTTTGCAAAATCAATAGACTGTATCTTTGGGGTAGAAAAGGTGTGGGTAAGAATATCAAGGAATTCACCAGGAAATTGAAGGTACCTGATTTTCATTCTCTGCTCCAGTGCCTTTTGAAGATTTTTGTATAAGTAAGCTATGAATAAAATACAAATACTATTACAGGACCCCATGGGAACTAGAGAGCTCCACCATGCCATATCAGTTCATGCATATTTGCTTTTTAATTCTTTCTCTTGGTGTGCTAATTTTGTCAACAACAGCAAAAAATCAAGCTTACAGCATGGTTGATAAGGCAGACTAGGGAACAGCAAGACATCAACTTTTTTTCCCCTAACATTAAAGTTACTGCTCTAAAAGCCCAGTTATGATATTTAAAAGGTAAAGGAAATGCAAGGAAAGGAAATTTGAACTCTCAATTATTTTATTTGCAGGTCTGCTCTACGATCAAAGAGATGGCTATAGCATCAATTCTCACAGGATTTAGACATTAGGAGCTCAGCATGAAGCTACTCAGCCTCAAGTGGACTCAGACTTCTGTGCCAGGCAGATGGAGATGTTGCAGTCTCCAATACAGAGACATCTGGGTATTATTCATTTTCCAGGGTCATATGGAATGTGTTGCTGAGTGCCTACCTTTGGCCTTCAATACTTTGAAAGCAAATAAGATTGTGGACTTGGAGCAACAGAACAGCAAGGCACCATATGCATCTCTCTGGTAGCAAGGGGGATTTTGTTGTAGAATAAAATTGTTTTCACCTACAGACTTTCACACTAGTGGGCATGCATTCAAGTAGTGCTGATAGCTACATTTCCTTGGGATGATGGCTGAGAGGGAAGGCAGTTGCCAAGGTTTAGCTAGGAAGAGGAGAGGTGGTGACTATCAAGATTTTATTATGTTTTCTGGAGAGTTTTCAGTTAGTGATCATGTGCTGGTTTTGGATGTGCCTTTTTCACTCTCTCTGAGCAGATGGTGATCAGGACATTTTGCCTCTCTGGAGTATTTCACCTCCATGACTCACTATCATCTGTTTACTGTTTAATCTCTTCTCTGGGTGTGATAAAACTTCGGTCATGCCTCACCTACTTGCTGCTGCTTTCTGATGACTTGTGTCTTTCGAGCAAGCTGTCCTCTTCCTAATCCTGGCGTTGCTGAGAAGCTGCATGGAAATGCACCCATATCTTCATAACCTCCTAATGGTTAATGTAGATGCTGCCCAACTTGTGCCAGTCCTGAGTGACTTCTTCTGGTCTTTCCACAGTCATTCCTATAGTCCCACTCAAGCCTGTTTTAGTGTTTAAATTACAGAACTCTCCAGTGTGAAGTCAGAAAAGATGACTCAGATTATCAGATCCCCTCTGTGAACCTTAATTTTACTGCAAAATGAATAGCAGATATAGTTTTTAGGGAACCAGAAAATAGGATGAATTAGAAAGAAAATTACATTGCTTTTATATCTTTGTTAGACCATTTTTGATTTTAGAGACTACAGAGTTTTAGAGGCTACGTCAGTCATCACTAATATACTCACAAAATTGAAGTCAAAAGATGCAAGCAAGAGGAGTTTCCTGCAAGGAAGATTTATAAATAAATTCAAATCAATGAGACTTCTGCTATTGTCATGTTAATGTTTCACGTCATAGGGGAGCCTTAATATCTCCATTTTTCCTATTTCCCCATCAGCTCTGGCAAAGAAGCACAAGTGCATATTAAAATGCTGCTACAATTGACAGTGCATGCATAGCCTAAGAGACTGGTCCACTAGTCTGGATGTCAAGAGGTGCAGTAGCCCAAAGAGAGCTGTTGAAAATAAAAAACCCCACCTAAACAAACAAATCCCCAAACCCCCAACCAAAATAACCAATACAACAACAACAAAAACATAAACAAAAAAAAAGTTAAAACCCCCCAAAAATCAAGAACTGTTCCTATGTTGTGTGAAAATCCAAATAATCTGATGTGATTTATAGCAGAGGTAAACACTGTGAATGCACAAAACACTAAAATTATATCTTGAATGTTTCCCTGACCCTTAATGCTCAGCAGGCTGTTACATCTGGGGTTTTTTCCAAGCGCCCTTGTATCCCACATAAAAACTCACTATAAATTTATTTCCAATCCTGTCAGGCTTCACTTTCATTATTTTCTGGAACATATTTCTCCCCTATGAAGTGCTGTTTAGCTGAATTGAGAAGTTCAGATAAATGTGCATATTTTAAAAATAGAAGTATTTCATCATGCTGAAATCAGGGTGTTGTCATTTTTAGAAATGCTCATTTAGTACTAGAAGCTTTTAAGAATGTATGCAAAACAAAATCTAACATTTAAAGCTTCAGTGTACTTTAAAATAGGATGGATTTGGATTCTTTTTCTTGAACTAGTTAAGATACTATCACGTTTTTATTTTCAAGAAATCTGCCATAAAAATAGAAAATCTAAAATCTTTTTCAGGGCCGCTCATTCTCTGGTTTTTTACAAACTTTGATCCAAATTAATAGCTAGTTAGACTTGGGTTGACTTTGTGAACTTAAATTTCAAGTTAGGGCATCTAATTGGACTTTTGGGAGCTTGCCTTCAAAATCTGGATTCCTACAAGACCAATAATGCAACAAGCACACAGGTAAGCAACTGTGTTACAATCAATTTTTTCAAAAAGATTAAGCAGTTACCTATGAGAATAAGTTCAGGCATGTCAATGCCACGTTATCAACTTTCTTATGAATTTGAATGCAAAAAATTTTAAAAAAAAGAGTTATTATTACTACTATGACTGTAAGTCAAATAAGTATCATATAAGGCTGTATATTTTAATGCTGTGTGAACTCTGCAAGAAGTTCAGGGTCATAATCTCAACATGAAAAATAAATTCACCAAAGTTGTCTATCCTCCTTGTCTGCTTCATGGGCCAAATCCTTAAAACTATGGAAATTTCAAGCAATTTCAAGCACATCAGATTTCACTCATTGTAAATTCATACATATGTGATTTTTATCAGCACAGCCTTCTGTGCATGCAACAGAACCAAAGTATTCCTTATCTTCCCACAATATCCCTTGTAAAAGCATCTCCTCTGAGCATGGTAACTATGATTTCTAGGGATTCATTCTATTTAAGGGCTATTTTATTGAATTATATACTTATTATTTATTTTATTTTATTATCATTATTACTTTACTTATTATACTTACTATTTTTCTGAATTATATACTTATATATTATATTATATTATATTATATTATATTATATTATATTATATTATATTATGTGCAATTTTTGTGAAGTTTGAGCTGCCACAGAAGGACCTGAGCTTCGAGATTCATCATCTCTTCAGGTAGAAACTGCCCACACGAGTGTTGAATTTATCAATGTTAATTACATTAATGCTTACCTTGGCAAGGAAACAGAACATAGACATGAATATTGGTGAAAAATTCATAAAGCATGCTCTCCTGTAAAGTAGGTCACATGTTAATGAGCTAAACCTGGCCCCAAATCCACACAAATATATGTAGCTTTAAGCAAGACTTTGTTGAAGTCAGCAGGACTACCCAGCATGAAGTCAGGTATTTAGGTATGAGGGCCTCTCTGTGTTGGGATTAGAGTTGCAACTCTAGGATGGAAAAAAAAAAAAATTAACTGCCTTTTTTTTTTAATCCAAGGATTAAAAAAAAAAGTATTTGAAACTCATGATATTTTCATGAGGAATAAACAGCACAAATCAAATGTTTTATTTGCATTCGTGCACTCTGCTGTCTGAAGATGAACCTGGTTACATCAGCTTGCAGTGAACACATGCTGCGACAAGATATTGTGATTTCAGTACTGATATTAAAAGGAAATATTATTGAGGTTGTGGCAAAAGTTTGTCAGGTAATCCATATTTCTGAGATTACACTTTTTCCTGAACAGATGTTTGCCACCTACATAGAGCACCTCGTAATCTATCACTTTACTTACCCTTTACTAAATAAATTCCTTAAGAAGACTATATTAGAACAACTGGGAAGTTACAATGGTACCTCAGCTTGCTGGCAGATGTAAACATCCCTCACAAAGGATAACTCTTTTAAAAGAAATAGATATCACTACTAAAATACTACCAGGTACTGTAAATAGAGGATTGTGTGAAGTAAAACAGAAATACACACAGATTCACTCTCCAGCTCAGAGCATCATGTATCACCAGAGATTCCTTTAACCCCACAAAACAGAAGTACATCCACACTCAGGGAAAAGGGCACAGGCAGCTGGTTCTCTGAACAAACAGGGGTGGCAGAAAACAAAAGTGAAGGGCAGGATCATGAATACATTATGAGTATGAACTTTAGCATTCATGCAGAGAAAAAAAAAAAAAGGAGTTAGCTCAAAATGTCTCTGAATTATCCACATTTATCCATTCTGTCTTGAGCTGCAGAGGTTTCCCTCATTTCTGAGAAGCCACCTTGCATTCCAGAAGAACTGAAGTAACATTCCAAACCCCTGTTTTAAACTAGGAAAAAAGATTCCTTCTGGAATCAAGTCCATATCACATCTTTCATCAACCGACTTTCTATTTTACACACAGGTAAATGGTAAAAATGGGGATAAAAACATCAAATATAGAGCAATTCTTTGTTTTCCTGCTGCCATTCCAGGAATTTAGCATACCTATTTGGATAAAGAAATTAAGTTACAAAGCCAAATATGGATTAAAATAAAGGCCTTTAGAAATATCAATAGTCATACTTAGGATACAATACTTTTAATCTAGGATGGCTTTTAACCACAAAGTCATTTAAACACCTTTTTTTTTTTTTAAGAGCGTAGATCTTTTCAGAAGATAGTCCATCAGACACAATTAAAAAAAAAAACATTTCTGAGAGGAATTTCAGAGGTGTTGGTTTTAAATTATGTTTTCCTGGAATTTTCAGAAAAAATATCTACCTTCTCTTCATGTAAGGTGGAAGTCAAGATATGTTCTCCTTCCAGAGCCATAACCAGCATAAGAAAACTGGAACCCTTATTCCAATAGGAACATGTAAAATTCCTTGGAACACAGGGAACATATCCTGAGAAGGAGATGCCCCCCTGCAAGGTCAGCATTGCAGAGAAAGAAGTTATGGGATTGTGTAAGAGCTTCCTCAGGTTATATAAAAGAAAAAAAAGCAATTTGTGTTGTATGCTGCCTGATGCATTAAATGTGCCTTGAGAATACCTTTGAAAGGAAGGAGATAAGGGGAAATTTTGTTTTGATCATCGGGGAATCTCAGCATTAAAAATGCATCATGGAGCAGGCTCAGAAGTGTCCTCAGCAGTGTGAAAGCCTCAGCTGCAGCCCAGCTTTAGACACAGGTACACAAAACCTGAGAACACTGAGAACAAGGTGAGAAAATCTCTTGCTGGATATAGCCCAAAAAAACCCCAAAACACAAAAAAGTGTAATTAGGTAAAGAAGCAAAATCCAGAAAAATTCAAATAAACTGGTTTTGAGAAGAATTTCACCTGCGGAAAACCATGTGACAATATGGCCATAAGGCAGACTGGCAGAGCAGTTCCAACTCCATTTTTTTTTGTCAAAGCAAGGCATCCCTTTATCCTCTGTGATCCTCTGATTTATGTTCTGGCTCTAGCAACATACAGAAGTGATGAGTTTTACAATGGCATTTGAATCCGAAGAAGCCTGATTTCCACATAAATTACAAGTATAGCAGTTGATTTGGAAGTTGGAATTTCTACTCTGCTGTGATTTTATTGTACTTTTATTACAGGCTTTGCCACTGCTATCCCCATCTTTCTGAATCCTGAGGGTTTTCCTGACCCCCAAATTCACAGACAATGCCTTAAAGCATACAAGCCACTTTTTGAAGGTACATAAGAAGAAATTAATTTCTGTGTACTCCCTACTACCATTCCATATTGAAAGACATCATTATCTTACAGTTTTAGGTGCAGAAATCTTTAAAAAATAATCATGATGATATGCAAGACTAATCTGGTATGTCTTGAAATACTTTTTAAGTCATGCAAATAGGGGAGGGACC
This sequence comes from Acrocephalus scirpaceus scirpaceus, assembly GCA_910950805.1. Taxonomy (NCBI): domain Eukaryota; kingdom Metazoa; phylum Chordata; class Aves; order Passeriformes; family Sylviidae; genus Acrocephalus; species Acrocephalus scirpaceus. The sequence goes on along the minus strand of OU383774.1, from coordinate 7,504,539 downwards.
ACAAGCAGCTGAAGAGCATCTTCTGGCACAGACAGTACAAGATGGAATTCAGCAGCTCAAGAGGAACCATTGTAGCACCTAATGTAAACAGAATTAATTAAAAAAAAAAAAAAAAAAAAAAAGAAAGAAAAAATCTAATAAATAATGTCAAACTAATAATATTTTCAGATTCTAATATTTGTATTGTCAAATCTGGCTTTGTTAAAATAAATCAGCAGCTATCTATGACCCTACCCTCTATCCTCACAAAAATATATCCATAAATATTCACATTTTTGAGATGCTCATTGAAAAAAAGAATTGCCAAACCGCATCAGGAAGAAAGCTGATAAACGATAGACCACCTGCAGGGAAAAAAAATTAAAAAGCCATATATGATGGTGCAAAAAGGAACAAAGGGAATGTTAGAGGTGCTTAACAGGAAGTGGATTACTGTTTTAAATCAAACAGGTTAGAAATACAAATAGAGAAGAATCCAGTGTAGCACTGGTATCACTTTTATCTCCCTCTCTAGTATTTGTCTCTCAGATCTCATTCCTTGAATTATTTTCATAGTAGATTATTTCCATGTGGATCTGTATTGATCGTTTTCCTTTCCTATCTTTCTTTGGATCTTGGATCTCTTTTGTCTGCCTAATCTACTTCACATTAAGATGAATGAATCTGCTCTGTACCATTTGAAAATAATTTTATTGCCATATGTTGCGAAGTGTAAAACTTTGCCTTAATCCTGCTCCATCACAAACAGGTTGTTGACTCTGTTTTCTTGAAGAGCAGGAGATTTGCTCTCCAGAACAATCCTAAGAGCAAGGATGTGACAAGAATCTGTATTTCTTTCCTTACCTGTGTTGCACCTTTGGTAATCTGCAGGAGCACTGTAGCAGGAATATCAACCACCTCATCTAAGAAATTTTATTTTGTGGACTTGAAAGCTAGGATTGCTGGCACAAAATATAGCTTTGAAAATTTAAACCTTTATAATTAAAATCTATATAGCAGGAAAACAGTGGAGATTATACCATTCCTCATCTTCATCTCTTACAGCTGTACAAAGTTGGAAAGAATTCCAGTTAAAGGCAGGCCAGCAAAAGGTGGGGAGCAATCAGCAGGGAGACATGAGGAGTTTCTTATTGCAAAGAAAACAATATAGAGGGAAGTAAAAAAAGAAAAAGGAAATTTGCTCTAAGCTTCCTTTTGATAATTCAGAAAGACTAAATATACTCAAAACCTGGAAATTCCTTTCTTCCAACCACCAAGTATACTGATTAGGATGAAACAAAATGTTATTGATTGTTGATTTTTGGACTTAGATTTTAAAAAAACCCAAACTCAAACCAAAACCCAAACCCAACTTCCAAATCCTCCAGTTGCTCAAAAAGCACATAAGAGTTCCTTCATTTAACTTTCCCTGAAAATACAAGGCATATATTATTAATTGAGCTGGAGTATGAATTACACAATATTAGCTCAAATCAAACTTTTTAAAAGAACTTCTCCACAAAAGTCAAGTAGAAATGATAATTGAAGCTTGTAGGCAACCTTTACTACAGCATTCAGAAACAGGAACAAAATTCAATAAACTGTGGCACCTTTAGCTTGACAATACTGCAGTAATTCAGAACTACATATTTTGTTTTTCTAGCACAAGCTGTTTCTCTGTAACTAGTCAAAGAGCAAACAAGTATCTGCATACTGTATGCCACTCATTTAATTTGTTATGATTGTGGAATACCTCATCAGGAAAGTGAATACATAAGTCATGGAAACACTGGCTGTCATTGAGGGATATGACATACACGTTGTAAAAATGTTCCATCTGAGTGAGTAGAAGCAAATATGAGTGAGCAAGGTAAAGACACTGCAGAGACCATGAAGAAAGTAAACTACAGAGAGTGGCATAAGCAAAACAGGAAAGTTTTACAAGATATGTACAGGATAATATAAAAAAGGATTTTTTGCGTTTTTATACATAACCATATAATTATGGTTTCATTTGTGTAGGTGTTTGGAGTTACATCAAAGCATTTTTCTATGGCAGAATGAAGAATTGAGGTTGGTAAGACCACTCATGGGCAGTGGAGAGCAGTAATTCCATGAATAAAGGAAATTTGTCATTCGGTAGGCACATTAAATATTACTCTGTGTGTGGTCTTTTTTATTTTGCCTCTAAAAACAATAAAGAGGAAACTGTGACAGTTGAGAGGCTTAAAAAAAAAAAAAAAAAACCAAACAAAAAACCAACAAACCCAAACCAAGATAACCCTCAAACAAACCAAAACAAATTTTCAGTTGCCATACTAGAGTGTGAATGTAACAGATCTTTCATTTTGATACTGTAATTAAAAAAACCCCAAAAAATCACTCTCCTACCCAGTTAAGTCAGTGTTCATGATCACTTTCCACAACTATCAGCAAGAATTAAAAATAAACAAATGAAGTTTTCAATTAAAAATGTTAATTTGTCCCCCTCTGGGATGAATTTGGGAAGCAGAACAATGGACAAGCTGCAGACCTCATCCTGTATCCCAAACATATAGACAGTTCAAAGGAGGGTCAGGCTATTACAGCAGAATATTGTTTCTCCACAGGACAATAGATACGAACAGGAACACAAAAGATGAAGTCCTCACTATAAATTACTCAGGGTACTCAGATTCTGTAGTTCTTGTTCCTAGGAATGATCCCACCGGATTCAATCACGAAGTGCTCATTCATGGAAAACTCCTGGGCTGGTGGCAACACTTTCACTTGGCTCCAGAAGAAGGTTTCCCCAGAGCACAGACTGATAACTGCAGTAGAATTGAGAATTACTCTATTTGCATGAGAAAAGGCATGGAGTTCAAGCTCCAAACATCCTTTAGCAGTTTCAATGGGTCTGAGGAAGAGCACAAGGCAAGAGAAAGTTATCTGTACCCTTAGAGACACCTCCCACAAGACTAAATATTATGCTCGAGGTCTACACATATTGACTTGTATAAGTATAGCAAAATAACATATCTTATAGTCATATATCATATAGTCTTATAGTCATATATCTTATAGTCATATTCAACAAGAGAAACAATATCTCATTTCACAGCAGTAACAACTTCAACCTGCCAATAACTTAGCTTCAGAAAAGTAACTAGTTAATCAAAGGGGAAAAGTCTTGCACTACTAAATTCACAGGTGAAACATAGGATATTTCAGGATCTGATTCTTCTGTCACATTAAGAAACATTTTTGTTTGTTTCTTTTAATCTACCGTTTAAATACTAAAGCAGAATCTACTGCTAAGTCAAATAAAAACTGGAGCAGTTTGCTCAGATTATGTAATTTATTCAACTGCCTATGTAATTTATTCAACTGCCTTTCCTACTCTGGTTAATGACATCTCTGTCAAGTAGGATAAGTCTACCAATCTTTAACTTCTGAGAATTAAGGCAAAGGGCCTTTTCAGAAGAAATTAAAAATTCACAATAATTTCTTGTACTAATACCCATTTCTCAGTTATAGTGCCAGGCACAAGATAACAGCGTTGTCTTTCTCCTAAATCCTTCACCACTTGAAATCCTGCCCTTTGTAAGTCAAGGGTTCACTGAAAAGTTAAGTGCCCCATGAAAAGTGAAACAGCTGCAGCAGAAAGAAACAAGAGCATCACTGACCCAGGTCGTTTTAGTCACTTTGGGAGATGCAGATTGAGCTCTGCTCAGGAAGAGAAAGTAACTGAGCCCTGCTTTCCAAACCTGGTGTTGTCCCTTTAAAAACAGAGTTTGGATAAGCAAGAAACATCCACCAAGGGATGTTTCCTTTGGGAAGTGGGAAAGAAGAATAAGAGATGCTTTGCTACCTTTCCAACAGAACCCATCTGTGCAATATGGCATGATTATACAACATTTCCTCTTGGATCACAGCTACTGGCACTTTTCTCTGAAATCAAAAGACATGACCTCTTGCTTCATTTTTGACTGAGCTGCCTTAGAGACTCTTGTGGTGCAAAGTTTAGGCAGGAGAATATTTCCTCTCTCATCACTGCATAAGAGGTCTGTGATAACTTTGACAATTGTAAGATGTTTCTTTAAAAAAGAAAAAAAATCACCTTTTAAGGGGAATTTTTAGGCATTTTAGGGGACTGTTAATCCCAGAGCTGCATATTTGGAGGAGAAGCAAATATTCAGGTGGTTGGATGCCAGGGTTTCTAAATTCCCTTGTGCTCTTGTGCTCAGAGAAACCCTCAGTGGACAAGAAAGATGAGTAAAAGCTTGGTTGGTGAAAGAAATATTCATACTTACATGAGCCATGATTAACTGTTTCTTCATCATAGAAATTGAGAGGCCATCATGTGCACTGTTAACTCAGTCTGGTGAATAGTTTGGGCAGAATGTCATGGGAATTTGTTTCTGTACCAACTTTTCCCCTAAGCATCATGTTCCACAAGCTAGAGGATACATCAATTCCTAATTTTTTTTTTCATTACATTGTCCAAATTTTCCTCCTTGATGATGCAAATTAGACATGCAGATTAAAAAAAAAAAATCTTGTAATTTAATGTCAAAAAAAGAAGCATTTCTGAAGAACTCTCCCTGTGGATTAGCATACAGAATTCAACGAGGTGTGACACCTTAGAGAATAGCTGTTTGATCACTTAAGGCCTATGATGACACAAAATCTGCTGTGCTGACCCACTCAGAACTGGTGATGCAGCCTCAGCAGATTACATAGAAAAATTTGGTGGTAACTCTGATACTGAGATAGAGATCAATTACCCTATTTAACAAAGACCACACAAAAATCTTTAGTATTATATCACAATTGTAAAATCTTTTTATTTTTCTCCGATCTTCTGTTACTGCCTTTTGAATAATTTCTTTTTTTAGCTCACTGGGTCTATTTCTTTTGAATTATTACATTATTTTCTTAAAGTATCCCTGAAATTTAACTGGGACTGTAGAACATAACAGTAAGTCCTTTATTATAATTTAAAATCATACCAGTATTTAGATGGAGCTCTCTTTAATGTTCTACTTGAGCTTTCCATTTAATCTCATTCTACCTCCTAAATTTAATTTTAAATCAAAATGATCTTTCATAATGATAAGCTGGGGGAATCCATCCCTCTCTACATGTTGTAGCTTTTATCATCATTTAAAGCTAAGCAGTAAAACGTTTTCCTTAGATGAAGCTGAAAACACTTTAAAGACATAAAACCTGAACCAAAAATAACAATAAAGGCAATGACTTCTGAGGATAAAATGCAGCCCTAAATGGTAAAAAATAATAATAAAAAATAAGCTAAATCATTTCATCTCACAGAGAAGAAGACAGGAAAAAGAGTAAACCAACTGCAAGTATAAAACTTTCATTTACTTGGAGAAACTCTTCTTAAACAAAGAATGTATTTGCCTAATTCAAAACATATGCAAATTTAAAGTCATTCACCAAATGGTATAATCTTTGCTTTTTTACATATCTTGTTTATATCATTACATATGAAATAGTTTACAAAAAATTGCTCTGCTGGATCATCACAGTTCTTCAGTTCAAAATAGAAATCTAACACAGATCCACCTGAACCATCTTCTGCCCTGTCCTTCTCCTGCCATAATTCATAAAACTCAGTTCTTGTATTTAGCAAACATTAAAAAACTACATAGAAAAATTATAAATTCTAACCCTTTGCAATAGGGCAACCTGAAGATCAATTTCAATGGATCAGATCATAATGAATGGGTTTTTTTTTTTTCATGACTAGAACATTGAAAGACAACAATATTTCACAGCAAACAAAAAATAATATACACTTTGTTTTCCTGTTTTCCCCCTTAAAATAATAATAATTCATAAGTTATTTATCTTAAAGGAAGAGCTTTGACGGATTTTTATTTAGTTGAATGCTGATTAATAAGCAGCAAGTTGGAACCAACCAGACACACTAAATCTGGTACTGCTGCACTAAAGAGATCTCAGAAAAAAGCTTCATCTAGTCCACAAAAAAAAAAAAAAAAAAAAAAAAAAAAAAAATTACCTAATACAGAGGAGATTTAAGAGCTCAACATTAACTCCTAGATGGAAACATCTCCAAGTATGGACCTTATTCTGATGAGTGGGACTCACAGGGAGTGAGAAATTTACTTGTTTGCAGAAGTACTTGTCATGTCATGTTGTTTGAGCAGAATGCCTCTTGCAGCCTTACCTCTCAGTCCAGCATCTACCAAACTCTTACCTTTCATTTTCATTCACTATCCTCAAGCTGATAACATGATGATACTGCTGGGGGGCCTGTCACAGATGCCAGGTGGCAGAAGAGGAATTCTAGAGTAGTTTGGATACAAGGAGGTCACTAGAATTAATTGATATACAAAATTGGACCTGTACATTTGATGTTAAACTTTGATGTACGTGTGCTCCCTGATTAATCATCATTTTGAGCGGTTACTGCTGAAGGAAAACTTAAAATATTCAAATATTTGATACTTGCTTCATTTGTAAATATTCGTTCTGGCAACCCTGTTTGCTGGGATGCTTGGAGGGGAAAATGACATTTGGGGTACAAAAATAATTAAATTGACTTCAGTTAAAACTTTAGTCAGAAATTGTAGAGCACCTCTATTAGCATTTGTTCAACCAGAAAGGGAAGTCTAATTTCCATACAAAAGTCTTTCAGATGAAATAACAAACCATGAAAGTTAATAGTAAAGAGATACTAATACTAAAAAGATGATACATACTTTTTAATTAAAAGAGCATTGTGTAATCAAAGCTGAATTCCTTCCTTTGATCAAAGGAAAGTTTTGATTGTTTAATATCAGCATCATTCTACATTTGTGTGATGATTATTTCAAAATTACTATCTTCTATGTGAGAAAAATAGCTGGATATTATTACCATTAACACCTCTGTAGATAAATAGTGTTTTAGAAAAATGAAAAATTAAAATCAAATTTACCACAATTTTCACTTAGACATATGTATTTAAAAATAAAATTAAGATTTGCCATTTTAAAGGATAATTGTACTATAAAATATTTTTCAGAAAAGTAGAATATCTACATCAGTTTCCTTAACTATGGAAGGACCAGAAAATTTTATGAGTCCATCACTTCCCAATTTTTTGGAAAAGTTTTGGGTTTTTTACAAACCAACAGGTTGAATTTTACCTTTTATTACCTCCTGTCTGATGTAGGCTACTTACCCAGCAATGAATACTTACAACTAAGTGATGAACAATATGTACTACAAAACCCAATGTGAAATGTTGTCAGAGCCATAAATAAAACCAAACCATGTTCAAAATATCACAGGAAAACTGAATACAAGATTTATAGAGAAGAATATCGCTTAGCCCTTTGAAATCTCTATTTTATTGAAGTAAAGCGCACAATTCTAAACATATTCTTTGTCTTCTTATGCCTGTGTGTGAATGCAATGTCACATACTTCATTTCTATCACACATTTACAGAAAAGCAAATTTGAATTTTCTTTATGAGAGGGAAGGGACTGAAAAGAAAAAAAAATTACAAAAGCATGTCACAAATGCTTGCCAGCAAGAAGTTCATAAGAAACAACCAGTAATTAAATCCTGATAGTAGTCACAGGATATGTTTTTTTGTTGGGTTTTGAAGGGAAGAGGTTCTCAGAAAAAACTGTTGAAAAAAGCTGAACCAAGAGATGATCAGTGGCATGAGAAAAATAGAACATTACCCAACATTCTAGATGGAAGTGCAGCTGCACAGCTTGTACCATATTATAACTGCTCGAGGATCCTGACACATTAAATTTTTGTATTTTAACTCTCTAAGCCAGGTCACCATTTAGAGGCTGTCAATTAAATAATTTAAATTTCCAGCTGTGGATTTTGACCAAAATATTTCTAATGCCTCTTAAGCCCTTTCCTGCAGGATGGTGGGGATTTTCTTACAGGCTTCCAGCACAGAAATCCACTATCTACAATCCTAGGTCACCACATTTTTATCCAGCTCTTTGGTGAATTTCCTTACATCTTACGCTCTTTACTGTTCAAAAATAGAGACAAGACTAAAAAACCAAAAAAATAATTATCAAAGGTGCAGTTTTGAGAAAGGTCCTGCTTTGCAAACAAGAACCTCCCTCCCCAATAACACGACTGCCAATGGATGATGAGGAAGTCCTAAGGTTGTGGCTCATGGTTAAGGCTGGCCTTAGGTTGATCCCAGTATTAGTATAGATTTCCTCTTTGAATGTGATGTGGGAAGAATAAGATGAGCAATTGTTCAAGAAATTAGATTGAATGCCCTGTTTCATCCCTCTCACATATTGACATCAATTATTATCAATATTGACATCAATTCCTCAATCTATAAAACTATTCAAATTATTTCAAAATTTACTTCATTAACTGAACATTCTATTATGAATATAACAAAGAGTTATTTATATTTTTTTCCTGAACAGTCCTTGACAAGTCACCTTTTTTCTCACCTGCTAAAGAGCTTCTGGCAGCTTAGTGTCTTACAGAGTGCTGGTTTTCAGAGCTATTCCTCATGTACTTGTAAGGGTTGCCAGAAGAAGATTTTGATCCTTGCTATCCCATTAAAGATAATTAGTCAATTCTGAGCAGCAGCAGCTATAGGTTGTCTGGTTTTTAACCTCATGCATGTCTGGCATTGTATGAGATTCACCCATAACATTCAGATTGTTATTTTCTATGTCATTATACTTTACTCACACTAATACTCTCTTAGAAGTAATATGAAACAAAATTCTGTGAAAATCTGATCAAAAAGCAATGTTTCTCTGGAAGGTTTAGGAAAAAGAAAAGAACAAAACAACCCTAAAAGTAAAACCACCCCACCCTAAACCGCAAAGCTTCCTCTTCCTTCTCAAAGAGTTTGAAGCCTATGCTCAAATCTGAATTTTGTAAAACAGACATTTATTTTACTGTATTGCAATTTCATGTGAAGTGCACATGTAGAACTAGAACCCTAAGAGCTCCCTCCTATCTCAGGTGATTCTGGAACTGGACTGTTGTCCCCTGTGAACATTTTTGTGGTCAAATTAAAGCTGAAATACTGGTAGGAAGGGGAATGGCACAAAGTCTGGTACTGAAGGACACCTTCCTCCCAGGATGGGCATTAACCTGATTTGGAAACTCCCTCTGCATGAGGGAGATTAAGCTTGAATTCCCTCAAGAAGAGGAAAAGCTTGTCCTCTGACATCCAGCTCTAATTTCCAGGCAGGTAAATAAACAGAATGAAGGTAAACAGAAAGTCTGTTAATGCTGACACCATGTTAGCTGCATAAACTCATTTTTCAGAAGCTATTTGACAGCATCTTTTGAGCTTTAAGCATATTTGTGAAATCTGAGAAATATGCAGATCTGGCACTGGACTGCTTAAACTCTATCAAGTTCCTTAAAAAAGCAGCTCGAAAACTTGAGGAGTTTTCATGGTGTGACACTTAAAAAAACCTTGCAGGTTACATATGGATATACAGATTTATATGCAAAATAAGAACACCACAAGCCTTTTCTTAATATGATTTTCAGTCCTTCTACAGCCTCTCTTCCTCAGTTATTTCTGATTTTATAGGAAGTGCACATGGCACTGAACAAAAGCTTTTACCTCAAATGAAAAAAAAAAAAAAAGAAATCTTTAACCAGACTCTTTTACTTCATTCCGTGGTATTTGTGCTCCCAAATTATTAGCACACTGAACAAACCCAGAAAAATTAGCTGACACAAAGTCATTACGATACGGCCCCTGCATTTTGTGGCTGAGAAATTTCTGTAGCTATAAAGAGAAATGCACCAAAGCATGATAAAAATATGCAAGCATAAATATTTCAAGATTGCTTGCTGGTCTCCTCTGTCCATCATCACTTCTTATCCATCAAATATCAGCAGAATTCATCTCCTTTTTAGGGATTCTACCACTCTCTAGGAGATGCTACATAACTCCAAGGTGTCAGTCACTGGACTTGTATCTGATAAATAAAAACTCCATGGCCTTCAGAATGCTCTCTGAATAAAAATAGGTCTTCCCTATAGAAAAAAAAAAAATAATAAAAAAAATATATAGGATTATTACTCTGAAGTATTTTAAAGATTTGGCTAGAAACTCATTAATTCCTCCTGAAACTTTTTTTTAATATAGTAGACAAAAACATTTGATAAATTTATAAAGAAATAGAGATTCCAAGGCAAGATTCTGTATTTCCCCATTACTCAATACTTTTTCTGAATTGTACTTCAACAGATAAGTTATGTATTTTTCAGCTTGATCTGAAAAAATTCAGAATGAAATACTTTCCACAATTGAATAAAAGGCAAATGAGGTTTCACATTCAATGTTTTGCCAAAATCAATGAAAACAACACCAATGATTTTGTCTTTCAGGATCACTTAGTTTGTGTCATTAGCAATCCTTAAAAGAATGGATTTTGTGTAGCACATTGGCTGTGATACATATAGTGGAAGAACAGGAATTGAAAATAGCTCTCTATTTAAGAATGCATTAAATTGATTGCAGCCAAGTTCCTTGATCTTTTTAGGTACAGGACTGCAATTATAAAAAATTAAATTAGCTAATTAACACATTGATAGTTTAAATTATGCCCTTCCATAGAGCAGTGGAGACCTCATGCAAGGCAGACAAGTGCTCCCTGTACTCATGGTTTTGAAGCTAAACATCTCAATTCCTGAAGCAAAGAAAGAGAGAAAAAGCTTGTATCTAAGCCCTGATATCACCATCCTGAAACAGGCTGAGAAGGAATCTCCTGCATCAATGTACTGAGCTTCTAAAAGCCCCTAAAGCCAGTACTTAGCACACCTTAATCTAGAAAGGGCAGCTGGACGTAGAGGAAGGATGGAAATACAGAATAAAATAATAATAAATAAAATGCTCAGGAAGAAGATTTGACATCATATTCAGCCATGCAATGCTTGCAATCTTTGGCAGAGATACCAAAGAATCTATCTCTCTTGGAAAATTATGAATAAAGGTTAAACAAGGAAAATACAGATGCAACCTTAGGAAAATACAGCCTTAGGACCCAGTGGGACATTGGAAAGATGAATATCACACAAAAGGAAAGGGTAACTATTCATTTTCTTGTATACCAATTTTAAATTCTTACTAATATCATCAATGCTTTTCTGCATTAATTTGGTCTATTATATCAAATAATGCATAATTGTTATTGGAGTAATGGTGTGGACTATTAAACTGTTAAAATATTAATTCCTTCCTATAATTTTTGATTTCTTGGGTGAGGTAAGATTTGTCACCAAGCTCCTTTGTGCTGTAATTCAGCATTCACCAGTAGTTGAGGTAATCAGAATAACATTGCCTTAATTTCTGCCACTATTACAATTGTATGACAATGGTAAGAGTGACAAAGGAAATGGGTGTATTTCTTGCTGATTCCAAATCTTTCTAAGTCCAGGTCTGTTTTTTGGAAGGAGGCATGTTTAGTTTTATTCTTAGAAATCTTAAAGACATGAAGAAAAGAGGGAGAATAGTTTCCTGAATTCTACTGAAAGAAACTTGGTTTGCTCCACCTGAGCAGGCCTTTCATTCATCTTCTGTATGAAACAAATGCATCCAATTTGGCTTGCTGCTCACCAGTGCTATTATACAGCATGAACAAGAACTGCAGGATAAGATTGGGTTGTTTTCTTCTACTTGTGGACAGACAGCGGACCCAAACCACACATACATAAAATACCTTACAACAGAGTGGCTTTAAAATTTAATAAGACACAGTGAATAGACTGAATACATTATTGAACACGTACAGCCACCCAGGATGCAGTGCACATTGTTAGGAAGGTGACAGAGAGAGGTGTGTGCTACAAATAAAAGTATGGCAGCAATGCCAGTTAGGACAGGCAGAGCTATGGCTGTATCTCCATCTCTGACTTAAGAAATTTAAGGATCTAATGAAGACAAAGTATTTAGCTCAGTCTGGAAGCCCTTCAGTCAGCAGAAAATACAACTTTCCCAGGCAAAAAACTGCAGAAGACATTGACTATATGTTTTCTATACACACATTTTCTATACACACATTCATGCTTCACTATACAGGAAACTGGTATCATTCTCCAAAGTGCCAATTTAAACATCACTTCCAGAATTAAAAATGTCTTTCTTCCTATGGAGTAGAGGGCCAATGATGTGGAGAACACCAGCAAAGAATTAGTCATTGACCTTGTACTGTCTTTATTTGGACAGGCCAGTTAGTGATATTGCTTCTAGCAAATGGTTCATCAAGATTTACTAGCAAATGGAAGAAGGGGTGATGATAAGCTTTTATTTAAATTTCTATAAAAAGCACTCTTTAGAAACAGTTTATTTAAATTCCTCACAACAGGGCTGTGGAGCACTACAGGAGGTAATACAGAAGAAAGCACTGCATCCGTACTTGGCAATTCAGAGTACTGACAAAGTGGCAACAGCAGGAATACCTCATTTATGTCGTTTTCCTTAACCAAATTGTCTCCCTCAACACTACTCTCTGTCAAGTACTTCACATCTTTGAAGAAAGGGTTGATAAAAGAAAAATATTTCAAGTAAATTTCTTCTTTGAGGCGTGTACCAAAACAGCATTAAAAAAACCCTGAAAAACAAGGTTCCTTCGAGATCTGGATTTTAATGATCTTTAACTGAAGAACACTGGCAGGTGAGAATATCACATTTCATAAAACAAGTTAGCCACCAGTTCCAATAAATCCAGGTTTCTACACCTGTATGTAGTGTAGTGATGGCACTTCTGCTGGGAAGCTGAGAACACCTGGAATACCTGGAGTAGTTCCCTGGAAATGCTTGAATTCAAGATTTTTAATGCTATAAGACCAACAGATGGCTTAGTCTGACTCAGTGAAATATTAATTCACTCCCTATAGGTGCCGCCCCTCAAAAAAAAAAACAACCAAATTTTTATTAATAAAAATACTTCAAGGTAAGTAAATACTGGAGAATGTGCTGGAAGTTAATTTTGAGCTTACAGCATTCAAGGGTTTCACTTAAGGACCAACAATCTGTTTTGAATAGGAAAAAATGGCCAAAAGTAAAAATTTTGTTTGTAATTAAATTTAACATTCAAAAAAAATTTAGTAGATAAAATTAATACTCTTAGTAAATTACCTGTGTTCTTAATAAATCAACTGGAAGCCAAGGATTTACCAACAAAATCCCTTCTTAAATGATTTTGAAAAATGTTCGAAATCAAAACAGTTTTCTGCTGTCCATAGATAACTCATTAAGGGTAAAACAAAATAAATTGGTTGCATGAATTATTCATCCCAACTGTTTACACAGTTCTAGTCAAACAGTGATTCTGCTCTAGTATTTTTTTCGTTCACGAGCAGTTCACGGAACAATCTGTGCTCTCATAAACCAGTAAATTTTAAACTGTTATTTAAATTTTAAACTGCAATTTCTGATTAACAAACTATCTACAGCCATTGAAATGCATGCACAGACACAGCATTTGCAGGATGTGCTAGTAACAAATTACCATGATTTAAATCAATGTCCAAATTAAGCCTCCAAACTTATTGTTTATTTAATTGGTTTAGGAGTAAGTCATTTTACTGATCTTCACAGGACTCTCAAAGCTCTGTGGTTACGTGTTCACTACAAACATACATGCTATGAGATGTGCTGAGTCTCAGTCCTCCCCTTATCCTCACTAAAAACCTCTCTCCTAGTGACAGCATTAATCCTGCAACTCTAAAAAAGCTTGTTTGCTTTCCAATATTTCTAAATTTCCAGGAATTTCTAAAAAGGCAATACCACTTTTTAGAAAATTAAGTATCTCGCTTCATCCTGTGCAAACAAACTTTCTTATATCTAGCCTTTCAAGTAACAGGAAAATTGGAAGCTTTACCATGAACAGAAAAGTTTGGTTTGGATCCAGGATTGTAGTGGAGAACAGATCTTCCCCATCCCACAATTACCCAAATAACAATCTAAGTTTCAAACAGCTGTATTTGTTTAATACTCAAACCAGCACAGATTTTTACTTCTTTTTTAAAAATATTGGACAAAGGTAAAAAAAAAAAAAAAAAGGTGTTTGTAACCAAGTATTATACCCATACAAAGGCTGTAATATGATTATCATAGTTTCTTATATTTATTAAAAATACTCACAAACTGTAAAATTTGTTGGAATTATTTTCCACAGACACATTGACTGGATTAATTGAAGCTATTATTTTCCTACCATAAGTCATCAGCCAATTGATTGGCTTTACACAGTGAGGTCTATTCCAGGCCCGAGGCATTAGTGTTTTATGGAAAAGCAACTGGGCAGAATTGGACATAATATTTCTCTTTCAGGCAGATTTTAGAACATTAACAGCATATAAAATTGTTCAGACTGTTTTGTTTTGTTTTTTTTTTCAAAGTCCTAAAGAATAAGAGTTTCCTAGTGGTAGGTAAAAGAAGTTTAAAGGCAGAGATTTACAATAAAACGACTCATCATACAATTAAGTACAATGCTTGAAAAACATTTTTTGGGCCATTATGTCTGACTTTTAATATATATCCCCTCATACACTCCATGACAAACAAGGCTCACGTCCACAGCATTTCAGAGAGGAAGGCAAAGGTCACATATCCATTTCCTCAGGTATTTGCTCACTAATAGATTGAATGCAAGCAATGAAGGGGCTACTATTGACTTGTTTGTAAGTTACAGCTAAGGAAATGCAAAATTATGAGTGTTTCTCTTGAAGAGAGCCATGGTAAGAAGGGGATTGTGCTACAAAAACCTTGTTGAGAGCATCAATAAGTGGGAGCAAATACACCAGAATCCTACTACAAATTCCTTGGCAGGCTGCCATGCAAGCATCCAGTTCTGATGGCTGCAAGGAATGAAGTTGAGAAGCAAGCAAACAAAAGAGTCTGGACGGGAGCCAGAGGAGGCATAAGGGGTACAAAACAGAGAGCCACTTCACAGCTGGAAATTGCAAAGGCAAAGTGCCTGTAGGGATAGGGTCCAGGCACAGCATTACCTTTCTGTGGTATTTTACCATGCCCCAGGAAGTCAGCAGATAGGATTTTCAGGTGTGGCCAAGCTGACAATGCAGTAGCAGCACGTAGCCAGCACACACAATCTTACCATGCAGCAAATAAAATATCAGCCTGAGTGGTATCTGAGGGTTGTTCTGCCAGCTCAGGGATTGTGAGCTGGGGGTTGGTTCTGCTCTTTGGACACAAAACCACTTCTAAAGTTTGCATGTGCCCCTTCCAATGGGTGTACGCTGTGCCAGGGTTCTGAAGCACGGGGATGTGATAGTGGATGCTGAAGTGCAAGATCACATCAGCTCAGGATTCCTAGGAAAACCTTCCAGATGTCACTGCTATCATTCTGAGGGATTTTTCTCCCTGGTTGGAGTAGAATGCTCAGGCACTATTTCTCTAGGTGACAGTGTCCTTAAGTGGGAATGAAGTTGCCTCAGCTTACAAAAAATACTCTCAGAAACTGTGACTGTGAGGACTTCAACAGTCACTTAAACGTTTAATGCAGAAAAAACCATGTTTGTGCAATAACAGTATCAGGATGTTTAGGTCACAACAAAGGCCAGGAAGTGGAAAAAAAAACAACCCCACACAAAATCCAAGAGGTCCAACATCAATCCCAACTTCTCTGCTTAACAGATATTTTCTACTACATTTTACAATTCTAAACACACTTCGTAGAGAAAAAACAAGAGAAAATATTTATGATTTTGGAAAAGTGATTGCTGAAACTTCTTGCCTCACTACTCTGGGTTCATGATTTTCCCTCAGTATCAGCAATGTGCTGTTGCTGTAGTTTTTCCCTTTTTCCCGGGGGGGGGGGGGGGTGGTGTGTGGAAAAAAAGAAAGAAAAAAAAGGAAAAAGCTTATTATTAACAATATTAACATTTAAGTAATGCCAATTAACTTTGAGGTTTTGCATATAAAAAGGTGTAATTAGGGCCTTTTTCTCATTCAGCAGATGCTGGTTGGAGACACTTTTTTGAAGCCAGGGTCAGTAGGGTAACAGCACTTCCTGCACAGAAGTACTTGAATCTCCAGAATGGGGCAGGGAGGACTAATAACTTGATTTCTCAAGCCTTTTCTCTCTAGATAGGATGCATTTGGCTTAAAAGAAGTCACACTGCTGTAAAATTAACACAAGTTAGAGCAAAAAAAGTGGGACTTCTATCTGAAAGATTGCAGATTATTATATTACTCAAGAAATCCCAGAGACATTATAATAATGGGATCCATCATGAATTACCGAGCTATTCGTTTTTTCTTCTATTAAGGCAATTAGGGAGAGGGAGAGAGAGAGAGATCTGTTCTTGTTTTAGAACTCAACAAGGCTGCAAGTCCCTGCACAGAAGCTGAAGTAGTCTTGAAGGAACAATGATTTCATTCCTCCAATGACCAAGCCAGTGTAAGCAAGCCACATACAGAAATAAATTACTTGGTCTGGAGAAGCATTAATGTGCATTGATTCCTCGTTTCTCATTAAGGGGGATGGAGGGGGAGGGGAAGGCCTGAGGTGTAATTGAAATTTGAGATGAAAAAGTTTGCCTGCATGTTTGCTCAGGAAGACAACCCAAGGCACACCTGACCCCTTGTGAGCTGAGCCACAGTAAAATGCAAACATTTCCTGACTTAGTTCTTTGAACAGAACAAAGCACAAACATTAATAACTTAAATGATCATCACAGATTCAGAGCATGATTTAGCTGCAGCAGGTATGTTACACAAAAAAGCAGTCACTTTTAGAGAGGTGAATTTCATTCATGCTGACTCCCTTCAAGAGTAGTCCCATAAAGTTTTGAGGTTTATCTCACTACTACTGCCTGAGAATGTCACAAGTAATTCTGACTAAATCAGGTTCACAATCATTGACCTAAGCATGATGTACAAGGTGCTGCTATAAACAATTCCATTTAGTGTTTCCTGATTTTAGTTTCATTATTCTTTGCATCAACAAGCAAGTAGGAATTGTGAAATCTTCAATCAAATCTTTAATGTTCAAAAATTTAAAGTGGAAAGATCTTTAAAAATAAAACAAAATTAATTTACTTTTTTTTAACTGGTGCTACCCATTGCTGCCATATTCATTGCTCTCTGATTCACCCACAGACCTGCTCCTAGACTTCATGAACAATAATGCCAGAGATACCAGAACAGAGTTCAGAGCATGGTTTTGGACTGTTCAAATTCCCATTCCTTTAGATTATGAAAGGAATCATGCTGTACCTCTGGGAAACATGTTGTGCTTCTTTGTTCTGTGTCGGAACCCAGGACATCTCTCTAGCTGCCCTGGGTGGTCCAAGACCCTGGCACAAAGTCAAAAATACCAATGCCTTTGATTTTAGCCCATGGGAATGGTTACCAACCTTGTATGAAGAATTACAAACCACAAGAGTTTGATTAGAGTAACAATTAGCTTATTACCGGGTGTTAATGTAGAATTTTGGGGTTCATAAAGAGGTTCAAGGAGGCAAGATGGAGGAATCTGGCTGTGCCCATCCTTCTCCTTCTTCTTCTTGTCCTCCATCTTCTGCTGGGGTGGTGGCATTTTTGGATTGGTTTAGCATAGAAGTGCACTGCCTAACATAGGTGATAGGTATTGGTATCTCACTATAAACATAGATCATGTAATATTTGGTATAAAAGTTAAGACCGCCCTCGGGGTGGTCAGTCGGCAATGACCCACACTGTAGCTAGCACCCAAGCTGGGTGAGAACAAAACGTACCAGATAAGAAGCGATAAACAACCTTGAGAACCTAAAGTGATGCATCCTAAACTGACTCTCTCTTTGGGCACGGGGCTTGGGACAAGGACTTTTCAACAACATTCTCGGGAATTATCAGCCCAAGAACCAAGAGTTCTGCACAAATGTAACATGACTGTAAAGTGGAAGAGCTTCAGAACACCACACAGAAAATGTCTTAGGATGAAAAGAGAAGGGAAGGGAGGGGAAAGGGAAAAGGAAAACTGTTATTCATATGAGGCAAATGAGAGTGCATGTCAGTTGAAGCCTTTTTTTCCTTCTACCTTGGCTCTTGTTGCTTGGTTGACATCACTGGATGGAACATGCATTTGGTAGAGCCTACCATAATCCTGAGCCACTCTTCTCATCAGCTCTGATAAACGGTATGGGAACCAAAGAAATAAATGGTATCAGCATTGCAGATTATTGGTTTAGGTTTTAATTACACACTTTGTATTTCCTTGTATGACCTTAAAAACTTGTGTAATACCTTCCAGGCAAAAACCTAAGGACAAGAGAATAATGGCTGTAATGAACACAAGGTTAAAGCACTCTCCTCTCAACAGTTTTAGGAACAATTCTCACCTCTGCAGCTCTAGTAAATGGTCAAAATTTAGTAGGTTGAGATGTGTCCCTTAATACAGGGCAGGCCCTGTTCTATTCTGCAAAATCTGTCAGAGCTTGAGGCAGAAATCATCTGGTTTGTCTTCTGAAAAGTACCACATGTAAGAAGCAGTAAGAAAGGTTCTACAAGCAGAGTTAATTAACAGGAGGCTGAAACAACATAAAATGCATGTCTAAATATACAAGACAATTTCTCTGGATTGTGAACTCCGGCTCACATTTTGAGACTGCGTGCCTGACACTTTTCCTTCCAAATTGTTAATCGCACCACTGGAATGCAATTAGCCACAATTCTACCGTGCACATGAAGGGGTTTCTGCACAATGGGCCACCATAATTTGATCCTGAGGTTTCTGAGGAAAAGGAGGGATCAAACTCTTCCTTAGAAACTAGTTTGTTTTTTGGTTTTCTTTGAAAGGGAATACTTCAGAAGTTTTGTAAGGGTCGTACATCTTCTACTTAAATATATTGTTTAAAACAGAATTAATGTTCTAAGCAAGGAAATCTACCTTCACCACTGAGCTGGTTTCAGCTGGGGGGTTAAACCACGACACCCACATCACAGGTCCTGCAAAGTAGAATTCAGAAGGTCAGACTTTCATCCTGGAACAGATCTTTCCTTTCATAAGTTCATCAAAGAATATTTTTTTTCCCTCTCTGAAACTAGATTTAAGGTTTCTATACAATGTATTGTAGTGTTCCCATTCTTCAGATATTTTTAAAGAACTCGATAGGTTTTGGCCAAAACTCCATTTGTCAGAGGCAGCAGGCTCTATTACTTACTGGATATAAGACATTTAATTAGTGTCTCAAAAGAATTATGAGCAACTCAACCCAAGCTGAATAGAGCACTTCCATTTCTATATATAATAGGCCCCAAACTGATGTAGAGTATGGATTAATCTCTCTCATCATATAAAGAATTGTATTTTTTCTTTGTGTTTTTGTACAGTCTTAATAACTTGGCCATCATGCACAAGCACACAAAATACTTAAATAGATGTTTAATGGCTAATTCCTTTCCTAACCAAAGTATTAAAGTTATGATGAATACACCGATTTGAACTTGTTCCATTCTCTAATTTGCTCATCTGAAAGAGCTTGAATCATATTCAAAGTCCAGTGCTGAAATCTTTATTATTTATTTCAAAGGTGTCGTTTACTTTGGAGTTGGCCACTTCTACAAAGACTGCGTGAGACAAACTTCTCCTGACTCTGTGAAAGTCATGGCTGGAAACTCAGACAAAATTTCTATAACAGAACCAGATTATTTCAGTGATTCAGAAATAAAGGAACTAAGAGTCTCTGAGGAGTTTGCTGAAGACTGTAGGAGATATTTTGCAAAATTCATCTGTCTACAGCTACAGGACATTCTCCATTAACCATTTATAACAAATACCCCACCTATTCTCCTGATGATCCAGCAGGATCAGACTCCATGACTTGCAAAAATTCCCTGGTACTTCTGTTCCCAATCTGACCCTCAAGCTATGAAAATGAAAATGAAATTTGGGCCTTTCCAGCCTGTTATTCTTCATCCAGCCTGGTTCTTGTTAAATTCTTGGTCTTAGCAACTCTCTTGATCACTATTAGTGTTTGTCAGAGCCTAGTCATGCTGGCCTCCTCTTTGTAGTTTTGTGGTTTGCCATCACTCTCCCAACCATCTCCTATATTTTAAAGATCAGGGACATCTGTACCTTCTGGTATCTTCTCATGGAAGCCTTGACATGAGAACTTGACAAACTTGAGTTTGTTAAAAACACACACATACAAAATGCCACCTTAGAATAGGCTACCTAAAGTTCCCAGCCATTATATGAAATATGGTTTAGGTCTATCAAGCTCATGATTTGAAAAAGTTTATCTCAGAATATTCAAGGTCCAACAGAAGACTGAGGATTACAGAATGGTGCTATTTACAGAATAACAGATTAAACTGCAGGAAAGAGGAAAAAAAAAACAAAAACAAAGATTTTGCATATCTGCCATAGCTGGATTAATCCTAGGACTATGCTCTTTGTTTCACTTAAATACTCATCATTATCTGTGTTTTAAAGTTCTGGTACTTGGAAGTTTTATATATTGCTTACTGTCAGATAGTTTAGTTACATTCCTTTTTGTTTATTTGTTTTGGTTTTGGTTTTTTTGTTTGCAATATAGAAATTGCAAGACATACATTGTACCATAAAAATTATTTGGAGGAAGGTGTATTTAAATATTTACGTAGTAGTCTTGATAAATACGTGATAATTAAAGTATTCTAAAGGAGTAAAAGCCAATAGAGGAACACCTACTTAATAACAATGGAAAATACAATCTGGTATTTATCAGTAACTGAATTACTATAGCATCATACAGTTTCTCCTCAATATCTTTGAGGAATATAAGAACACTTACATGTGACTGGTATAAGACTTAAATCAAGAAGGCAAGGCAGCAAATGGAGAAGATACTTTGCCTATAATTCTTCTGTAAACAGCAGCTCTCCAAAATGCATGGAGTTCATTTTGTATGCTCTAAGAGAGCTTGGATTTCTTAACCCTCAGATAAGTGAGCAAAACATGGAGAAACTTCAATCTCTGTTCCTTCATAAATTGTTCACTGGGAGTCAGCTATACTGATTTAAGAAAATGAGCAAAGAAAAGGTAATAAGGTAAAATATGGATTGCTTTTTTCTCTTTTTTTTTTTCTATTCTAACACTGCTGTATATATTACCTATAGAAATACATCAGACTCACACTGACTTTTTCAAATGAAAGACAGTTTTTGCAGCTGACACACACACACAAAAAAAAAAAAGAGCAAAGAAAGCAAGCAGAACTTTCTCTGTGGAGTTTTATTTGATTTGGGATATAGTTCTTCTCTTTCAACTAATACAATCCAAACATGTTGATCTTTAAAAGTAGACTATAAAAGCCTGTCTTTTATGGTCACAGGACAAAATCTATGAGAGCACTTACAATCTTGCTCACTGAAGAAAAAGGGATCATTTGCCACTGTTGTGTTTATCCTATTTTGTTTCACCAGTATTGACAATAATTTTACAGTAAAAGATATAGCTGAAACGTAATTCTGTACAAAATGCAGTATACCCACAGTATCCCTATTTGCTTTTCCTATATACCCATATTTTTCTTACATAAAATAACCCCTGGGCTCCCACATATTTTTTTCCAACAATGCTCTCTTAAAACCTTTTGTTGTTACATTTCTCAAAGAAGCCCTAACTATGGATTCGAGCTGGATCTTAGGAAAAATAATTTGATTATACCTGATTTTCTACAGGTTGTGTAGATTGTTGTACAGGTTGTGAAATCTGTATATTTTCAGTTATTAAATTGAATCCTCTTCTAGTAAGGCACAGGTGGGTGCATTGTAAGGTGCAAGAGAACTTTGATGACATAGACAGATGATAGCAATAAACTGAATTTTGAATTTGGTATTATACAACACTGCAATTCTGTAATATTCCACCTGGGCATCTCAAGGCACTTCTCAGAGTATCAACTTAGCTTCATAATGTTTCTGTTTTGAATTAAAGAAACATCATCATGAATAACATTTTACAGGCAAAGAAACACACATTAAAAGAATCCAACCCCTAAAAATTTCAGAGAACTTTTGCTTTGGTCACTATGACTTAGACATGACCAGGTAAGGACCAGCACCTCCTTACCTGTGTCACCCTGGCTTAGAACCTTAATTTTTACATACCAACATAATGATATGTTAACCAAGAATTCAATGGTGTTTAGCTGAAATAGAGGACATTTCCCCGAAGATATAAAACCACATCGATTTCCACTGTTAATATTTCAGAAATAGAAAAGTTTCCCTTGTTAGTCAGGTTAAGAAATGATCAATATTTGACTTGAGCTGTTAGCGAATTTTATATATGCATTCAAACTTGCACAGACAGCAAGGACCCATTAGCTAGAAAACACAATGAACCCAGCAAGTTTGAATTAAAAATCATTTATTGCCATCGTACAGAGGCAAGGTCGAAGAGAATTGCTATTTTAGGCAGCCTCCAGGTTTCTTGGAGACAAAGGTGTATATCTGCATAACCTTGTCCTTGTCATCTGCATAACCTTCAGACCTGAGGTGTTTAAGTTTAAATGAATTGGAAAAGATAGATGAAACATATGTGTAGCATTCCTTAACCCTCACTGTGCCATAGGACCAATGTCAGTACTATAGTTCAGTTGACCAGAAGCATTTTCATCTAATTTATTTTCATTAACTTACATTCATACAAAAAGTCAACAATAAAGGCTTTTAGACAAGTAAACATATATTCTTTCAGTTTAGGTATCCTGTTCCAATACATTGTTCCAATACAATACTATGAGAGCATGGGCAATACAGTGAGCAGAAATCAATGCTTGTTGTTGTGACTTTTTTTTTTTTTTTAAACTTCGTTTGAAAGGGGAAATGTTAATAAGAAATTGTGTTTCTTGTCTCAAAGACTTAGAGACAAAAACTCCAGACCTAAACTTCACCATTACTACCATAGCTTTGGGACTCCTTTTTAAGCCCACTTTCTCCCTTTCAGAAAATAACTAGTGTAAGTGTACAAAAAAAGATCTGTGTTAATTTTGCATTTTTTTTCCTGCCTCTCCACACCCCCATCAGGCTAGATGAAAACTGGTTCTGTTTTAATTAGCTGGTAATCTACTAAGCAAATTGATTTTCAAAATAATTTTTATAATGGCTCAGATGTTTTGAGTTGTCTCCAAATTGCAGTTTGGGTAGAAACCAATTCTATAACTCATGACTGCAGTAAATGAACTTTCCAACTTTTTTTTTTTTTTCCCCTTTTTCTTCTTGAATGTAGCAATGGTATATTCCTACAAATATCTCTTAACTGAGTTTGTAACCATGCCCTTTTCTAATGCCTTAAAATCAGTTTAATATTTTAGAATTCAGTTGCTGAAAAGATTGAATTGGATAGAGGGCAAAGAAGACATAAGACACATCAGTTCAAACAGTGTCATGATGGATTAATCAATGAATGGATCCAGTCTTCCTCCTCTATGACATGGAAAAAGTTAACATTCCCATGCAGCAGGCTGAGGAATGAATTCTGCCTGCTGCAATCTACTACTGAATATCATCCAGGTGTTTGCTCAACACATCAGACAGATAGTTTCAAAAATAATACACTTTCACAATATATATTACCCCAGTCCCTTTGCTGTGATGATATGTGCTGTGCTAAGCTCTTATCTACAGCCTGGGAGATGCCTTCTCCTGCCAAAACCCAGCAACTTTCAAACAGAGATGAAAGGAAGATATTATTGTGTTGTGTTCCTTAAGCTGCTACAATGCAAAGAAAAATTAGAGTATTTGTTTCCTTCCTGTAAAATTATATATATGTGTGTGTATCTGTCACTGTTACAGAAAGTGATAGATTGTTCCTAAAAATAGGTCATCAGCTGAACACTGCGCTTCAGCCTGCATAGCTGAAATTCTGCTAAGCTTTTCTTTCCTGAAAATCAAGCCCATTGTTTTTCTTCTTCACAAATGCCAATCCACACTCCAACCTTTTTTGTGGAACAACAAGTGCTGCACAAAATTGAATAGAGATCAGGAGATCCAAATATGTTCAGTCCAAGTTGGAGGGATAGTTTTCTAAATGGCAACCCTCACTTAAAAAGTTAAGAAAGCAAACTGCTTTTACAACTAGAAAATCTTTCTCTCTCTCTTTATCAAGATTTTTTTTTCTTTTAAAAAACCACTATTTTTTCTTAAATCTAATACAGATTACAGGTACGATTGGGTCATTAATTTATTAAAAAAGATAATTCTCCAATTTTTAATGATTAACTGTATTTTCAAATTATCTAATCTAAGTTTTAGGAAACAGGTAATATCTATGATGCTAAGAAAAAATGGATGTTACACAGTGCAAATATTTTTGGCACTTAATCAAAATCTCCATTTTAATTTTTTCTGAAATAAAGAAGTTATAGACAGTCAATACTTTTCAAGTGTCATTGTATGAAAGTACAAAGTTCCACTGAGTAATATTCTTTCCTTCCTTCTTCTTCTTTTCCATCATCTTTTACTTTCTCTTCTTAGTGTAAAATTATTAGTGCAAAAAATATGAAATCATGTAAATATTAAAAAATAAATAAGCACAGTTTTCAAATTACCCTGTATTCTGTATATTCTGTAACCTGCAATTCACCGAAAAATATTAATGGTAAGGATTTAGTATTGCTTGCTTTTCTTTTAGTAATCAGAATTGAGGGTATCACACTGTTCTTTTGGAATCTCTATAAATCAAGTTACTAAATTAAGTAATCATGTTCTTTATAGAGCCTTTGTTTCTCCAATAGTCTTCCTTAGAGGAAACACATAACTCATGTTGAAAACAGTAAAAATGAACCTGGTCCTAATTTAATGAGCAATCTATTTTCAAATTAATTTTTAAAAAACCATTTCCTACTCTATATGTATTTATATTTTTGATTGATATAATTCTGAATAATAATTTCTTTATCTGAATAATAATTTATATAATCCTTATAATGATTTACCAGATTCATCCACGCAGCATCTCTACTAAATAGAAAAACATTACCCCCTTGACACATTCAAAACAGCATCAGTGAATTTATGCTGCAGATTATGGATTCAAAAGTATCTCTTGTTTTTATAAGGAGGAGATGGTGTGAAGGGAGAAGTAAATTAGACTCCCTACCAACCTAATGCAATGGTGAGCTGCTATGGAGATCATTTCAGCTGCCCAAGCAATGTGTTTCCTATTCTAAAGATTGCGAGGGAGAATGAGAGACTTTTGTGTCAGATTCACAGGAAGAAAACCTACTTTCAACTTCTAGTAGCAGACAGAGCCAAAAACATAGGCTGGCATGACCAAGCTCACCTGCAAGCCCTGCTGTTCTCAGATGTTCCTCACAGCCCTGCCCGCTTTGTTAGGACTGACATCTGCTCATGGACCTATCTGACTTTCTAAATGATCGCTCTACCTCTTGCAATTTCGTAACTGCAGCTTGTTGTAAGAGCAGAACTGGAAATGGAATGGGGCTTTCATGCTGTGCTTGTTCAAATCAATTTCTATCTGTGTTTTCAAATGTTTGTTTACTGCCTTCAGTTGCTGGTGGTTTCATCCATCAGTGGAATGTCACTGTTTGATCCTGTCCTTTCTGACATTTTCATGCCTGCTCCAGAGTTTAGGTGTCCTGAAATTTTGATCTAGATATTTAATTTATACCATAGTATCAAAAGGCCTGCCATAGTTTAACCCCAGCCTGCAAACTCACTGCTCACTGCCCACAAGTGGGATGGAGGGGAGAGAATCAGAAGGGAAAAGCTGGAAAAGCAGAGTGTTGAGATAAAGAGAATTTAACAGGGAAAGCAAAAACCATGCTCACAAGCAAAGCAAAAAAGGAATTCATTCACCACTTCCCATGGTTGGGCAGGTGTTCAGCCATCTCCAGGAGATCAAGGGCCCATCACACACAGCTATGGCTTGGGAAGACAAACGGTATCACTCCAGATGTCCCCCACTTCCTCCTTCTCCCCCCCACTTTATACAGTAGCAGGATTCACATACTCTGGAATACCCCTTTGGGCAGTTTGGGTCACCTGTCCTGGCTGTGTCTCCTCCCAAAATCCCAGGCGACCCCAGCCTCCCTGCCAGTGTGGCAGTATGAAAAGCAGAAAAGGATTTGTATAGGAATTCCTTCCTATACCCCTGAGGGTGACCAGCACCTCACAGAAAATGGCTTAAATAATTAGCGGGATGGCTCTTCAGGTGCATTTTGTAAAAGCGAAAGGTTTCATAAATGAAAAATAATAAACTTACAGAAATAAAAGAAAAGCCAAGCACAGGTACCTGAGAAGCTTCTGACACCTTGCTAAGACACCCTAAAAAATCCTTTTGTTCCTTTGTGCTGCTTCTTTTAGTGGTTCAGGTGGGCTGTTTGGCCCTCAGCCCAATAAAATCAGCAACAGGCTTTGACTTACACTTTCTAAACCAAATCAATGTCTCTGTGCCGGCACTAAGCCAATTACTGTCAAGACGGCAAAGAACTTTCTGGGTTCTTTACCTTATAAGAAGTACAAGGGGTGAGTCCCAAACCTTTCCCTATATGGAAACACTTACTCGGGTGTGGGGTGCATTACTACAGCTTTGGCTCTGTGCAAGCCCTCTCAGCAATAACAGAAACACCTCTATATTACCAACCCTGTGCTCAGCACAAATCCAGAACACAGTCCCATACAAACCACTGGGAAGAAATCTAACTCTACCCCAGCAAAACCCAGCACACGTAAAAAGAAGTTAGGGAGAGGAAACATGGATACTGAATGAAAAACTAATCCACCAGCACTGAAATACTTTCTGGATACTAAGAGTATTTTTCTTCTCTGAGCTTACTAGATCTGTCTCTACAGAGTCTCCAGAGTGAACTGGACTGTGTTATAGTCTGGCAGGAAGAACTACTATCCAAAGATCAACACATCCTTCATCAGTGACAGAAGCAGCTCACAGGCCTCTAAATGCACTCAGTGAAGCAAAGCTGGAAAACAAGTGCCCAAGTGCTCTCTGAAAAAAAACCCAAAGAGAGTAAATAAAAACTCCACAGCCCTTTTTAAGTTTAGCAATATATATGTAATTTAGTCTGGATGGAAAAGAAGCTGTTTTCAAACTGTGCCCCTACCCTTTGCTTACCCACCACTTCACTGGTCGAACTTAGCAACCACCACACTACCTAAAGGAATATGGTCAGAAGGGCTTTATTTTACATGCACAGATGTCTCTGATCTCTCTAACAGTATTTACCAAGATACATACCTGGCATCTTGTGTTCTGAAGCATGTTGTGGCTGCCACTTCTTTTGTCAGCTTTTTGTGTGCTTGGAAATGCCTTTTGAGAATGGCTGCATCCTATTCTCTTCATTAAAGATGTGTCTGTATCTCCTCCCCTCCCCTAGCTGCAATTATTTAGCCATCTTCTGCAACCTCATTTTTGACATAGGGGGCCCTGCTGTCCAAATGAAATTTTAATGAAGGCTTGAGGACGTGCTTGTGCATTGTAAAGTTCCACTGCAGTCCCTCAAAGAACATGGGTTGAATGCTCACAGTTAGTGGGTAAGTGTTGTGTTATCACATTTTAAAAGGAACAAATGTTGGCATACGGTGAATGCTCTGCCAGCTCCACTTTGCCCAGTACTTTTGTCACTGCCCCACATGCATTTCTGTGCAATTTTTTCCTGCTGTCTCATCTGCCTAAGGTGACCAGAATCCCACATGTCAAGAGAAAACTATACAACTTGAGTTTTTAACCCAGCCTGGTTACTTCTGCTAACCCTGTCACCGCTGCACTTTGTTTGCTAAGAAGGACAAATTTTCAGCATACATTATACAAATAACCCTGTTATTTTCTATTATGCAAATGTTGATGTTCTTGTTACTCACCCAGTTGTCATTCAGGGTCTTCTTTTGTTACCAGTGCAATCCTAACTCAAATAAATCAAATTGACCCATGATCACTTTGAATTACAACTTACAGAAGGAATAAAATCTTCAGGTTTTGCCTGTGAGGTCCTGTGCCCCATGTGCACACACTAACATTGTGTAATAGTAAGCATTGCCTTCATGGACCTCTTCTTTCTTTGGTCTCAACTTTTCAGTCTCTTCCAGCAAACCCTGTTTTACTTTGTGTGATCCTTCAAATTCATCAAATTATATTACACACAGAGTGTAAATTAGCCATTACACACACAGACAACCACCACCCTGTCACACTGACCGAATTAATCTCCAGGGCAAAAAGTGCAGGGAGGGTTCTCTGGGAAAACCCCATCACCTGTAATCATGTCACTGAAAATTACACCCCAGGTGGTTTGTTCAGGAAAACTCAGCTGAAGCCACGTGGCAATTTTAATTCTAGCTTTTACAAATATTTGAGAACTTGATTAAGTTTATATCAAAATATTTTAACAACCTCAAAAAATTCTACCACGTCAAAAGCAATGTATTGGTTTTCCCTCATAACAAAGTACAGCTGAGCCTTTTCTAATGAAGAAGTTTCATAAAACTTGGAATAAAGTTTTGGAATACTTGGAATAAAAAAATATACATCAGTCCCAAAGGGTTGAAGATTGGCAAAGATGGTATTTTTAAACAGGAAATCCTTGGTCATCACATCAATATCACTTCTAATTACCTCTGGTTCAGAAATCTGATTTGATGTTGACAATATATAATTTTTGACTTTTTTTTTAATGGTATCTTTGCTAGGGAAAATATTTTACAAAATTAAGGAATTTCCAAGAACAATAGTAAAAGGCAGCTCTCCTTGCAAGAAAAGAGTCCAGCTAAATATATTCTGGGCAAGGCATAGACTACCAGCAACAGTGAACTGCCTGTAGCTTTTAGGAGGAAAAATATCTCCTTTTGAAGTTATCTTTTCAATCATTACATTATTTCAGCTTGTCAATATTCACTATGACAGCAGTTCCAGCAATTTTATGTGATACCTTCAGTAGAGATAAATAACAAGAGATTAACCTACATTCAGTCTGAAAAGAGGAGGAAAAAATATTTGTTAACTAGAACTGACTTGTGACAGACCTTTTATGCTGTTTTCCAAGAGGATAAGGAAACCTATGAATTTCTATTTCTTGTGGATTATGAGTGCATAAGATCCTTTCTTCATTTTCAGAACTAGAAGCATTATGCAATAATCACATGCTTGATACCATGCAATGAAATAATGAAATTGAGGGTAAGGCTAAACAAAATGTTCTATGATGAGTTCTTTTATATAGCTTGAGACAGTCACCTGTAGAATTAGCTTCCTCTAATTTTGACTACCTTAATTTTCAATAAATAGGCAAGAAAGAAACAAGAAAGGATATACAGTTGTTGCTAATCTGTCTTTTAACAGTTCCTCTCCACCTTTCACAAAAAGTGCAATTTTACCTTAGACATAAAGCATCTTTTTTATACTTTCGGGACATTTTGTGATCCTAGAGAAATATATTTGTGTATTTCCATGCATATTCAAGGTATTAAATGAAACATCTTTTCTAATTTATTTTTTTTTTTTTGGCAAAGCTTTAAGATGAATAGAAAATTGATCTTATTAAGTTTTCAAGGTCTCACTTTAGCTGTGTACAGCTCACTTTGTTCAATTTCATAATATAGCAGCGGACAGGTTGTAGCAAGGAAATACTTTGTTTATTTCAACATTTATTTATAGACAAATTGGTAGTTTCTGATATAAATATCAACGTTTTCTGTCCTACCTGATAATGCATTATCAAAATTCAAGCCTCTATAACAAACAAATAAAAAATCCTAAATTTCTACTTCCTCCATAAACATTAACTATATTTATATCTGGGCAAATTCAAATCTTGATGATGCAAGCTTCAGGAAAAATAACTCAGATTCAGTATCTCTTATTTATAGGAATCAGTAATAATCAGGAATAATATGTTACATTGAGTTCTTTGCTGTGATTTGACCAAGTTCTTCAGTCTTAGGACCTGAGCATCTTCAGGCATTTTCTTTCCAATTCCCCTCAAAACTTTAATCCTTACCTTAACTTAGAGGGAAACAATTCCTTCTGCAGCTTCTGTCACATACTTCTATAAACACACCTAGTCATTCTGACAGAAAACAACCTCATGTCTGGCAAGCCCTTTTCTAGGGAAATTCCTACCAAAAGGAACTGTCCTTGTTTCTCCCTAAATTCTATTTGTGCACCGTTGCTTTCATTATGAACAAGTTTCCTCAGAGAGGGTTTTACATTAAAAAATAATGCTTAATCTACAGTTATAGATTTGGCAGAGGTTTGCAATGGCTTCACAGAATGGCTGACTCTAGAAGGGGCCTCTGGAGGTCATCCACCAAGTCTGCCACTTCATTTAGAAGTTTATCAAGTAAGTCAAGCAAGAATTTCTCTTGTGAAGGTTTCCCTCAGGAAATTCCCTTGGATTCCCAAACAGCAATGTTGCCAGCAAAGGCTAAGACAAAGAAGGCACTCCATACTTCTGCCTTCTCCACATCCTGTGTAACCAGATCCCTGGTCTTGTTAATGTACCAACATTTTCCCTGGTCTTTTCATCACCTGTGTACTTGTAGAAGCCTTTCTTATCATCCCTGATGTTCCCAGCCAGTTTTATTTCCATTTGGGCTTTAGCTTTCCTAAATGTTGGATGTTTGGACAAGGTTTCTTATCCTTATTTCCACCCTCTCTGTTATTCCTTTCTGTCTTTCAGTTTGGCCAGAAGCAGCTTGTTTACCCACAGAGGCCCCCTGGCATTTTTGCATGGCTTCTCATCCTTTGCAAGAGAGCCCCCCTGAGCAAATTCATCTGCATCCACACCTGGTAGATTTGGGTTGTAGAAGTAACTTGGAACTCTCTTTTGCTCTTATTCTGGTTGTATCTGTTGTTCTTACTGATCATCTTAACCAGAGTTAGAGTAACTGCTATTCTTTTATTTTGTCTCTGTTATTTTTCCTTGGCTCTGAGTCCCATGATTGCCTCCAACACCTGAACTTTTCTAGCAGAAAGCTTTGTGTAGGCACAATATATTCCTAAAATGCAATATAATTTGCTCAAGGGAGGAACCCTTAAGTTTTATATAATTCCAAATTCAACTCAGTAAAATGTGCCAACATTCCTGTGTTTATTTGAAACACTCTCAGGAAAAAAAAAGTTTCTAACTTATATAATATATGAAGAAATTATATAATATATTAAGAAAACTGAGAAAAGCCTAATAACACCTCAGAATGTCCTCTCAAGGCAGTTGTACAATGGTTTATATTAACTTACTCTTAAAACTCTTTTGCTTTGGAACTATCCTTCTGTTTAACGTAGCCTGAGGATTATATAATTCCCAGATGTCAACTCCTTGATTATGAGGAAGCAATTAGTAATAGAATCTAAATTTATATTTCTCAAGATGAAGAAATAAAACCCCTATGAGAGTAATTTCTCTGGGCTGCATTTCAGAAGAAAGTACACTTTGAACAACAAAAACCTCTACTGTGACAAAGCAGTGTAATATCATTAAAGTTATGGTAGATAGTGTTGCTATACTTTCAAATAAACAAATGAGTGAAGTTGTGTTTTCATTGCAAAAAGTACTTCTAAATAGGAATAGGCTTTGATAATTTCAATCCTGAAATTTGAAATGAAAGTATTTTAAACTTGTAGCTGTTTAGAAATGTAAAATGAAACATTTAAGATAACCTGGTCAATATGTCTTTAGAAATTCTTGCAACTTCATTGCCAGCTTACATAAATACAAAGGTTAAAATCGGGTGACCATTGCTCCCTATGAAAATTCGGTATTGGCAAAATTAATTAAATTTTTTATTTCAGAATATGTCATTAATGATTTTTGTTTGCAATTAAATATGCTGTCATTACCATGAAAACTAAGCAAAAACAATGCCTTTGGCACTGCTGATATTATTTTTTTAATCAAGAGTGTAGAAAAAGCATGAATTAACAGTTGTTTTAAGTGTGTTATGGAAATGAACTATTTTATGGAGAACTTTATGTTCTTCTTTAATAAGATGGTGCTTGATGTACTGAACTACATAACTAGGATTTAAAGTTCACTCTGTTTATTAAAGGGTTACTGTTTCCTTAACCTCTTATAAACTCCAAATGAATTACTTTAAAGTCTTCTCTATTCAGTGATACTCTCAGTCAAAGTGCTGTGCCAGGTACTATAATTTGGATTTGGCAAGGTTGAGTTTCCCTGAGTTTTGGTTCAGGTCCTAGCTGCAATATCTTCCACTGATTTAAAGAAGATTTGTATTAGTTGCAATTTTTTCAGTGCAACTCACAGAAAAACTGTATGTGAGAAATAACATTTAGAAACCCATTTCTGAAACCAAAGATAAGAAAACAAAAAAATATTATTTTAGAACCTCTAAAATAGAGGGAGAGGATAAGAAAGATTTTAATCTTTCATCTTTAATCTTTTTTAAGAGAGTTTAATTAGAAAAAAAAGATTTTTTTTTCTTTTTAAATTATCATTACTACTAAAATGGAAAAAAATAGTTCATACTGATAAGGAAGAAACCTGCAAGGAAAGACTTCAGTTAATTTTTTCTATTGTGGTTAAAACTTCAGCCTATTGAGATTTTATCCAAGAGAATGTCTCATTGGTGCACTCTTGACCCTCTCCATCCCACTTATATATAAGTGTATATATAATATATATATACACTTATATATATAAGTGTATATATAAGTATATATAATATATATACTTATAACTTGTATACTCATCTATCTGTAAATTTTTAAATTAATTTATAATTTTATATCATCATGTCTATCACTTAAAATTATTAGACATTTACATATGGTTTTGTGTTGCAGTGTTGCTGTGTCAGCTTTCAACCTAACATAAATTACGAATTTATTTCATACTTACAGTGCATATTTTTCATAAATTATATGTTCACTGGATCTTTAGGATCCATCACCTAATTATTTCATTCCCTAATTTGTATTTACTATTATCCAGATCTGCATCCATGAGATTATTTGAGGTTTCCTTTGTGGTAGTTTAAGGGTAATAATTCAAGCATTGGACTGTTTATTCATCCACACAGATGTGTAGACAGATTACACATCAGTGCAGGTGATGATAAACACTTAGTGAGTGACTTACTGGCTTTTTAATTTCCTTCAACTTTTTATCTACTGTGTGACATTTTACTAGCTCTTTCTTTAGATGCTTACTCTATCTCAAAGCTGTATACTTTGAACTGAATAAAAAACTGTCAGAGTTGAGATATCAGCAAGTGGAGACAAACCTCAGGTAGTGTTGCTCCGAGTGGCTTAGGTAGGATTTGTTCCTACCTAAATAATGAAAGAGTCACTGCAGGCCTGTAATTTGCCTCTTCTGTTCTTTCTGGTGTTCAGGTTGTACCACAGAGGATTTAAGGTGTAACGTGTTATCCTAAGGAGAGGCTCAAGCACAACCCTTCCAACGAAGCCTGGGAGAAATTCACTCCAAACTGAGGGGTGCTTTCAGCTCAGGGTGGCAGAGCTTTCAGCTCAGGGGTGCAGGACTGCTGATGGAAGTCTTCACTTCCATCAGCAGTCCTGGCTTACTGTGGCACTTTCTCAGCTACAAAACAAAACAAAACAAAAAAAAAAAAAAAACAAAAAAAAAAAAAAAAAAAAAAAAAAAAAAAAGCAAAGAGGAGGATTAAAGTACAGTCTTCAAAAGGAGAAGATGAAAAATAGAGCCTGGAGTGCATTGGCTACAGGAAAATCTTTTAAATTCCTTTAAAGCTTAATCTAGCTGAATTACACCTACATGTAATTAGTCACACTTCCAGCTACAGTATAACACATTCCCTTTGGTTTTGTTTTTTTCTGAATGATGGGTTGCTTAATAGTGGTTGCTCACCACCACTCTGGTGGCTCTTTAAGCCGGACTTGCACAGGGCACTCAGCTCTTGCTTCATGCCTTTCTCTTCTTGTGTGAAGTGACAAATGGTTGAGCCAAGAGATCAATCCTAAGGGCATGGAAAAAGGTGAAAAAAAGCAAGTTTATAGCTTTGCACCTCAGGAGAGTAGAGTTTGTCTTCTTAAATTATATTCTTAGGAGACACACCTGGGGATAAGGCCCTGGAGGGAGGAGGGATACAAAAAATCTCACTGGTATTCAAGGGCCCCCCTCCACCTTCTCTGGAAGGATGTTACATGTTTGAAGTCTGATGAGCCTTGCCAAGCTTCTGTTGTTGGCTT
Source organism: Acrocephalus scirpaceus scirpaceus (assembly GCA_910950805.1). NCBI lineage: Eukaryota > Metazoa > Chordata > Aves > Passeriformes > Sylviidae > Acrocephalus > Acrocephalus scirpaceus. Next base: position 7,470,422 of record OU383774.1, on the reverse strand, counting down.
CTTTTAAAAGTGCACTAAAATACTCAAATTAGCTCAAAGCAAAACAGTGTCAGAGCCTGAACGTAAGCTGTGTTAGTTCAAAGGGCCACAGACTGGCATGTTACCCAAATCAGCATGATAATTCAATTTTTTTAATTGCTTAATGAAATTCTTGTCCTCAAATTTCAATGAGGTATTCATACACTGTCTTCAAAATGTGCAAAATGAAAATGACCTACCTGACACAAACCATTTAGCTGAAGAAAGGACATATCATAAAACCTACTGCTGGCTCCTGCAGTTGCTAAATTAGATTATTTTGATCTCCAGATCCCTTAGAGTGTCTTCTTCTTTTTAATAAAAGCATAACCACTTGGAAAGGAATAAAACCATAACCTCTATGAATTTCCAGCATGAATATGAATGAAGCAGTCTGCTGCTCTCTCCTCCATCTCCCAGTGCAGGGTTGCAGTAGCAAGAATGCTAGGCAAGAGACAATCACAGTCTCTTGATATAAATTATTAACCATAACCACTGTACTCGTTATTACATGTCATGGAACTGCATCCACAGTATGCTATAGATTGGTCTCGACCAAGCTTGGATCCTTATTGGATTTGGAATCCAGAACAACAGTGATAACAAATCAAAAGAACTTCGTGACAGAGGTGTTCATTTATTTTTCATTCTCATCTGTTTTAAAACACAAAATATAGCAAATTACAGTCCATAAGCAGCTAGATAATTCTCATGAGATGGGAGTTATAAGTAATCTCCTTCTACATCTATTACAAAGATGAATAGAATAGGTCAATGAAAGTGTCTTAAAAAAACCCAAATATTGGTAAAAGCTTTTTACAAACAGCATTGTGAAAAAGGCCAACATGTCTGTAAGAATTCAAAGATTGCATTAAATTTCCCTATCAGATATGTAGAATTTTCAAGAAAGATGTTTTACTGTCTTAATTTTCCTAAAGAAATCTTCTTTAAAGAGTTATAGATATCTTAAAGTCTTTACACTTATAGAATTAAGGCTAAGAAAAGGAAAAGAATATTTTTAAAAAATTGCAGTCCTGAAAATGTGCTGTAAGTGAACTAGCACTTGACTAGAAGGAAAATCCTCAGTCATCAGAGCTCTATCTTTGCATGAGTGTGGCATTCATAAGAGTAATAAAATAAAACACAAATTCAGTTAAGATTTCTTGCTTACACAGTCTTTAAGAGAAATGCTGATGTACATAACGGTTTTTGGGTTGTTTGAAAGCTAATTCCTAATTTAATCTCCTACCTAGTTGCAGATATTGTTCTTTAGCTGAAAAACCTTTTCCCTGCCTCAGCTTGCACCTTACAGAGTTGTAGACCTTACTCCTTCCACTTTGTTAGGACAGCCTAAAATGCTCAAGACCCTGAACATCCTGGTAGTAAATGGTTTCTAAATTTGTTCAGATTTGCCCATTTTCCCCAATGAAGGCTGATACCACTGGTCTTGTACATTAACCTGCTTCATCCAACAAAATACAGAAAATGTTAATCCAGTGATGAAATGAAGACAAAAACATATCTCTGTTCTGGAATTATTTCCTTTTTTTTTCTTAAGTAAAAGTGCAGAAGTAACCCACAGACAGGTAAAGAGCTGAAATGGAAAAAAAAAAAAAAAAAAAAAAAAGGGAAAGGACTGGCACCCTGGTTTGATAACCTGTGATCACTTGAAAAGGAAGAGTGCACTTGTGGCCACAACATGTAAATAAGGATATTTCAATAATAGCCTCAAGGTACTTCAAATGGTGTGAAGTTTAAAGGACTCTTTGTTAAGGGTTAGGGGTAAATATGGAGAGCTTTGTAGATAAAAATAAGAGCTTGTATCTTCACTGTTCAACCAAAAAGAAATCATGTCTCATATGACATATATTGGAAGTTTGGAGACAATTTCTGTATTCAGAGCAAGACATACTGCATAGATTTAAGAAATGAAGACACATTCAGGGAAAGAACTTCCCTTGAAGGGTCAGTAAGTACTTTAAACTTGCTACATGAGAGCTGTTTGTCCCTACTGGTATTCCCTATACACTGGAAGAATTTCCCCTACACTCCTAAAATCTGAGAATTCTGAGACAACATCTATGGAGTGCTGTACAGCAGGACAGGGTGGAGTCACTAACATGTGGCCCCTTTTTTGGTGCCCTGAGGATCCCAGAAATAGACACTAACCCTTACCCTCTGGTCCCCAGGAGATGCCTCCTCTGCCTCCTGCCCTGCCTTGCTGCAGGTGAACACCTCAGTGCTGTAATCCAGGAATGAATCCAGGATAATGAAATTCCATCCTGCACAGGCTTCACCTGCAGTAAATCCCTGGGCATCAGTTCAGCAGGTCCTTGTTCTTCTGTTCTAACTTCAAATTAAAGGCAAGTCAGGGCAGAGGCACCACTATGGAGATCCACTGATCCCTTCTAGAGTTGGTGGAGGGGAAAAAAAATTAAATTCCCCCTCCACCTCAATCCTATAAAGGAATGCATCATTTTCCTATGAAAGAGAGAACTCAAAGTAATTTTTATTTCAATTATGTAAATTGAAGATCAAATTTTATATGTGTCGATATACCTGAGGAGAAAGTGATTCCCAGTCATGAAGTATACACTGAAGTAATTGAGAAAATAAGAGGCTAAAAAAAGTTTAGGTTAGTATGTTTAACTCATAAATAAAAAAGCAGCTTCAATAAGCAAACCTGAAATTGTTAGGAGTGAAGTAATACTGATTCTCCTTTTCTGTAGTTACATAAAGTTTAAATGACTCAATTTCTGATACTCACCATGACACCTTTCCTTTAAGGATCAATTTAGTCAGGAGTTGGCTGACTATATGAGTGTTGGGTACTTTTAATTCAGAGTATTCTGTCGTATTAAAATCACATGGGTAATGAGGACAGTGCTTGCCATATAACATCTTCTCTTAAAACAAAATTGTCTTCAGTGAGATGAAATTAAAACACTGGGGTACAGCATAGCAGTAGTTGAACTCCAGTTTGCTTTATTAGCCAACTGCTCCTGCTATTTTGAGTACTCTACACGTCTCTGTGGGAAAAATTATTCCAATTTGGTTTATCTTTTTCTTGGAACTGATAAATGGTACAAAGCAGAGTCTTCTCTAAGAGAAAAATAAATCACGTTTTTCTGTTAGGTGGACTAGGTTACATAGATTTCATACAATAAGATCTTTCTAAAATTAAAGCTCATTTTACATTTTAAATAAATGACGTGATGTGGACGAGTGGTGTGTGTGTATTTAATTATCTAGCATTAATCAGCAGGCATATGAAATTGAACTGTGGGTAAATGGCAAACATGCATTGTGATCCAAATAATGCTGAGAGCATAATGGGGAGAGAACTTTCAGCTCATTTGCCAGACTATGATTACATTTATTCCTATTTCTTACACAGTGTTTCTGTGGCAGGGGATGGAAAAGTAAGTGATATTTAATTGCATCAGTAGTTTCAAACCAATAATAAAAATAATGCCAGTTTGCTGTTCGTGTCATGTCCACTGTTAAGCCAATTTATTCCTCTTCATAAATCAATTTGGTTTTCAGTGTAGGTGGAATCATTACAAAAGGGTCATCTCCCTAGCATTTGAATTTGCTGACCGTCTGGCTCACAGTCATACATTGCTTATTCACACTGAGAGCCATTTATCTACAAGCAGAAGCTGACAGGAGAAGGTTGACTTTTTATTAAAGCTGAGTGGATAATCTGAAATTTATTATTGAATGCACATTTTGGGGTTTTAGTCCTAATTGATTAACCCAGTACTGCTGTAATGGGGGAAGAGAATGAAGGAGGACAGGGAGTGGACATGTTATAGAATGGGCAAAGTCTGCTCAAGGCCTTCAGCTAGGAAAAGGTCTTAAAATTCTGCTGTTCAACACTTGAAAATTGCCTGCAGGTTTCTTCACTGGAAAAGTCTCAGGCTGGAATGCATTCACACACAAATTCATAGGAAAAAGTGTTGCTTTTGCTATATTAAGAAAGACTTGACTCTCCGTTATGTCTACTGTTTTCATTTTGTAGTTGCTTATGTTGCTGGTAACTGATAAATAGAAATATTTTTCCCTTTAAAACTTGCTAATGACTGGTTTTTAACATTAACTGAACCACTGATTTCTCTCCTTCCCACAAATGAAGAACTTAGATGCACGTTAGAACTGCTGCATATTGCAGAAGAATTAATAATTATTCTGTGTTCTTCACTGCTGCCCCTCCCTTATTATCCACAAGTTAATTATGCTGGCTACCATGCTGCTTTGGGACCCACCAGCACCTGGATGCAAAGCAAATACTGAGTTTCTGATCCCAATCCAATGGAAAATGAACAGTCTTCTCCCTGGTACCCACTGAACGTCTACCAGAAGCTGTCCCCTTCTGAACATCTCTGTGATCTTTGTCTCTGAGGTTTTGTCCCTTGATATCCATCTTTTGTGAACAAAAGCTCCTAAATAACAGCAGCTGAATACAGATCTGCAGCACTGCTAAATATACAGTCCATACTGGTGCAACACCAAGCACAAAATTATTCACAGCACTTCTAGGAAGGACCTCAGTATGTAATTAAATGGAAGTTGCTGAATTGCACTGCTTCCTGCACTGAATTGGGAACACGTGCATAAATAATAATCACTAATATGGGGTCTGGGGCTTTTGAACAAACACGGTCTGACTGCCTGGACATCAAGAAAATTAAAACAGAGGCATTTCTCTATGACCATTTCATTCATTAAAAGACAGGACAGTAAAATTTCTTCTTCATCAGTTTTCTGGACTGAAAAATTTCTTTTTACTAATTGGCCTTACACAGCTCCTTGCCAATCAATGCACTCCTCAGCTTATCCCTCAAATTGAAGCCATCTAACTCATCAATGGGTGCTTCAGTTAATACCAAAACTTGCAGCTATTTCACAAGGGCTGCCGAGTTTTTGTGCAGCTGATATCACATGAATTCCAGCCCACTCCATTACAGATATCCCATTTGTGCAGCATCCCTTAGGTAACTGTAAGAATGAAGAAGGCTGAATAAAAATTTATAAGGCCTATGGCATAGAATCTCAGTCTAACAGCCAACAAATCTGTCCTCTGATTTAGGCATCTATCAAAGACAACCACACTGCTAGTGCATATGCCTTTGGAACAGAAATTGCAGGTTGAGCTGCACATGAGCCACTTCTAGTAAAGTTTTGTGTTACCCTCAGAGGCTCCTAATCAGCGCAACTGGTTGCTGTAAGCTCAGGAGGTGTCCTCACATAGGGGTCACCTAAGCACTCCGAAACCTATGAAAACATCTTCTAGTGATATTTTGAAACCAGCCATTCTACCCGGTCCAAAATATTCCAGCTTTTGGCATTTACTAAGACCAATGTGCATTATTACAAGGTCTGAGAATCAGAAGAAAAGATAGACTTATCTGACCTACGGGTTAAAGGACCGGCTTGGCCTACAAGAGATTCAGATCCAGTTTCTATGGATAATTCAGAGGAATCTGTATCCACCCCAGTATTTTGCATCATTTCAGCACAACTCAGATCTTTACTTCCTATATTCCAGATCAATGTCCTAATGTTTGGTGGACATACAGAAATCTAGGTTTTCATTCAAAGCATCATATAGCAAATCTATGTCTACCAACTTTTTATTGAAGTCATGTCAACTGACTTCGCTCATATTGAAGTCAAATCTATGTCAACTTGCTTTTTATTGAAAACAAAAACATTAACTCAAAATAAGATTGTCATTAAATGGAATTTGCCTCTGTTAAATTCACATTCCAATGGTTATTGATTTCTTTCAAATGAAAGAGCATCAGAACATCTACAGTAGAAAAAGATTATAACTTTAATATAAGAAATAAAACTCACTTTGTATTCCTTTTTCATCTTGCTCATTAATGCAGCCAAATTTCACACTAATCAGCCCAAGCAGTTAACATGCTATATGAAAATTTAAAATGTCTGCTGACTGTAGCAAAAAGAGTAGAAAAAAACCCCAAAAAACCAACAAAAAAGCAGCTATCTGTAGTAATTACTCAAGATACAAACATTGCATTAAAATGTGAAGTTCATACAACTTTTCATGAGGATGACAAAAGGGATCACTCTAATACCAAAAAAATATTTCCAAGTAAATTTTTTGTAGAACTCAATAGAGATCCACTGCAGGTTTTTTCCTCTTTGGCTCCCTAGCTTTAGTCACTAGACATTATAAATGTGATACAAATATACAAAATGCTAAGGAAAAAAAAAATTAAAAGTGTTAAGGTAAACAAACAAAAACATGCAAAGGGCAGAAAAACATACAAAAGCCCAGGTGCCAACAGAATTAATCAGAGGCTGTCTGAAAAATTCCATATGCAAAAGTAATTTGCAAATGCCTCATGCTGGAAACATTTTTATTCTGTGTTTAGAGAGAATCTTAATCAAATGATTCATATGTATGCAGACAACTTTTTTTTTCCTTAACCTCACTAAAAATGCATGTGTTTCTGTGCGTATATTCTCCCCACCCCAGTAATGCCGTGTTGAGAAATCACAGCACAATTTCCATCTATTCTTTTGTAGTTAGCAAAAGAAAGGGTCACGTTTCTCACTTTGCAGCATTTTCCTTTTCAGAATTAGCTATTATAGTCAACTCTGATTAGGGGACTCCTGTTATCAAGTTCTGTGAACTTTGAATTAGTAACATCACTATCTGCATTGTGGTAAACACACCAGGCTAGGATACTACTGTGGTTGGAGGCAGAGGGGATGAGAATGGAGCCCAACAAAACTTGACAGCCACTCCCAACTTACAGGTATAATAACACAATATTAGCTAAATTCCTATAAATCTCCAGTGCCATCTTCTTAGTACTATCACCTGATATTTGTGATAAGTGAAGTCGTACAAATAAGTCACTATCGCTATTTTTCCTAAGTTAGTGACTCCAAAGTGATGAAGGCTGATTTATTGGTACTATTAAGGCTGTTTTAAAGTTCAAGCAGGAAGGTGAACAGCTGCAGCAGTAGCAGGAATGTTACAGAAAAATAGAGCAATATTTGTATATGGTCTACGCTATAACCTTTCCCTTTATTAGAGAAAACAGCTACTGCAAAAAGAACCCTGGCAACACACGCTTTAGGAAGGCACAGATCAGCAAACCAATTATCAATCCATCAATTGATCAGAACTAGTCTTGGGAGTAGTTTGCTCTTGGAAATGAAGGCCTATGCAGATGGCAAGCGTGTTCATGACTTGCAGAGCATCTGCACAGAATAGATAATTACAAAAGTAGAAGACAAGAACACAAGAACAAACTTAAAGAAAACTGGAACAGGTAAACGCACAGAGAAATTAAATTATTTACTCTTTTACTGCTAGATGAACTGAAATATTAAGTGATGTGTATATAGGCTGCTTTTGGTTTATATTTACACTGTAAGAACATTGTGAGGGTAGAAACAGTTGCCTGCCTCCATTCATCTGGCAGACTCAGCACTGAAAACAATTTTGGATCAGAACAGTAAATGAGGCACTGTGTATTGATGCTGCTTTAAATAACCATCAGTTGGGTTTGGCTCTGAAGAGAAGGCATCTCTTAAATTTACTACAGAACAATAGTTCAATTGTTCTACCCTTTTTCATGCGAGAAGGTCTTAAGAAACTCAAAACTTGGACAATACTAAGGGAAAATTCAAGTTAAGGTATAAAAATAGATAGAAAAGCAGGGTTGCCTGTCTCAAACACTGCCAAGGCCACAGAAGGAATTTGTCATAAGCCAAGCCACCAAGTGGGAACTTGAGATAAGTACAAAAGGGAGGAATTTGTGACAGGAAGGTGCTAATTCCAGGCCTGGTAGAGCAGAGGTTTGGTTAGTGCATCCTGGTTTACACATCTGGACAAACATTCCCAGTGTGGCAAACAGTGGGAAAGGAAAAAAAACCTGCTCATACACACTCTGTGGATACCTGGAACCTCTCCCTTTCTCTCCCACCTTTTCCATATGGTTATTGCATGCCAGACACAAATAAACACGACCTAGAGGTTTGAATGTTTTTCAGCCTGTACTACATGAATTTATATTTGAAATACTTTCTCCTTTAATTCATGTTCTTAATATCTGCTCTTCTACATATAACAGAAGTTGAATTTTTTTCTAAAAATTGCTTTACATCCCAGATTAGTTCTAATGATTGTCTGTGGCATAGCTGTATCCTCGTGGTATTTAAGTGATAAAAATAATCCAATTTAGACAGTTTCGGATTGGCCACTTAATTAGCTGGGTAGAAGTTAAAAACATCTATGAACAGGGCTCTCCCAGAAGGTGACATTTCCAGACAGATGGTTCATTCTTGAGCAGGCTCAGGATGCTGCCCTCCCAGACTGCAAAGGAGACAACCCTGTCCTTTGGTTTTGTCCCTGCTCAACTGGGACAGTGCTCATCTGCTAACAGATACCCACAAGACAAACCAGGACCTGTGCTATTTACATCTGCCCCTTAATTTGCAGCAGGGTTACAGCATAACAAGACATGGTTTGGTGGTTTGGGGTTGTTCTGAGCAGAAAGAGGAACAGAAGATGAGAAAACCTCCAGGAGGACACTTGAAGATCTTGCTCACTTGGCTCAGCATTCAGCAGGGGCACAACAGAATTTTTTTTTTCCATCTCTTTTGCCAAGAGCACTTGCATCCATTCATATATGAGGAAAGGGCAGGCTGTGCAGTTCCCTGCCACAGCTCCCAGGCTCTCAGTTACACTCTGGCTGCCACCACCACAGCTGGGGCACCTAAATTCTGTCTATAAACACAAACACAGCAGAGTAGGTCACAAAAAAGCCACTTTAGAAGCAATAAAGGCACTGTTTTCACCCTTTCCATAGCTTATATAAATCTTCCACAATTAGGCACAATTGCAAATAAATCACCTTGATTGGAAGTTTATGCTTTCCTCTGTAGTCTATTCACAAGATTTTAGCTTCATCCACATAGAAAGTGCAAAGGGTCTATTAATCCATTAGGAAAATCATACAGGACAAAGGATAAACTAATACACATGCTAGAGTTTCATAAACATTGCATTTTTGGAATAATTTCTACACAGAATAATTGACAGATTTACTTACAAATCACCATAAAATTCATCATGCATCCAGTATAAATTTTCCAAGCAGTTTGTAACATTTTTTGTTACACAAGTGTTCTTTGCAGAAATGACTAAAATTTATGGAACGTGTCCCTCCTTGATTTAAAACCCTAAAAACTCTCTGAAAGAGCACATTCTCTGGCTAATTTCATCCTATATTCATATTTTCTTTTGTAATACGACATTGAAACTTTTTTCTGATATAGATATTCGCTTTAAAAACCAGCTAATTAAGTCTGCAGCCATTCCCTAATCATGGCTGTAATTTGTTTTCTGCTAAATTTACCCTTTCTGTTACAGCAATTTCAAAAGATGTTTAACTCTCTTGGACACGACTGCCTCTTTTACGACTTCCTTACGCCCAGTTCCTAACAAAGATTATTACGCATGCTTGCTTATTTTTGAGCACTTCATTAGGCAACTAAAGGGCCATTGGGACCCTCGTGTTGCTAAAATTAAGCATAGTCATAGGTCTTTTCAGGATCAGAGCCTGATTATTTAGATGACAACGTGATTTTTTTTTTTCTCTTTAACACGGCAGTCATAGATCACACACACAGCTAAGGCAGAGACAAGGTTAGGCAGATTAATTTATTCAGGGCTCCATTTTGCCAGTTCAATTTTAACACAAAATCTGCTGAATTGTGGGAGTTTTTATAGGAATCTGGCAGACTTGATGATACAGTAGGCTTTTTGTTTTTCATAAAGGATTGAAATGCTATTTGAGTTTACACTCTATTTGTACAGTGAAACACAACAGATTATCAGATAAGGATTGCACACACATGTATACATTTCTCAATAGTTCAGTGCAAAGATTTTTTTGCAGTTTTGTTTTTTATGTTCATTAGCTTATTTTGGAAGCATTTTCTCTTACATCCTTTAAAGGAGTAGTAAATACTTGAAAATTAATCTTCAGAGTGTTAATATTCAGAAATAGAGCGAATCACTGACAACATTCCTGTAACATTCATTATTTACACATATCTTCCACCCCAGATGTAATCATAAATGACATAATTTTTCCCATGCCTTAATTGATTATACAAAACACTCCATGTCTATGAGCAATACATAATTAATGTAATTTCAACATATACCTTCTACTCACAGCTCTGAAAAGAGAAATAAACACCGTTTGCCCTAATTAAAACCATCCAATCATTAATATTTACTTATTAATGGGAGAAAATGTCACTGGTGGATTGGAGGCACTGCAACACACACCAAGCACGACAATGAAAATGTGCTCACATATAAAAAATCCTAATAAATAAATGCTTTACTTCCTGCTGAAAGGACTAAATGAGGGTTTGTACCATTCACTAGACATGCTTAATCTGAAAAGCCCAAGGTCAAGATGATAAAAAAATGGAACTGAATGTCAGGAGAGAAGTCTTCTCATGATAGGTCTAGTTGCAAAGTGCTTCAGAGTTCAAGAATACTTTGGGCTTTATCAATACAACTCACTCATGCACTAGGCTCAGGTCACACATCCTGAACTCACACGACCTTCTGGGAAAACAAAACATTCTATAAACACAAATATTTACAGATGTAATGTAGAATATTCTACTGATTCAAAAAAAGGGAAATGAGACTAGGTGATACTGTAATCTACAGATTATGTTATCCTGTAGACACAACCATCAGCAGAATAAATCATGCTTGTTCAAGTAATTTCAATGTTTGAGACTTTACAGAAACTGAGCAAAATAACTTTCACCAGATTAACTCAGAAAAGACAAAAATATCTGAAAAATGACTCTGTAATATACATATATATATATATAATGCTAAAAGCACTGGTTCAAAATTAGTTTTTTGCCTTTTCACATTATTAAAATTTACCACCATTAGAGATGTTTAGACTGTAGCAGATCTTGAGTATTAACAATAGACAAAACATTTCAAGAAACTCTGTGCTGAAGACAACACCATTTCTTGTCCCTTGGTATTTGCTTTTTTCTTTCTCCTCCTCTCACACTTTCCCACGTTTCAGCCTGGAAGACACATTTTTGTAGGGAAGAACAACCCATCAATTCCATTTGTGATCCTACTGGAGAAACTGCCATAACTGTGAACATATATTGGCAAAGCATACAACTTTAATTTAGAGAGGAAATATGAGTGCACTTAGTGATCATTACTGCCTCAAACGTTTCTTTAACTTTGCCCTCTGCATTGGCTCCTACTAATTTTCTAACTGTGCAGAGGATACAATAAATAAAGCTATTCTAGAACCTGTTCACCCAAAGCTTTTATGCTCATCCCTTGCCCTCTAGACTTTTAATTAACACTTTCCCTCAAGCCAGACTTAGACCTTTTTTCTTTTAAAACAAGTCTGCTCCTCCTCTCTCTGTGAAAATTTTCAGTCTTATAACTAATAAATGTATTTTTTGTTTAATCCCATTAAGGTGTCTGAAAGATCAATTGTGTGTGTATATCAGATCAGTGTATAAGCCATTTCCCAGTAAAATTGTCAGATATATTTCTTTTCCAACACTAGCAAAGTAGTCCTGTGACAACTCAAAGCCTTTTCCAGGAAATGGTCTATTCATATTGCTAATACATATATTTGTTAACTAAGCATTTAAAAATGGATTTACAAATTACCAGGATATTTCTTTGACACCAGAACTAAATTAGCAGTACCAAAAGGGCCAAAACCATTACTTTTTCCTTCCAAGTGCTTGCTTCAGCTCAGTTACATATTGATCATGTTTGGTTTTGCGTGACTGAATTTTACTGGCTTTTCCCTGAGTTTATTGGGGTATTTGAACACTGCAGCAGCAGCAGCTAAGGTTTGATCAGGAGATTGCAATCAGTATTGCCTGTATGTTTGTCTCATCTGAGAAGAGAAACAGCATGATATATTATAATACATCCAACCCCATTTCAGGTGGATTATTCTGAAACTTCATACCTAGGAAGCAACTATCCTTCAATGAGATTTTATAAATTTTATGAAAATCAGAAGAAACAACCTCAATAGCTAAAGAGATCATAAGGGTCTCTGGGTCCACCTGTTAAATTAATTCCTGGATTAAAATCAGATGTTTTTTATTCATTTTCCTCCCCCTGATACAACCCCACGACTACCTAGGACTAAAGTGAAGCATTTTAGATTAGTGAAGTTTCTTCCTCCACAAGAACACATGCTCATTGTGCACGAGGCTTTCTGCTGGAACCCAACAATGGCAGTGATTTCAGACAAGAGCAGACAGCCATCCCACAGTATAATAATTTCTCATTAGTTTTATGCATACAAGCTAACTACTTTAATTAGGTAAGTACATGGAAATAATGGTGTGCAATTAAATACAATGCCTAATTACAGCTATATAACTAATAACTGTGATTCTGGATAAATATGATGTTTGGCATAAATACTTAGATAACATGGGAGAAACAAAGTTCAGTCACTCATCTTGCATATGGATTGAGCCTGTAGTTGTGGATTTCATTTTCTGAAGATCTGACTATTAATCTTAGTTATTTTACATGCTTTTACATGTATAGCAGCATATATATAAAGAGGTTTTAGTGCTGAAATTAGTATTTTAAAGGCAATGAGCTTGATCTGAGCAAGAATCCACTGAAACAGAATAATATTACCTCTGCCCCCTTTTTCAGAAAACATACAAAGGTGAACTATTTTGTTCCCCTGTTCAACAATTAGAAAAACACCATTTCATTTAAAAGTAGGGTATAATCATGGTCCTATTATATATCATGGTCTTGAAATAAATTTTAGCTCAGCCTTTTGCGGCCAACTACTTCCTTGACCATTTTCAGTTTTGATGTACTTACTATTCAGTCTTAGAAAATAATTCTTAATTATTGCCATTATAAAAACAGATTTAAAAAGGAATGGTGATTGCACACCATCTGGAAATATACTCAAGCTGTCAAAAGAATCTGTGGATAGCTCCAGTATACAGTATTCAAATTTCAGCAGGAAATCATACTTGGTCGAGCGGGAAAAATTCATTCAGATTCATGCATTTTTTAAAATGTATTTGGCATATCAAATAAAGTTCAAAGATAGAGTTAAAGAATTTCAGTTTAAGGGATTTTAATAGGATGCATGTTAAATTTATACACTGCATACATTAACAGACAAAAGAAATAAATTAATCAGTCCTGAAAGAGCATTCATGAAATGCTAGAACTGTGACAAGTGCAGTGCAGGTACAAAAGAATAAGGGAGAAAGGAAAGAAAAGGAACTTTAAAAGAAAACAAAGAGAAGAAAAAAAAAGAAAAATTAAAATCTGTATTTCCTAAGGCATAGGAAATAATGATAATGTAAACTCATGATAACAAAGGAAACTCAGAGTGTCACCAACCTCTCTGAGCAATTACAGACCATGAGAGCTCCCTTGCCAACATTCAGCCCCTGCTGGTGCCCGCTGAGGTTCCCTGGCCTCCGTGTATCCAGGCAACAGCGTCTGCAGAGACCCTCGGTGGGGACAAAGTTGGCTTTAAGCAGTCTTCCATGTCTAACAGCCTGGCACAGCTTTATTAGCTCAGATAAAAACACAATTAAGCACATTTACTGGCTCACTAATGTACAGTGAGGAACAGGAAAATGAGGTTTGTCCTTGCTGCTGGAATTTGGTTCATGCGAGCTGTAAATAAGAGGCAATTGCACAACCACCATCCTGGAGAGGGGGGGAAATGAAAAAGAAAAAAAAAAAATCTACTTAAGAGCATCATTAGAAGGGCACACTGTGTACAGAAGCCTTTTAGTAACAAAAGATGCAAGTGTACCAGAAGCTATGGAAGCAAGCTCTAAGAGGGAGAACAATGATTCGTGCAGAAGGCACTGTGGGCTACAGCACAGGGAAGCCAAAATGAGGTGAACAAGACCTGGCTGGGCTCCTGAAACCTGAGCATCAGTGGGATTACACCACTGTGAGACAAAGCAACCAGCAACAATTATGCTGGTCTGGATGGAATAGTGGTTAGAGAAGCAGATTTCTAAGTCATTGCCCATTAAGACTCCTTATTTCAGTAAAATTGAACTTTTAAGGAAAGAAAACTGTGATGAAAGACCATAAAATATCACCAGCTTACTCACAATGGTTATATCTCAGCCTCTTTTTATGTTGTGACTCCTAAGTGCTCATCTGAGTTTATTCAGCCATCCTAGAGAAACCCAGACATGGATTTTGTTTGGCTTAGCAGTACTTTCATAAAGTTGGGTGAAAGTTGAAACTAGTTACAGCAAAATACATTCTAAATCTTCACTTTTAGGAAACAAGTATCAATCAATGAGACTTTATAAATTTTATGAGAAACAGAATAACTACAAAGTATATATAAAGTATATACAAATAACTACGATATTTTTATATAAAGTATATAAAAATAAATATAAATAACTACAAAATCAATAACTACAAAGATTAAAAAGGTCACTGGGAATATGCTATATTTTATTTTTTCCCCCAATAATTTATTGATGTAAATAAAAGAAACATGAAATGCCAGAACAGAACTCTGTCAGTTCTCAGCAGTACAAGATTCACTAGTAACTATTTTAATACCTTCTCATTCACTTATTATTTTTTTTCCAAAATAAGAAGGCTGCCTAGCATGGAAATAATAAAACTATATATATAATGTGTAGCAAACTCAATTTCAGATAAATAAAATAAATAGAAACCTTATAATGGTCTGCTCTGAATAAAGTACTTGTCATAAAATAATGCAAGCCTGTTAGCTTTGTAAACATTGATTCTCAGGTGGAACAAGCTGGCTTTTTTCATGACAGTGCTTTCTAAATCAAAGTATTTGTAACAGAATTTGTATTGAAATTTTAAAACTCAGTGTTTGTAACATAATTTGTACTGAAATTTTAAAACTCAGTGTTAGAGGTTGGGGGTAAATATGAATTGCCTAAATAAACTTGTGAAAATACTTTGCCAAAAGCTGCCACAATCATAACCACATTTCTAAATTCATGTTAACACCTCTACAGCATTGCTGGAATCTGGGAGGGTATGCTGGAAAAATCTCCCTCTCTACCTTTCTTGTACTTTTCACTAGGCAGTTGCTAATGAAGCATCAGGAAAATGATAAAGCCTTGCCAGCAGGTCAAGGGAGATGATCCTGCCCCTCTGCTCAGCCCTAGTGAGGTATCTCCTCAAGTGCTGTGTCCAGCTCTGAGCTTCTCAGTACAGGGGAGACATGGAGCCCCTGGAGCAGATCCAGTGTTGGGCTCCAAGGGTGATGAAGGGGCAGGAACATCTCTCTGATGAGGAAGGGCTGAAGAGCAGGGCCTGCTCAGCCTCGAGAAGAGATGACTGAGAGGGGATCTCATCAGTGTCTGTCAGTATCTGAAGGGAGGGGCCAGGAGGATGGAACAAGGCTCTGCTCAGTGGTGCTGAGCAATAGGACAGACCAGAAACAGATGCCCAGGAAGTTCCACCCAAACATGAGGAAAAACTTCTTTACTGGTGCACTGGAAAAGGTTACCCAGAGAGACTGGGGAGTCTCCCTTACTGGAAATGTTCAAGAATTGTCTTGACACAATCCAGTGCCTCGTGCTCTGGGATGTTTAGGTTAGACCAGATGACCCACTGTGGTCCCTTCCAACCTTGCCTTTCCAGTGATTCTGTAACAATATGTGCCTGTGATGTGTCCATATAGTATGACAGTCATTATTAACTTCATTTCTCCTTAGATCATTATTATTTCCTACGGAGGCAGCAAATTTTTCTCAGGGGCGTGTTTCTGTGTAGCAGCTACTTTGAAAACCAGCACAAAGATTTCCCCTGCATCAGTAACACACTCATTGCTGACACTCAGACTCTATTAAAGGCAGCTCAAATTCTCTGTAAGCCACAAAGGCACTACACAACCCTTTACAGCTGGGCAGTGATGTTCCAAAAGCCTTTGCCTTAGAGGTCCCACAGGTGGATATAAGCAAGAATTAGTTTCACAGCCATATTTAACAGAAGCAAAATTTCTTACAGGGTCGGAGGGAAGAAGTCAGTCTCACCAGTTCTCCTTGCTATCGCTGTACAAGAGGAAGCTGTGAGTTTCTAGAACAATGTGATAAATGTGGAAGGAAATAAAAAGAGAGGCAGAGTCCACTGTGGAAAGAAAGGACCATAGAGGCTAAAGTGACACCAGAAGAAAAGAGAAGAGCTGTAAAATGATGAGCTAGAAGTCTTTGCAGAGAACCCTCCCCTGATGACCGGCAAACACCTCTGAGGCCACATAGCAAATAAATTCTGACAGCTGATGCCCACAGTCACAAATTCTTGTGCACTGTATCAGGCAGTGCATATTGTGCTGTGTGTCTGAAGAAGCTCACCTTACTGGTTACCTGAATAGGGAAGTGGTGCAACAACACCTTAAAAGGAAATATTGGGCACCTCAAATTAAAAAATAAAATAAAAGTTGGTTTACTTGAGCCATAAGCTCTCTGTGCTTAAATTCACTTTTGTAAGACAAAAGGCAAAGCAGTTGCTTAACCTGACATGCTATTGTTTAGCTAATTTCATAAACCACTGTGAATGCTTCAGATCGTGATGATAAACACCAAAGAAACCCCATGAGGGAAATTAATAATTCTGTATAAAGTGCAGCAATTCGATGGTGTGTAAAAAAATACAGCGCCACTACTTAATGAGGAGCATAATGAAGAATCATTTAGTAGTTCCCCATTTAGTAAATGCTCTCTCTCCTGTGCAATGGTGAGTGCTAAGGTTTCATAGAGAGGTTTACAGTAAATTATTATGTAATTAATAGCCACAGCAGTGAATAACAAAAAATGGCACCACAAGAGACATGAATGGTGACTTTAATTATGGTTTCTTTCTAACTTTAGTGTTTGACTTCAAAACATGAAAGTTCTTGTTCTAGCACTTTACATGTAAATGGAAAATCAGTTATTTAAAATATTTGGCCTAGCACTAAGAACAAGCCCAGAGAGCAAACACGTAGGTTGGATTAATGTACGTAGCATACGTACATTAATTAATTTATTTAGAATTTGTAGCATACTTGTACCTTATTCAGTTTGACACAGCAGAGAAAGAAAATTATCTAGAACTCAACTGACTTAAGAGAAAAAATTATGCTTTAAGGATTGTACTTACCATTGTACACTCTTCAGTCAGTAAATGACCTTTAAGTGGTTTTTCTTTCTTCCTTTAGAGAAAACTTTAAGATGGCATAACCATGTCTTGAATAAAAATATTTAATTTTTTTTCTTAGATATCCCCATTGGGCCCAGAAATAAAGTTTGTGTAAAGAGCATACTCCAGCCCTTGTTCTGTAATTTATAGACTCTCAAAAAGACCGGGGGTATGGGTTAATACCACATAAGAGTGCAGGCAGAGTGTGAGAAAAATATTACATTTGAGATATGTGAAAGCAGAGACCTGGGTGAGTACCTAGCACTTTTGTATGGCATAAAATACACTATATATTTTTTGTTTTTAAGAATCATAGGATTTTTTGCTTGGTTTGGTTTAGTTGGTTTTTTTTTCCCTCTGCAATAAAAGTCCCTGTGTGTGTGTTGATCAGAAAAGTAGATGGCCCATCAATTGTGCTGACAGGGTTACTACTTTTTACAGTTCTTCCCATTAGCTTTTTTCAGAGTCCTGTGGGAACACCCATATAAGAAGTGACATTATCAAATGTTTTCAGTGAAAACATTAGTCTCCTTTAGAGTATCTTATATACAGAAATTATTTAACAAGATCACAACACTTCCTGACTGAAATTTCTTTGATAATGAGTTATGTACATTAATATAAAATTATTCACTGTTTTACATTAATTCCAACTTTGCTTATTGTCCTTTGGTTTAGAAATAAACACAAGGAAAAGAAGTTAAAAACGAAACTGTGTTTCATTATTTTTTGTACTTAAATTGAATATCGATAATTTTCTTCTCATTATCATATTGATAGTCATATTTATGGAAATTTTTCATAAAATTTAAGGGGATTTTTTGGGGGAGAGGTACTTTTGGTTGGTGCAATTCCTCTCTAAATCCAAATTTTCAAGCTCATTACACAAGTTGTGATGAATATACCAAACATTTGAAGAAGCAATAAGCTGTCTTATCATTATCCTTTTTTTTTTTTTTTAAATAAGAAAACTGCCTCCACATGCACACAACCAAAAAGTTTAGTTTTGGAATCAGCTTTCTTAACTCCTCTTTTCTATCTCTTATATACCATAAAACAATCTAGGTTGACAGTGACCTCAAAAAGTCATCTGGTGCAATCTCATGGGAAAAGGGATGTAAATGAGATTATCTGCCCATTTGCAGCTTGGAAACCTCCAGCAGTGAGGACTCATCCATGTCCCTGAAGTGGTTGTTCCAGTGGATGAGTTCTTACTGCAAAAATTTTATTTCTTGTACTGAGACAAAACCTCTTGTTGGTGCAGCTTGTACACATCACCCCTTGTCTCCTCCATGAAGAGTCCATCAGCTTTGCATCTGCCTTTTAAGTACCAGAAAACCATGATGAGGTACTCCCAAGGCTCTTCTCCAGGAGCAGCAAAGCTAACATCTTCCTCATTGTGCAGGTTGTCTTACTTCTTTGTTCACACTTTTTAAAATTTAAATATCTGGTTTTTTCTGAGTCATTTGATTTTAGGTATTCATCTGCAAACTTAAGCCACGTGGTGCTACAAAAGACCTATAGACACTGGTTACTTGTTCCCATGTTATTTAAGGACAGTTTCCTTTGCTATTGTACACTATATATCCCTGCTAGCTGAGCTGCTGTTAGCACCACACAGATCTATAACTTCACTCGGGATTTATGGAGGGAATAAGACAATGGAACACCAGTAAATTACAAAATGTAAGTGTCCATTGAAATGAAGCTGAAAAACCCGGCAAAAGGAAGAATGTTTCCTTGTTCAAAAAGCCTTTCCATCAAGGAACAGTCTTAAATGTAAACTTCTGTCACTCCAGAATCATCTATCAAAAATATCCCTCTTTGACCAAGAGACAACTGTCTTCATCAAGCAGATGAATCCATTTCACTTACTTTTTTTTCCCCCATTAAATAATACATTTGGTCTAAATGGATCATTTTCCCCTTAAAAATAGGAGTATTATTAATCAGCTGGTAGTAGATCATGAGACTTCTTTTTTCTTTTCTTTAACAACTTTACATTTTATAGACCTAGAAATATATGAAGAGGAACAACATCAATGTGATGAACTAGAATCAGGTACATATACTCAGTCATGACGCATTCACACCCAAATTTGTATTCTTATTCACTGACAGTTACAGATATTGGCACAAACTGACCTGAAGTTAGCAACAACTCAGAACAGACAGAAAACTTTGGAAAATGAAGTCCAAGACCAGTAGCAAGTGTAGAAAGAAAATAAAGCAAGGTATTCCTTTCCCATACATCTGATAGTAGAAGAACCATGGAGAAGACAACTAATGGAGATGGTGGATCATGAACTCTGCAGGAAAAGGCAACAGGTCATGGCAGGTACAAAAACCTTAATGCCACACATAAAGACAAAAAGTAGTTTTTAGACAAAATAGACTGATTTTATTTCTAGATATTGCTGTGCTGGTTTAGGTTATTCTTTTTGAGATTATCCAAAGGTTTGGAGAAATTATTACTTTCAGACAGCTAAAGGTATGACCATTCAAGGACTTTGCACTCTGTGAAATGGGAGTTATGATTTGCCCTCATTTGTTCTTCTGAACCCTCAAAGGGTAGCAAAATTTCCAGGACTGTTTCTTGTAATTACAGATTAATTTATGAAGTTTTTCCTTTATAGTTGCCAGCCAAACACTTAAATACTATAAATCACTTTCATGATCCAATGTTCCTCAGTTTTCTATTTTCCTCCCCCAAAGAGAAGATTTTTGATGCAAAAGAGTTTTGTCTACCTTGCCTCCACCATGCATTCTTACTCCCATGAAACAATAGCTAATTTTCCTCCATGAATTAATACCTTCAGTACTGACCTGTCACTATGGAGGCACTTGATTAATGCTAAACAACTTAAGCTGCTCTGGTTTGGATGAGTTTTCTAGGTCTAAACTTGGCATGGGAATCCCCTGCCAATTTCCAACATGTTAAATATTGCATGTTGTTACACACCTGTACAAAATATCAGGTGCATTGGCCTATTTGCTGTGCACACAAATGCCACTCTCATAAAAACCTTTTAGATTTACTAAAAAAACCCAATAATTTGAAGACTATTAAGAGTTTTATTTTGTATCTTCACTAAGGACTTCTTTCTGAACACTGGAATAGTAAATTACATGCGAACACAGAACTGGAGAAGTTAAAATAAATCATATGTAAAAGAAAATTCCTAAAAATAGTATTTCTTTTGGAATAACAACTTTAATGTGAAATAATACTCCAAACACATATATTATGTGGCATGTATTAGAAAAAAGTTTGACATTTTAGTATTTTTGTGATGGAGTTCTTAGAAATACCTGAAATGGATATATTTAATGTGGTAGATGTGGAGGAGTAGGAAATACTGCACGTGGCACAGACGCTCTTCCATTAACAGCAATGAATTTCCTTTTTTTCTAATTTTTTATTTTATGATGCACAACCTCTTCAGAATTTGTTCCTAATAAGATTTCACATCTCTGAAACCTACAATAATAATTTGTATATTTAGATATGCACTGAAAATCCATTAAAACATTTCATTTCAGACAAAGGATCCAACATTAAGGACTCACTCCGGCTTGCAAACTTCTTAAACGGGGAAAGATTTATTTTCAGGATTTATTGAGAGATTTACTGTCTTTTACAAGTAGGACTGTGATATGTTTTCAGGATGAGAACAGGAAGTAACTCAGTGGCCAGAAAGTAACTCAGCAGAAGAATGCAAAATTCTGTTTCTAGCTGTATAGCTACCTAAGAATTACACACATTTGGCCATTGATGTAAAAATAAAAATAAAACCTAAACCAAACAAAACAAAAATAAAACAAACCACCAACAACAACAACAAAAATCCCACAGAAACAACAACAAAAAAAACCCCGAAACAACCAACCAACACTAGAAAGAGCCTCCAAAACTAAGCAAAAGTAAAACAAAACACACACACACTTTCATCCTCCCACCCACAAATAAAACCCCCTCAGATTAATCTTTATTTAGAAACACTCTTCCTAAGGTCACCTTTTTGAAAATATCCTCCCTGATTTGTGGAAAAATGAGTATCTAGCTTACTCTGAAGTGAATATCAGGAGTCAACTGGAAATTAACTCGGCCAGTGCCTCACCCAACTATTTAAAATTTCATTGTTCATTAAAACTACTGTGAGAAATCTGAAGAAGTTTCTGAGTATAAAAAATAGACATTGCATGGTGAGAGAAGAAAAACCTGATGAGTTTAGACCAAGTAGGGTTTTTTTTTTCATATGTAGATATTATGCATTGCTAAAATTTGAAACTTCCCAGAAGGGGAGAGAGAGAATGACTGATATACAAAACTATTGCCTTCCTTCCAAATATATTCACTCCTAAAGGAGCCCTGCCTGGAGCCCTACACATCTGAGCTTGTTTATTAATGCAATCTTTGTATGACAAATTAGGTCAGCTGCATAAATTATTGAACAACCATAGATTAGCTGAAGCGATAAGATTTTACAATAAGCAGATGAAAGTTGGGTTTTTTCCAAGGTGTTAAAGATTTTTGTACCTTTCCTGGTAGGTGGCTGATATTTGTATTCACCTCACAGAACTTGTATGATGACATGTATAAAATATCCTGAATTTCCATCTGAAACCTACTAAACTGTCCAACAGTTTATCATCTTTACAACTGGAATAATTCCTGTAGGTATCTGCCTTGCCTCTTCTTGTTGCTGTACAGAAAGAGAAAGTGTAGTGCCCCATTATCAAACTGTTACCACTATTCTTTTTAACTTAAAAAACCCCAAAAACATGAATTCAGTGATCTGCAGCAAACACCTATATACATTTTATGACATTCATACTGAAAAAAAAAAAATCACACAACAAAAAAAATAGATTATTAAGACCATACGAGATTGATTAAATGCTTGGAACTTCCCACAGGGGTTTGCTTCTTTAAAAAAAGGAAAAACTTCTTTTTTCAGTTCCTTGAATATCAATACTGACAGTCATAGTTTTAAGTTGCAGCTTTCTCTTTCAATCCTCCTCTTAGAGAAAGGGCACAGGCACACAGATACTTTATATTCAAGATCTTAAAACTTGTTTAAGTCAGACAACTGACCTGTAACTAACTCCAAAGCAGCTCCTCTTCTCTTCTCCAGAAGTGAAAATAATGGCAGTAAAACTGGAGTGGCACATTGACATCATGAGAAAGGTGTTTTGTGACACCTTTTGGAGCAATGTCTAATAGATCATGCACAAGAATTTGATTGGTAGCACCTTGTAAAAAAATCAGAAGGAACTTAAGAGGTTTGTAACTCACCTCCAACAGAGACTAGTGGCAGATTAGAGAAATTGTAAAAATAAAACCAGAAATATCCTCCAACCACTACAAGAACAAATTCACTTCAGCTGCCAGAGAACAATTAAAAAACAAAATTTAAGCAAAAATTTAGCTCAACACAAGCATAAAGGCAAGGATGAGCTTCAAGTGTGTCTGCTTACTTGACTGGGCTGATCCATTTTGACCAGTGCTCTTCAAGTCACCAACACAACAGGATTCACAATCATTTTTGGCAAAGAGCAAAACCACAAGGAACTCCAAAACCCAAACCTAAACAGAAGAAAAGAAGCCAGTTAAGAGATATTTGCATGCAGGTGTTTTGCCAGCAGGTTCTCATCAGTAACAAATAGGGGATTCAGTGTTCTGAGGGGTCCTCTTAGAACTGATCTCACTGGGTAGGGGGACACTCAAAGCTCAAAGGGTAAGCAGTGCAGATATGTGTGAAAAGGAGGGCATAGAAAAACCACCAAAGCAAAACTAAGAAGAGATCTTTCCATGTTTACATCTGGTCTCTGCATAAAACAATTCCCTCCTTCCCCAGGAAAGAACACTCAAAACATTTGTGTGATGAATAATGAGTATCGTTTGCTTTATACCTATTTCAAGAAGGCTGTGAGAACTGTTCAAACCCCTACCCAGTGGACCTCTGTTGGGAAATTGCTCTCAACAACTGGGAAAGTTCTGTATTTCCACAGCTGATTTCTCAGTGTGTTCCACTGTGTGAACCAAGAGAGCATTCAGAATACCAAATACAGGCTGATAAGTTCATCCCCAACTGTCCTGGGTCTCCAACTCCCCTGTAAGTGTACGTGTGGAGCTGTGCTCACAGGACAACACTGGCACGCACAGAGCAGCAATGTGATGTTCTCTGGCATTTCAGGGCTGACATTTCAGTGACACTGGGCCAGATTTTCTTTGTACATTGGTAAATCTATGCAAAACAATGTTTTCCCACGTTGCTGCTTCTCACTGAAGAGCTTGGAGCTCATGAAAAATCACCTCATGAAAAATTCACCAATGAAAACTGCTGTTTCCAAGAGACATTCAGGAAAAATAATCCAGGCAAATCTGTATCATGTGTTTCTATGCAAGAACAAATACTTTGAACAAGGCAGTCAAAGTAAAACAAGATCTTCCACTTTTTAAAAAGATAGGTAACAGATCCATTACTTAGAATAAACTCAAGAGAATGAGATCAGCAGAAATAAGTTCTCTTGGAGGTAGAACCTCACCCAACCATTTCTAACTACCATTCCCGTCATGAATATGCTTTCAGGTACACATGCCTTGCATACAGCAACTTAAAAGAAAATACCACGCTTGAATTTGTGTTACCACAGAACAGAAAGTTTGGGTCCCTGGAAAATGTGTACAGCTTCACTGTTTTCCTCCTAACATTTCTGTTTTTCAGGAATCTCTCATCCCTGAGCAACATGCTGCATTATCCAGGTACCCAAAAACTCAAAGAACTTCTATTCTGAGCCAATAGCCAAGACTACAGTGTTTTCGATTGTTAAATCAATGCTCTTACTGCCCAAAGAGAAAATGCATTAAAATGTCTGAAATTACAAATCACAACCTCATTTAGTGAAGTAAAGCTGCATTTGTCTTCCTACTCTTTTGTGGTGCTTTGAATGTAAAGGCATTAATTCATATGTTTCATTTTTGTTTCTATTATACAATAGCTTTTAACAGATGTTTGACATCCATTTTTAACTGATATGTCCATCTACCTTTCAAATTCATATGGAAAATAAAAAATACACCCTATACTGTACAGGTAGTCTTTTTATGAGTGGTTGTGTGCTTTTAAACTTTGTCTTGTTTCTTTTTTTTTTTAATTTTAACTGGTTTTCAGTATTTGGTATTAACAATATTAATAGGAAAATAAACTATTTCCATTCAGAATTAACTGATTACTTAGGATAATAATTTAATCCAGATTATCATGTGCATTTTATTATGTTTTGGGTTTATTTCTCTACACTTTCTCCTGTTGCCTTTAAAACAAACAAATGAACAAACAAAGCAGTAAACAGTAAACATTAAGGCTAAGTTTACCCCAGATATACAAGAAATAGTCCCCTTCATCTCTCCCCTACGTATAAAGTTCAGGAAGTATGCCCTTTCATTTCAAGCTCAAAGCAGATTTCTCCACAACAGCCATTCCCTACAAGGTCCAAACATTTTATTCTTCCTTTGGTCACTTCAGTAAATCCCATATATCATCAACCCTTCATATGACCAAGATGGCAAGAAGAGGTAAAGAATGGAAGACTGCACTGAGGTTTTAAATTTATATCAGAATGAAGCATTGATCAAAAGTTCTCCTATTCTCGTTTTTTTTGGGTTTTTTTGTAATGTCGTCCAATTATCTGGTTTTAAAATAATGTAATGTTTGATATCAATTAATTCAATTTGTCATTCATTCAAGTCAACAAACAAAATTATATTAACTCATTCACCAATTTAAAACACAGATTTTAAAATATAACTAGACTTAAAGAGATATATCACCATTTGGGAGTCTGTGGGGAGTTTTTTGTTTCATAGAATAGGAATCTGATATCATCCTCAAAGTGAAGCTGGCTTTTCCTTAAAAAAAAAAAAAAAGAAAAAAGGTTGTACTTGATGATCTTAAAGGTCTTTTTCAACATTAACGATTCTATGATTCTGTGGTTCTATGATTAACATAAGCCAATGCTATTTATATGAGCTAATTATCAAGTCTGACCTTCAGACTTCTACTTGGCTGTAGTATTCACTACACAACCCTGTCTGTACATGGAAGGGAAGCAGAAGATACTGACAACTTTAGGAACCCCAGGAGAGGCTGGAGATTCTACTGGAGCTAAACAGGGCTGAAGGAAAGGGCCTGGTTCTTTTAGACAGTCTCACTGGAAAACACTGCTGTTCATTTATTGCAAAACTGAGAATGAAACCTCCAGCAGTTCTGGTTCAACAAATTGATCAACGTGGACATCAATAATGCACAACCCTCCCAGGGTCCACGGGGCTTTGGGTGAGCCAAAAGAAGCCTTGACTGCTCCACTTGGGGAGGAAGATTCTGTCTGTACACCGTGCACCCATAATTATGGTTTGAGGTTAAGGATGACTTGTCTTCTAATGTTTCCCTCCCAGCAAATCTGAAATGTATACAATATCTGGCATGCCCTGTAGCAAAGTAAAGCTAAATCAGTGGCTAAAATAGGGCAACACATGACAATATTGTTTAATGTATTTCAGTACTAGCTGCTTTAGTTTTTCTGTGACTTATTATAAAAAATAAAGTAGTTGAACACAATACTAAAGAACCACAGAGAGAGGGGAAGAAAAGGAAAGCCACAAAAAAACACCAGAAGCAAAAATCTCCATCAGTGAACCTTTCACTAAGAGGAACTTGATGGAAACCTGGAAGCTCATGCTATTCTTACAGCTCCTCTACCTGCCCATTCCCCATCCTGCTGCCTGATAGCGCTTCCAGCAGTTCATTAGCATAACACGGAGTTAATCAGTGCTGCTTCAGAAGGAAAATGCCACCTAATGAATCCCCAGTGCCACGTTTCTGTGCACCAGGTGCTTTTGCTGCAGGTGTACCAGCCTGGAACAGATCAGGGCTACCTGTTTAATTTGTGGAGTCCGACATGCCCCAAGCTGTGTGGTGTTAGGAGTGATGAATTCAAGTGCAGTAATGAACCATGTACTCTCCTCCTTTGAAGACATTCTGATGCCAGGTTAGACTCTAAGACTGGTGATATGTGAATGGCACTCCAAGGAGTTCCACTTTGAAATTTGTTACTACAGAAAACGAATAAACTTGAAAATCTGCTTCTGGATGAGCTCAGATAGTTATCCTTGTGTCTCCTTGTGTATGGTTATGGTATGGACATCCACATTACTGGCAGATTTATTTCTGAACCAATGCTATAGCCTGACACTTTATGGAGCAAGGCTTACAAGTATATCTCAGTTAAAGCACAGCAGATTCGCAGAAAAAAATCAGTTTCAATTACAGCAGGGGAAAAAAGGAGAAATAGAAAACCACCTTGTAAAATCCCTGAGGACCTTCATATATTTTTTCTGTGGTTTTGCTGATTTTCATGTCAAGATTTCTCTAAACTTATTAACCTTCCTCAAATCTAGGGACTTATTCCCTGCTGGAACAATGGCTACAAAGAGCTAATGGAGCATATGGTTCCTTGTGTGCAGTGCTGGGCACACCTGGAGGGTGGCTGACTGCACACCAACAAAGGCACACGCCTTGCATCCTCAGAGGACCCGACCAAATTCTTCACTGATGCAAAGCAAATGAGCTGTAGGGAAATCTGCAGCAAATTTATGTCACTCATTAGGGTGTTCTTAGAAAAAAATAAATTTGAAAGTCAGAGGAGCAAGACCTTGTTCTAGGTTGCTACTTCCAAGTGATGTCTATATTTCAAGGGCTTTGAAAGCTTAAAACAATCTCCTAAAATAAAAATGTTAAGGTCAGAAACAGCTATTTTGCACAGTATTAAACTACTTCACTGAAACTTTGGAGGAACAGAATGGGAAACCATATTTTAGCATTCTTTTAAACAGCAATTCTCTTCTATTTTCACTGTCCCTCAAACATAGCACCTCTAGTAAACTGGGAGGCAGAACAACATCTCTTTAACAATATGGTTATAACTAAACCACAACAGTATTATAGTGTTGTGTTATTGCTTATCTCAAGCAGTTTAAGGAACAAATCCATTATTAAACTAGTTTTATTGTGATCATTCTCTTTCCTCAACATAAATATGCACTGCTTAAAATTCAAGGTAACATTTCAATTCCCTATTTGGGAAGCTTCAGAAATCTATTTTAAATGTCATTGAGACAGTCACACTGTTTTGTAGGTTCTCAGTATTTTGTTCCTTTTAGTTTTTCTCATTTTCTATTCCTTCTGTAGAAGGCTACATACTGATTTGTTTCTTTTACCTTATTGTGGAGCCTCCTCTCTTCCCTTCTGGGATCTCTCTCAATAGAGAAACCAGCATGATTTAGGAATTTCTGCTGAATTTTCTTCCACTCTCATTTTGTATTTAACATAACAAGGCATAACTTTGGCAGAAAACAAGTAACTGAGCCCCAGATTAAGAGTTAGTACTGCAATAGTTCATGAAACAATTACATCTATTGCTATAAGTGCAAAATATTTTCATGCTTGAGAGAGGAATTTTTCTCTTGAAGTAAATGTTATTATGGTTTAAATTAAATTTGAAAAAACAATAAAATGAAATCTGAATAATAGTTAGCAAATGTGTAATAAAACCTTGTGATGGAGTTCTAGATACCTCACATTCTTGTGAATGACAGATGGTTACACATGGTTTAAAAAAAAAAAAAAAAGAAGGTGGATAAAAGCTTTCCACAAAGATAGATGCCATCAGGAAAAAAGCTGATATTAGGTATATCCTAGAGAAGTTTTACTTAAACAAGGACATCTTAATGATACCCCAATAAAAAATTGCCAAGTACACCATGAGAAGGCGCTAGTAGAACCATCTGAAGAAAATAAGGATGTCTGTCTCATATGAGTTAAAAAGAAGTTGTGTACCAAAAAGTTACATGAATAACTAGGGAAGAGTTAAGGTCAAAAAAATTTCAAATCCCTGGACCTGAATCTCTTGGCACCTAACCAGCATTTCAGACAACAAAAAGGAAACTCCTGTTCTGTTACTGTTTTAACGGCAAACAGTGTTCCAGATAACTAGAAAACTTGGCAGCCTGACATAAACCACAGACAAATCCAACACAGGAGGAATAAAGATATAAGAAATTAACACATTTTTAAGGAGTGATATTATAATTAATGCCAATCAGCATGAACAAGTGGAATGTAGGTCTCAGGAAAGGAAAATGGGGTAATGTTTTGGTGAGATGACAAGATTTGTTAGTTTGGTATTTTTGGTCTATGGAATATTGATGCAATGCTGCTAGATTCTGAGAAATTTTACTTGTCACTTCATATCTTCAGTAGTACAACAGAATATTGGAACTCTATTTCACAAGTTAGTAGATTAACAGCAGGTAAACATACATAACTGACAGAGAGAATGGATAATCCGTGGATTTGTTCAGACCTTCTCTAAATATTTTTTGCAAATAACTTGGGGCGAGGGGATGTCTAAGTCAAAACATTTCTCGAATGATATAAAAATGGAGAGGAATCTGGAAAGTTATATTGTAATTACTGAAATTTTTTAATGCACATATCCTGACAAATCTCCTTAAAAAGCCCAATTGCAGTCTTCCTATTTTCTCTGTATCAGTTGCAAGTGAAAAAGAACCCAAGCCAAATATTACTGATTTTCCTTTCAATTCCCCAAGCTAAAGAGTTCTTGTGTATTTGATCATATCTCATGTGAGATTTCTCTTCAACTTTAATTATTTTTTAAAATTTATTTTATAAATGTTTACACAAAAACAGAAGTTAGAGATACCTGAAAAGTTTGCAAAATCAATTTGCTTACATCAAAACAAAAACAAAAACCAAAAATACATAGTGGTGGTTTTTAGGAAGATTTTAGGAAGTGGAATTAAATGGATTTTTCTAAATGTGCATATTAATGTGAAAGTTCTTGGAAGACATCAATTAAATATATACATAACACCTCTGGTCTTTCTTCTATAGGTGGCCACATGAAAACCTCAAAGATTTAGTTCTTAAAAAGTAATTCAGAGGAGGGAAAAAAGACACAAAACCTTATTCTGAAGGAAGTGGAACTGGAAAAATGGAAGGGGAGAGAAGACGACTATTCAAGATTCAGACCTCACATCAGCCTCCTCATCCTTGTGGGGTGATTCCTGGGGAGACTGAGCTGTGCTCTGACCACAGCACAAGATGGGGGCAGGAGACACAAGGGGCAGACACTGAAACATGAGGGGTTCAAACAAGAGAAAAGGAAGCTTTTCCTCCAAGCAGGACACGTGGGCAACAGCCCAGGCTGCCCAGAGAGACTGTGGAATCTCAGTGCTCAGAGGTTTGAAACTCAGCCAGAAAAGGTCCTGAACAACCTGGTCTGACTTTGTAGCCCTCCCTGCTTTGAGCAAGAACTTGGTCTCAAGATCTCTCAAGGTCTGTTCCAACCTGAACCATTCTATGATACAACAAATATATGACAAGAAACTTAAAAACAAACCAACCAAACAAAACCCCAAAACAAACAAACTAACTTGGATGCTCAATTTATGAGTTTTCTGTGAAAAGCGAGAGCATGATCAGAAAGAATTTAAGTGCATTTACGTTTGGACAATGGTGAAAATTATCAAGTTAGCAAGCAGAATATTTTGCTTGCATAACCTAGCAGGCTTAAAATTGTCATGGTTCAGTGATAATCAAGAAATTGATTTTTGGTTCTGTGAGAACAGACGAACGTTGAGAACAATCTGTCTCAAAAGCAGAACACCAAAAGAGCCCTTCCCCCGACACTCCCTGTGAAGTGAATTTTAAGGAACAGGGAGAATACCAGACGATCAAAAAACGTTTTTTTACATAAACTTTTCATTTTGACATACATGCATATTTAATATAATACAGAAATCTGCCTGTGATGCTTGTTTTTAAAATGTCATTGAAGCTGACGTGAGGCTTATTTTGTCCTCTTCTCCACAAAGCAATTCTGGCTAGGATGAAAAGATTCCCACTGAACAAATGTGGACCATGCCTCAGAGAGCTGTGCAAGCTCTGCAGCAGCTGCACTCAAAGGTAGGTGCCCCATGCAAGCAAGTGGAGCAGAAAACAGCGTGTAACCCCCAGCAGAAACACCACACGCTGTAACTAAAACACACAATTCCCTTTTCCCTCAAGTTTCAGCTGAGCTGGTGAGATGAACATCAGTGTAAATAGTGGGCTGGCAGGCTGTGTGATTCCAAGCCCCGTGGTGTTACAGACCCAGCCTATAGCATGCACCACACTCGTGCTGTTCTGCTCCTGGGGTGTGACAATGGTGATGAGCCGAGGGGCTGCACGGCCAGCAGTGCATCAGGGACATGTCACTGCTCCTCACAGAGGCATCTCTGAGTGCAGCTTACACGTGTCACTAGGAGGACAAAAGTGTAATGTATTGATCTAACACGGGCTCCTCTGGAACTGAGCAGGTTGAACACTCTTTTCCTAGACTTTTTTTTTTTTTAGCAGCATTTAGTTTCCTGTGTTTTGTAAGGCCCACCTGTGCCCTTCTGAAAACTTTGAAATTTTATCCCTGACCCTATTTCCATTCAAAGGAAATTTAGTGCCGATCAATTCTCAAAGTGTTCCGGCAATCCATTTATAAAAGGCAATTTCAATAGAATTTTTCTCTACCTTGGCTTTCTATTACTATCTTTCCTTCCCCCCATTCTGACATATATGTCATATAGGTTCTCTTAATGAAAATAAAATCAGGATAAAGACAGATTACTTGTTATCAAAGTTATGTAGAGGAAAACAAGTTACTGGTTTAGGATTTATCATCAAGAAAAATAACCTCTTTATCACCAGTCCAAATTACCCATGCCCTGAGAATCTAACAGTAGAACAAATGGAGCAACCAGATAAGAAATCCTGGGATCCAAGCACTGGTAGATTGCAGGAATTAAAACAAAACTTTAGATAATGAATGTCTGATGCAGAGAGCAACAAATAAGTGCAAAAAAGCAGCCAAGCAGATGCTCCAAGTGACTCCAAGACCCAAACAGAGACTCTGATATCGTGATTGTCACATGACACCAATCATGTCTTTTTAGCTTTTGTATCCCTAAATAATACCAAATAGAAGAAATAACTCTTTAGAAGAGTGACCAGTTTTCAGATCAGTGGCAAACATTTCTGAATTTGTATTAGTCTCCAAATCCTTGTTCTCAACCAAAATAAGTTCTCATTTAAATCAAAATAAAAGGAATATATATCAACCACCCCTCCCCCCCAAAAAAAAATGGTGAGGGGACATGATACACACACGAGAATCTGATAAAACTCAAGCTTCTTTAAAAGACAAGTTTTAATCATTCTGGATATAAAATTTGTCTTATAATCATCTAAGCCTGGAATAAAACACATTTGAAACATTTTTGTTTACATTTTTGCCGCTTGCAATAAGTAAACAGAAAGCAGATGACCTAGAAGTCAGCAATGGTCTGCTCCCTCCTTTAAACTCATCATTATTTTTTCACTTAGATCGCATTGCTTTTAGCTTCTTACTAACCATAGAAGAGGCAGAAATTAAAACATGAACTTTTAAAATTTCATTCTTAGTTGAAAGAAAATTGGGATGTTTAATGTCAAAGTTTCCACTATAAGGAGATTTCAATAATAAGAATAATATTTCATTAATTATGGACGAAAACTCTGTAAGATGATTGGACACCTCATAGCTTCTTTGTTGAGTTGTTTTTGTGGGGTTTTTTTTTTTTTTTTTGGGGGGGGAGCTGTTTAGGGTTTTGTTGTTGTTGTTTTCCTTGTTAAGCCTAAAAGTAGAAGTTACTCATCAAGAGGCTTTATCAAGGAGAACATTTCAGCCAAAAGTGAAATTAACTATGCATCAGTGCTGGTAGAGCAAGGCTCCATTTAAAGTAATTATAATCCAAATTAGAAATCAAAGAGAAATAATGTCAGGATTTTATTTGTATCAGGTAACTTTTGTAAAGGTGTTCAGATCCCATTATATGTTTTAATTTCTAGGGCAAAATTTCAGCCCATTTGTACAATATTTATATGCAAAAAACCCCCACAAACAACAACAAAATCCCTACACCTATGTAAATGAAACAGAAAGGGAAACCTGTTCCTATTTTTGTTCTCAACTTTTTTGATTACTCCCCTCCTCCTACAGTGCTCAGTACAAAATGCTTTGAGAGAAGACCTATGAGGCTCTTAAATCACTCCATCCTCTGAAAGATTCACCAAACCCATTTAGTCAGTCAAGGTGATTATTACAATCCTTCCATGCCCTACTGGTGCACCTACTGCAACAAAAGGGGTTTTGCAGCCCTGCAGATACAGAAGTCTTAAATAGGATTACTTATTTCTGCCAAGCTAACCCTTCTTCCAATTAATCTTCTCCATATTTTTTCCCACTTTGCTACCTGTAACCACCTGTTTGATCATTTTAGTAGCCAGCAGTTTTTAATGTCTTGAAAATAATATTTTTTTCATGTACAGATCAACAGTCAAATTCAACCAGCATACTTATTTATCTTGAAGAACTACCAGATACTGCTTAAACTTACCTTATAACCTGAATTTTCTTGCCAGACAGCAGCAGGGAACACAGATAATAGATGTGCCTTTATTTGGTAAGATTAGTTGTTTATAAAATCACATGATATGCTTTCAAATTATCTCCTTTTCGTATTTAGGATAGAAAAAAAAAAAGCTAAAAGATAATGCCTCTGTCATCATGTTAATAGAGATAATTGTTAACTGATTTTTGGTTGTGTGCCTGAGTTTCTTCAGTTCTACTCAAAGGTGTCAAGGGATATTTGCTGCTGCACATCGGATAAAGTTGATTACTCAGTAATGCTTTTTTAATTATTCTTTGTTCTTTCCTTATGTTATTTTTCCATAAATAAGTATTAGACATTCTGTCTCTGCAGTCCTGTTTTAATCTGGATTAGTCCTCTGTCCAAATCAGAATGTGTTTCTAACACTCCAGTCAGAACAAGCAATTCTTGTTTAATATTGTCCATCCCCATATATTGAACAGCACGGTAATGTAAATTTAAAAGCTTATTAACTGTGGCTACAATTAAATAAAACCTTCCCCACCTTATTTTTTAAGCAGTTTATAATTCTACCAAGCAAACTATTTCATCAGTCTGTTTTGGTGGATGTGTTAGAATTTTCATTACTGGAGAAGTTCAGTTAAAATAAGCTCATGTATCCAAGAGTAAATGACAATAAAAAACCCCCATATTTTATGTATTTCGAAGGTTAAATATGCAAATCTATTGCCTCCTATATCCTTCAGAATTTTCAGCTTTCTATAGTAACTGATTTCAAATAGGAACTTAATTTTTGCTAGAGTTGGAAAAGAATTTCACATTGTTGTTACTGAATGTGCATTTGCAATTATTTTTATTGTTCACATGGTTTTTATTGATTTTTAACCTGTGATTAATTTGCATTGGGTGACCTGTTTACTTTGACAGGAATTTCACTTTAGCATCTTCAAATGAAGCAGCTCCACTGACAGGATTCACTGCATGTAAAAGAAATCTAATAGATGATACAAAATTGCAAGTGGGGCTACAGGCACCACAAAGGTCTGAAAACTGAAAAGAAAAAGGCAACTATAATGTGCTGCAGAGATGAAATATGTTAGAACCTCAGTATTTCAGCACATACTTCAAAGGCTACTGTCTCAGAGTAACACAGAGCTGTTTTCCTCATAGTGTAAGAGTACAGAATGAATTTACTTTGAAACTTTGATGTCTTGTTTTAATCTGAGAAACCAGATATTTCTATTTTAGTATTCTTTAAAAAATCTCTCATTCATACTTAAAATCATATTCAAAAATTGATACAATAATTCAGCATTGCTTTAAATAACATGCCATCTTCCTTGTCTTTAATCTACTGCTTGTATCCTTCACAGACTCTTCTTTCTCTAATATGTTTATTTCCTGCTCAAGAACAAATCTGTGGGACTGTAGCAGCAGGCTGTGAAAATATTCAACATCCACAACCACATAAATCTCTTTTAAAACTGAGATGGATTTGGTTTTGTTTACTTTTTTTTTAAGAAACAGAGTTATAGACTACTGGTATTTATTGTGAGAATATTAAATTGACAGAGGAAAGAAAAGCTATAATGTCACATAGACAACATAACTTCAATATTGCATTCAATGATTCTTTTCACATTATTAAAAAAGAATTGTATTACCTATTTTCCATGTATTTTCTGTATTTAGTAAGCAACCAGCCAACAGAAAAATTTACTGCTGTATAAGGTACCAAAAGACTGATAGAATAATTCCTTAAATTTTTTTTTTTTTTTTCCCCCCCCAGATTTCAGAACATATAATCAGACTATTATCTTTCATTTCTGGCAATATGGCCCAAGGGGTGGGAAGCCAAGGAACACAGTGACAAACGGACTGTCTCATGGTGAGAAAGGAAACAGGTGACAATCTGCTGGAAAAAAACAAAACACAAACTCCCAAAAAGCCTGTGCTTTTCCAAGGTAAAACATGGTTCCAAGTGACTTGCCATTGGGAATATGTGCTCTGCTCAGCCTTAAATACTATGTTTACTTTCTTTCCTGTCTTTGAACTTCATCAAGGTTCCAAATTTATTATTTCCTTTTTTTTCAAGTCAGACTTCTCAATTGCTCCAGAATTCTGCATATTCTGCTAGAAAGCTACAAAAATTAGTCTAAGGCTAAGTTCCTTCCACACATTTTATTTTGGCAAGATTCAGAAAAAGCCCTTTCACTACCTCTAAGGATTGTCAGAAAGGAGTATAGGTGATGTGCCAAAATCTCTGGCTCTCATGTTTTAAAGTGGTTTAATACAGATGCTTTGAGACTTCAAGGTTCTGATGCTTCAAATTGTTCAGTCTGCTTTTCTGAGCAGTCTAGCACTTTCTAGACACGATAAAAGATGTATTCTTGAGTCAAACAGGTATTTAAATAGTCTGCAAAATAAATCCATTCTTGTCTAATACAGAATAGTTGGCAGTTCTGACAGAAGAAATAGACATTAAAAAGAGGACAAGAGTGAATTTGGTCTTAATTTTCAGACAGATTGAAATGTTGAATTTATATGTTTATTATTTATATGTTGAATTGTTATTCACAATCATTGCCCTTTTCTATCATTTGTGTTACGAAACAAGATGTTTTTAAGGCAAAGAGGGGAATCAAATTAAATATATGCTTTCTTTTCTTTCCTTGCAAAAATATTTTGGATCTGTTTGAGGAATTGATTGTTTTTGATGTTGTTTTTTAGCTGCTTTGTGTCTGGGATTTTTTCTGTTCATCAATTCAACTAAGAAAACAAGTCATTTTCACAGCCCCATAAAGGTATCCCGAGTCAATTGCATACAAAATACCCCAAAGAAACATAATATCAAGGTTAGAAGTTTTAAATTAAAATAAATCCTTAAACCAAGACGTATTCTTCTCTTCAGGAATGGTATGGGTGACCACACTTCTGTTCTACAACTTCTCAACTGCATCAGGTTATTCTGAAGTGTTTACAAATACTGGGAAATGGGAGACTGCTCTTAAGGGTGTAAGGTTCAATGTAGAAATATTTATTTTAAAACCTAATCTTTCAGAAATTGGAAATACATCTCAGCTACTCTTGGTTATGTCAGTTGACAATTTAGATAATGAAAAGTCTAACAAGGTGGATTTGATATTTCTGGGAGAACCACATCCAGCCATTTCAGATAAGAAAATAAAAGCATGGGAAGCACACAGCAAATTAATTCAGTTTGAAGCTAAATCGCCCTTGCAGAGATCACCTATTTTATAGATACATAGAAAGATGCTGAAACATTGTGGAAAAGATACTATGATTTTAAGTCCTGGGTTTTCTATATATTTTTGTCACCTAATCTGAGATAAGTGATGTTTGCCAACAGTCACTAGGCATCAGCAAGATGCTGCTTTTACTGAGTTATTTCAGGTTTTCAAGGATGTAGCAGCAGATACGGAGAGCTAAGAAATTTTCTTGATCCAGAGGAATGGAAGTCTAGATGCACTGATAGACAGATGTGGGTTTGTTTGTTTTTTTTTTCACTAGCAGGTTTGTGGAGGGAAACAGCTGCTGCTTACACTCCCAGGGTAGAGGCTTCAAGAGAGGTTTATTTCAAAGTGCCTCTTGCCAGGTGCCATTGCCAGGACACTCAGGAGCAGCTGGAGCTGCTCTCCATGCATGCCCGGAGCTCCTCACCTGCTGCACTTAAATTGGAAAGGAACCACTGGACAGCACAGGACAACAGGGGGGGATTTGCTTTAAAAAGCCCATGGCTGACCTGTGCAAGCAGGCACGAGAGAGACAGAGGTGGGTAAGGTTTGTCTGAGTTAAAAGATCGACTCCTGGGCCTAGGAGGGCTCTGCTGAAGTGGGTTAGTTGCATGTCCAAGGAAAATGTGAACAGAGAAGGTATTTCATGCCAAAGTCACTCAGGCTCCAGAATCCCTTCCTACAGATGCCATGAGTCCTGTAGATTTATATGCATTCAGGAAGACACTGACCATGTTAATGAGAATTCCAAGGTATTTCTAAATACAGAGAAATACAAATCAAGAAGTACTCTGTGAACTGGAAACAGCAGGGCTGGAGACTGGTCTTTGGCTAGATCTGGAAGAGCCACTCATTTTCAGTGCTGCCATTTTCATCATAGATTCTTTCCAGTGAAAATGGAAAATATCAGGTTAAAAATATAGAAAAATATAGAAAGTACAGGAAAAAAAAAATCTTGCTATTGAATATATTTTCACTATACCGAAAGTCTACTGTGCAGCCAGAGGGAATTAATACTTTCAGACATGAACATGCTTAACAGGTACTTCTGAAAACAAATGTGTGAAAACTACAACAGAAACTACCAGAAGTGAATGAGACTGCTGCTTTTCCCAAAGCAAGCAGGACACACATCCTGTAATTTGGATGAAAAGAAGCAGACATCTATGTTTGCTTCAATAAGAACAAACACTAAGTCCAATTCATTTCTTGCTTGTTTGACTTTCTCTCCTTTCTTTAGTGTGACTTGCCCAGAAGAGCTGGGGACAGGTAACTCATCTCAATCTACTCAGCAAGAAACCAGTTCAGAAGTTAAGCACTTACAGCCATGAGGGCTTAAATATATTTAAGAAAGACAAGATTTTTAATAAGGCAAATTAATAGAGACGAGAAAAAGAAAAGGTGAGTTTCCAATGTGGAAGCTTTTTGGAGGGGGTTGAAAGAAATCTCTTTACATGAAAAAAAAATTCAGTGCTGAGAAATACACTGTTTTACACAAGTCTAGTAAATAGTACATAAGTATGGCTTTTTTTCCCCTCCCAAGATATATATGTTGGTGTAACAGTGGCACTTACAACAAACTCTCTTCCTCTACAGATGTAATTGGATGAAAGTAAATAATTTTACATTAAAATTGTCAAATACTGGATAAGTAAGAGAATCAATTATGTTAGTTATGGTTAGATGTAGGGAGGCGCCAGTTTTATGTTAGATATGAAAGGCTAGATTGAGAATTCTGCATATATTTAATAACTAAACAGCACCCCCCAAGCACTATAAATAAAAATAAAATAAAAAGAGACACTGAGTGCAGACAGACTCATTGCATACATCAGACTTCACCAAATTCAGTGCTGCGAGTCACCTGCAAGTGATTGTCAAGTTTTAAAATAACACTATTTAAAATTTCACTTGGCCTACAAGTAATTCTTCCATATTGCAGTTAGCATTCTTTCTTTTTACTTTCTGGTTAAGATGTTAAGGAAAGTAATTTACAATAACTAGAAAAATAATTTTCTATGTGACAA
The DNA here is from genome assembly GCA_910950805.1 of Acrocephalus scirpaceus scirpaceus. NCBI lineage: Eukaryota > Metazoa > Chordata > Aves > Passeriformes > Sylviidae > Acrocephalus > Acrocephalus scirpaceus. The sequence continues at coordinate 7,432,301 of OU383774.1, read as the reverse complement.
TGTTAAAAAAAAGAAAGGGACATGGTAAAATAGCTACCTAGAAGCTGCTCACAGTGATCTATAATAGGAAAGACTTGACTTGTTTACAACAGAAATAAAAAATAACAAACTTTAAGGAGGAAGGAGCAAAGATCTGTCACAGAATAGACTGAGAGGGCTATATGGAGAATGTGACAGCTAAATCCTTTCTTTACAATACAGTGTTACTTTTGCTACAGGAAGCTTAAAGAAATTGATTCACTTAAAAGAAATACACATATGGCTAATCTTTACTTGTGTATCCACAAAAAAACCCAAGAAACATAATTAACTGCTTTTCTCAAACATGATTACAGTGACGATTTCACCCATACATGAAGCTCAATCTCCGTAATCCACTAGAATTCCTTAGTAACACCTTTCCTTGGACATTCACTTGTATTTCTTACAGGACTTTGTTTAATTTCATTCATTCCATGTTGACCAACATATAGCTGTCACTTTAATTACAATGTCACTTTGAAACATTTTTTCCTAGATTTTTTCAGCACGTAATTTGGAGGACAAAATAATGGCAGAAATTATCTTTTACCTCATATTGTTTGAGTAACTCTTCATGGGCCCTATTTTTTATTGGGAAAAAAAAAAGTTTCCCTGAATTTTAATATCAGTGTATACGAAAACAGTTTAGATGTTTACACAGACTCCTTCTGACATAAGTGTTCCTACAACCCACTAAAGGTGAAAAAGTCTGTAACAGCTGAGTAAATAATTGCAGGTGCAAAAAGAAGTCCTGTGTAAGCACAGGTGTCAAAAAGAACTGTAAAATACTGACAATAAAGAGCCAAGAAAGATTAATCATGTGTTTAGAAGCACCATCAAGATTCAAATCAAATCTTTTCTTTGAAGTCTTGATTTTACTTTTAGGTAATTGCAGCAAGGTTAAATCAGACTAATTCAAGCTTATCGTATTTTATATAGAAAAATCTATGTATTGTCTCTGTTCCTTGATAAACACTTAACAACAAACACTTATTTATTCCTTATTCATAAAGGTTAAATATACTTGTAAATGTTCAGAGAAACACAAAACATTAAAGGTGGAATTTTCAAAACGTGGAATTTAGCTATAGAAACTTCTTGGAAAAAAAAAAAAAAAATTTTTTGTTTGGAATGAATACACCCCCAAAACTTCAAAGGTCTTGGACAAGGTCTAATCAGGTGGTAATGAACACAAGATCTTGTGACCAAAGGTAGAAATACAGAAAATTCAGCCTTTGAATTTACATTCTGAAGTACTTTTAAAAATCACTTATTCAGTGTATACTGAAAAATAAAATATTAAACAGAAAGTGACTTTTTATTCCATGTTCTACCATACACAGGTCTCTGCATAACACTCCCCTTTCTGTATCTTTCTAGGTCTTCAGTGACAAATATCCCAGGATTTCTGGTCACTGTCAAAAAGCTGTCATTTAGCCTACACTGTCTAGCTTTTCAAATATTAGCTACAAGCCTGTAAACTGCAGGAAACTGCTAATAACACCATGAAAGAAGCACATGCAAGACTTAAGCAGCTGTGCCTTCCACAGAAGTGAAAGCCTTGCTGTGGAATTGTTTAAAATACATCCTGACAGAGAGAAAAAAAGACATATAGGATTTTGTTAAGGGACACCATTGATCTGTACACGTGCTTGTACATCCATATATTGCCTTTTGGGAAGGGCAGTAGAACTGTTCTTGCATTTGTTAAACTGTTCCCAACCAGCAAAAGCCTTATCCAAGCAACAGACACACCCCCAAACTCAAACCTCAATGGAAAAAAAAGCCATGACTAAATGCATCACAAAGGAAAGCGGGATGCACCCACGGTTCATGGGACAGATGGAACTGTGGGGAAGGGAGCTTTAATGACTGGAACCATGGAGACTGAATCCAGGAATTGTGAAGGGGCACTGGCAATTAAGTGCCTGAGGTTTCCTCCAGTTTCTCTTAGAATAAAAGGTAAAAAGGGAACCAAAGCGTTGTTCTTATTAAGGCAGCGAGGTGCTTATTAAGATTGCCAGATGACCACATCCAATTCAGCTCTGGTTGCTGATTCCAGCAGGGGAGCACAGTCCTCTGCAGTATTTCCATCCTCTGAAATCCCTGCATCCAGCTCTCCTCCCTTACCTCCGCCCCACAGGATACCCCCATCAAATCTACATCAAAGCCTCCTGCTTCTGTGGTTTTGTAGTCCAGTTCAGCATGGTGGCTCCCTTCCATTTCTTTTCACAGAATTTATAGCCTCCCTCTTGCCAGCATATTAAACTAATTCTTTCCATCCGTTACATGCTGACTGCTTGACTTCTGCTTCTATTGTTCAAATTTGGAATCTTTGGTCTTTTTATTGCCATTCATCCCGTGCTTTATTACCTTATTTTACCTTCCCTGCATATGGCTTTATTTCAACTGCCTCAGTTGTAACGTCTCCCTCCTGCCAATAAATCTCATTTTTCTCAATATCAGACTGACTTTTAACTATTTTTGTAAGTTCCATTTTCCCTCTTCACAGCAGACATGCAAAAATAAGAAGACACAAGAACGAACAGGCCAATTTGGATGGATAAAAGCCAAACAGTGTTTAAAACAGTTTCCCATATCCTTCAGTAAGCTCATACAAAATTCTTGTTAAGACAATATTTTTTTAACTTCATCTTCCCTTCAAATTTGGGTTGACCCAAACCCCCTGGTGAATGTATGAGATTTCTTTTTTATTTTACTTGAGGGCACAGATTAAGGTGACAAGCAACATGTATCACATCCTGTTAAATACCATTGGATCCAGATGAGTGCATGTATCTATGCATACTCTCACATACTCATATTTTCTATGTCTGTGACTAAAAGTATTCCCACATTTAGTTTATTCTAAATATTAAAGTAATTCTGTAATGTTTCCAGGCCCTGGTCAGCTGATCCCATCAAAACCCCAGTTCCATCACTGAAATCTAGGTAGAGACTACGATTTTGTTCCCATCATTCTTCATGAATTTGTCAAATAAGGAAAGTCACGGTAGTTATTTAATAGATAATTCAGAAACCCAATTATGTAATTCAGTAATAGAACTTCATTTACTCAAAACTTTTTCTTTAATTTTAATAACTGCATCATAAAACAAAAATAGAAATGCTAATTTTTAATGCTTTAGAGTTTGATTAATTAGCATACTGTTTTAAATGAAAGCATTGGACAAAAATACAGGGGAAAAATTATTTGTGTTAACAGCTCCCCATAAATTACTTATATCATAATTCAACTGCCTTACCACAGAAAAAGTTAGAAAATAGATTCCTAATTATTTTATTTCCCTAGCCATTTCATGAAGGATCACATAGAAAGAGAGGAAAATAAATATCAAATTAATGCATAGAACAGTGAATGAGACTTCTGTCATTAACTAATTATAGTTATCTTTCAGAATTCTTACACAGTTCTCATTCCCAGATTCATTTGGAAGAACACATAAGAAAAGGTTTGTAAATTGAATTGAAATAACTCTTTTCAAGTTCTTCAGTTGGCTTAGTCTGCTTTCTTTACCAACCCTGCTTTCAACTACTCCTTAAGTGGGCAGAGATGGTTTGGGGGGGGATGGAGCTTTTTTTTATTTGTGGGATTTTGAAGAAAAGGGGTGTGTACCGAGGATGAAGAACATGAGGAGGAATTTTGGATGCTTGGTAGGCTTGTCTGCACATCTCAGAACAGGATTTGGCCCACTACATTTGACAGCTCTGGAGATTTCAATGGAAAGCTTTTTGCACAGCATGGTGCAGCGTAGGATTTGATCTGAGAAAAAAACTACAAGCTCAATAAGACCTTCTGACTACTGAGATAGTTGATTATGGTCTGTAGGCAATGGGCAAAAAACATAACTAAAAAAATCTATGAATCTTTGCAGTCCAGTTTGCAGAGAGGTTGTTTGCAGCCTCCTGCATTTGTTCATTTAAAGATAGAGGAATGTTCCAGATCTAAAAGCTATACAGAAAAGAAAGTGCTTAAGATCATTTCTTTCCTTTCAGCCCTTCTTCAGTTGTGTTTTGTTTTAACCAGTTGAATATGTACAGTGAAATAATTGCTAACTTTCAGGCCTGTGCTTTGAAAGAAATGTTACCACAGAGCTTGTTCTGTGAATCTACTCAGCAGCCGTTTATTAAGCAAAATAACTGCAGTCTTTCCAGCTCATTTACCTTTGTATCACACACTTGCAACACAGAAAACATGCAGGAAAAAAATGCAGGAATATAAGTTACTCTCAGCAGTCCGTCAACATAATTCACCTGCTAGAAGCAGGACCAGGCAATGCCCTGCAACTCAGTGTAACACATCAACACTTTCCAGAGGAACAGAATCACCCACACAAGTCAATTTTTCAAAAATATTATATCAGATTTGGAGCATTGATGCAAGTGGTATTATAGGTCAGTTTATATCTATTGTCTACCAAAACTGTTAAAGTCCTGAAGTATCTCTAAATCACTGTGAAAGAATAACCCAGAACAAGGAAGAGTTGCTTATTTTGCTTGTGATGTTCCTTTATCACGATGTCTTTATTATCTAGACAATTGTTGCAAAAAAAAAAAACCAAACAAAAAGGACGATAGGAAAAAAACCCCCATCAGCATTAATGGTGATACTCTAAACATAATTTTATAAAATTTCCTCCCAAATGTACTCAACACTATGAAAGCAAACTTTTAATTGGCAAAGGCTATTCTGAATGAGGAAAAAATTAAAACCCAATTTTTTTAGTTAGAGAAGGAAAATGCAAGCATATTGCTGATCTTCATCAATATTTTAATTCACTCTTTCAAAAATGAGTGGAGTTTTATGAGAATTTGCTCCATAGGAAATTCTGTTAAAAAGGAATTGGCTAACCTTTTTTTTTCAGATTTCAGACCTGGTGTTCAAATTATGCTTTGTCTGAACTAAGAAACTCATACTTACTTTGGAGTATCTTTGTTTTACATCTTCAGTATAATTATAGAACCAATGAGTGGCTTAAAATACACTAGTCATAAACCATCCCCCATCTTACAGTTATTATTGAGATTGTATTGTAATGTTTGCACTTTCAGAACTCAAGTATGTTAATTAATATTTTCATTTACATAAAAGCAGAGCAACTCTTTTAATAGCATCCTAAGTGTCACTTGAACGGCTCGCTCAGGTTCACCAGAAGGTAAAATGTAAAACACAGCTTTATTTTCATTCCTCTCTTACTAAGGTGACCTATCAAAACCCAATAGTTTCTTTAAAAAAATAATAATAATTAAAAAAAACATAAATAAAACCCCAAGCTCAGTCTCTCTCCATATTTTCTATCATATTTTGCATTTCCTGTACTTCCACTCTTCTTTAAAGTATTAAAATCTTGCAGGAGACATGCCTCCCCCCTTCCCATTCACCAGCAATGCAGGAATGCTGACACAGGAGCATGATCAGATGTATTAGTGAGGTTGCTCCTGTTCCAGCGTGCACAAACAATTTGTTCTAAATCAGCTTTGCAGATACCGTGCATCAAAATTCCTCTCCCCGCAAAAACCTTTCAGTTTGAGGCATATCCAAGCAGTTGTAATATGATTATTCCACTCTGTGTTTATCTCTGGGTCTCCAGCTGGAGGCCCAGGCCTGCAGTGGTCACAGCCAACATTAGGCTGCAGACAGCTGATGGAGCATCCCCTGTGCCTGGTGAGCACCTCCCCCCTCTTTTCAAGGAAAAGCAAAGTGTGCTAGAAAATATTTGGGTGCTTTAGACAATACCTCTCAGGCTAATGTAAATACTCACAGATCAGAACCGCCCAGAAATTTTATGTAAAGGTAAAATCATTTTCATTTTTAATTAAACCTTGATTTTATCCTTTTCAAGAGGGATAAAGAGTTCATTATATTTCCTAACCTATACAACTGCACAAAACTTTTCTATTAGCTTCTCAGGGAACAGGTTGTCTTATCCAAGAGATCATCTTTGTGACAGCTTAGCAGAGACAGGATTAATAGATTAAATAAACATCTGAGTTTTATGAAAGCTGTCAATAACTTGTCTTCCAACCACTATTTAATAAAGCCAAATAAAAAAAATATAGCAGTCATTCTGAGAATTGAGTTAATTCTTAGGTGTTTTCATTTCTTGTTAAAGCCCAGAAGCTGCTTTGTATTGAATGTTATTAAAGAGAATTTCAAAAAGCAGGAGAGGAAAAGGCTCAGCCTCCACAAGGCAGTGTGTCAGACAAATACAGTGGTTTGGTATTAAACCATCTCCAGAATAACATTTCCTGTGCACTTCCTCAGAGCTAAGGCTTAACTGGCAAACAAATTAAGAGAACTCATCTCTTGTAGGCAACTTAAGTTGAGCAGAAACACCAGTATTATAATCATTCCATTGATAACTATAACAATAACCACATTCGGAAAATATGATGAAGACCAAAATAACTGGGTGCAAACTTATCTCACCTTACCTTTTGTGTGCTGAAATAAATAATTGTTCTAAAACTATTTGTTGGTCTTCACAACTTGCACTCATCAAGAAGTTTCATAAGCTACACAAATAGTCCAAAGTACAGAGCATACCTTTGTTTTTAAATCTTAACTGGACTCAGGTAAGTGTTACATCCCTGAGTTACACAGCAGTTCATAACCATATTACTTGGGTACTAACAGAAACCTCAAGTCTTCCAGGTTTGTTCTGGGGTTTTGTTTGTTTATTTCGGGTTGGGGGTTTTTTGGTCCAGGTAGACCAGTGACACAGAATCATCTTATTTTATTAAAAGTCTACACAAGTTTAGTCTGTGGCAAAACTCCATAGAAAGACACATCTCAAAACTGATTATGATCATCTGAAATAAAGAGATCTACAGAATAATCTATATTAGAGGCCAAAAAAAGAGGAAACTGTTGGACCAAATAGCAGCATTGTCTTTTTTACTGTGTAGCTCATTTTCCTTTTATTTCCTGATTTGATTAAAATTGCTAGGCAGTATATTTTATTGTAGAACATTCCCTCATGCAGACAGCCTGAAAGCAATGTGGTGCCAGATACATGCATTGACCTCCTTCCCACAAACTCCTCCTCCCCCAGAAAATTCAGCTCTTTGCAAAAGCCAATGCAATCAAAAATTGACATCTGTGCTTCTCACCTCTAGCCCTAGCACAATTAGAAAAGAAATTAATTGAAAACTGTTTATTATAGACAAGCAGTGAATAGCAAAAGCTGTTCTCCATCTAGCCCATTTCATATTGAAGATGGACACAGAAGAACTGAGACAAGTGACTCAACTATTCTTATTTAGTTTACATTATAAAAACATACAGTGGAATTATTTTCCCCTGCCTACGATTGGATACAATGATGAAAGATGTAAAACTCCTAAGCAATCAATTTCAACTCCTTGCAGGATGAGTATCAGTGTTCTTGTATATGTTCTAGAAGTATGTATGGAAAGTATTGCAAGCCATCTATACTCTTGTTTTTATTTTTTTCCAACTTCAGAGCTTTATTTGTGCTTCACTTTTGGAATTTAACCTCAGAGCTCCTTAGAAGAAAGAATTTGCATTTCCCTTTTAGGTCTTATGTTTTTGTCCCAACTGGGAGACCCAACAGATGTAGAATTTTTCTTTTTAATGCATTCTCTAATGACTCATTTTTAAAGTGACTGAAACACTATCTCTAATTATAGCCGCAATATGTTCCTCAGCGAATTTCACATCCTGTCTAAGCATCACATTATGTTCTTCCAATAATTATAGCCTTTCTTCTATCCTTTTTTTGCTTTTATTTCAATCCAGTCAAAACTTAAATTCAGTCTTTAACTTCATTACCTAAAGCTTCTCCCCCATACTAGATGCTCTTCGGATATTCAGAACTAGTTTTTGCTTAAGACCACCTTACAAACATTTCAACAGGTTGATTCTTTCCCTGGTGGATACATGTTGTACTTCAGTCGGAACTTTCAAACTCAAAGTTTAAACTTGATTCTGAAGGCTGTCCTCACCAGGAATCTAATTTATATACATCTCCCTGAAAAGATGTGTTTTTAAAATAAATACGGATGAAAAAATTCATTGTATTCCTTTGTCATAAATATCCTTTTCTCTCACTGAGAGAAAAGAAAAATGATTGGGTCAAGACAGATCACTGTCAATAATTTAAGGTGTTATAATAAATAAGCTGGTTTTACTAACAGCAGATAATTTCACACTGCACATTCCTTTGCTTGGTCCCTTACACATGAATACACATACCCTGCTCAGTGTTGGAAAGACAGCTGGGATAAATAAATGCAAAAAATTATTCTTGAGCTCCAAAGTCACAAATTAAAAATAAGAGTGGAATCAGTTAAGAGAGCTAACAGTTGCGCTCATCCAGTCCATCAGAGGAAACTTCATAAGGATGACATGAAAATATTTCTGTCAATGCCAACAAGAAAACGCTTTCACTGACAAGAGAAACATGGAGTGCTGAGGTCTCGAGACAGCTGTCATCCACCATTTGCAACAGAAAGGGAGGTAATAGGGAAGAGGTTTTTGAAAAGACAAGTTAGAATGGTCAAATAAAACTTCAGTTACAGAACTTAAGGCGTGCTGAATGTGCATCACAGACTTTCTGACTGCAGTCATGAAACTGCCCTATGGAGAACCTGTCTGGGCTCATCCACGCTTATTGAAAGTTGCCAGCCCTAAGCTGTGACATCCTGTAAGGGATGTACTTAGAATCAGGAATCTCTTCACATAAATCTGATTTTTTTTGTTTGTTTCAAATTCAGGATAAAGTCTGTCTCTCTGAAAAGCAGGGATCCAGGCCTTAGATCTCACTCCCACACTAACAGTACCTTCCACCCCATAGCTTGTATTAGGAAACCAGCAATGAAGAAAACACCCATTTTCAGTATTAATTTCTAAAGACAAATTTCAGAAAAGGCCAGAAGCATTCTGCTGGTTTTACTACATGTAGAATTTAAAGATAATTGTTTCCACTTATAGAAGGGATTTAAATGTTAACAGCTGTGCATAGCCAGTTCAGATTGTGTGCATTTTCTCTAAGAACCTATATAATTGTTCACACTTTTTGTTTAGTATTATTAAAGAAGACTGAATGGCTTGGGTAATGACAATAAATATGAACTGCAGGTCACAAAATCAGATGGTAGTAAAAATGATACATAAATGGGAATTGAGATACATGAGCATCTGTGAGGCATTATTCTGACTTAAATATGCACAATAAAACTGTGTCTGGTTAAGTTCCCAGCTGGTAGGATGAAAAAGATATTAACAAGCCAGGAGACTTGCCACACTTTCAAACCTTTGCAGTCCCCAATGCTGGGAGGGCAAATGGAAACCCTGCAACAGATACAGGACTAGAATTTCGCAGTGGGTCTTTTCACTCTCCAGAGTAGATGAACATGTCTTTACTGCAAAGCCTCTGACTAGCACAATGTACAGGGTTAAAGTATCTGTGCATATATATATATGTAAACACACACACAGAGAATATATTTAAAATAAAATCTACAGTTCTTTATAATAATCCTTAGCATGTACATAATGAAAGATGCAGTGCTGACAACTTAAAAAATGCTTTTATAATCCTCTTTTGCCATTCATGCAAATAATTAGGGTTTCTATTTGATCTGTTTCTGAGGGTTTTCCCTTTTCTTTACAGAATGGATGATTCAGATTCAAAATAGAATACAAAAATTATGTGTTGTTCACTGGAACAGAGACTTAAACTACACACATACCTCGTGTAAGCTCAAAAACAGAAATATTGAAGCCAAATTGAAATGATCTTTGACTGGCTATAAGTTGTTATTTATCTCCACGAGATTAAAAGAACTGTGACACAGAGGAAACAAGTTCTCAAATAAGCAAACCGGGGGGGAAGAAGCGGCAACATAGAAATGATGTGACTGCAGTTTCTTACAGCTGCTATGAAGGAACAATGGACATGAGTTTTAAAACTATATAAAAATACATTTTTACTACAGTAATAAAAGCATTGGAATTAAAGTAATAATCCTCTTTAATTAATTCAATCTGGATCAGACATTCTTAAGTTAGCCACTCAGTGCTTTCATTCCAACTCACCATTTCTTGAAGAACTATGGGCAGGAGAAGCAAAGCAACTAGGCAGAATCACCTGGAAAAAGAAACTACTTTAGAGCAAGCAAAAAGAAATACTTTTGTCTAGTCACATATATAGTTCTTAACCATTTGGGGTCATTGAATAATGGCCTGTTGAGAGAAGCATTCTCTATTTCATTTTGGTTTTATAATGCTCATAATCCCCATATTCTTACCAGGTCCATTCAGCAGTCTGGTGCCTTCTCTCTGAAGTTTCCATCCTGTTGTGGGTTGATCCTGTCGGGAGGCCAGGTGTCCCCCAAAGCCACTGTGTCACTCCCCTCAGCTGGACAGGGGACAGAAAACATGACCAAAGGTTCGTGAGTCGAGCAAGGCAGGGAGAGATCCTTCACCAGTTCCTGTCACGGGCAAAGCAGATTTGAACTGGAGGAATCAGTTTAACTTATTACACTTCAAAATCAGAGCAGGGTAATGAGAAACAAACCCAAATCTTAGAACACCTTCCCTCCATCCCTCCCTTCTTCCCAGGCTCAGCTTTAGTCCTAAATTGTGCACCCCCACAGTGGTGCAGAGGGGTGAGGAATGAGGAATGAAGTCTCCTTGGGTGCAGGACTCTTCATGCTGTCCCCTGCTCCAGTGTGGGCTCCCTCCCATGGGACACAGTCCTCCATTAACTTCTCCTACAGCTCCCTAATCCCCCAGGGAGTCAAAGCCCTGCCAGAAACCTGCTCCAGCATGGGCTTCTCTCTCCACAGGTCTGCAGGGTCCCTGCCAGGGGTCTGTATTTCAGGACACATCATGCAAAGCACTTTTACTGTACACAGATTTTCAGTGGGGTTAAAGTATCCATTAAATGCCCAGCAACTTCATCATATCATGGCCATTAAAATATCCATCAGGAAAGAAAAAGGCCTTGGATATTACTTGGTACCTCAAAAAGATCAGTAATTAAAGCAACGAAATAAATAGAGCCTGAGGTTAGTAATACTAATATGAAATACTGGAAAGGAGAATAAGTAAGAAGCATCAAATAAGGCAGAAAATATAAATAAGTTTTTATTACTATTCATCTTTAGCATTCTCTCCAAAGACTCAAATAACAACCCATAGCTGCATATCACATCTCATCTCCCATACAGGTATCTTGTCATTATGAGTGGGGTTTTTTGCTTGTATGTGCACACACCAGAGGATGCATGAAAGGGCACAAAAGATACTGTAGTGATAAAAATAGCGTAACTTGTGAAATAAAAACCAAATTATTTTGGAGGTCCTAGGTTATTTTCATTTCCTTTCATAAATGTCCATGAAGAACCCAAAATGTGATATGCATAATGACAGGGCAGAAGCACTTTCAAGTTGATTATGATGGAAAAAATAGCCAGTATAAAAGAATGGCTCTGCCTGCTAACTACCCACTACGGTCCATGATTGCAAGTTAGAAAATTCCTTATTTTCATGTACGCACCCTAGAAGATACTGGAGGTACTCTGTGCATAGGAGATGTTTTCAGAAAGCTAATTTTTTCAATTGGTAATTGATTTAAACATAAAAGAATCTTATTCTATAAGAAAGAAATGAAAAACGGGATGGAAGACAAAAAAATCCCATGTGTCAAAATGGTGCAACAGCAGGAGCTCAGAAGGGAAATTGCAGTAGTCAAGTCTCTTCCTACCAGCCAATTTGACAGAATTGCAGAAGACATAGAGATGCTATCAAGCACTGATTGAGCCATTAAAAAAGGCTGGAAAATACTGAGAATTAGTCAGGAGGAGCTCAGATTGAGATGGCAATGTTGAAAGAGGAAAGCAAGACACTTAAGAACAGAAGATAAACAGGGCAGAAAATGGAATAACCTATCAAAATGATTACTTAATAATGGCAATTAAACTTTCAATGAGATGAGACTGTGCCACTAAATTAGGAGTGGAGCAGCAGCTAATAAATTCTAAACTGTGTGCTGTCCAAGTAGCTGAACTGTTTGATACATTTCTCCACAATGACAATTAGAGTTATTGTAGCTTACAGCATAATTGAAAAAAGTCCAAGATCTCAAGCTTGCACATGATCGATCAGGTCACAAACCTTAAATTTCAGCACACAGAACCTGCAGGTCCTGGATGCTCTAAGGCCAGACCTCCAGCTGGTCTGAGGGATATAATGCAAGTTACAGCAATTGTTGATTATAGGAGAGAGGTGATCCAGGAGGGATCTGTTGCACCAGAGCGGGATTTTCACGGACATCACAGATGTCTGTGCTCATCAGAAGCAAACAAGCTAATAGCTTTCATAACTGCTTTCATAACTATGAACACCTCCCACTGGAAATCACACTCTGCAGACTTTCTAAGAACCCAGGGAAAATTCTCAGGATACTTTTTAGTAGTGCTCTCACTGTTGTGCAGCAGATTTGGTCAACCATAGCCTTGTTCCCTGTTCCTGCCCCACCACACCTCTTAAAGTGAAAAAACCTCTGCATTATGATCCGTGATGATTAGGAATTAGAAAAAGTCTACATTTTATCACATATCCTATAATTTCCTGTCTTGTTTTAAGTTATTTGTAACTTCCTGTCTCCTGAAATGTTTTTTGGTAAACAATGAATCAGAGAGAAGTTAAAAGCAAAAACTACACAGAGTTGCACCTGAATCACAAAGATTATCCCCCTGTTTGTTTTTGATTGCAAGTACAACTGCAGTTCAGTTTCTCCTCTGCTCAATGACCAAGCTACACGAATGGACCAACACTATTTTTAGGGATTTATATTGTTAGATGACCCACAGAAAAAGGACAATTGATTATGTTGCAGCTAATGATTGAAAATAACAAAAATATGTTATTGTAAATAATACTAATGCTATTTTGAATCTACTGTCTTTGTATCTGCATACAAAACAAAAGGCAAACCCACTTGCTTTTATATGTTTTTTTAGAAACACTATGCAGCACTATCCAACAATGATTAGAATCTGCCATTGAAAAGCTCTTGGTAAAAATGGAAAATTACAAGTTCAGTAAAGACCATGCTGGTGTCCTATGTGTGCTTGGTTCCCTTATGTCTTTACTTTTAAGATCAAAAATCTGTGCACCTAATCTGATGTTTAAAAATGCTCACTTATATGAGATCAGCTTTCTTTTTTTTTTTTTCCTCTTATGTCACGTGGAGTGGAAATCAAAACAAAACCTTTAGTTAGCACCAGGCTGTGAAAATTCGAAGAACAAGGCCTTAACAATATTGTGAAGAAGTTAGTTTGAATCTTTAATGCATTTTGAAGTCTTCTAACTTGTCTATATAAACCCAAGACTAACAATGCTGTAATTCACAGAAATGGTGATCCTAAATTATATCTTTTATTTTTTTCCCCTAAAGTTTGTCTAAACATCATTCAAGTATGTTACTTCAAAAAAGTGACTATCTTAAGCTAGTCATTTGAAACAAGAATAAGTCTTCTTTCTCCCCTCAGACTTCTCCTTTAATTATTTGTACCAGAAGTAAGAAATGATACTGGCAAACACTGCCAATTTCCTTTCTTTCAGAGACAGCAACAACAAAAAGAACAGCACTTCAAAATCAACCAACCATCCCAATATGAATCCTCATCCCACTATATAGTCAAATGTTATAACTAGACTCATATATCTTAGAATTTGGGAGGGGTTAGGCTGTTGATTCATGACAGATCACATGGAATTAACTCACCAAATATTTGTTTTGAGTCTATGTAACTCATGTCATAGGGTCATATCCCTTGAGCATGTTATACCACAGTTTAGCCCAGGAGGAGAGGATAATTTAATCTCCAATTCTTACTGAGTAATTTTTTTGAATGTGTTTGCTATTTATCAAACTCTTCAATGAACGCTGAGAAATACAAGTAATTTTCCCATTTAAGAAGTGAAGGACAATCATTGCTCATTTCATAGAGCGTAATGTTTTTTTTTTCCCTTTATTGAACACAACTGCACTAGCCTGCTGGAAATCAGTAACTGTTCTTTATGAGTGGGAATTAACCCAGCTGACAAAGGTCCATCTGCATTTGAATATTTTGATATCTGGGAACAGTAGCTGTGCTGGTGAAAATCCCAGATTTTTGGGTTTTTAAACAGTCCCTTTATATTATTCTACTTCAAACAGTTTTTCCTCTTGTTGAAACTAAACAAGGATTGTCAGTGAACCTCATCTTCCCTACAGATGTCCAACTTTCATTCTAGCAGAACTATTTTCTCTCTGACTGCACTTGAATAGACTGATAATACTCAGCCTCATCAAACTCAAAAAGAACCCCAAAACCCCAGAACAAGATGCCCACAGCAACTACATTCCCCAACTGGTTTATATCTCTCCTTGGAATGTGTGTTGCAAGACTGAATTTCATTAAAGCCCTGTAGTTTCTCTCTAGCACTATTACATTTGTGATCTGGATCTGCAAGGAATAATCACCCTGGACTTTATTTTTAGTGAAAATACCGGCAGTATTTTGCAGTTTTCAATCGAAGCTGTAGAGAAGCATCCATGATCTTCCCCTTTCTTCTTGTCCCATGACATTTGCTGTGGTGGCTGTTGTGATACCCCGCTAGACAATTTCTTATTTTTATCACAGGAAATCCCCAGGGCAATGCCAGATTACACAGCTATTACTCTGATACCAGATTATCAGCTTCAAATCATTTTCCAATTCCTTGTCCTCAACAGACCAGTCTCTTTCCTGTTCATACCATGTGACAAAAGGAACTTTCTTCAGGAAAGGTGAGACTGATGAAGCTGACAGACTGAAAAAACAAAAAAAAAAAAAAAGGAAAGAAGCTAAGATGGACTCCAGATACTGCTGACCCCTTGGCCTCTCTCTGAAAAGTGAAAAAGTATTATTATTACAGTAAGTACACTATTCTATCTTGGAATAGAGATATTAAAGCACTTATTTTATAGTTTTATTGTAATTTCATTTTATATTCAATCTAGAAATCATACATTCATTTGACCAAAACTTGAACAAGATGAAAATGCTTCAGCTATGTTAGTAACCATGTCCTGCATTGGAAAAATCCTTTAGTTACCATGTTGTTTAAATGGATGAAAGAGTAACCACCACACACCTGAGCACTGTGAGCACAATGATATTTCCCCCAGTTCCACTGCTTGACCTGCTTTAATGGATGCAGCTTTGATAGGGAGCTCTGCATGTGATAGATATCTTAAACAGAAACCCATAAATAAATAGAATTAAATTTTGCTTATAAGGAAAGAATATTAAGGCTGCAGGTCTAACATAAACCTGAAGGTATGAAAGTACAAACTTTTGCACCTTAAAACTCCTTCAAGTGATCAAATATGCAGAAAGACTTTCAGAATCAGATAGCTAAAGGATATGTAAAGAATATGGACTTACTCAGACTAAGGTCCTTGCAGTGCTGCATAGCACATCCATAACACTAAAATAAGGGAGTTCATCAGAACTTTCTGTAAGCAAATAATTCTTCTGATTTTGCAGGTGAAGTGCTCCACACACACTGAGACCAGGCTCCCGAGCTGCAGAAGCAACACACTGAAACAATAAAGCATATTCCAGGCTCACCTCATGGAAAGGTACATGCATAGATCTCCAGCTACCTCAGTGCTTGCTAAATGGGAAAGAACAAAAATCAATAGCAAGAGAAATTGCATTCTCAGGCTTCAAAGTGCTGCAAGTAATGCAGGAGAAAAAAACTATTGAAAGTAAAGCAACCAGGAGCATCCTTCCCACAGAGAAGTTACTTTTGTTTAGCATTTGCATTGGTGATTTATGTTGATATGGCTATGGCTCAGAGTAGTGGACTAATCTGGAATACTGATGAAAACTGCCCACTAATAACAAGAGCTAGATGTATTATCATAATCTCCCTGTCTGCAAGAGACCTAATAGATAATTATGAATATTTGAGTGGGATAAGGATTTTAACAAGTAGTAATGACCTCATAATTCAGTGCTGGAGAAAAGATTCCTTTAATTAGTGTTTTTCTCACAATCTGCCTATAAAATTCAGTGAACAATGGGAAAACTCTTATGAAGCTTCTAAGTTCTGGCATATAGAATTTGCAACCATGATGTTGTCACTTTTGATGAATGGAAACATTATTGACATCTTATATTTCAGATTTCTGTTTTTCTCTTACAATTTGCTCAGTACTTTTACTTTCAGTATCACTTCAGTATCACCTGAGCAGTTACAGTTTGATGAAAGGCTATTTTAAAAATATTTAATAGAATTATTGAAATGCAAAACACAAATTTCACCAAGAAATGAAGCAATTCATCACTCTAAGACAGATGTACCCTTCATTTTTTGTGGACCTAGAAGATGTGCTTTGTTTTTACTACTAGGTTATTTGATTTTCCATTAGCTTTATATGCTGCAACATGTAGTTCTCTCAAAAAAAAAACCAAAAAAAAAAAAGCACCAAACCAAAACCAAACCAAAACAAACAAAAAACAAACAAACAAACAAAAAACCACCAAAAACCTCCCAGACACTAAAGTTATTTTTTATAGTTTTTTGGGTGATTTTTTTTTTTTTTTTTTCTGTTATGATGGTTTAAACACTGGTGAATGCTGTAGGAGGGTGTTGGGGGAAAAAAAAATCCATCACATGAGCAAAACACAATCAGAGCCAAATTCAAAGCCAAAACATTGAAGACCTTTGTACAGAGAGTGAAATGATTTTAAACAGTGCAAATAATTTTTGGATTATCTCTCACAATGTTGGCCTTCAACATGTTTCCTTGTTGCTGTTTACCACTTAAGTGTAGGACATGTCTGAGGAAAGGAGTAGTTATTTTCTTTGTCTCTGGCCAGAGGTTTGGGTTCTGAGCCCAAAAGGAGCAGTGCTAGTGGTTAGGCTACAGATCAACTTCAGGCAATAACTATTCACTTCTGTTCAAACTGATACAAAAAAGGAAAACTTGAGTTTTAGGAATCAATTCCTTTTCTGCATCTACAGCCTAATGGTATTTTCACACTGTTCCAATATTTCTTACAATGATTCAAACTCCCAGCTCCAAACACATATTTCAAGTATTTCATCTGTCTTTCTCATCATTTTTTGTTCTTTTGATTCTCTAAATACCAAGGGGGAAAAAAAAAATCATTCTTGAAACAATGAGCAACATATTGCCATGACATAATTTAAAAATTACTCCTTTACTAGAAATCATATGCCATCCTCAGATTTTCTGTGGAACCCTTGCTTATTCACAACCCCTTTTGAATAAGTGAACAATTATGGGCCTCAGCACCGGCTCCCCACAGCTCTGATTCCACTATCGCTGCAATAATCAAGGCTCAGCTTTCTTCTTATTTTCCCCTTACCTGTGACTTCCCAAAGCTGTGAGGGCCCAGGCTGCAAGGAGTGTGGAATGTCAGAAGCAGATAAGTGCTCCCACACAGCATGTGTTCACAGAAAGGTACCCTGTTATACAAATGCACTATTTTTAGCCAGGAGCTGGTTCCCTCAGTGTGGTGCAAGTAAATTGGGAATATATTTAAAGTTACCAAAATAAGGCTCTCCCTACTTGGACTGATCTACATTCTGAAAAAGAATAATTCCATTTTAAACTATTAATAATAGTATTTAATATAGTAATATTAATAGTAAATAACAAGAGTAATGAAATCCCTTTGTGGGAATTCTATTTTATTCAATTCTATTGACATTCACACTGATGTATGGGAATGGGAAAAACATTATATTATCCTAAGGTAGCATTTTAACACATTCTAGGGAAATAAGATAAAAGGCACGTGTATCAGCTTGATTGTGCTAGTAGAATTACTGTGAATGTAGTTCAGGATCAAATTAATTAAGATACTACAAGCAAATAAAACAAGCCCTCTGCTAAATAGGAGAGTTGAAGATTTATTGTTAGCTAAGATAAAAGTTCTTCTCTGTAGAAATGCAGTTGTGTTTTCATTCTAATTTTAGCCCAGGCAAGGAGATCATGCCTTCCAAGAGTCATGGAAAAAACCACACAAAAATCTTAAAGGCAAGACTGATTTTTGAGGAGTAAACCAGCATTTCAATAGAAATCTGGTTCCTTGACCTAGCTAATAATTTGCCTAAATGGTTAAGTGTACAACAATAAATATGCCTTAGATAGAAGGATATGTTACTGGCAAAATGATGGTCTTTTTAACACCAATTAACCGATGTTATCATCATAAAGTTGATCATATATTTCAGTAAGAGACCATCTCTGTTACTTGAGCTGAAGAACTTGAACTTTAGACTGATATTCATCAGGAGAGAAATATTTATCAAGCTTGCAGGAAAACTGCTTAAGCAATTTTTCCCCATTTTCCCCGTGGTAATATTACTACCATGCAGCACTTGCAAGCTGAATTTTTGCATCTATTTTTATGTCCAGGTTGTAATTTATGAGTGGAAGGTGTTTAAGGCCAATAAGACAACATAATTAAAACAATATGGCAGAAAATGTCTAAGCATAAATACTCAAGCAACTGTGTCAGGACAAGAGCACTGGTACTTAATGTACTGAGAGTGCCATAATACCACTAAACTACACTGTGCAAGAATTTGATGTATTCAAGATGTGTTAAATAGAAGTTTCCAAAGGATTTCAACTCTTCAGATTCATTTTAGGCTTGTCTTTATACATAGAAATATTTCAAATATAAAAAGGCATCTATCACGTGAACCAAACACATTCAAAGCCAAATTCCATGTCATGACATTGAGGGAATTTTGTGTAGAGGATGAGCTGATTTTACAAATAAATAAACCACCAACGTCTCTGACTTGTTACAGTGCCTCAAACCTCACAAAACAGCCAAATCAGCTGTGTGATATAACCAAAGCAGACCTCACTGCTCTAAGGCTAATGTTGGCCCTAACATAAACATTTTGTTATCCAAGTATTTCTATACTGTAGCTACTATATTACTTCCCAGGGTCAGATTTTTCATGCCAATAGATTTTAGGAGTAACCTTCGAATTTCATGCCAATGGCTGCAAAATATAGCTTTTTTCTCTTTTTTTTGGTGTCTTAATTCAGAGTGAGAAACCTCAAGCCTACATTTTGCTCAAAAAAGTTTATGAGTATAGTTCACAAGCTCTGAGGAAAAAAAAAGAGTCACACACCTTTTTTTTTTTGCAATTATTCTTACATATTACAGAGAATTAGCATACTACAGTATAAAAATAAAATGTGTAGCAAGTCCCTCATTCACTCTTTGTGGGGAATTTCAAATATGCCTTATTGCATTTGTGATTTACAAATGAAATACAGCCAAGAAGTCCCTCGTGGTGCACATTATTTGTCACTCACAGTGACAAATAGGTTTGGTCTGTCATCACCCAGTGTGGTGACAAATGGGTTCCTGAAAATCTTTGAGACAACCGAAGTGCCAGGGAGCAGTGCTGAAATTTTTGCAGTCAAGAGGAATCCATATGCTTGCCCCTGCTGAAGGCAGCTCATATTTGCAATAAAAAAAAAAAATATATATATAAAAGTAAGAAAACCTTTAGTTCAATCATTCCATTAGAATTACATTTTGGCAATTTTAAGATACTCCAAACTTTGCTTCCCTTTTTTTTTTTTTGAATCTCAGAACATGTTTCTGACACCTTGTTTTGTTGTAGGTCTACATCAAATACACCCATCTTCAAAAACATTGTTAGGGCAGCTCCATCCCTGTGGGAGAGTTACAGAATGAAAGCTTACAGAATAAAAACAAAAGCCAATTTAAATTTCTGTTAAAACAATGAAATGTCTAAAGAGCCTCATGATGATACTCATAAGGAAAATATTTTAAACAAAAATGGAGATATGGATTTTCTTGGAAAACAAAAGACACGTTAATTTATACAACCTAGTTGGAAAAATATTTCTGCAATATGATCTACTAGTAGCAGCTTTCCAGCAAAGTTCTGAAACATCACTACTCCAGAAAAATATTTCAGAGACAAGATTTGATTATTTCTACTGCAAAGAAAAACTGAGCTTTGTGTGCTTCCTGAATAAAACACCATTTCAAGAAAAACTAGTGGATTTTAATTGTTTCGTATCCAGCTACAGTGCTGTGTTGAATATCCTGTAAATATTTTTTATTCTGTCAATAAACAGTTAAAAGAGACACTCGCTTATCTGATACATTCCAGTGTGATTTTCTGGTAGATGAAAAATGCTCAGTTATTAAAAAATGCAAGTCTGATTAGTTATTCATAAAATGATTCAACTCCCGAATAATTGTTTTCTTTGAAGAGCAATTTTAGAATTATGTGGTTTGCTTTGAAGAATCTCCACAGGTCATCCTCATCCTCAAAAAGCACAGAACCAGCTAAAAACACATGAAATTTTGCCTACACTTAGAAGCTGCAGCAGCTAATCTACCTTTATTTACCCTTGCAATTTTAAATTTTTATATTTTGGACTAGTTTTATTCCAAACTGCAACAAGGCATCAGCACTTTGGTTTTAGCCAGGTTTCTGGACCTTTTCAAAAATCCTGCTCTATTCTGCAATAAAATTACAGAGTTCTACTGCACAGTGAAATAGATGGGTTCAACAAGAAGGGAATAACCTAAACAGTAGGTTTAGTATCCTGGAGATACTAAAATAGAAGTGTGATGGTATTCTGATTTTTTTTTTCAATTTATTCATTTTTTTTTCAAGAGGTTTGCTCTCAGTGAATTTTTTGGTTAGTTGTAATTCCCAATAAAATTCCTGGTTTTTTCATCCCAATTTAGAAATTTATCTCTAGGACACCCTTTTGCCTCTGCCTGGAGAACTGAGGCACTCTCATACCAGCCACGACGTGGAACTGAGAATAAACTCTGCCACAGAGACACCTTGAAACAGTCAGAGGAGACTACTCCATCACCTCCCCAGTGCCAAGGACAATATCTCAAATCCCAGCTTTACAACTGCAGCAGACTATAAAAAATAAAAAGCTCACAGTGTCCCAGGCAGGTAACACTGAAACGAGAGAAGCTGGTTTAGTTGCCAGCATCCCCTAGTGCAATTCTCATGACTTTCACACATTTTTGTTGACCTGTTCATCAGCATTCATCAAGAATTTATGTTTTCTGCCAACAAAATGAATTCATCCTCCAGTTTGTTGGGGTTTGTTTTGTTTTGTTTTTGGTGGGTTTTTTTTTTTTGTTGTTGTTGTTGTTGTTTGGTTTTGTTTTGGGGTTTTTTTGTTTGTTTTGTTTTGGGTTTTTGTTTTGTTTTGTTTTGTTTTTTCTTCTGATGTTGAACAATAGCACCAGGAAACACAATTACTCACTTTAAACCTCCAGTTTGAGGCTTGGAACACAAATATTTAAGAAGTGGAAACTTTTGTGTATTTTTTAAAATGCATTTAAATGCATTTGTATAGTTTAAACACTTGGACTTTTTAAAGATATTCTTCATTATTGGTATAATACATAGATTGCTTGTAAAGTTATGTGGTCTGCTTAATTTTATTTAAATTTTTACATGGCACTAGAGAAATGTTTCTATTTTGTTTTGTCTGCTTTCCCTGATTAGTCCCTAAGCAAAGTATTACCACATTGTATTCATTAAAAGTTTACAAAAACACAGAACCTTGACTCATTTTTAAATTAGCTTAGAGAAAACAGAGCAGAAAAGTGATTACCAAAATGCAAATCAAGTTCCATCCAAAAAATACAGGGATTTTGTCACAGTATAACATCTAAACTAAACACTGACTCAGAGAAAAGCTGATACTTGTATTGAGTACCTGCACAGGTTTGAGCAAATTGTTTATGTGACACACCAGTTCACCTGATAAGAAGAAAACCCTTGCTATGGTCACAGAGACAGAAGTAGTAAATATATATTTTAAAGATTACTTTAAAGCCAACTACATAACATTTATCAGTTTTACCAAGTTTTGAATTCTGCCCAACTTTAATTTTATTGCCTTATTTGTGTATTTCTGACCTGATTAGGATGGTTCCACCCCCCCTCACAGACACATTTTTTTCCTGCACTGCTGACGACTCTGACAGGTATCCCCTTGCGCACTATTTTTATTCTTGGTTATTAAGAAAGCAAATATAAGTAAGCTCAATGATCTCTTTACATTTCTGACATTATTCCAGTTATGCTTCTACTGGAATGGTAGTTAACTTTATCCTTTAAAACCTCCATGGGACAATGACATCAGGATTTTTTTTTTTTTTTCCAAAAATACCATAAAACAGAGAAGCACTAAACAAACTGTAACAGTTCCTCCTGGCATGATGTTTAGTGGGATTTCTTTTTCTAAGCCATTTAAAGGGCCTTGAGGGATCCTTAGAAAGCTCTTTTCACCTGATTCACACTGTAACCTCTGTCCTGTATGCTCACAGCGTTACAAAATAATTCAGAACCCTCAAACACTGCACAGAGCAGGAAAAAGTATTGCAATTTTGGTCATGATCACAAGCTCATCAGCATGTCCCCTTCTTCCCTCTGTCAGCAGGAGGCCAGAGCAGCCTCCATTCCCATGTGAGCACCCAGAATATCTATTGGAAAAGGCAATCAGGGACTACAAATGAAGGGACATATGGCAGAGAGGGTTAGCCACAGGAAGGATATGAGTGCTGGATGTGGGACAGAACGAGCCCATATCTGAGCACATACCTACATCTGGCATGCAGTTCTAAGCCACAGTTTCGACCCATATCACCCCCTACAAAACACAATCCTTATTTTGAAACCAACTGATACATCTCTGATTTTTACCTCATAGCATAGATCCATTCTCTGGAAAAATATCCTCTACCCTTTCCTTGAAAAACAGACTCTATTTTTACTAGAAGAAAAAAGAAACTCTCCTTTCTAATATAAAGATGTATGAAAGAAAGAAAGAGAATTTTTCTTAGTGCATGATGCACTAATATTCCTGTAAGATATGTTACAGTAAAAAGAATCGAGCAGTTATAGAATACTTTTACTTTTCTTAACACAAGGAGACACAGGAGTCCAGACAATTAATTACTGTTTTAAATTTATAAGTTAATGACTGATTAAAATGCTTTTAATATACATTTTTTGAAATTATTATTACAAGTGGAAAATCCTTTAGACATCACAATTATGTAAAAAAGCTAAATAACTCTTTTTTAAAAAAAATATGCCTTGAAATTTCAATAATTTTTTGTTATTGTTTTCTGTTTGCTTGAGGTTTTTATTTGTTTGGTTGTGTTTTTTGAATTTCCATAAAGTTTTTTTTGTTGTCTGTTTGCTTTTTCTTTTATTTAAATCAAACACACATTCAGTAAGATAACCACTTTTTTAATAGCTGTGTGCTTTCTTTTTGAGCATTTTATACCAGTAAAATTTTCTGAAAGATAAGTACAATTTTTTTAATAATTCACACTCCTAGACTGACTGTTCAGCCCCATATATTCATCCTCTTTCTATGCACATTCTGATGTAGTTCAGTTGAATTAGAATGATGGAGAAAATAAAATTTAGGCTTATTCAGGCCTTTTGCTCTCATAGAAAAGGATCTTAAGATAGAGTCATACTCCAATGTCACAGTGTTTCTGATATAAAAATCCTTATGATTACACAAGAACACCATGTGTTTATATTTATTTCTCAGAATCATGCAGTCCAAGTTTACACCACTGTAGTGTTTACCATGCTGTTTTCATGGAGATAGATAAATAGATAGATAGATAGATAGATAGATAGATAGATAGATAGATAGATAAGCTAGACAGATAAATATTTTTACCATAGATAACCAGATTCCAGATGAATTGTTGAGAATTAATTACTTTTGCATACTTGGCAACTGCATACTTTGATGGCAAATATTTATAATGGCACATATTATTTACATGCATACAATTACAACCATTCCTTACAACACTTCAACTCTCTACCTAATCCCCATTCAACTTTTTAAAAATTTTCCCAAGCAAAGAGAAATAAATGATGGAATTGCTGTCCAGTAATGGCCAATGTCTGTTGATATGAAAAAAGGATAACTATTAAATCTCGTACAGTCAGAGTGACACCCACTCCTACTCCACAGCATGAGAACATATCATTCCTACAAGAGCAGTCTTTCACTCCCCTGTGATTTTTTCAGTCATCTAAAAGAAATAAATGAAGATCAATAAAAGGCCAATATTTTCATGGCTCCCTTCCATTCTACTCCTCTCAGGATTGGACTCAGGGCTCCCTGATACAACTCTGATTAAATCAGACTGTTTAACTTTTTTTTGCTTTAATTTGCCCTCATTTATAAAGCTCTTTGAGGTTTTACATAAATACCACTGACTGACTGAGAAGATGCCACAGTCATGAGCAAAGCATGCAGGCAGGCTGGAGTTGTGCATGTGAAGTTCTAATTTTACCTACAGTGCAGGTCCATATCCAACAGAAAAAACCATGGTTCTACTAATTTAGAGGGAGTCCTGAAAGCTGTCAGCAGTTATAGATCCATTCCAAACAACTAAAAAGGCTTAAAAGGGATCAGACAATAGGGACTCAAAAATCTCTTATGGCAGTAATAAGTGCAAATTAGCTACTTGCCTGCTTTGTAGGAAAAGCAGGTGACTCTGTACACCAGCAGACACATATTTAACTTGGTCTACTCTCCCCCATCCCTCAAAGAATATTCATTCAGCCAAACACACATCATCACTTAAACCCGAATTTTGCCTCTTCTGAAAACACAGATTTTATTTCATAAAAAACCCCAAAATAGTAGAAATGTTGGAGTGCCTAGAAACTTAAATTACGAAGGTTATGCGCAAATCTCTTAATGCTAGATCACTGGTATAATGTTTTATGTATCACAGGAAAGTCATTCTGGGTAAAGGTACTGCAGGCCTACAAAGACCGAGGTGGCTCCTAAACTTCCTTGAACACAAGCTGCAGGATTATTGGTCCCCTAAAGAAAAGTCAGAGAAACTAAGCTGAGACAGCCACAGTAAGAGTGATGCTTCAGTAACATTTAAAAAACAATTAACAAGAACAAAACCCCTAAAATTTCCAATAGAACAAGGTTGAACTACTGGTTAGTGTGATACATTTAGGTTATCTGAGTTTTCTCCAAGATGTAGAATAACCCTCAGAGATGCATCACATAGAACTCATGTTTATGTTCTTTGACTTTAACAAAGTTAAATTAGGAATTTTATAAAAAACAATCCTATGGGGATGGGAAAACCAAAGACTGCACACTAGGATTTGTTCGTATATCATCTAATATCCCTCTTTCTATGATGTTTGGATAGAATTCCTAGCTGAAGTCATGCACAGCACCCTTTTCACCCTCACCATACAAAGAAATTATTTTTAAGCAAATGATAAGTGTTTGCAGACTGAAAATGGCTACAACAGGCAAGAAAACTGACAAGCTGAAATTCTTTAGTGGGTGGTTGATGACTACTGTTAAGCATTGCCCTTTTCTTAACTGCATTATTTTTACCATTATCAATACTGTGTTAAATCTATTCCATGGGGAATTTACATGGTTGAACTAACATTGATTCAAACCTCCAATATCTGGTATTGAATGCTGTACTAGAGACTATCCCATCTTTCTTTTGCTACAACAGCAAAACCCATGCAGTTTGGTCAAGCTCTGGGGTAGGAAAGGGAATCCCATGACAAAATAAGGAGGCATATTCCCTATGTTATTAGTCAGTGTGCCATAGGGTCACATACACTTAAAGGTTTCCTTGCTTAGAAATGACACAATCCCTGTCTTTCTAATTTTATTCAAATGTGAACTCCATTTTAACACGAAAGTAAAGGGGAAAAAAAAAAAAAAAAAAACAAAAAAAAAACCACCAAAATATTTTTAAGTGACAGTCTTCTTTTGGTACAGAAAAATTCACGCTTTCCTGTGATTCACATAACACTGTTATGGCCAATATCATTCCCTGGCACTCCAGTAAATGAAATAGATAGGCCTTTAGTTGTTTTTAAACATTAATCCTTTTTAATAATGTTATTTTACATACTTCATGGGAAAAAGTCCTATCACTGACTTAAACACTGCAATTTTTGTAGGCTAGTTTCATATAGTAATAGAACACTCTGAAAAAATAGTCATGACTCAAGTAGCTCTTTCTTAAATTTGTGTAGGTTTTCACTAATTGAGGGAATGAGGAATTGGTAATTAATTTTTCAAAGATTGAACAGAGAGTGAAGAAAACTTAATGAAATAATTTAGGACTCATCATGGTAATGCTGTACCTCTCAACTAGGAAGCAGAAATAATGTGTGTGATTCCAGGTAGTTGCCTGAGGGAATGAATGTTATTAACCATTGTTTGTTTCGCTACCAGGTGGCCACATTGCTGGTTTTGTTTAGAGCCCTTAAAGTTCCTGCTGATTTAAAAGGCAGGGAATAAAATATAGGCTAGGTCAAGTAGCGTGGGGGAATGGAGGATGTTGTAGCCAGTGACATGCAAGGCGAATTTGGTGGAGTCCAAGAATGTCAGGAGTGGACACGTGTAGCACAAATGGTCCCACCATAGGAGCAGGACTACAGCAGCTGTCTGCTGTAGAGACAAATTATTTTCATTGCATAGATTTGGCTGGGTTGCAACTACTCAGTTACTCTGAGCAGAGGAGAAAAAAACCCAGTAATTCCAGCTCGCATTTCATCTTCGCCACTCTCTTTTCATCTCTCGAGCTTCACAACTTTTAAGTTTTGTCCTCGCTTCCAAGCTGTCAGTGATATATTATAAAATGAATAGCTTGAAGTGTTTGGCTACCTGGGGCCATAAACCCAGCAGGTCAGCAACAGAAACTGTTGGGGGACTTTCTGTGGCTTTTGCTGGAATTAAAACAAAACAATCAGGGGGAAAGCGTCATGGGTACAGCAATAACTTATTAGTTCTAACACACATATCCCTGCAGATCACAGTGACCTCAATCTGCTTAAAAAATGGCTTCCTTGGGCTAGCCAATCTTTCTGTTAAATAGGTTGGTCTTCCCTGGAGCCAAGATCTGCCTCCTTCTGCACGGCTTATTATAACAGCACAGGCAGTATTTTTTGCTCTGACAATTTTCAAATAAAAATCAGTCCTATAAATGCTGAGATTGTTTATTTTTCCTTAGGGTATTCAGTTGTTCTGACTGGGGACAGAGCAGAAGAAAATTTGGATATTAAAACAGCAAAGCTGTTGTGAACATGAGGTGTTAGTTTTAGTTTAATTAACAGTAGAGGAAGATACATAAAAGAAATTAAATCATATAGTACTTAAGACATACAGACAAGGATACACTATGTGACCTGCCAGTAAAGATCACCGAGATAAAGACAAAGCTAGTAGGAAAAACATCCTACACAACTCCAGAGGAGCAAAATGGGGTGGAAAAAGTAGCCTATTTTCATTTCTGACAGTAGTATCCAACATGCTCTCTGTGTAGCTTTATTCAAAAGACACATTTTAGTATGTGTGAAGTTTATAGGTTACTAGCAAAACCAAAGGTACTCTGCAAACATCCCATAAAACTCATCATCTTCCATAATTACAGAAACACCAAAATGAGTGAACGCTTCAGACAAAATACACATTCACTCCAACTCATATGTACCTTTTTTCTTGGATCTTCTGGACTGTGGAGAAAAAAGGACCTCAGATTACTCACATATTGCAAATTGTGGGGACATTTCTCCCCAGACCATCATGGGTACAAGCTCTCACATTTATATGACATCAGCTGAAGGTCATGGTTAAAACTTTAGGCAGCCTTTGTGGCCATTAAATGGAAATTCTGAGCTTCTCTCCCAGACTTGGATCACCTCATAGCTGTCCTTACAGAATCTTGACTTCTAAAACCTTCTTCCAGTCACAGGAGCCTCCAGTTCCTTTGTGTAACCTCAGTGGGTGAACATCAGCACCTTGTTCTATGCCTCGGTGAAAATTACCTGCATCTGCACATAGAGATTAAGCACCTGAGAGCAGAATGTCTGGAGAGGAGCCCTGTGTCCCTTGGAAGGGTCTGCAAGACTGTCCTGTTATTGTGCATATTATCAGGCTTCCTGTTAGATCCTAATATTTTAGGCTAGATTACATAAATGTCAGAATGTCATTCTCCTGCTTATGAATTATTCAGAATGATTTACAGTAAAACTATTGTTGGCACCACTGCGACCTGAAAGTATTTTACATTTTGAAAGGCTGTAAGTAAATTTACCTCTCTTTGGATGAATGTTTCTGTGATTTTCATAAACATCACCATTCACATTTCACAAAAGTATTAAATAGCACAGACAGCACACAAGCCTGTTTTGTACTGGTGGTGCACATAAAACTGTACACGAATTACTGAACTTTCTGATTTTTAGAACTGGGTAACCAAAGCTAAACCAGCAAGACATGCAAGAAGGTTGTTTTGGTTTTACATTTGTCTGTGATCTTCTTGTTGCTTTCTGGGAAAAAAGATATGTTTGTCTTTAAGAACAACTTTATGCAAGGCATCAATATGTATCCAGGAGCTAATTGAATGCTTTAAAATGCTTCACCTTTACTAATCCCTAGCACTGTTTGTAATTGCCGTGACTAATCCCAGCCTGTCACTTGGGATTATTTCTGCTTCCTAACAGAGTGAATCATGAGCATTCAACTCAGGGTATTTATATGAATATTCTCAACTCATTGGATATTTATACTAACAAAATTATTTAGCTCTATAATTGACCCAGACTCACAAACTCAGAGAAGTTTTCTGGGTTTTTTGACTTCAGAGCCAAGATTTGGATCATTTTAACAGCTGGGTTTAAAAGCATTATTGGGGTGGGGAGAGGAAAGGGACAGAGGGGAAAACAGCACAGAAAGAGCAGTGGATGCATCTTTTATGAACCTGCTCCATGGGATCCCAAGACAATCTAAAGTAGGAGAAGCTGAACACTTTTTCTGTACTATTACTGAAAAACTCAGGTACAGGAGGAGGAGGGGTGGGGAAACTTTTGTAAGTGTGCAAAAAGATACCCTTAGCACATAGTTAAAGAAGATTCTTTACCTAGCAGAAAACTCCACACCAAACCAATTGAGGCCAACTTCAAATTACATATGAGCAAAGGAAAAACCTCTAGAACATTTCCAGCCAGCTGTATGAAATGGTAAAGCAAAGAGCTATGAAATGAACTGGCAGCTGTCGCCTTAGCTGTTTTCAAGTACATGCCAATAGCCCACCACAAAGCAAAGCACTGTAGATTTTTTTTTGCCTTTTTAATAGACTTCCCTTTTCATGATTAGTTGCAATTAACAGAAACACTAAAACAATCTATCAGGTTAAGCAACAAAATAAAGATTAGTAGACCAGCCTGTTCCTCTGCTTTTTTGCCTTAGCCTTTACTCCTAGCATTTCAAAAATTTGTGTTTCTGGAATGTAAAATCAATTGCAGTCATTCCTAGAAATAAAGAAATTTTCATACATGCTATTGACCTTCTCATGTTGCTTTTACATTTCTTTAAAAAAAAAAAAGTCGACCAAATAAATTAGCCCATAAAATCCCTGGAAACCACCAGCAGTCCTGCAAAAATAGTCTGAAGCCTTAGCTATAACAGCAAAAACCACCACAGATGCTGCATATTCATATCCAGTTTACATCTGTAATTCCAGACACACAACTACTGCTGCTACTGGAACACGTTCTGGATCAAGAAAACAGTTTTATGTCAAACCTTGCTATTTCAAGCACAGGTATGATTAAGAATGTCTATATTTTTAATTAAGGACTGCTCTGAAAAGCTGGTTCCAGTTATAAGTCCTTTTTATGCATGTATATTAATTTCTGCAGATTTAATGAAATGGAGAAAAATTGTTTTACACTTTTAAAAAAGCCCCAAACCATAAATGAAGCAGCTTCACTAATAATAATGTACAATAGCTTGAAAAATTTGAAGACAAAACCTGAGAGATTCAATTTGATCCAAAATGCTTCCTGTTATTTGGGCAGGAAACAAGGGGAGAGCAAAATGCAAAGTGACTGCTGTGAGTCATCTTCACTGTGGTTTAGAGACTGAGCCATGCATCTGGCAAGCAAGGAAGAAAGGAATTTTATGAGGGTGGCAGGAAAACCACAAAGCAGTACGAAAACAAGAGACAGACATAATTTAATAAACTCATATTATTAAATATTTGAAACCCACGCTGCACCTAGGAGTCTCCTTCAGCTTACTGCAAATGTGCCACGGTTTCAGGGCAGAGGAGGAGCTGAGGAACAGCTCCAAATACTTCAGGTTATGATGTCTGTAATTTTCTTCAATATACAGTCATGAATCTGAAAGAGGATAGAACTGACCTGCCAGACCTTTTTTTGTGTGAGAAATGAAACAGGAAGACTTTGCTACATTTCTGTAAGGAGACTGATTGATTTTACACCTGTTACACCCCAAATTTAACATTGGCAGGCTCAGTTATTGCAGTGACAGTGAATAGAGCTTGCTCAGAGCAGCTCTTAATATGTGGCAAGAAATGTATACAGTAAATCAAGCACTCCTGCTTGACAAAAGAACAGTTGGGGACCTACAGTCTTTTCATACAAATGAACAAGAAAAAGAAATTTATGAACAGGAGAGAAATTCATCTTTGGAGGAGGGCAAATAAACCAGCCCACACAGTATGAACTTGATGAAAATTCTGTATTTAGGGTCAG
Organism: Acrocephalus scirpaceus scirpaceus; assembly: GCA_910950805.1. Taxonomy (NCBI): domain Eukaryota; kingdom Metazoa; phylum Chordata; class Aves; order Passeriformes; family Sylviidae; genus Acrocephalus; species Acrocephalus scirpaceus. Next base: position 7,401,574 of record OU383774.1, on the reverse strand, counting down.
TCTAAATACAGAATAATTTAGATGTGTTTTGGTAAGTGAAAATTATGCTCCTGATACTCAGTCGTAGGTGTCTGCCTGAGTCATGCTAAACCCTATCTCTCCTAGGACACATCATATGGTAAAATCTACTTCACTACGAGAAAAAACAATCTCTGTCTCTCTCAGTCTGGGGAGCTTTTTAGTGCTACAAGCTTTAGAAGGCACCTACATTTGCCTCGGGGTTTCACAGTATTCAGTTTTGCCTGGGCCTGGAAGAATACTGCTGCCAACTGTTCCACCAAAATATCTCAGCTTTGAGTGCTGAAAATTAATCACCTGGCTAAGTACCTGACTAGGTTCAAGTTTTTGTGTTTACTGTAAGTATTTGAAGTCATTAAAAAGACAGCATGAGTGAAAAAACAAATATATGTGATGTTCTGCAGAGAGTTCAGTTCCATGAAAATGTAAATGCTCAGCGCATAGATAAGATGATTAAAAATGGAAAAGACAGCTTGAGCATAAATATATATGGTAACTACACAGCAGTCACTGACAATGCTGCATCTATTTTACAGAACATTTAAATCAGCAAAAAGTCAAGATACATTATTTAAATGAGTCTTTATCAAAAAACATATCTCGAAATTTCTATGGAAGAATAATATCAGCTGGGGTATACTTTAAAGGCTGTAATTGGACTTTATCCCAGAAAAGGCTAAATAAATTGAAATATGTTTTATATCATTATGAATATTCTTTTGTGATAAAAATAGTTTTATATTTTGTAGCAGTTCAAAAAACTGTGTAACAAGGGAATAATAATAAAGGAAAAGAAGCAATCAAAATGAGAAAGGGGGAGATTTCTTGTATCCCATTGCAAAAGAAGTAACAAATTACTTCTGTGAATAATTTCAAAGACTTGCATAAGCTGCATGCATCTCCCAGATGGCTCTCAGAAAGAAATATTAAAGAATTGTCTGCAACACTTGCAGAAAACATATAAGACTTCTCCTTTTTTTAATCTCGAACATAAAAATGTGCGAACTACAATATTTACTGACACATTTTTATCAGATAACCCTGTAAGAGAATTCTACAATGGAATAATATCAAGAGTCTATAGTCCATGAAATTTCCTCAGTAAACTGAAGATCCTTTCCAACACGTATATTTCTTCATACACTGTTCAACAAAAAAAGTTTCTTAACAAGTTTTTAAGGATTTTTAACAGGGTAAGATTTAATACCTGTAACCAGATGTAATCTACCTTCACCCATTTCAAAATCTCTTTAAAAAAGGACTAATTTCACTGCTGTATGACAGTGGTACTCTGTCTTGCTAGAGAGCAAAACCTTTCATATGTTGAACATACACAAGCAAATGAAGAACTTAATCTCAGAAGGGCTTAAAATCATGTTGGCCATGAGTTTGTTAACTTCAGCATTTATAACTCAAAAGAAAGATCAATTTATATGATACTTTACAGACATCTATTTAGATTATTTATAAACATTTAGAAATGTTTCCTAAAGCACTTGGAAGTACATTTTATATGCAGACACAGACATTTTGCATCTCCACATATTTTTTGCATGTTGTCTTTGGTTGAGAGAGGCAAAGGCTTTTTAATTTTGCTGTGTTATTTTGCATTAAAAAGTTATTTCAGTGCAGAAAATAGTCTTCTCAAAGGCCACTGGAGCAGGATTTCTGTCTCCAATCTGGACTGGAAGTCAGTTCTAAAATTGTTTCTGAGCAGATGATCAGTTCAAGCAGAAGGCAAGCTGCTATAGATTGTACTAGAATGAGACCAAAGCTGACATTTAAGGACTTGAAACATTTATTAGGAATGGAAGTGGATTTGATTTTTTTTTTTAAGTGATGCAAAGTATCTAGGTCACCTGGAGGCAGGAGAGGGCAGGAAGGCATCTGTGTGTGAGCACCAGTCATGGAGAAAGGCAGAGATAGGTCCCAGGGAAGGTGACAAAACTACCAGTTGCTGAGCTGAGGTACATTCTAGTCCTATCATATTTTGTGTTCTGGTTCTGCCAGCAGTCTGCAAAAGAGACTTTTTTCTTTGCTCATATATGATGTTCAGAATGTAAAGTCAAGTATCTGCATTACAAGCATTTCTAATACTACAGCTGTAACAGCATAACTTTACATTTCCATGTGCCTTTCTTTCTTTTCTCCTTTTCTCTCCTTTCTTTCTGTTCCTCTAAACATAAACACAAAATCGCCAAAGCATCCATATAAATAGCACACACAAATGCGCTTGGGTGTTCGTTCATTACTCACCCTGTGTCTCATTTTCTCACCTCAATAGGAGATATGAGAGTTTCTTAGGTAGCAGCCTGTGTTGTCTTCTCTTTTTGGACCCCTCTGATATGTGTGCACCCATACCCAAAGGAATGGCAGAGCTGCTAAATATTTGCTTTTCCACTATTTATAACTCTGAATCAAAAGCTGTGCTAAATGAATTGCTGAGTGCTATCCCCATGAGGATGCTTTTTTTTACACTCATCCTGGTCTTGAACCTTTCCATGCCAGCATGGTAGTGAAGCAGTGTATTTTGTGGGGAAACCAGTGCTTTTTCAAAATGTCCATTTTTACAGGACATAGAATATGCCATTAGGTTACTCGAGGGATTAATAAACCTCAGAATCACTTGCCTTGTCTACAGTGAAGTGGCATAATGACTTCACTGCTGCATTTTTTTTCCTGTAAAGAGGGACATTAGAAAACACACTGGAGAGAAATGAATACATGCCCTAAGCCCCTAACCAGCACTTACAGTCTACCTGAGAGCATATTAGGAAAATAAAGAAGAATCTTCAATTTACTGACTGAAAATGATTTTTGTCTCCCTTTCCTCCGTGGACTTCAAAACTGAGTCTTGAGGAGCTTAAATTACATTTTACATGCAAAGCTGAAAACCTAATTTACCGTATTCCTATCAGGCAGCAGATAAAGTCTATAGCACGGTGGTAGATTGCAGTTTCCAAGGGCAATACCTATGCCCAAAGCTTTCAAAAGCTATAACATGGAGGATACAATAGAGAAGGTGATACCCATCAGACTACTTGTCCCTGGACCCCTTCCTTTCAGCTCCAGGCTAGCTGTGTATCTGACTAATCTGAAATCCTCTCATCCCCTGGAGAGTGTCACAGGCACTAACATATGTGGATTGCTGCAACCTCCTTTCTCTGCCAGTGCCACAGTTATCTCAGTTCAGGGACTCTGAAAGAATCACAGAGGGGACAGATAACTATATTTAAGCCTTAAGAATTGCCATCTTTGTGAGGGCTAGCCTCACTTTCCCATCACAGATAAAAGGGACACGGCAGCTTCTTCTGAGACAAACAAAATTGCAAGGACCATAAGGTAAAAGCTAGAATAGCACAAAAAAAAACGAAAAAAAAATTTACAGAGCTGTCTTATAAAAGCACAAAAGTATTGAAAGCATAGATAACTTCCTGAAGCTGGCAGCTCTAGTTCGGTGGAGCCATGCCAGCCTCCTCCAGCTGAGCATCAGGCCTGCACTCTTCACAAACAGAAATAAACATTTTATTAAATCAAACCTTCTCCTTGCTGTGCTTTTACATCTAAGAACTTTTCCCAGCAGGCAACACCCTGCTAATGCTGCATAAAGCATTTTAGAGACACACTTCCTGGGTAGTTTTTGCCTGAGAGGAGAATCTTCTCTCCCTGGTCTCTCATCACTCTAAGCACCTGGTGCCACTGCAACAAGCACTTTATATTTCTCTGCTCCCTGGTGTATTATTTGTGTTACCTCCATCACTGGTGCAGGCCTTAACCATCTTTCCAACAGTAAACAATCAAAGGGCTTGCACTTTTTTTTAATAGCATTAAAATTAATGCTGTGAAAATGAAATTAATTCCTATTTCCACCTTTTGAGTAGCAGCCTGCCAAGAAATCAGTGAGCTGATGGGTTTCAGCTTTCAGGGTGGCCAACCTCTTTCTGAAGTTTGGTTTCCAGCCCACACATATAATCTGTCACACTTTGATCCATCACAAAGAAGTATGACAGCACAACGAGGTGCCCCTCTACATCTCAGCTGTAATTGCTCCGAATTTTGCTTTATCATGAAATCCTCAGTAGCTGGCAGGGCAAAGTCGGGGCAGGATGCTGTGACAAGGGTCGTCTCCTTCTCTCTGGCTGCTTGGGATCAGCACAGCAGACAGTCTCACGTTACTGGATGTGCTGCATTGGCAGGGAGATAATAAAGCTTGCTATAGACTCTGGAATTCCCTTTGGGTTTCAAGTAAGAGGCTTGCCAAAAGCAGTTCACCTTATTTTTAAATATTTTATGGCTGCATAGGAAGTGCCAGATGCTGCTCAGGAACCGGACTTAGAGCTAGCCACTCAATCAGCAGAAAAAAAGGAAATTGCAACAACTTTTATTCAGCAGCTGCCAATATAAAGGGAAAAGTCTAAACAAAACAGCTATGCTCATGATACAATTTGGGTTTAGAGCCACAGCTAAAGTGACACAGAACATTTTCCATTCAATTTGAGATGGCAGGTACTGTATTTTACATACCACAGACTTATTTTCTAGTCAAGACAGCTTTTTCCTTGTGTCAGTGGAATAGATGCTTGACCACCTGTTCTCAAAATTGAAATGTTTCACTAAAGAAGCAGGCTCATTATCTATCATGCAGAAGATATGCCGTATTAGAGGTAAACTTGGAAGATGATGATGTGAAGAGAGACAGTAAAATAATTAGCAGCAAAGTGAAGACAGTAAATTTAATGTTTCTAGATTTTGCTAAACATTTGATATGGTGCCCCATAAAAATTTATTTGAAAGGAATTAATTCAATATTCACTTAGAAAAAAAAACACATTTTCACATTAATAAAAATCTGTTTAAATTGTTCTAAGATGTGTAATGACAAATGAGAACCTCTTGATTGAGATGGAGGAGAGTTTTTTGGGGGGTACTACAGGCTTTGGTGTTTGCTGTCACATATTGACAGATATAAGAAAAAGTAAAGAATTAAGTCTTCAGTTCTGAAAGGCATTGCACTGCTCTAACAAATATTATTGGGAAGCATGACAAGAGGGTGACTCTAAACATATGGTTGAAAGAAAGCTAAAATTTCATTTCAAAAACATGCGTGAGATGGTTACATGAACTATAACATTACACACATGTTTTTAGGATAGCATGGATAGAACAATTTCACCTAAACTAGACCTGGGAGAATAGGTATGGCGTAGAATTGAAATACTGGCAGTTACATATGAGAAAAAAAAAAATTCTCTAACTTCTGAAGAAAGTTTAGGTTACCAAAGCCCAACAGGGATTGAGGAGGGGGAGGATGAGGACTGAGGATGAGGTCCCTCCTATCTGAGGGACCTTAGACATCATAAAGCTCATTGAAAAGAATTATTAGGACCAAAAAATTATAGTCAGAAAGATATATAATGAAAAGCACAAATTACATCATTTGCAATGAGACATAGTCCCTTGTCAAAAAAAAAAAAAAAAAAAAGGCAATAAAAGCTTTTCTCTAAGAAATTCCAACTCTGAACAGATTTGTACAGAGAAAGCACAGAAGCCAGTGGAGTTATTGTAGTTATGCTGGGACTCAATCCAACAAGTAAGGAATATTGCAATATTGTTTTGGTAGCTACAGTTCAACTAGGGAGAACCAGGAAGAAACTCAGAGCATTTAAGAATCCACAGGAAATATAAAGAACAAAGTGCAATAACTTCTGTAGTTTATCCCAAACTCCCAAAGAGCACATAACTGTTGAATAACAACCTAAAGTATTTTTACAATACCAGCTAACTTAAATGAAGAAGTCTCATCCAAAATATCAAAGACTTTCTTAGATGAATGAGAAATTTGTTTTGACTGAGTGATAAATCCAGGATCAAACAGTGATCTACTTCCCCATATTTTGCAGACAGGTTCTAGATAAGGTCTCAATTTCACTGTTTTTCAATGAGACAAACCTGAAATACATATAAAAAGTACAGTCACAACCTTAACTATATTTAGTTAAAGATCCAGCCATCACCAGCTGTGAGAGTGGCCCAAATCTAGTGATGTACAAACTGATAAAATACAAGCTAATATATGTCACATATAATATATTCTGTTGCAAGGCTAAGATAGAAATACTGAACTTGTTTTCAATAAATTCAAGAGGACTTATGGCTTCTTTTACCTGGTATGTATATTAGTATACCTAAAATTCAACACAACTAAAGAATATACATATTCCTTGATTATCCAGCCATAAAGATATTTGCCAATTTGTTAACATTGGGAAAAAAAAAAAAAGGTTGGAAATCTATCTGCAGTTAAGGAATATATATGCAGCTACAGACCAGACCCTCATTCCCTAGGTATCATATCCCTAAGATACCATCTAGTGTAATGGAAGGATAACGTCCTGCAAAGTTCATAGACCCTACAAGTTCACAAAGATAGCTGAGGACTGCATGGTAGCCCCCGGAAACTCTACATTCAGAGTGGGTACAAGTGAGACACAAAAACACCTAGAAATTTTTTTTAAAAAATCATATCAAAAATATAATGAAATTCCCATCTTTTATCATTGTTTAGGTGGTTGCCTGGCACGTTAGGAGCCTAAACCTGAGCTAAACCAGTCCATCTTTTTTGAACATCTTAATATGGCACAAGTGCAAAGATAAAATGCAAATCTCAAACGAATTTAAAAAAAAAATACTGATGAATGTAAATTATATTAGTTTTTTTGTGGGTTTTCTATTTGCCTTTTTTTTTTCCCTTAATATTCCTTCCTCTCCTGTTCACTGTCACTTGGCAGCTGGACCCATATTTTCCTTCACATGTATATCTGCCCACTCCCACCCCAGTACCTGCAGTGGGAGGTTCATGTGATCATTTGAGGGCTGAGTTTTGAAGAATTTTTATTTTGGTAAATGGAAAAATGAGCTTTCTGTAGTTTTTCCTCTCAGGAAGGAAACCCAGTAGAGATCTAACGACAGTACACTTGGGCAACTTTACAGTAATATTATTTAAGAAAAGAGATCAAAAGCTAATAACCTCTCTAGCTTGGCAAGAGCTTCCAAATGATTGCCTTCTAGACAATTTATCCAGAGAACTGCTGGTGCATTGTCCTGGTGGAGAAGAAACCAGCAGTGGGTCTTTGCAGCAAAGAAAGCCTTTTAAGCTCCTACTAGCAATCTTGCACAGAAGAAATGATTAAGGAAAAGTCACCTCCAGGCACAAAAAAAAAAAAATCCTCACAATAAACCAGATGGGATAAAATTAGAATCTGTTATCAAGTCTGAAAAGCTCAATGTTAATGCTGTAATTGCAGCACTGAGAACTGCTGTAGAAGGAATTAATATAGCTGCTTTGAATTAAAAATGGTCAAGAAGTACACCATGTGGAAAAGCTAAGGTCTAAGAAAATGAGTCCCTCCATAAGAGGAAACAAACTGCAGCATTTCACCAGATGTAAAAAGCAACTCATCTAATATATATCAATATTAAACAAATAAAACTGAATGAGTCCAGAGAATATTGAAGCAGTGGCTTCCATCACTTCTTTAACTTCTACCTTGCAGCAGTGCCAGGACTAGATCCTGCATTTCAAGCTACATTTCTCAAAAGCAAACCCAATACTATGGGCACAGTCATTGCCAGGGTTTAGGGTGTAAATAACACACATTACACAGACAGAGTGGGGCGCAGCAGTTGGATTTGCATGGACATTTGCAAAGAGGATGGTGGATGTGACTGATGGTGCCTCCTGCCTGTGCCTGGGCAGGTGTAGCCCTTCAGACTCTCCTAATACAGTGCTGACTTCGGAATTTGCAAAGCCTGGTTTTGCTCTGCAGGGCTAAGGACCCAGAATTTCAGTCTGCACCAAATGAATGCGCTCCGCTCAAAAAGCAACTCAGCTGAAAGGAGAGATCTCCTCTGGATGTCTCACTAAAGACAGATGTTTAGAGGCATTGTGATGTTTCCTGAGCAAAATATCTTAAAATGGCCGAAAATTGTTCTGAGGTCTCATGAGCTAAGATACCTTTCTCTGAATCTGTATCCACTTGCAAATTGCAATCTGCAACTACAACTATTTCCAGATAAACATATTTTATATGATTTTCTATTACTTTTTTTTTTTTTTTTGGTTGGTTAGGGGTGCTTTTTTGTGGTTTGGTTTTTTGTGGTTTTTTTGTTTTGTTTGTTGTGGTTTGTTTGGGTTTTGTGGTTTGTTTGTATTTTTTTGTTGGTTGTTTGTTTGTTTGGGGTTTGTGGGTTTTGGTTTGTTTGTTTGTTTTTGGTTTTGTTTGTTTGTTTTTTGTTTTGTTTGTGGCTTTTGTTGTTGTTGATTTTTTTTTCTCCCAGGATGCCTTGTAGGATTTGGTGGGGTTTTGTACTGTACAGTTTATTCATACTTGGAAATGGTAGTTTGACATTCCAAGTTCTTCTCTGCTGCCATTGACTGAATTTAACAGAGCATGACCTGGCCCTATGGTTCTAGTCCATCAAAACACAAACTATATATGTTATTTGGAACAAAAAGGTCGGTTGTTTGGCAGTTGGTTTTGAGGCAGAGAAAAAAAATAATCTCACAAGGATCAATATACTATGAAACATCTCTATAGAGAAAAGCATTTTTCTCTTCCACTTGATGCAAGTGTAGTCATTATCCATCTGAGACTATTCCACTGAGTCATATTCTACTGAGACTATTTATTTTTTCATGTATCTATCTATTTGATGAGTTACATTTTTGGTTTTAAAGTTAGTAGAAGAGGTAAAATCCTGTAATCTCAAAAACACTGTTACTGGCTGAAGTTGCAGACTGAAAAAAACAAAATAAAAACACAACCCAAAAATAAAACTACACATGCTACTTACAGGATGGAGGTGACCTGGGTCTCATGCCTAAAGATACCTGCTTAATCTTTTGGAACATCCTGTGGAAAAGATCAATTTTCAATTGACAGGAACATTCAGTGTTGCAAACCTCCCTGCTGGCACACAAAACCGAGGTCATTTATTAAAGGGAATATAATGAATGGCAGGGAAGATCCTCGTAGTTTTATGGATACATACCAGAAAAAATCTATCTAATCAAAGACTGCAAATTAACAGCATGTTAAAGCAGCCTGGTTTAGTGTCTGTGGTTACTGACAAGTCACCAGATGCTCAAGATCAATAGATGGTTTGCATATTTTAAATATCCTTCTGGGTTTGTAACTTAATTACTCTTATGAACTTCAGGTAGCTTTGGCAGACATAGTTTACCTTGAGTTTTGCTGTTGTTTCATTAGCTGAAACAAGGTGCCAGCATGCTGATGTAGTGCCCATGCTTTTATTTCCAGTTGCTCATCTGAGGGCTGGAAGATGATACACAGTGATCCCAGCTTGTCTCCCACAACACAAAGTTATGCTTGATTTCCTGGCAAATCTGTTAAACAAAGAAAATTATTTTATAATCTTACAATATTTTCAGGAACAATATTTTCAGTTTTGTGGACACTGGCAGGGCCTATAAAGAAAAGGTAGGGAAAACATTAAATGTCTGAGTCAACAAGAGGGGGTAAAAAGGAACTACTTGCGACAACTGTAGTTGAATTTAGGGAAGGATTAAATTGCATGGATGGCAATGGAAAGAAAGGAAGCTGCTTTCCATTTAAAGAAAGTGTTTAATTAATGGGTGTCAGATCAATCTGTCAAATTACAGGCCTCTCCTTGTAACCCACTCTCTGTAAGTGAACCATTCCTTAGGCAGCTGTTGGAGAGGTTCCTGGTCAGGCTTAAGAAACCCTGGTTCTGCCACCTTCTGCTCCTGCTGTGGTACCAACACCTTCAGTTTCACCCTGTTCCAGTTCTGCTTCCTCCAAATACATTGTCCAAGGAGTGGAACATGAATTATCTCAGTAATGAGCTAACAAAAAACTTGCTTTGTACTTTTTAAAGTCTGGAGTAAGTCATATGGGAGCATACAAGAAATACAGGTTACAAGCAGCCAACATGAAGGAGAAAATTTACTCCTCACAAAACAGTGTACACAACAATAAATCCAAATAGAACAGGCTGATTTGTTAAACAGCCACAACCAATAATACCTAACATCAATCTTAAGAATTCTTTTCATAATTATATTGCACTATAAATTACTGGAAATAAGGATTTAGAATCGGGAGAAAAGATGCTAGAGGAAATAAATCAGATCAAGGATGGTAAGAAAGAAAAGCATGAAAAAAAGTCTTAGCAACTCAGGGTTAAAATACATTTCTCTGTGTGTGTGCACTTTGCAATAAACACTTTAAAATGATTGATGGGGATGGACATTCTATCAACACCAAAAACACTTAAAATTCATAATAAATCAATCAATCCAGAATGTGAGCAGGACTCATGATATTGGCACTGCTGGTGGTTTTCCCACCATTCTCCTTCATTTTTTTACAAATATAATCTATTTATGTATTTTTGCATACTATGAACATTCATTTTTTGTTGTATATTATTAGTTGTGCCTAATTGCTGCTGCAGTCAGCATCCTCCTTCAGCTGAAACATGACATTAGGTTCTATATATGTGGATTTCAGAGCTCTTTTTGTCAGGATGTTTTCCTGTTAATAAATGACAAAGCTTTTTGCATACCTAATTCTTCTAGGTAACTTTTTAAAGCATTCTCTTTACTCTAGATTTGTTGTCATCATGATGTGGATAATGAACTAAAAATCAGTTACATTTTATCTTTTTTGGAGACTTTTTTTTTTAGTTCAATCTTTTTTTTTTTTTTCAGGTCCCAGGTTATTATGTTACCCAACAGTTTTGATATATATCACCAAGTAATTTATATTAAGTACATGGAGCAGCAGAAACCAGGGTCTTTTCTGATTTCGTGGTTTCAGTGGTGATTGCTAACTAATAGCTTTAGCATTCCTATAGTTGTGCCATCTGATGACTGCAACAAAACCTTCAAAATATTCATTAACCAAGCCACACAATACACCTGTGAACTAGATTTTTATCACTCATGGGCAGATGGGGAAACAAAGACTCAGAAAGGTTCAATGTCTTATCAAAGAGCCCAAAGGGCGGCTGTTGCAGAGCTGCAAACCAAACAATTGGAACCCAGATATACCAACATTTGGTGCTGCACATTATTATTATTACTCTGTTTACATCTCAGGCCTTCCTTTCAAGTCTCAGACCACAATCCCACAGTAAATCAAAACTCTTCTATCACTACTCCTCTTTCTCAAAACCTTTTCCACTGTCTTCTTTCTGTGGCCAACACCCTGTCTGTCACTCAGTCATGTGTGACACTTCTGACTGCTCTAGATTCTCATGTTCTCTTGGACACTTCAGAACCAGCTTTCCTATCTTGGCCTCACAGATAGAGTTCTGGTCTGAAGTTTCATCATATATCAAATATCTACAATCCTTTTCCTTTTGTGTCAACAAAGGCAATCTCACATAATCCATATTTCTCCAGAAAACGTTGCTCAAGAGATCATTTCTGTAAGCCTTTTGCTTTGTCATTTTTTTGCTGGTTTCCATTCGTTTTATGTTACAGACATAAGCCCTTGTTTTCGTTTTTGAAGTCCCTTATAGCCTGTTCCTGCATTATCTCTATCAGTCATTGGATCTTGAAAGGTCAAATCCCACCACTGATGAGCCCTTACAAGGGTTGCAGGATGGTAAAAGTAGTGTCTAAACCAGTAACTTGCTGATACAACTGGCGTTCACAAGAAATAAAAGGAATATAATGATGATTACTGACTAACATCTAGCAACTTTTAGCTAGTAATGTTAACTTCCCAATATAAAAGATAATTGATCTCAACACTCCTATAATCATAGTTGAAGCAGATTTCAAGGCCATAAAACCCTCTTACTTGCCCATGCTTGCTATCTGTCTATGGAGGTAAGCACCTACTCTGGAGCAAAAGTAATAACACAATTAAGGACAGAGAGAATAAAAAGGAAGAACTTCTCTACATCTTTACAACAAAGGGATTTATGAGAAATATTTCTGCTGAAAAGCTGTTCTACTGAATCCAGAAGCATTTTGTTGCCTAAGGCTCTGGACACTCAAATTTTAAACATCTATAATTTAGAAAAGAGTCTCCTTTTTTTTGAAAGGCGAGACCACACCAAAGATAATCATCAAAACCAAGTTAAGAAAAGATATTCCCTCATATTTTACTCTGACATGTCTTAGGCAAATACGTTAAGACACATATTAAATAACTCCTTGAAGAAATGTCAAAATACAAATGTTTATATAATTATCATTGTGTCATCAGGGATATTTGGTAGTAAGTATTTAAATCAAGATAGAAGGTTAAAAAAAAAAGTGACACACATGAACATAGAAATATGAACACAAAAAAAGGAAGTGCTGGTATATGAAATTAATTTCAGGCTATGGAATAATCCTCTTAATGCGTTATTTCAAAAAGAAATCCAGTTATGATAAAATATTTAGAAACTCCCTTTATACAAACACTAAATAGAAAGCACAGTGTTCTTTATTTAGTGTTTGTATAAAGGGAGTTTCTATAGAAAAACAGAAGAAAATGCTTTTGGTTGACACTATTCAGTTGAATTTTGATAAATTTGCTGAATTTACACAATGCAAAAGGCTGTCTGAGAAAGAGGTTACAAAAGAATACACAGAAAGATCTTTCCAAAGTTGGACAATTTCCCCTTCCTTCTTCACAATGCAAGACTCACCAAACTCAAGATATTGTCAGTTTAGGATGTTGTGAACTTGGTGGTGGTGTGACAAAACCTGACATTTGAGATGAATTAAGAGTGGAGAATGGGTACAGTGATGGAAATGTACCCACACCAAAAATGACACCCAGCAGCAGAGACATTCTGATAGTCATGCCCTAGGTTACAGTAAATTAAAAAATGAGGGGAAAAAAAGCACAAAATGATAGAAGAATTTAGTCAGCAAATAAATCAGTCCGTAAACCATCACTTTGCACAAGGTGAGCATGAATACTGGGAAAAAAAGTTGTATTTTTAAAAGCTCAGTTTGGGAAAAATAAAAGCTGGAGTCAATCAACAATTTCAATAGACAACAGTATAAAGGTAAGATATTCCTTCTTACATATCTTATGTATAATGGAAAAGGGTATGAATGATTTGCAGTCACAAATCAGTTCTACATCAATCATCATCCAATCATCAGCATGCTCTACTGGTACCTCTAGTAGGAAAAAGTCTTCCTGCACTCCTGAAATATTTTTGTTGGTTTGCTGTGTTTTTTTTGTTTGGTTTATTTTCCCTGTATTCTTAGAATGATATTTACACCAGGAACTCTGACTGGTTATTAGGTATTCTTATCAGACTTACGATTCTAAATAATGGAGTGTGTGTGAGGCAAAGCTCCTCTTTGGTTTTCATGTGAATTATTCTTTTAAACTGTAGTAACTCAGTAACTTCAAAAGTCATTTATACAGTCATTTTATGACAGGGAATCTCTCATTGTCTCTCACTTTCACTTTGAAGGGTCAGAAAACAACAGAGATGGTAATCTATAATCCATTTAGGATATGTGTCCTGCTCCTCTGGGAGGATTTTATTTTGGAGCCCGTTTTAGAGCAGAAGCCTTGTGGGTGTGCAAGCAGGATGTGGCCAGCAATGGAAGTAAGACATCAGTGGAGTAGCAGTGTCTGTGAGAATTTAAAAAAAGGAGGGAGAAATCAGCAACTAGCAGGAGAAAGGGCCTAGGAATTACACAGACCAAGAAGCTTTGGTTTGGAGAGCAGGATCCAAGGTGTGTGAGGTGATCAGACTGGAAGAAGGATGGCACATGGAAGGAGGTGGGGACTTTAGAGGAAGGATATTTGAATTAAGGGGATGATATTGACAGTGGAGTGGATGGGAGGGGTCAGAGCAGACTGGAAAGAGGCAGAAAGGGAGGACATGGTCACTTCTATGGAGAAGAGGACAACCTAAAAGGTGGGAGAGCAGAGTCTATACAAGGGATTCAAAGGAACAGAGGAGCCTTGGGTGTTATGAAGATGTAAAGTGATTCAAAGCTGGGAAGTTTAAAATGATGTGGTTAAAGGAACACAGAAACATGAACAAAATTCTTCCAGTAATAGAGATAATGTAATCAGTCTTGACATAAAAGGGTACATACAAATGCCAATAAACACTTAATAATAGGTACAATGATTAATTGAAGGGAATGTAATGCCAGGGAAGAGCGATGGACAGAGATAATCCATGGAGTAATATCTTAATACCAGCATTTTGCCATCTCCTGAGACACCAGAATCCAATTGAAGAAGTTAAATAAGAATGAGTTGCAATAATTGAAGTCCTAAAAGTGTGTGACATCAGTTAGTGTTAAAAAACTTTAATACCCTAGTAGTATTTCTTATTTGGCAATTTAAAGTGTGAACACTGTTATTAACAGGGGCTTTTTATCACAAAATTAGGTCTTTTTAAGATCCTGAGTGTTCTTGGTCATATTGGATCGGATTGCTGCCTAAAAGGAGCTTTAAAGTTGGGGCAGATTTTAATAAACTCAAGCCAACTTCTAATATTTTTGCATTAAAAAACATTAATTATTAACAACTTCTGAGACATCCATATTTGCATTTTTTCTGAACCATCAAGCTAAATGTTATGAACAATTAATAGTGATAATTGAGGGGCTTAAAGCCTCAGCATTTGATGCCTAAAACCCGTGAATCTACAAGAGATGACAATTCTTGAACCAAGTATTTTATGCAGCCTAATATTTCTTTTGAGCAGGAACAAATGACTTTGTTTTTAAAGACACTGCCATCAGTGGAGCAAACAAGATCCAAGGCAAAAAGGAATTGCCTGCCAGTTAGCTGAGGTGTGTTGAAAAGACCTTGTGCTCTGAAGTTTCACAAGCTAATGACAGGAGCAACAGAAAATAACACTAAAAGGAATCTATTACAGCCCCTTTGGCAAACCTCCCTCATGTGGGAGGTTATTAATGGGATTGAAGTCAAGGAGACATTTCCTACCCAACTGTGCTCATTGTAGGATGACTGCCACAGCCTTACCACTGGAGCTGTTCCAACTTGACCCTCATGTAAAAATAGAGCATTTTAATAATGTCACAGTGAGCTTCCCAGATCCTTTTAAGAACAGTATCTCTCTTTTCATGAGGCATCTCTTTCTGAAGAGCATCATCAAGCAGGCTCAGAAGTGAGACATTGTGTTCATTAATAGGTTCCATCTTGACTCCTGTAGAATATGAATCACTGACCTGTTCACAGGCAGGGAATTTTCTTTAAGTCAGATGGACAATTATTTTGCTTCCTCAAATAAAAAAGGCTCTACTTAACAAAGAAGAAGCTAGAATAATGAAACAACCCTTCCTAGTAGTTTGCAAGGAAATCTTGTATTATTGAAATTAAATATATGGAGAAAGAGCTATAAAATCTGTGGGCAGAAGATGAAAAAAACTAAAGTATAATTTATGCTGCTTCAGGATTGGAATTAGAAATACATTTTAAGTAAAATTGACTGACTGAAAACTCCTCCCTACAGAAGTAGGAGAAAATAAGTTCTTTCTTTGGGAATAACAAAATAATAAAGAATGTGTTAAAGGCTGAGAAAATACCTAAGAAAAGTCTTCATGAAAAAAAACAGGATTTTTATTTTGATTATAGCACCACAGGAGATGTGAATTAAAAATCTGGATGAGTCTCAAAGTTCCCTAGCAGCTCCTGCATTATTTCCAAAGAATAACATGGGTAAAAATGTGAAGGGAGAGGCTGACAACTGTAACACCAAGAAAATGCTTGTTAGATATTCTGACTGTTTTGATTACAGTTGATCAAAAGACAAAAAGTCTTTCAAGACTTTAAATTCTGATTTCATAATGAAGAAAAGGTGTATTGAAACAGAATTGGGACAAATTTCTCCTTTTAAACACAGAGTGATAGGAAGATGTTTCTCTCCTTCTTGGTAGCCAGGTGATAACTGAGTATGTGAGAAATCTCCATTAATCAGCCACCAGACCCTTAATGCAGTCTCATCTGTTTCTTGGCTCAGTAATTACAAACCAGACCACTGCTGATTGCTGCAAACATTCCCTGCTTTGGGGATACATATTAATTACATATTATGATACATGTTAATTTATGCAGTTAACAGCTACAACTTAGTCTTGCATTTCATAGCTCTTCCTCTGCTTTTTCTTTATCCTGAAATGTAGCACATGTCACGATATCAGTTTGTGCTTCAGGAGTCACGGGAACTTGTTACAGGAAGTTAATTGAAAATAAAGAATTCTAAAGGAATGAGATTATGCATGATGTTTTCTTTTTTATTTTTTTTTTTCTCACTACACCCTCTACTAGTCAGCCTTGTATAGATGCTAGTTTTTCTACCCATTGTTTCCTTTTTCAATTTGTGTTTGTATATAGTGCAGTGCGAACATAATTTTCCTTTTCTTTTTTTTTTTTCCTGTACAAACAGTAGCAATTCAGTGGAATTCAGAGATTAGCATGAGGAGCAGAAAATGATCAGTGAAGTACTTTAAAACTCTTTGTAGGAAGAGGAGTATTGTAGTTACAGTCTCTTAGACAACAAATTGCTAAATTATGCTAAGACTGAATGAAGTTTGAGATCAGAGACAGTCTGCATTAGCTGATTCTGCAGCCAAAGCAGAAGAAAACAATGACCTACATGAAACATACACAAAACGTTTTGGTTCCTTTACAGAGAACATGAATTGGCCAATTTAAGCAGAGTTAATTGAGAGCTGAGGTCTAATTCATTTCAAGTGGTGCTATACAAGATGCAGTAATCTCCTGGCTACTGCCTGTACATCAAGATTTGCTGTATTTAAAGAGAAGGAATAAAGAAAACAACAACAACAACAAAAACCCCACAAACAAACAAAAAAAACCCCCCTACATCCAACAACAACCTTAAAAATACCTACCAAAAAAAATCTTAAAAAAAATAAAATAAAAACCAAGCCATAGACAAACACACACACTCCTTCCACCACAATATTATTTAATGTACAAGCTGTGATCAGGAAGGAAAAGGTTAACCAATAAATCAGTACCTGAAGATCATTGGACAACCTTTACTCTTTGACTTGAGTGTGTGCTGTACCTCAAGACAGAGAGTCACAGCTGAAACTAACAGGTCAAAGTGTGTAAAAAGTATGCAAAGGACACATCTACTACTCATTCAGCAAAATACCATGTGTGTGTGCAAAACAAAATGATCCTTTTAAAACAAGGATTTAATATTCAAGTTTCTTCAGAACATTCAGATGGTCTAACTTCTACAAGGATATCCCCCCCCAGTGAAATCATTTTCAAGTTTGTTGCCTCTTTTCACACTCCAGCCTCCTTGGGTTTACAGTACTGAAGCATTATGAGATGCTCAGGAAATGCCTAATTAAAGCACATCAAATCCATGGAGATCCACGCTTTGGCTTCATTATGTAGAGACTCACATTGAATATGCAAACACTATTAAAATTAGGACTTTTGTTCCTGTTTATTAGAAATAATATTAAATATGCAGTAAAACACTCAGAGCTCTATATTCATGATGTAGGGGATGAGGATCTTAAGCATCTCTTTTTTGCTGCCCATGTAGCCACATTTGCAGGAATATAATGGCCTTATGGCACAACAGAGAGAGGGAGGATCATATAGGGAATCAGTTTTAAACTAATTCTAAGATATTAAAAAATAAAGTTTATTTGCAATACTAAGTCCTCCTTCTGTTGATGTCTGGACTCTCATACTATGGTTTTCCTTTGACAGAAACAGAAACAGTACATGCTGTAAACAAATTTTGCTCAAGTTTGAGAATCAACAGAATCGGGTGAAAGGAATTATCTTTCTTTAAAAACACTTCACAGTTCATGGGAAATAAATAGGGTTCTGGTGAGCCCTTGAATTCTCATTAACCTGAAGTTTACATCCTTTTCACTCTTACTCCCAGCAGACCTCAAAAGATATACTAATTACTAATAATTAAAACTGAATTATCTATCCTGAACAGATATCTGAATATCTATTAATATTAGACTACTATTTTACTTCTAAATATATTTTATTTAAATGAAATAAATCCAAGAATACAGCTTACCTATACTGCATGCATCTTCATGGATGGGAAAGGGTTTTTCTCTGTTCTGATCAGGTAAGTAACCCCTCAGTACTATATATAAACTATATTATATGGAAATTATAGAAACATTTTTATTTTCATTGATACACCGCAGTGATGATTTCCCTTGGTGTCTCCTTGGCATTTCTCCAGATTTTTCTATTACCCTTTTGAACCTCCAGGCCTGGAGAATGGACTGCCAGGATTCTGTGTGAACATGGAACAGCATGAACTGTTTTAGCAACTTCCTCCTTCCTCTCCCACCCCCACAAGGATTTAAGTTAAAACGAAGCAACTCAACAGGATTTCTCTCCAGCAGAGTTTGGGCTCTGCTTCTTCCTCGTTTCATATCAAATTTACAGGTCCTGCAGGGAAGAAGGTAAACAGAGAGGTAAAACAAACAGAGGCAGTGGCTGTGGCAGTCTGACAGTGCAGACACGAGCCATGCCTGTGAAGCAGTGGAGGCAGCATTTTCCAACTTGTTACCCCAGGGATCAAGCAATAACACACTGCAGCTCAGGGCTGTGACTGACAACTGGGGAAACAAGCTCCCAGCTGCACGAGACACTGCTAAGGAGCTCTGCCACACCACCACGCTGAGGGACTCCAGCCCTCTGCCTCTGAGTGCCATTTCACATGAAGAAGCAATTTTGCCTTTGAAAGATTCTGCCCTTCTTCTTCTTCTCGTTATTATTATTATTATTATTTTTATTTTATGGAGGGACAGACCTATCAAGCAAATTTTGAAACACCCTGAAATGAAAAGCATTAACCAGACAGCTCCTGTAAAGGGAAAACACAATTTCCATATAGAAGCAGCAGGTATTTCTAATAATCTATTCTCTCTATATATATATTTTATAACATGACCCTGAGATGAACTCAGTTGGTTAGAGCATGGTACTAACAATGCCAGGGTTGTGGGTTTGATCCTTGTAAGGACCATTCACTGAAGGGTTGGACTCCATGATCCTGCTGGGTCCCTTCCAGCTCAGACAATTCTGTGGTGCTCTTTACAGCAGTGCAAGTTATAATTACAAGTTCAGTTGTGCCATGTGTGTCTAAAATAATTTTAAAAGCATTAAAGCAACAGCAAGGAAAACTTCAGTTTCAAAACTGAAACCACACACAAAAATGTTTGCAGGTATAAAAGCAGGATAATGCTTGAGAACAGTTCTGTTACCTTGTGCTTACTTGAGCTCTGCTTTTGTTCACCCTGTAACCAATCCTGGAGAATTTCACACAGCTCTGAGTCTTGGAGTTTGCCTGCTTACCTACATCTTTTTTCTTCCCTATTAGTGTGAGCACAATTCCTTCACCTGATACTGGAACCCACTGGGCACCTCAGGTCTTACCAACACGACTCAACAGAGAGGATAAAAGATAATGAAGAGTTCCTTTGGTTTCCTCTTTGAGCAGAGATATTTACTGAGAGAATATGTACAGAATGTGCAAATCTGATGCCAGTGGGAGCTGAGGGGGCAGTTAGGACTTTGTAGAACAGCTTTGCTACCCTTGGGTTATATGTCTTCATTTTCAGAAAGGTCAGAAAGGTGTTTGGTTTTAACTTTTTGTGATTTTTTTTTTTTAGCTGAATTAAGCTTATGAGGGGAAGAAATGTTATGGGGGAAGAACAGGAAAAGGAAATCAAACTTCCAGTTAGCTTGAGTAAATGATAGTGGTTTTTTTCTTTGTCTGGCTACTCATAGTGATGTTTGGATGCAAGAGAAGGAATGGATTCTTGAAAGAATAAATATTTGCTTCTCTGTTAAGTCCCAATGTCAACAACAAAACTGAGAGGCATGTCTTGGCACTGAACCAATCATCTGAAATCTCTATAACTTCCTATGATGCTGAGGAAACAGACTTCACTACTAATGAACTTTAAGGATCCTCATCATTGGTCCTATAGCAAGACAGTAAAATAATCCACGTAGCCACTTCAGAGAAATCTGGACTCTGCTTCCTGTGAGGTAAAAATACTGAGCCAGTACAGTCACATGCCTTTCTGATACTCAGGTAACATATTTCCTAGCAGACAAACTCACGAAACTCTACTCTTTGCTACCATCTCAGCATGTTGATCATGAGCAATTGCTGATCTGAGCACAGCTTTGCACTGATAGGAGCCAATCTGCTGAACCAGATTGTACAAAATTTATTGCATCCCCTCTTCCACGAAATCAGAGGAACTAATTGGGTATGTCTCATGATACCTTTTTATTTAATATCAATCTGTAACGTTAAATTAAATTTCACATATTTTGGAGCCTGGACAGTCTTTATTTTCTGAAAAACAGAACAAGTTTCCCACCTTTTCTTTTTTCTTGGCCTACTGCTAAGCCCTTCTGTCTCTCTAGCTATTCTCATCCTTCAGTTATCAGAGAATAAAGAACAAGAACCTAGCTGAGAGTGGCAAAGCCTCTAAGCAGTTAAAGGAGAAACAAACTTGATGACAAAGAGGAGCTAAAATTAAAATCTTGGCCCAATTTGCCTGTTTCTGCTGTCTGCTGGAAAACAGAATGACTCTTCTTCTGTTTTGGACAGTCAGTCCTCCTTTCTTGTCTCTCTCCAGAGCAGAATATGCATGTAAGAGGCTACTGGGGAAAAGAAGGTATCTGGAACAGAGATGTGTCTACAGCAGCTTTGTCTGGGATGAAGAAGATGCAGATTGCAACATTGGAATGAGAGGCCAGAACTTCAACACCATTTAGCATTTAGAACTCCAACAGCATTTACCTTTATGAGTTACAGACTTGTCAGTGCTCATACAAAAAGAGCACAGAACTTGATCTCACCTTGACCAATGATAGGTATGGATAAATACTTCAAATAATCATTTCTGAGTACAAAAAATAACACGGTCAACATTTTTAAATAGGGGAAGCTACAACTGGGCAACTACAGGTAACTGATTCCATTACTCATTTTGAGGTCAGGAGAGGAATTTTTTTTTTTTTTTTTTTAAATAAACCCAGGTATTGACTACTTTAGAGTGGTTCAAGAGAAAAAGTGAAAAAAAGGCTGTTTAACTGCCTTGAAGAAAGGAGCAATGCTATCATCCAGAAGTGATATGAAGACTCTCACTGTGTAAGATTTAGAAACTAAATCAAAATTCTAAGAAACCGAGGGAAATCACATGACTAAGAGGATTTACAGAGGAGGTTCCTGAGGGTATATAAAAAGACATGGATCAAGTAACCAATATCTTTCCCTTATTCATGCAATACTTTTGAAAACGTTCTTAGAGTGAATGGTCTAACCAATGGGTGGAAATTCACAGACTTTGCAAAATTAGACCCAACAAATGCACAATAAATTATGAGTAAAATAGATCCGAAAACCTAAATCCAATCTGGAAATATCTAAAATTAACCAGGACCTTCAGAAATTATTATTTTAATGCTTATAAAGTAACAGATTCCCCAGCAGTTGCCTGGTAACCCTACTGTGGTAGAATCTAGGGACTGTTAGGTCATACTTCAGCTTTACAGGTTTTAGTGCATTTAATAAGACAGCCCAGCCATACATCATTGTGGACAAGGTATTCACTATAAAACTCTGCATGGCAGTACACATTTGTGCAAAAATGTGCCATATTCTTTACTATGTATATGTTTGATTTAAAGTGATTAAATTCTTTAAAATATACTGTATGTGTCCACTAGGAAATTATTTCTCTCATATTTCCTAACTTCAGAAGGCATTTATGAATGTGTCTTCCAGCTCTGGTTGCTGTGAATGCACGTTCAAATTCTGATTACTATTAATGCTCATAGTTCTACTATTCCACTTAAAAAGCCAGAGAAAATGGGAAAAAACGACCTTTAAAGAGTTAAAAACTGAAAATCTTGAGTGGAGGGGGTGACAAGGAACAGAGCAAAGAAAATTTCAGATTTACCACGAAATTACTACTGAACTTACAGTTTCAAAATGTTCTACCTTATACTGGGAGAAATTATTCTGTACTTGAGATATATTCTGCAGTTTTACCAAAGGTGAAAAGCAATTGCTAGCGAAATACATGAAGCTGCTGTAGCAGTGATTGAGAAAATAATTTTCATCATAGAGTTTATACACTGGAGAAAACATGAAAAAGTGCTTAAAAATAGTTCATTGATCCTTTTTAGATGTGGATGCAAAGGAAATATAAGATATTCTATTATAATATGCTCTGCAAAACTTTATTTTTTAACTTTAGTCTAATACAGTCATGTCTAGTCTACAAATACCAAGGTAGACAAGAAACATCTCTAAATTTTTTTAAAATATAGATGTAAGGTGTATTAAAATAAGCATTTGAACTTAATATTTATATTGATTTCTGATGAAGACATAGCATCTCAAACCTTAAACTTTCCTTCTTTATGTACAAAAAGAGGAATATCCGTACATCATATGAAAAAAACCATGAATCAAATTGTGCACGCATTTACTTAAAAAAAATCTGGCAAACAAGTTCCATTGTACAGCTCCCTGAATTTACACTTCTGGCTCCATGGACTGGTGCAGACAGTTGTGCATTTATTTTGCTGCAGTCCAAGCAAGCTGGATATGAGCTACATGCTGTAGATTTATACCAAAAAACTCAGCCTCTTCTCCAGTGATTCCCAGTGTACCAGAGGAGGTATTACTCACCCTGACATATGGAAAAATATGCATTTATGTGTATGAAGCAAGTTTGTAGGTGTTATCTCCATACCACCATTTTCTTAATATAAAGGGAGAAGAGAAGCACAAAATTTTAGATTCCCGGTTGAATCTCACACTGATCCTCACAGAAATACAAACACCTCACCTGAGTCCATTATCTGGCAGGCATGACACCAGTGAAAAACCTTATGAGCTGAGGGACTGGACAAAGAGAGGTAATTCACAGACACCATGGGGAGAGCAGGGCAATCTGACAGTGAAGGGAAAGCATTTTTCCACAGCTTTTAACTATGTGTCTAATATGATTCTAGTTTAGATTTACCTTTCTGTTATTCTCAACTAACTGTTACCCAAAATTCGTGCTCGAGTCTCGAACTGTTTGTTCACTCTGCTTGTGCTACAGAAAATGGAAGATACCAGAGAGGGCCAGACCCAGTCCATAACTTACACTGATAACAATCATCCCTTGAGAGGGGAAAAAAAGGATCAAAAAGAACAAATAGAAAAGCCTCACTTGAGCACCTGCTTTGTCGTTTGAGGAGCTCAATGTCTTTTCATCAAAGAGACATCAACAATGCAATCTGCTGTTTACACAGGGAAAAAAGTATTAGCAAATGAAAGGTGTGTGTATACTTTACATACATATATATATATGGAAACATCCATGCTAAGAAGCCACTTGAAAAAAATCCGTGCAATAGTAGAAAGAAACAGTTTTTTGCCTAGCAGATTCTTAGAAACATGAAAGGAGGCAATGTTCTAAACCAGATGTAAAATTGGAAGATTTTGCTGAGGTGTGTTTCTGTATTTGTTTAGACATCTACTAATCTTTCTCATTTAGAAAAAAAAAAAGAGGTAATTTACATATAAATATTTTGAGACAACCTGAAAACAATGATTAACTTCTCCTATGCTAACATAGTTGTAGACATAAAAAGAGTGACACATTGTAACAATATTAACTAAAAAATTGACATATTTTACTGGAGGCATTTTAAATAATTTAAGTTTGTAAATATTTTATTAAACAATAGTTGTTCGCTAGTTATTAAATAATAAAAATTAATTGTGTTTTCTTCCTTTCAATAGTCAAAGTCATTTAATCAGTAGCAAATGTTCAGTACATTATGATAGCTATTTTGGAACTATATTCACTTCCCGGAGTACTTTTAAATCACAAGCTATTGAAAACAAAAATAACAATTAATATGCAAATGAATTATAAAGGTAGAGTAAAACTCTATTATTTTATTGTTATTCGCATTTAAATAATGCATCACTAACAGATTGTTATCTTCAGAAAATAGTATAATGGCTGGTTAATGAAAAAGCAGCATTAATTATAATAAATTTGGAACAGTAATAGATTAAAACTGAATATTAAAATACTTCAGACCAACAAGATTTAACCTGAGTTGTGAGGCAAGAATCTGGACTTTTAGAGTTCACAGATGAACATATTCACTTAACTTCAAATAATATAATTCCTGCCCTGGATGCAGAGCACCTCTGTACATTCTATGTATCATTACTACAGTCTATTCTAAAAAAAACTTAAAACTGCTGTCAGTGACCAAATTTGGAGAAGACATTCTAAAGGCAGCACATCTAATTGAAAGCTACATCCTGTACTTGGCAAATTCTAATCCAATCTCACCTGGAGAGACAAAGCTTCAAGCTGGGAGTGACAAAAATCAAATTTGGGACAGTTTGGTTCCCCCACCACCAGTGGGCAGAGAGGGAGAACCACTTTCACCACTCCACCTTTCTCTGAAACTCTCAGCCTGATTTCAGCACATATAAACACTGAGATAAAGGTTTTAATGCACCTTATGGTTACCCACAGCCATTCATTTTTGGAAGTATAAAACTTCCAAAAAAATGCAGGTCCTTAGTCTTTCCTGACATAAAGAGAAAGCCAAGAAACAGTCGTGGACAGCAAGCCCCACTCAAAAATCCCTGGAAAGAGAGAAATATGAACTGCACTTAGAGGGATTAATCACCTCTTTGCTGAAAGAGGTTGGATATCATTCCTCCCTTAGCTAGCAGCACTTATGACCAGCAGGGCTCCATCAGTCTCTTTGGTATAGATTGGGCAGTCACATAAACACAAAAAATGAGTAACAGTACCTGGCCCAGAGGGGTGGTATCAGTCCTATTGAAACTGCCCCAATTCAGTGGAAGGAGGAAACCCTCTGGAAGCACATAAAAGAAATAACAGAGAATTTAAATTAAAATGGGTTTCCCAAATTTTTTAAAGGGAACAGTAAAAGAAAACCATCTTTGAGTTAGAATCTCACGTTTTACACTTTTGATCAAGCAATTTTATTTTTTCAGAACTTTGATTATTTAATTACACTTCGTTGCATTCAGCCATTGAGAGGATATCTATTATTTCTTAGCATATTATGATGTGAGGTTTTTTTCTTAACAATGCACAAATAAAAATATTGTTGCAAAATCCCTCTGGAAACTTAACTGATAGCCTGCTAAAACTCCTTTCACCCAAATTAAATAAACATTGTTCTTGGCTCTTCTCAAATTCACTCATAGTATAATTATTGATTCAGTATTTTAAAGTACATTAAACCTATCTATGTTATGCATGTACTTTTAAACATTGCATTGGCACCATCTTCTTGTCTGTTTATTTTCATAGCCCTGGAGATCAGTCATGTAAAAAAGTGACCACAGGCCAGACAAAGATGCACTTTTCAGTCTGCAAATCTGCAGGAACAGTGGCTTGCATGCACATGAAAAAGTGCTCACAAGTGATCTCAAAAGGTGAAGGGGAGACATTCAAGTGGTACAGTTAAGCTACCTCTTCTTGAATCTTTAAAGCCATATTAGTTTCCCACTAAGAATCTTTTGTGACTGTCAAAATGATACTGAGTTCTTGTTTTGTGCATGAGCAATATTTTTTGGGTAATAAAAACATTAAAAATTATTGTTTTCTTCCACTCTTCCACAGGAATAATACATTCTTCAATATCCTGAATTTCATGTAGCAAGAAAATCACAGCTTAATGCAAGGTCGCTTGAGTCTAATCAACCCTAAGAAAGAACGAGGATTTATTCTTTTCTTTGGGTTCTGATAGGCCAGAGGTAATTATTCACTGCAACTAAAGCACATGACTTTTTCATTGGTACACATTAAGGGCAGCACCAAAAGAATGAAGTATACATTATTTTGGGCTCTTTGTTGTTTCTCTTTTTCCTTGCCAAAAATTACTCTAGCAGCTCAATCTGGTTGTCATGTCTGTCAATATTACTGCTAATCTTAATGTAATAAACCCCTCTTGTTTACTTGTTTTCTAGGAAAATGCATAAGTGCATTTCTCTTGGCTTTCCATCAGTATCACAGCAGAGGATACCTGCCCACAGAGGAAGTTCCCACACTCAATAAACTTTGTTTACAGCATTCTGAACTGCTGTTCTCAGCCTCACCCCTTCACAGCCCTGTAGGTTATTTTGGGTCACCCCTCTTAACAGCTCTGCTCAACAGAGCTGTGCCAGTCCAGCCTGAGAGTGGTTTAAATAAAATGTGTGTGTGCCTGACTCCAGCCTGGCTGACTGGAACTGGCAAGGGAATAAAAACAATGTGTTGGAAGGCAGCAGAATTACAGATAATTTCCTAGGCAAAGGAGATACCTTGAGAAAACTATTTGTATGGCACACTTGGGAAGGATGGTAAAGAAAACCCAAACCACAAATCTGAGTTCATATAAACAAAAGGATTAAGGCTTGCCACAGTAAAAGCTTCATACTAAATCAAATAAGGGGATTTTTAATTAAAAAATCTCTCTGACAGTCACCCACAGTAAAGTGGGAAGGGAAAGAAAAAGGTTCTCTTTGAGACACGAGTAATTCCCTTCAGATGGCCAGAGCCCACAACCTCAAATGACTGTGGCAAGAAGGGCACCACTGTTGACACCACTGTGGGGTGACACCTTTAACCTTCTGGCAAACCTTGGATAGGCTCCTTTGAACAAAACAAATTACTGCAGAAAGCAGGCAGACTGACTGCTACAGTATCACTGAAATGCCTCAAGAAGCTGTCCTCTGACTACTCCAGGGTACAAACTCTTTGGCTGAAATTAAATAATTGAATGAAGGAATGAATGAGTGAGAGAATACGTGAACATTCATCATTTGGGGTGTGGGAATATAGTAAAATAGCTTAAAAGGCTTTCCAGAGAAACTTAAAACCACCAATTCTTTCATGGACTGAAGTGGACTGAGAGTCATCAGTTAAAGCAACAAAATCCAAAGGTGGCAACAAATCCAAGAAGTGTTGAAGCCTTAAACCTCTTAAAAGCAACCTCAAGAGTTTCTCGTGGTTATGTCTACAAAGCTACATTGCAAATTTCTTGAGTTTTCAAAACTTTGTTTTCTTTAGGCTCCTGTACTCAAACTGGAGTGGAATGCCTTAATAACGTTTCACTTTTTTGCTTGAATCTTCATGCTTTTAACAAATTAATCCTCTTAACATCCCTGTTGGGTAGATAGGCAAAAGCCTCTCTTGTCTGTAAAACTGAGATAAGTACCTTGCTTAAGGACATGCAGCTAGGACTGGGAAAAATAGGGTTAAAATTCAGTAAAGAGTGTCATTCATTTGTGCTCCAACAACTAGATTACACCACAAAAATTGTGCTATTAACATGAAATATAAACACAAGATAAAGGAAAAAGAGAAAGACAGATAAACTTTTCCTCATTAATATTCTGCATAATACTAGAGATAAAACACCTCAAAAAGTATGTATTCCTTGCAATTTGAGGCAAATTATTTTGAGGCAAAACCCCAAGATTTCTAATAAAATCAGACATATTTTTCAATTATTCAAAAGCACACAGTAGAAATGTACAAAAAATACATCCCGGTAATGAAACTAATTACGAATGGTTTTGTTCATTATATGTCTACTGTGATTCTTAATGAGAACATTCAACATCCTTTGCTGTTATAAATCATCACAATGTGACATAAAGTTCATTTTGACCATATTTAAAAATACATTTTCTAAATAATTTATTTTAGCAAGTAAATATTGCTTACAATAATGCACACACAATCCCTCCCTAGTTATTATGACTTGAGACAGGGACCTAGTATCTTGTACCATTTGATACATTTTATGACTTTTTTTTAAAAGCCATTGGATTTTTGATCATTCCTAAATATTTTAATATGTTGTTCTAGTCAAACGTTATTTTCTTGAAAATTGTAATAAAATTATCTGAGTTGGGTTTGCAAGATGGTCTTTAAGCCTTGAAATAGTGATGACAGGACAGAGTTTATTATTCAGCCTGCCAAATCTTGATAAAAGATTCAGAGAAGACTCAAGCCTTTGTGAATAAAAACTGTTAACACTCATTGATAAAATTTCCATTATCATATAATCTCTAACGTCATTTAAAAAAAAATTAAAAACCCCATCATACCTTTTTATATCATACCATACCATGCTATAAGATTTCATGCCAGCAGAAAGACATGACACTTTTTATCTGTGGCCTTTCTATGCAAAGAATATCTGTACTAGCCAAGATATTGCAGCTTTTACAGATACAGGACAAGACCCCATTTTTGGATAGAGAGCAAGGAGTCACTCTTTAACCAGATTATTTCAATAAAATAATAAACTTCATTTAATTAAAGATATATGAGCTGAGATTAGGCCTACCAAGGAACTTTTCTGAGTTATAACTTGATAGGTAGAGCGGACATTAGGATCTAATAAGATATTCAAATTTCTACAGAGAAAAGACAAAATCATCTGCTATGACTACTCATGAATAGACAAAGTCCCTGGACACGTACAGTAAGCAAGATGCTTCTTAGGACATGCAAGAGGTACCTCAAACCTGCTCTGCAGGCCCTTTGTGGATGTAGACATGTAGTAATCCTGATTTTAGACTCACTGTTTTTATTTCTGATCCTGGGATTCCCAGTAGCTCATTCAACACCTCTTTTCCATCTAGGTGGCCAAGTCAGACTTCTGCTTAGAGAGAAACTTTCTGGGAAGATAAAAGATGAGCTTGTATGGGGAAATCCAAGCATATGGCAGCACTAATAACTATTTATGGTTGTAAACATTTATAATGCTCATCACATGGCTATCACTTCCATAAAAGTATGCATCTAAGTATGGACAGTACTGGATTCCTGTACAGTGCAAAGCACTGAACATAAATAACTTAAATAGCTACTGAAGCTACTGCACTTGTTAAGCAGGCAGTCTAGCAGCATGTTCACTCTTTTCCCTAAGTGGCTGAGCAGCAATTTCCAGAAATTAAATCGCCTTCGTTTATAATTGCTTTATATTGGGTGTTGCTTCAAATAACTTTTAAATATTTAATAAGACTATCTTTTTCTTCATAATTTCCTAAATGTCAGTTAATTCTCTACAAACGTCTTTAAAATACTGTTCTCATATCTTTATTAAGATTATTATTGTATTCTCAGTTTTCCACTTTATTTCTTTTAGGATTACCTTGGCATATGTTATTGTTATAAAATGCAATAACAGTTAGTATAAAAACTCACAAAAACTTTTTTTTTTTTTCTATATCTCAGAGAGGGCACATTTGGGCTTCCAGCAGAAACTGGCAAAATTCTCAATATGGTTTTGCAACAGACTCATTTACTTCTGTGCTTACATGCTACAAAAATGCACATTGTTTCTTTGGAAAATCTGTAAAAGGGAGAGAGAATCCATTAAAAGAATCCAAACCTGTGGTAGTTTTCAAATGTCCTTTATGGATGAAATTTTAACTACAAAATTGATATGGCTGAAAAATAATTTGCTCATGTATAAACACCCAAAGAGAAGGTGCAATGAAACAGGAAGCGTTTGTCCACAGGTACCTACTCACAGAACATAAGGCAATGGACATATTCAAATGTCCATCTTCAGATGGAAAGGAAAAAGTTTCATGAGGAAAAACTTCATCTCACTCTTAAATCCCTTCATGTTTTGCTGAAGGATGAGGTGGATTTGAACCATCCTCAAGAAATATGGGAATTCAGCATGAGCTGAATCTTTGACTAGAGTCCCCGCTATGAAAAATAACACAGAAGGATAGGATATTTCAGTGTACTATGCTGAGTGGAAGGGGCTCTGCTTAAGTGAAATCCCTGTCTGGAAAATGTATTTCTCTAAATATATTGCTGCCAGACTAAACTCTCAGAGAAGATGTGCAGTTGAACACATGTTCCAGGCACCTAACTGGGTCTAGCTGTGAAAGAGGGAGTGTACTCAAGCTCTACATCAATAAATTTTCTGATCACACTCTAAAATATTTCTGGGGAAAGAAAATAATAAAAAGTACTAAAGTAAATTTTCTAGGATCCTTATTGACACACTCTTTGTTCTTTGAAAGAAAAAAACCCCACACTGTAGATGCATGAAAGTCCTCTGATTCTCTATCGTATTCCATCTTGACAAATATGTATATATTGCAGAATAAAGTATCTAATTTTACTGCTTTTGAATTTCTTCAATGTGAATAAATGCCATATGACAGTATAAACCAGCAAAAATCAGAAAGGACTTTGTGGGTATTGATTTTGTCCTCTGGAATCTGATTTGGTTTTGTAGAGTTTCTCAGCTTCTGAGTCCTGATGCAGAAGATTCTCTGTTCTTACAAACGAAAAGGTTTGTAAGAAGTACTTGCTTCTTCAAGCACTTAGTTGTGAAATCATCACCTAACATCTGAGAAAAATGTGCTTGTAATATAATGCAGCAAATAAAAAGCAACCAAGATGTAAAGGACATTAGAAGAGCAGATTAATTTCACTATTTCATACAGTTGGTTTCCAGGAGATAAGTTAAAAAATTCTTCTAAATTATTTGTAT
This sequence comes from Acrocephalus scirpaceus scirpaceus, assembly GCA_910950805.1. Lineage (NCBI taxonomy): Eukaryota > Metazoa > Chordata > Aves > Passeriformes > Sylviidae > Acrocephalus > Acrocephalus scirpaceus. Next base: position 7,370,939 of record OU383774.1, on the reverse strand, counting down.
TGGCTGATAAACAGAGCGCATGAAAACAGAGGATTCATTACATTGCCATATATAATGTCTTGTAAATACAAGAGTATCCTCTTCATAAATCTGCAGTAGCGTACATATCACTTCTGTATGCAATGTTAGCAAAGAAATGAAATTCCACCCTTTCTAATTAAAAGGTATTTTAGAAAGGATTACATGAAAGTAGAAATGCAAAGACAAATAGAACTGCAGACAAAATTTAGGAAATTAATCAGGGATCTCATTTTGTTCTCTTTTCCCCATTGTTTTGATTAATTAAAAGCTATTTTTTATTAAAACAAACAAAATCTGTGTGCACACACAAAGCCCAAACAAAACAAAACAAAGCCCAATAAGCACTGTGGAGGTGAGAAGGAAAAAGAGTTTTAACAGTTCTCCTGTTCATTTAAAAAAAAAAAAAAAGAAAAAAAAAAGTAAAATTTGAAAGCCCATATCAAAAATGTATATGAACAGATGATGAAGCTTGAAGAAAGAAAAGGAAATCTCCTTCATTCTATTTCTGTTCCACAAAAATGCAAAAATTCAGTTAACCTCAAACACAAATGGCATTGGAGTTACAGACAGAATCTGTTTTATTTGTCAGCATCCTATATGAAAAGAAGGCTTTTTTCAACAATATTTTGCTGTACTTTCCTGTGAAGTGCTGAGGTTAGAAATTTCCTTCAAATAATCTGTACATCCTAACATTTCACCAGTGAAAATTTTCTTCTGATTAAACAGTTATTCTCTAATGCAGAACTGACACCTCCTGAGCAAGGAAGCCTTAGAAGGTCACAGATTCTGTCTCCATAGGAGGCCAAGCTGTTTAGCAGAAAGTATGACCTACTGTGGAAACCAATGACCTACTAAAAAAAAAATAAACACCACCGTGCTACAAAGCAGTGGAGCCAGCTGAGAAATAGAGACCTCAGTAATGAACTGCCTTCCTCCTACAGAGATCAAATCATGTTAAGTGATGATATTAAAATAAATCACATTTTAAGAGTCTTTACCTGAGACACTAACTTAAATTATTTAACCACAAAAATACCGATTTTACTTTTCAACATATAGAAACACAATTATTTTTTATCTGCAACAGACTGAAGTCCAAACTCTCAGCTCAACACCCACTTTGAAAATATTTAAAATATGTATTTAAGTCATAGGAACTTAAAAATTATTTAAATTTTTTCCACATAAATTAAAAACTCAGAGAATTATCTCTGAATCGTGACCTCAACTTGAGAACTCAATTTCTTATTAATATTGTCAAAGAGTAATCAGTTAAAAAAGCTGGAAATAAAATGTCAAAGCATTAATTGTAGGCTACTCCTCTGCATATTATACAAATACAGGAGTTTAAACCTCAGAGCAAATCATGACAGCATCCTCCCTATCAGCAGGACTATGACCATCTGCACTACCAACAGCCCCTTTAATTAGGCAAACCACATAAAACCTTGCTTAAAATTGAGAGACAATGGGCAATGCTTCATGGCGTTATTTTAAAGGTAAAGTTGGTCATCGCTCTCCAAAAGAAACCAGAAACTATGGGAAATAAAAGTTTGATTGTTGAGTGCCATCGAACACATTTCACCAAAGCAAGTTGATCTGGTGGTGGGTTTAAAAAGAGGGTAAAAACTAGCACAGCAACACCGTGCAGCAGTGATCAGTCATCTGGAAATTAGGGTGTTTACACTGTTATATTCACATGTAATTACTGAGAAAGGCAGACATGCCAGTGCACTTAGCAGGTGCCACACCATGGGGTGCTGCAGGGAGCAGCACCGAGGTGCCGTGAGAGAGTCAGACAGGAGGGATTAAAAGAAATGCCTTGGAATAGCATTTAGCCCTCAGAGCCAAATACAATCTAATCAAACTGTCTTCAGAAGAATGAATCTGCTGTGATAGGCTGAGATCAGGGCCCCTTAAAAAAATTATGGTTCCAGAGTGGAAGGTGAGGTGTTTCCCATGAAAAATTACAAACACACTTTTTATTCAGTAACTGATCTTTCCTGTGCTGCTAGACAATAAAACTAAATAGAACAGCATTGGCAAGGCTATCATACTTTTGTAAAATGCAAGAAAAAAACATCTTTGGATAAATTTTTATTTCAAGTAAACCTTTCTGGCCATGAAGAAAATTTTGCATGTTGAGCTTCATATTGATTTTTGGCTTCTAAGAAAATATGTCTATGAGCTAAAAGAGCAGATGTCCCAAAGCTCAGCAAGAGGAAGAAGTTTTTGTCACGCAGCTTTTTTAACACATTCTAATAAGCCTTTTCACAGATTGTATTTCACAATCATTTCTAACCCCATCTACCTACAACAAAGTAGCAGGCGGTGCTCTCCTACAGGACTAACCATCTGAGAGAAAAGTGCTCTGATTATATTATATTTCCAAGCAATGCCATAGATCTGGAGTTCAAACTATTTTTGACATCCTTTGTCTTCCAAGCAGAGAAAGGACTGTACCTTCTTTCTGCTACTGATGTTACAAGATGAATTTTATGAGGGTTTGTGTCCGGAACTTACTGCTCAGTTATTTGATTTGTAGCTGCACAATATAATCCCCCTATCACTTGAGCTAATATAAATCTCCCAGGCAAAATCAAGATTTACACTTACATTAAAGAGTAAGATCTACTAATGTATGAAAACTCCTAGCAACCCAGTGGAACAACTAATTAATATTATCACCAAACTTGTCATATCTAATACTTTCTTCAGAAAAATCAACCCAATCAGGTTTTCTACCTGATCCTTTCAGGCATTTTCAGTGCAGTGTCTCTGCAGATCTGCTCTTGGTGTGTACCTAGACGTCCACTGATCTGCTACACAACACATGGGGACCTGAAGAAGAGCTGATGTGTCCTTATGATGAAAAGAGACCTGTTAAAAGTCACAGTCCTCAGATAAAAAATCATGCGTCAAGTTAGAGATACTCTCAATTACATAAATCACGTATCTGGCAAAAAAAAAATTAGCTATAGAGATGAAGAACAGGGATTGTGTCCAGAAAAGGAAAACAGAGCTGGTGAAGGGTATAGAGAACATGACTCATGAGGATTGGCTGTGGAAACTGGGAGTGTTTAGCCTGGGGAAAAGGAGGCTCAGAGAGGACCTGAAAGAAAGTTGTGATGAGCTGAGGGTCAGTCTCTTCTCTCAGGTTACAAGCAACAGGACAAGAGGAAATGGCCTCAAGTTGTGCCAGGGAAGGTTTAGCTTGGCTATTATGAAAAATTTCTTCACCAAAAGGGTTATGAAGCGATGGAACAGGCTGCCCAGAGATGTGGTGGAGTAACCAAGCCTGGAGGTATTTAAAGACGTCCAGATGTGATTCTTAGGGACACGGTTTAGTGGTGGGGTTAGCAGTGCTGGGTTAACTGTTGGACTCAATTATCCTAAAAGAATTTTTCCAACCCAAATGATTTTATGATTCTGTGATCTAAGCAGAGCTCAGTATCTGTTTAAATTTTGTGATGCATGGTAAACATAGATGACTATCCTGTGGATACAAAGAATGAAATCCTCAATCATTGACAGTTAATTGTTGGGCTAAGCATTAGACTCTCTCTTCCAATGTACACAAAATGTACATTAAAAAGGAAAATAAATTGTGAGATGGCATAGAAAATACTCAAATGTTCCTTGACTCACAGCTAGCTGGGGAATAGATTATTTAATAAGAAATTTACTATGCTTCCGTAAAACTGCTTGTTAGGTCACATATTACAAACTTAGAAAAGCTGCTAGGGAAAAAAAAAAATCAGGAAATCAATTTCAAGTCCCTGTGGTGATGTAGTCTAAGTGTGAACTGTGTTATGCCTGGGGAGCACAGATTTCAGCCTTAAATAGAAAAATTCTGGCTGGTCTTAGCTTTTTGAAATATCTTTTTAGTTCAGACTTTCTTATGAGGATATGCCTTTCTGTGAGAATGCCCTGCTTCCATTTGTATTACCAAATAGGAAACCCATCTCACAGAAAATTATTATTATTAGCTGTTTCAGAAGCAGATCCAAGCTCAAAAAAGTTTGGAGAAATGGAAAAACTCCCTTAAGTTTTCCCCTCAAAAACTTATTCCAAGTTAAAAAAAATGAGGATGGTGAAAGGGACCAGAGGAGAAGCCTTAAGAGGAGAGGCTGAGGTCAGCTGATCTGGTCTCTCTGGAGAAGAGGAGACTGATGGGGGGAGCTCATTGTGATCTTTAACATCATCACAAGAGAAAGAGGAGGGGCAAGCACTGATCTCTTCACTCTGTGACCAGTGACAGGACCCATGGGAATGGCAGGAAGCTGAGCCAGGGGAGGTTTATGTTGGATATCAGGAAAGTGTTCTTCACCCAGAGGGTGGTTGGGCACTGAACAAGCTCTCCAGGGCAGTGGTTACAGACCCAAACCTGACAGAGTTCAAGAAGCATTAGGACAAAGTGTCCTAGGTTACAATGTAAAATTGTGCCCAAGGTTTGTATTCTATCCCCATGAGCCGTTGGAGCCAAGGTGGGGCAGTGTTTTCCTTATCTTCTGTTAACGAGCCTAACAATGCCTTGCCACATGACTCATAGATAACTTCCTCTGGGAGTTATCTCTGTTTAATGGGCCATCAAGGACCCACTGCATGACTCATAGAATGAGATCAGCCCATTGGGAGATGCTCCGCCCAGGAGGAGGAGCCAAGCATTCCCACCTGGATAAAATCTGGGGTTTGGGACAGCACAGGCAGCTTTTATCCACTGGACTCCCAGAGAAGACAAGAGCTACCAGACGTTTCTACAGGAATCACTGCTTTGACAAGACCATCTCCTCTAGACTGCTACTACCACCCTAACAGGGTGTCAGGTTGTATTCTGACTCTGTCAGTGTTTTTTTTTTTTTTTTTGTACTATTAATTTTATTTTATTTTACTTTCGTTTATTTCTTTTCCTCTTATTAAATTGTATTTCTGACTTAGAGTCTTTCACTGGTTTTTCTTTTCAAACCAGCACAAAAAGGTCTCAAGAACATGATGTGGCTCTTGAGGTGTCCTGTCCAGGGCCAGGAGTTGGACTTTGATGACTTTGAGAGGTCCTTTCCAACTCAGCTTATCCTATGATTCTGTGACAAAAAATAGCAATATATAACAATCATATTTTTACTACATCAATAATCATAATTATAAACAATAATATTTTTACTACAACTCATGAAAATCCAAATACAACACTTTAATTGTTCAGTAACTTGGGATAGAGTAACAGAATCATTGAACCATTTGGATTGGAAAAAGATGTCTAAGGTCATCAAGTCCATTAACCCAGCATTGCCAAGTCCATCAGAGCTGTTCTACCTTGCTTTTGGAACTCAATGAAGGAAAGATTTAGGATTAGATGAGAGACATCTGCTATCAGCTTCTCTCCAAGTGCTACACAATATAAAGAAAGAGGAAGCAAGAAGAGAAACCTCTGCTGTTGTATTTCTGAATCCAAGTGTCACACGCTATTGATTTACTTCGTTGAAGACCAGCAGGAAAACAAACCAAGACAAGTACGAATAAGCAAAGTCTATTTATAAATACATTTATATATAGCTTAGGCATGGCGTTTGTAGGTATAAACCAATATCCCACCTAAATATTAAGTAGCTGTGCTGACAACATGTTGGAGGATGACAGATGACACTGGCAGCTGCTGTAAGAGGGAAGGACTTTTGCCAGAGCTGTCACTGTAGCTCTGAGCTGACAGCCAGCTCCGAGAGAGCCAGTCTGCCCTCGCCGCCCCGCTGTAAGAGATACTGGGGGAAAGGTTTGACAAGCCCACGCTTCTCCACACGGGAAACACAAACAGATATCGTGTCAGGGAATACACAGCATCTATAATTTATCCCACAGTTTAAGCCATTTTGAGGAAAGGCAACTACAGTTAGCACGTTACATTTGTAACAGGTCAATCAGAGATTTTTAAAAACCTCAACCAAACCACTACAAGGAGAAGCAAAACCCTCTCAGTATTTCATCTTGTATGAGTAGTTAGAACTCCCTGAGTCATCTCTTTTGCTTAAACAAAAACAAGTAACACAGGTATATAAAAAACAGAATATGATAAGGTTTGAGATTTTTGGACTGAGAGATGTCACTATGGTGAGATGAACAAGAGAGAAACAGACTGATGATAAGCTCTCACAAACTCTTGTCTTCCTGCCTCCAGTTTCTCAACCTGGGAAACTGGCAGAAGAGCTGAGAAAAACCTCTGCAGTTGTTACCAGCTGGCAGAAACAATTTAAGCAGATTGAGATGTAACAAAACTTAGTAAATTCCATTTCAACAAGGTGACAAAATTAACATGTCCTGGCATGATCTTAAAATAAAATAATAATAAAAAGATTAAAGTTTTCAAATCTCTACAGCTTTCAGAGGTGTTTTTATGTTCAGATTTTTGTTCATGATGTGCAACTCTTACCATGTTTTGTGGCTTTCTGTATAATTTTGAGCTTTGAAAAGCTGTTTAGTGACAGCTTCTATTTCTTTAGTCTCATTTAACTTAAGGATCTAACAGAAGAATAAACTTCTCCTTTATAAGGAGATTTAGAAAAAAATAAGAAAATCTTTCAAGAAATCATGTATTTTATATTTAGGGTGTAAGAATAGCAATAATGTTAATCTTGTCTAAAACAGCATTACACCCCTGAGGTCTTGAACCAACCTGCTACCAAAAATGCAAATGTCTGGGTGACCTGTAACATGGATATGACTAATTAGCTGCAATCCTCCTGCAGACCAGGCAGAAGTAAAGATAATGAGAAGGTCAAGGAGAGTGGCTGAAGAATTGGTATAACTTGTGTTGACTCCACATAGGCAGGGCCATTAGAGACTTTGAGGATGATATGCTTCTCTAACAAAATAAATATTCCAGAGTCACTGAGAAGGAACAAGATTCCTGTCATTTTGACTGTTTTTCCATTCCCAGAGTATTAGAACAGTGACTTGCAGAAAAGCTATAAAGCTTATCTACATCTTCTACAGCTGCAAAATCAAAGCCAAAATAGTTCAGCAGATATTTGTACAGGAGTTGCCTACATTTATGCAAGTTCTCTGGTTTAAAATGCATAGGACAGGTGCCTAGGTTTGGTACAGTAAAGTTCTCATAAATGAACATACTAAAGAAAAAAAAACAGTTGACTGTTCCAAATTACAAAAATAATGTAAAAAATCAAAATTTTATTTCTCATTTTTAGAGGTTCCCAATATCTCTACACATTCCACTTACAATGTCTTCCATGCCTCACAGAACCACTTGTAACATGGAGATTATGCAGTACCTAAATCACAAAGGAATTCCAACAATGACTAAAAAGAACATACAGTGACTCCAAAGTGTTCTGATAAAAAGAAAACAAAGGAAATGCAAAATACTCTGCACAAAGGTAAGTAATAATCTCTGATTTGTGCAATAATCCCAGCACATGCTAACATCTTGCCCGACTTAATACATTAGTAATACTTCATGGTTTAACATTAAGAGCATATTTAGGTAAACAGCTAACTGAGATTAAAACCACATTTCCAAGTTATTCCCAAATCCTCGCCCTCATAGGGTTCTCATTATATGCAGCTCTTCACCATCTTTCCAGAGGTGCCTTCTCCTAGGACTGTTATCAAATATTCATCACAAAGAGACTTAAACCTGCTCATCTAGGAACACCAGCTTAGTTCACCTTGGACTATAACAAAGCACAGCTCCCAAGTAAACCTTGTATGGATAATTGATGAGAATTAGAAAAGGGAACTATCACCAGTTATGCAGCAAAGACAACGACAGCAGCAGCAACCACAACATTCACCAGAAACTGGGATTTATCATGGCACCAACTGTAAAGTGCAGGCTAAAATAGATATGACACTGGCCAGAGCCTGTGGTACATCTACAACAAAAGCAGCAAAACATGGTTTGTTGTAGTTGAAAGAGCCTGACAGCTGAAAATGAATCTTTATACCTGGAACAACTTTTCATACACAAGAAGACTGCTGGAGCCTCTTCTAACAGTCAGGTTCCAGGGTTTCAAACAAACCAAATTTTTATAAAAGCAAACAAACCAACACAAACCAAGAAACACAAAACAAAAGAAGAAAAATAAACAACCATAAAGCAAGCAAGAAACATTGCAGTTATGCTCAGTCAGAAATTCTTATCTCAAAAACTCTTTCATTATTGAAAATGGCAAGTATTTCTAAAGAGTGTGTGGAGATGTTTTTAGTGCATATCTGTTGAAATTAGGAAGTTAAAATTATTTTAAAAACTATATTAATTTTTTCCCCTGAAAAATTCTTGGATGTGATTTTTATTATTATTATTTGTTTTCTGTTATGGTTTGTTAAAGCTGTTTATTCTTTTTTCTGCTCATTATTCATTTAGTCAAAATTTATTTCAAGTTTCTTTTTATTTTTTTTTTTAACAGAACCTTCACAAAACAAAAAACAAGCAGGAACCTCATGGTTATGAGAACTTCATGAAATACTAAGATTGAAGTCACTGCTGTGAATCACACCAAACACTGAAAATGTGGCCCTTGCACTGACTGCTGTGATAGACCCAACTGCTGGCTGTGTTGTTATGCCATCTCTCACTATAAAATTAGGACAGGGCTGTTTGCTTATTGTTTTGTTTTGTTGTGTTTTTTTTTTTTTTTTTTATGTAGAAAAACCACCAAATATTCCTCAAAACAGCACCATGACTCTAGGGCCAGATAGATCTCAGATAAACCCCTCAACCTCTAGGCAAATTCAAGCTAGATCTGCAAAACACTCAAATAATTTTTCACAAGAGCTTATTAAAAAAAAAAATTCACATATTATAAAATAAATCTCTTCAAATTGAAAAAAAAATCAAGTTTTTTCAGTTCTTAACATTACTAAGAGGGCAGAAATATATGTAAATCAGTCATTAGAATAATCATGTCATAGACAATATACTAAACAAGCATATAATTTCCTTGATGATGGTTTGATGGTTACCTATTACTTTTTATAGAATGTTAAATGCAATGTCCTCCAATTAAACTATTTACAAATATCTGCAAAGCTAATTATCTTTTGATCATTAATCTGGCTTCTCTGCATGTTTATTTGTTTTCAGAGACAGTTATCCACATTAGAACTGCCAAGCACCCGAGATTAGCATGGCACAGTGTTTTTCAGAATTTTTCAGGCTTATGGCTATTTCCTGATGCCATATGACAGATCTGTGGCACTTTATGCCCTGATATGCTAGGAGTATCCAGCTAAAAACTTTCAAGCAATGTTGATTTTGAAGGTCAAAAAATTCATAAAGATTTTCACAATTTTATTAAATATTAAAAAGATTCTGATTGCTCTTTAGCTTTGATTTCAATGTTTGGATTTAAATTTATTTAGCCTTCATATTTTTAAACTACTTCACTGAACTGGAAGTTACTCAATGCTTTTGTGTGCGCGTGTGCATGAGAAAAGGAACAGAGGCGAGATCATTATTAGGATTTAATACTGATTTGTAGGATTTGACATTGTTTTCCTCCGTAACATCTGCAAAACCTCATATCTTGTACAGAAAAGAAGAAAACATGATGAAAACAGGAAGAGCAGCTTCACTGACTTCTACAGTGTAGATGATCATAGATGAGATAACATAGCATCAGCTGAGTCATGACAGAAAATCTTTAAATGTCTAAGAGGTAGGAAATTAATGAATTTTTGTTTTCCTCTGAGATTTTTGACACAAATGCATCTAACCAAACCTGTCATTTGAAACCAGCATTTCATTTGCAGCCTTGATGAATTATAAGAGTCTATACAATTGAGCAGAACATTGTGTGTTGATTTAAAATTATTATTTAAAAATATTCTCCTCAAACTCAGGCTATTACACATGTTTCACCTGAAATGGTTTTCTGAAAATAATAATAAAAAAACCCACTGTATAACATTAGTAACCAGAATGTGGAAGAATTGTTGAATTATCTTTAGCAAAAGAGTGGATGATAGCTACCCCCTTCAGCCAAAAAATCTGGATTTCCACCCTTCCTGGGAAAACTGTAGGACCTGCCATCTCACCAGTGATCAGTCGATATGAACGTAAATTAAAAAAAAAATAATAAAACTAAATTGACTTTTTTTTCCCCCTGAAAAAATGCTGGGATGTCTTTGCACAGCAAAAGGCCCTGGCAGATGATCTTCTGCCACATCTCTCCAGAGACCACTGATGTCCACCTTGAAACACAAAATATTTCAAACTCAAATCTCTGTTAATATTGACCCAAAACTAAAGATCAATGGTGATAAACAGTGGCATAAGAGTCACAACACACAAAATCCAGTCCTGTTTGAATGGGACAGCACTTTTCATATATTCAGTTTATATGACTATGATGAGGGTCTGTTGGCTATATACAAACTAAAAGGACACAGCTGTCTCCTTTTATAGAGTCTTTTATGCACAATTTTATGGATGGAAACTTTTTTGAGCATGCCTGTGGTTCATTCTACAAGGTACCTGAACAAGTTTTTTTTAAATAGCACAAATATCTCACTTAAACTGTGACACTTTTCAGAGGAGTTTCTTAAAGCACACTGTGAATTTGATATTAAACAATTCCATATGTTTGCCTCCAATTTGTGGCTAATTACAGCTAGCTTTTTTAGCACCTTCTCTGTTATGAACCTTTTAGAAAATGACTGAAGAAAAAAATCATGGAGTTCAGGAGCCTCCATTTGTTAAGTATGCAGGTTTTATGAACCACAAGGCAATCTCAGGGAGTCTTTTAGCATCTTTTTCTCTTTTTTTCACACCAGCAGCAATGCTCATATGAGATCATCAAGCATGACACAACCTATCACCACCTTACAGACTTCTGTGTATATCTAATTACATGGACTCTTCTGTAACAGACTTAGCTTGAAAAGTACTCTTTTTAATGAGGTATCTTTTCAAAAAGTTCTAATGAAAATGATAAAATTAACTCTTAATTTTAAGAGTACGTCCCATGATTTTGTATTTCTTTTCAATGGATTCCACAAATATTTTGACCTTGTTCTTCTCAGATAAACTTCTTTTAGTTTATATTGTCTCTCTATGAGGTTTAGATATATTCATAAATACTCTAATAGCATTAGCATTTAAAAATGTCCTGTATCAAACCATCATCAAAGGCTAGAAAACATTCTACTGCTGCTGCCATCACAAAACTGATAATATCAATTAATGATTGCAATTTGTGAAAATAATTAGGAACAGAATTTCCCTCTAGTGATAAATGTCTTTTTAAGTTCAAAACATCTTTTTTTGCTGGTTGGAAAAGTTCAAAATTCCGATGGTTTAAAAAAAAAAAAATAAGCAGAAATGATAAACACTGCTCTGTCCCAGCTTCAGTTCCTCCAGAAAAGATATCTTTAAAATACTATGGAAACCATGTTTTCAAAAATTATACTTTACAACACACAACAAGGCAAAACTGTGAAATATCCCTGCAAAATAGGAATTGCATGTTTCAACAGGGTCATTTCCTTCCCTGGCAGAATTATGGAGTACACAGGAGGAAACAAATGCAGCATTACCTGTGATCATTGTAATGGAAAATGTTGATAGAAGTTGCAATTTTTCCTTCTACTCCATCCCTCTTCTACCCCTGTTAAAAAGTGTGACAAATGAGAGAAGGCCAGGCCTTCTGATGAAGAGGTAATGATGGCTACATGCAGATGAAAATTTATTGTACTACCTTTGGTTTTCCCTTCAACAGACATCTTCAATGTATTCTTCCTCCTGAGCATCCCACTGCCACCTAATCTGCAGTCTTAACAGTCTAAACAAGCAACTACTTCATTAATATTAACAAGACATTTCAATATTTATAATGCATAGCAAGACTAAGGGGAAGTGCAATGATGGGCAGCTCAGCATTCAGATGCCAAATCCAAGTGACTGAGAAAGTACATTACAAATGAGTACAGATGCATGTCAAAGAAATCCAGAAGAGAGAGGCAGAAAGAATGTCTTTTGAGCATGCTACAGAATACTCTGCTTTCTAGATATGTTCAGGTCCGCTCTGGCTTTTGGTGAGAAGTGTATTTTATTATACATACTTGTATCATTTTAACTTTGTCTTAAGACCTTGACAGGCAAGAATTTGTATCACTGTACAGGTATTATCAACAGAAATCACTAATCTGGAACTACACTTTCCTATTCAAGTATTCTAATGCTCCGTTGAGGGCTGAGAGTCAAAGTAGATCCAAACCAAAAATTCCAGGTTTCTTTACATAAACACAAGCAAGCAATCCATCTACATTGTCACCTAATTACACTGAAGTGTCTTACATTAATAAAATAAACTGATTTTTCAAGTGTCACAGTAGAAGCCCAGCTTTCCAAGGTTACCCCCAAAACACTGAACAACCTCACAGGACATGATAAGTATTTTGACCAGACATGATAGAAACCACTCACAATAACACAGACCCAACAAGATTCCTATATTGCACAGTAAAAATACTGAGGCTGCTTTTCTCACCATGTGCATGAAGTACAGCCTCTTTCATCCAGGACTCTCTGCTCATTCTGACACAAATCCCAGATGTTACATCCTGTGTGTCAGGCAGTTGGATGTGGCTTTAAGTCCAGCAGCCTGGTGCCAGCTCCTACAACCAGAGGCTGGACCCCAAGTGTCCAAACCCACAGCGCCTCCTTTTCCTTTCACCTTCCCACAGGACACAGCAGCCTCCCATTTCAGGAGTTATGACAGCTGGGTCAGCTGGGTCCTCACCCAATTTACTCTAAGGAGAAAGTGAAGGTAGGTAGCTCTCCTTCACAGCTGCTTGGAAATAAATTCCTTTAGGATATACATTCCCTGTTTATGTTGAATTTTGTCCTAAACTTGCAAAGAAAGTCTTTTTTTTTAAAGGAAGTTTCTTGATTTTCCAAATCACTTTGAAAGTCCTCTCTTTAAGTTGGATCCCACCATAAGGGAAGCCACTGTTTCCATCTCCTTATTTAATTTGTGATAATGTTACTTATATAATGCATGAAGAAAATTCCTGCCCTTTTTTTTTTTTTAAGCCACAGGTACCTTCCCAACAAAGGAACAAACCTTCCCAACTTTTCAACAAAGAAAAGACTTTCATACTTTTTTGGGCTGGTTGTTTGGGTTTTTTCGTTGAATTTGAGAAGGATGTAAACATATCCCTTTTTCAGATAAATTCTTCTGCTATAAAGAAATGGGTAGCATTCCCTCAGGTTTTGAGGGTGCAGCTCCTTTGTTCAACACCTAACACAACTCAGGAACTGGATTTCTTTCTATTTTGATTTTAATACTTCAGAAAAAGGCAATTAATTGTGTTCAGTTTAGCATGATTTCTAGTTTTTAGCACAAAACCAATCATTACAAGAACAAAATGAGAAATAAATTGAATATGCAACAGATGAAAATTGAATTATATCTTCAGGGAGTATCTGCAGGTACACAGCCAAACCATTGTGCCCAAATCTGCTATTTTCCTAGGACAACTTTTATTTGTTTAATTTTATTATTCTCCATTTTTCATATACCACTTATGCAGCTCTAATTGCTGCATGTTTCTGAACCTCTTGCTCTTAGATCAGAGAGAACAAGTAGATACTGACAAAATCTCCTCTGCTTAAAGCTGTTCTGCTTCAGAGGACATGTATCCACATTCGGAGAATCCTGAAGTTGAGCTGGTAGGATCAATATTTCAGTCAGTATCAACTGTGCCTACAGAGATTCAAAACCAAATCTTCCTTGCAGTCAGACACCAGGGAAAGGAGCTCATTCCACTGTGCAGGCATGCCTCTTGCCTCACAGATTTTTTTCCTTTTTGCCCTTCAGCTGTTTTGCCAAAGACATTCATCACCAAACCTGCTTGTATGTTGTTCCTTACTATCCTTCCCTTCCTTGCTGCTGTGCTATGTAAAGGGCTAATTATGTATCAGTTTCTGCTATTCTAATGTAGGGAGTATAACCACTTGCAACACCTTGATGACTGTTCTAAGCTAATTTTGGAGGTGCATATGATAATTAATTTTTACAAATTTATGTCAGACATATAAAACAGTTAGCCGGAGGAGAAAGCAGACAGCTCAGAAATGGTAAAACACTGTAGGACTTCACATTCCTAATTAACAGGTTTAAATCTGGTGAAACTAGATTGAAAGCTAACACCCATGTGAAGACTATTATAACCAAAACATTACTTGCCTCAACATCCAACTCTTTCTCTTCACTCAGACTTGCCCCATGTACCCATATCCATGGCCAGCTTCCATCCTGCACCAGTTATTTCACTCCTTTGTGGGCAGTGCATGGGTCACCTTTTGGAAGGCTGAAAGAGACTTGTCAGGTGGATATTTTCTGCTTGTCCTACAAGAGTTCAGAGGGTGGTAGCAGGAGGTGGAAAAGTCCACATATGATGCAGACTAATTTCTCGATGTGGAAAGTGTTTCTACAGATAACCACAGCTTAGCATTTTTCATCCCAAGGCTCACAGAAAACCTGCTTCCCCTGTGCCACCACACGTTAAAATGTCAGACATGACCTGACAAGAAGAGCAGGTTGCCCACAATAAATTAGGAAGTACTGCTGCCAGTGGGAGAGTAATGACTAGAAAACATTGCCACAGCAGGGCAACATGCTGGACTAAAGTTAGAGTAAAATATCCTCTAACAATCCATGAGTCCTTTTTCCTGGCAGTTAAGAGACAAATGACCAAAATTTGACTCTAGAGCAACAGTTTCTGAAGAAGGGAAACATTTATTGATCTTGGCTAGAGTTTAAAATAAGAAAGGGATAAGCATGTGAGAGTTGCAATGCTGGATAATTGCTTGATAAATTATGCTAATAAAAAAAAATCTATCCTCTAGCTCTTGCTTTCTTTCAGTGCCCATTCACAAAATGGACAGAGCACTAGTGGTATGATGAAGAATGATTTTTTGCACTAGAGCTATTTTTGTCATAGCTTTGGTGTAGACAAACATGTTCAGCTTCAAAACTACCATTTTGCCTTCTTTCACAAACAGCAGATCAAGTGGAATTGCTTTTAACAATGCTTATTTGTATTGCAAAATGAGGCTTTTATTACTTCCAGTAAAATAAACTGAATCAGCTATTCTGCAAAATTTTCTGTGGCGCATTTATTTTTTTCTAAAGAGAGGGATAGTCAAACCTCATTTTAGAAAACCCATCCATGTACTGTAAACTTATTTGAGAGAGAAGTTAAAGGTCAGTTCTCAGTAATTGTTTAGGGAAGGATTAGAATCACGTTAAAAAGCCTAGTTTGCTGTTTTCCTGAAAATGGTGTTTTCAGCTCCAAGCATCATTTTGAATGAGCTGCCTTGTCATTGGCACAGAAGATAATTATCCCAGTCCCACCCAAAGAACTGAGCTTGAGCCAGCAGGGACAGCTGAGCTCAAAATTAAACAAGTGCCGTGTTGAAACTGAAGATATCGTACCATGTTTCCAGTAAGGTCTTATTGAGTTTTTAGCCACTTTTAAACATTCTAGAGGGTGTCACGTGCCACTGACCTACAAGCAGTGTTTAGGAAGGGCAAAACTAACCAATCTTAGCCAGTTAACAGTATGAACGAGACTTTGACACAAGTCTCATTCAGAGGGGCCAATTGAATGTGCTACTTATAATCAATATCCTCCATGCCATCAGAACATGTCAAGCCTGCAGATCATCTAGATGATGGCTTTTTAGGAAAGCTTGTGGTCAAGGGTAATGAGTGAATTACAGTAGAAATACAGTACTGAACAAAATTAACAGCAATAAAAATATCGTGTGATTATGTAACTTGCTTCTTATGGAAAACTTTCTCCTGGCCTCATGCAATGTCAGAACTGAGTGGGTACAGGAGCAGAATAAATCAGTATGTCCAACCCTAATGACTGCTTAGACTGATCCTACTTTTAAAATAAGCATTTTGGTTTTGTTTTTTTTTTTTTTAATTTTGTTTTTTAGCCAACTCATTGTCAAGATAACATCCTTTATTAAGGAATCATTTAAAATGGAGTCATCGTGAGGTTTAATTTAGAAACTCATCAAAAGTCAAGCCTGAACATGAAAAGTAGATTCACACATCCAACACTTAGCATTTGCAGAGACAACATCATTTCTTTTCCATTAAAGTTAATTATTTGTATGCAAGAAGTCTTTTCAAAGCTCAAAGGAAGTATTAAACCCAGTAATCAACATGTCCTTGAAATTTATCTTTCAGACAGTCAACTGCAGACAAACAACATATGCTTGTGTCATACAAATTCCAAGAGAGTCTCTGAAGTCCCAACAGACTGGAGATACTGGAAAATACACACATTTTATTCACTGAATTGTACCTTTCAGTTACTCACCTCCACACATCCTAGAAGATAACATGTAATTTAAAGTATACTGTTGCCCAGTCACCATGGTGAAAAAGAAGGTTTAACATTCATGTTATTTGACATGATCAGAGAGGCTGCAAGAGTGGTGTCTGCAGTAGTTATCAAAGACCATCTGTACTTTGAATTTGACAAATATTTCATTAAAATATAAGATAAAATTCAAATTTTAGGCATGCTAAATGATTGCTTTATGGAGGCCCTAGTCAGGAAGGAAAGGAAGACTCTTCTAATCAGGTCCTGACTAGCAGCAAGGTTTGGCTCAAGTGCTGCTCTACTCAAGCAGACAGAAACACACCTAGGTTGGAAACCCATAGGAGCAAACAAACTTGCAAAGTCTTCTATTTCTTGATATTAAAAAATATGAAAAGCAGAATAACAAAGAATAAGGGGGTTGTTAAAATCTGGGAAGGGCAATCAAAAGAGTAAATTACTGCAGTAGGCTCCAAATTGTTTAAAACCATATTAGAGGCATAAGTCATAGACTCATCTATTCTAAAAAAAAAAAAATTATGAAGGGAGAAAATCTAGTTAAATATCAAAGTAGGAGAAGGAAGTAAAAATCCCTAAGTCTGCTTTCAAATAGTGAAGATGTATGCAAATGAGGAAGATAGAAAGGTTCTTAATCTTTAGCAGGTTTTAGCAGGTCAAACATGAGCTTGAAAAACAGCTTTCAATGAACTAAAACCAGATAAAACAGAATAAAATATTTTTTCAATTTTCAAACACATAAAAAGAAAGATGCCTGCAGAAAGACCCCAGAAAAAGTAGAACATTTGAGGGTAACAGGAGTATGCAAAGTAGAAAATGCTAAAGCTATTCCTTTTTAATCTATGCCTTCACTTAGGTGACTATTCTGAAAAACCTTCCTTTGCAAAGTAAATATCAGCGATCCATGCCAAGCTGAAATACTGACAGAAGAATTTATTAAGTTGGCAGAATGATTTTTCTGTAACAGATGGCATTGAATACAAAAGGAAATCAAGGGTTAAACAGCTGATCTCTTGTTCATAAGAAGGAATTGAATTAGTGAACTTCAGAATAAGACACATAAGGAAAGTTCAGTACAGCTCTTCTAAAGAGAAGTATTTCCTTCCAAATTATAGGGGTCTTCTGAAGAAATGATTGAGTACAGTGATAAATCAGATTTGCATCTCACACCCTGGGAATGCCACAAGGTGTCTCACAGGTTCAAAACTGAACACTTCTAGGCATAGGGTGATGGCGAATGTCCTCACACAGATGGAAAATGGAAACTTAAAGAAAAGTGACTATATTTTACAGAGCCAGATGTGTCAAGTGGGGAGTTATGAGTTTTATTCATAAATTGATACAGAAACCTGGATAAACAATGAAGGATGTAGTGTGTTAATGATCCTGACATATTCTCAGTAACAAAAAACAATGACTGCTTTCAACAAAGAAAGAAACTTAGAAGATTCTGCTTTGGACCAATAGAATTCATCATGGATAAATAAAAAGCTATTTGTGTACGGAAAAAAGATTCAACTCCACAAGTACATTGAAAAGCTCTGCCCAGTCAGGTACATCAATAAAATGATCAACGTAAATTAAAAAAAAAAAAAAAGTTTGTGAATAATTAGGAAAGAAACAGAAAATCAGTAGGATTTCATTATGACTACGTAGAAAACTATGCTGTACCTTCCTGTTAAATGCTCTAAGTTCTCACATCAAAAAGGGCAAACTGAAAATGAGAAGTTTTACAGGAGAATAGCAGTGATTATCAAGGTAAGAAACGTTTCTGTACGAGAAGTGACAAAACAGACTAGGACCCTTCAGCCTGAAAAAGACATGGCAGGGTGAGGGGTACAAACGCACACAGCCATGAGCAGAACAGGCAGAGCAAGTCATGACCTTGCTCTCACCCCAGGAAGAGCTGCAGTGCATAAAATCTGGTGTACAGTTAAAGGAAAAGTGAAATCCTTTGAAGGTGATAAAATGAAAAGTGTTGCTACTCTCTAGGAAAGCCTCTGACCAGAGGCCATGGGATTTGGCCATGTCCCCCATTTGGGGACAGCATTCCAGGAAATGCCATTACACTTTTGCCATGTTCTGGAGATCCACTGCTGGCCTTTGTCTGACAGATGACTGCCAAACATGGCTTGAACTGGTTTGGTCTCTCTCATGTCACTCATGAAACTCTGAGACCATTCACTACCTCCAAACTGAATGCAATCTTTGTAGCCTCCATGAGCGTGGGTTTTCTTCTTTGTACATTTAATGTACTCAGAAAAAAGACAGCACTAAGTACATTTGACTAAATACATAAGAAACTGCTGGAACAATGTTTCATGTCAGTTTGCACAATGAGCAAAATGTATTTAATAAAAATCTCTTTCTTTTCTTTCTAATCATTCAGCTATTGCCCAATCACTTTGAAAGAGCTGATAGCATCAGGCAGATTTCCAGCTGTGCCTTATCTGTAACCAGGAAATAATGTATAAGCTTGCTCATGGAATAATGAACAAGCAATTAACAGAATCAAGACAGTTTCCAAATGGATCCTGTCTCTCTTCACATATCAGTGGTGCACTTAAAAAATCTGTAGCTATTTTCATCTACCCTCCAGTTTTTCTAGGGCTGACTTTTAGTACATTGGTTCAGAATTACTGACAGGGTGAGGTGAGCTCCCAAAACAATGGGAGCTGATAAAATTCACAGTAAATAAGAATGTTCAGGTTATCCACTCTGTAACATCTGCATGGCACTGTTTAATACTTGTGAATAAAAACTCTTAACAGATGTTCTCATATATATGAATGCTTCTGTAGAGGCAGTTAAAACTGCTTAGAAAGGCTATCATAATCCACCAGCCATAAGGGAAAATGGAAAATAAAAGTTTTAATAAATGGTACTTAAGGTAATCGTCAATGTGTTGGCTCAAAAAAAAAAAATCCTAAGAATCATTTATTAGATTTTCTTAAATAGTAATTACCATGTAATGATGGTAAAAATGACTGAAGAAATTAATTTAAAAGTAATTATTTAAAGTATTATACAACTATATTTCTACAGCTAGAAAAGATACATTACAAATAATGAAGAAAGCACAGAACCTTGGGAACTCAGCTCTCAGTAACTTTAAAGCTAATTCAATCATGTCTGATTTCCCCTCTTCCTCTAAATTGTATAATTCTATTCTGTAAATCTCTCAGAATTTAAGAAGAAAATGGACCAAAAAAGGGGTATTTAAAAGAGTTCTGTCTTAGAAATATCAAACTTTCTGTTCAATATGGAAGCCTGGAAGGGTAAGGAACAAAATAACTAATTTAGCCAGGAGACTATACCACTTACCTTGGGGCACCTGCTGATTCTGACTGCTCTCATGGGATTTAGGAGGTGTGCTGGAGGTCTCACAGAGGAAAAAAAATTACAAAAACCCAAAAAACCACAGGATCATGGTATGAAATAATTCTGAAAACACTGGGGTTTTTTCTCTAATTTCATCATAGCTTGTTTCTATTGCTGTTTCATTTTATGCTTTCACAACATTTTAGTTGATTTGACCCTTTTGATACCATAGCACATTGCAATAAAAAGAGGATGCACCTCTCGGTGAGGAAATGGCAAAGCTGTGGCAGCTTCACATAGAGGTTGTTAAAACAGAGCTGATGAAACATTCTGTTTGTTGTTTGGTAGCTTAGCTACTTCATCAGGCATTCTGCTTATTTCCCCTCATTACTGGAATTATGCCTTTCAGCTACGGAGACCAGGAACATTAATATATGATTTAGGCAACAAGAATATTAAAAGTGTGTGTGAATGAAATACTGACTAGGCTAAAAAGAAAATGGGACAACACTGAGCATCCTCATTCTCCTGGTACCTCGTACAGATCTTTCACATTGGTTTAAGGATACATGATCTAAGGTGGTTTTTTGTTTTTTTTGTTTGTTTTTTTTTTTCATATTAGCAGACACTCTTCATAGCCTTTCCACCTGGAAAATAAGGAAACAAATGAAAATTTTGCATTTCTCAGTCTCCTGAATGACACAAAGAATAACATTTTATTTTAGTATTCCTTGATCTTTAGTTTCTGTCACACACTAGTTTAAACCATTACATTTTGGGGCTTTTTCTGACTTGTTGACTGCAACACCCCTGAACCTAAAGGAAAACAAAACTCCCTACACACATACCCAAAAAGCAACAAACATTCACGTTTCAAAGCATCTGGGAGTATCATTCCAGGATGAACACTACGAAGACCATATGTCTGAATCGACAGATATATAATGGACATTATTAATGCAGGATTGAATTTCAAGAAAAAGAAAACTTAATGCGACTTAACCCTTTAATTCCCAAGTAATCTGATAAAAAACATGACTGACTTTTCAAATTGAAAGTCAAAGCATTTTTAAAAGCTCTGAATGGAGTTTTACTTTTTTCCTGAGTATTTTGCTTTTTATTATTTCTAAAAGATAAAGAGTAAATTAAGTGAGTTCTGTCTCATTGACTTCAGCATTTTATGTAAAGAAACCAGTCTCAACACTGCCAAATAATAACTTCAGAAATTCCTCAGCATTCTAATTTTCAAAGCATGGATTAGTAAAATGAATCAGAATTGTCATCACGGCTCCTGCTAAAGGTAATGCTAAACAAAACTCCCACGATCCTTAATGAGATAAAATTAGGTCAATGCTGAGAGTTTCCATTCCTGTGAAGTGAAAAAGCACAACAGCACCAATATTTTTACTATAAATCCAAAGCTGATATAAAGAATCTGCCATGCTTTTCCTGGTATGTTCAGGCAAAGAAAAGAGAACATGGTTGGGCTGGGGAAAGCATCACCTTTTCCATAAGCAGCAGGGAACAATTGTGGCATGATGATGCTCCAAGGAAAGCACAGATCCTGCTACCATTTCAGACTTGGATGAAAGATACAAGTCTGGCAAAGTGACAAAATATATGGGACACGTAGATTTTAAGGATTTTTGTCAGCTATTCCGTGTGTGCAGTCATGATCAGATATACAGATGGAGAACACAATGCTAAAACTTGATGAGTGAAGATGAGCTTTAATTAGGGTTAAAAAATGGAGATGATCTGGCAAGTATACAATATTGCAAGAGCATCAATTTTATGGTTTAATGGATTGCTGTTGCATCCAGCAGGCTGTCTTTGCCCTAAATAGCAGGCTCCAAAAAATACTTTTTATATTTATATATATATATGCAAACACATGTGTCTGTATGTATTAATATGAAAATAATTTCTTTTTTCCTTCAAAATAATAATAGCATTTTCTCTAGCTACTGTTCATTCTGAATTTCTTACAGGCTTCATGTTAGAAACTTGCCTGGAAAACTGATCTAGAAAGTTTAAATCTTTAAGCTTTGCATCTCTTTAGGAAATACCATACCAACAAGGTTGTGATAGAGATAGACGAAGAGATAGAAAACAGTGTTACAGAAAACAGAGAGGAAGTTGTGGATGAGGAAATAGAGCATAAGTCAGATAAGCAGGGAGTATCATACTTGTGAATGACCTTAAAAATAAGGAAAAGTGATCTGAATTGAAATTGCTATGAATTGGAAGCCAAAAGATGGATTTTAGGAATGCAGATACTATTGAAGAGATAATAAAAGTAAACCAGATTAGTATTGAAAGTTGTGGTACTATGGTTTTGATTGACAGGTAAGGATGGTGCTATTCCATCACAATGAGAAAAAACATAGAATTTGGAAAGGTATAGGAGAAAATTAAATTCTGGATGGATAGACAGACTTTAGGAAACCAGATGCTATAGAGGTTATGGGGTGGGGGAGGGGGAAAGCCTGAAAGGATGAGGATAAATTGGTTCTGGAAATATAATTTTCAGATTACTACATACCTTGGGAATGTGTCCAGTAATCAGACTTTGTGTTACAAAGATAGATTGCTCAAGTAAGTCTTACTGTGTTATTGTATCTTCCTTGTTTTTCTGGGAAGCAGAAGTCTAAAATTTGTCCCAGTATAAATATTCTTTCAAATTGCACCTGGATATCCTAAGAAACAAAGCTTATTCACAGGCTTGCTGCCTACCTTCCCTCTGAAAACCTTTTCAATAAATCACCTAAATCCAACTAGGTAAGTCTGGCTGCATCAGAAACATTAAGTCTGAGAAAATCAGCTTCTGAGTAGGAAAAGAAAAAGATTAAATTTGTATCCCTGCAGAATGAGCAACTGTTTGAGTTCTCATTCATCAGCTGGTCAACCAAACAGCCATACATATTCATTTCAAGAAATTAGCTTAGTAGCAGCCTGAAAGAAGTCACAAAGTACTTTTCTATCCATCTGGGGATTTGAACACCTGAGAAGGTCAAGGTACCTTGATGAACACAGGGAGGCAAAAAAAAGAAAATGAGCAGGGAAAAAAAAAGCACCTATTAGATATAAACCCTTAGAAACAGAGAATCATGAGTTGCAATGCTCACAAAACAAGTTCCTTTAGAAGATTCTCCCTTTGAGGTTTGTATAAAAGAGAAAAGAAAGAAAAATATCTGTTACTCTCTTTATGACCTGTTTTTCATTCTCCGATGTTGATGACTTAAATCAATTACAGATACATCACAGCTCAGGTTTATTCACTCTGTATCCAGCACATTCATATTGTGCACTTCTACTGCTTAAAGTTTCCCTTTGCCTTGAACGTTTCATGAACTGCATGAGACAAGATTCCAGTCTAGATACTTATGGTAGGTGCAGACTAAAAATTCCAGACCCCTCATGCTCGCTCCGAGAACTTGTGTAGAAGGCAGGTCCAGTCCCACCATCCTCATTCCCCACTGCTGTTCTTCTGTCACATATTAAAGTAGCCTGGTAGTAGTCAAGAGTTCTTAGGCATAAATGAAGGCAAATCTTAGAAGCTAGGAAAAGGTGTTACACTATGAGCTTGGGTGGTGCTGCCAAAATACCTGGATGTGCTGATTAAACTCTTCTGTAATAGACCTCTGTAAAGTTCAGTAACCCAACTAGTAAAGTGAATTCTGGCAAACATTACATTTTACAGAGACTAAAAGAGCTCCAAGTTCCTCTTTCTGAAAGAGGAACTGCGAAATCCATACAACTCCTCCTAACTGTTTTGTTGGGCTTTTTTTTAAATATAAAATACAATATTTATAACAAATTGAGTTTCAATTTACTTGTAACATTAATCAATGTTGCCTGGTAACAGTTTACATACAAAATATGTACAGTATCACACATTTGTATGCCCAATCCTCCATACATACATTATTCAGTGACTGGGAGCAAAATCCACTGCAGAGTAATGAATCAACAATGCAAAGATAAGGAATCAATGCAGATAAAATGACTGAGCACATATTTAATGATATTCTCATGATCCAGATCTGGAATTTGGAGAAACAGAAAAATTCTATAAATTCCTTGATGAAGTTTAAGACATTTACAGGTCAATAAATGGTGAGTGCCCTTCCATTTCAGTTAAGCAAATAATTGTTTCTACTTAGAAACAAAGATTGGTGTTGTGTAATGAACTTTGTTTCAGTTCAACAGCTGTATATCTACACTAAAACAAGCATTCTGCACCCTCACTGATTTTATTGAGACTTGGCAAAATAAGCTCTGATTTATATTTAGATTCTAATGAAGGTAACCAGATATTGTTATTACTGTGGCTGGAATGCACAAAGACATTCTTTTGTGTTCCCAAAATCCCCTCCCATACTATGTACTAACACAGTACTCAACTTGCTGTTTTGGAGTTCTTCTTTGATGGTGGGAAATGCATTTATTGGTAGAAGAAGGGTAGTGAAGATAAGGCTGGAATTCTTTTAGCCCTCATGTGTTACACATTTTGAAGGTGTTATAAGGGGGTGGGATAAACATTCACATCACTGCAGGTTTCAGGAATCAGGAAATGTCTTTGCAGGACTTATGACACCTCTTGGGCTTCCCAACTGTCACACAGAATTTTTATGAAGATATGTATTGTATCAATCTTGAAAGAATAAAGTAAATTTATTTCCTATTCTAGGTAAGGGATCGTGATCAACAATTTTCCCCCATTTTCTAGCAATTTACCTCTTCAATATTTATATTACCCCTGTTTTACTCTTTCAAGTGGGCTGAAGAACAAGTGTGTTTCCTCTACACGATCACTTTTCAAGAATACTTCACAATTCTCAATTTTGCTGTTCATCTCTTAGTGGATGAAGCTTGCAGTTTCCATCCTAAGCTAACTCTGCAGCCATTCTTAAATCCAACTAACTCTGAAATACATTCCCAGTCATTAAACTGGAGCTGAGGGAAAAAATCCTGTATAGTCAGATCATGCTATGGTCAAATCCTTGATCTGGGAGAACGGCTCACATTTGAAAGAGCCTCACCTTGCCCCGGGGTTGTGCAGGATGGCAAAAGAACTTTCTTTGTCTGTAAAACAGTTCAATTGTTCTGAAATACTTGTTGTTACATTGTTAAATATTTCATAATTGTAGCAAAACTGAAGTTATTTTGTTGAAATTTTAATGGTTTTCTTATTTTGCCTGCTCTAGCCAGCAATTCAGAGTTATTTAAATCTACCATTCATGGCATGAAAATGGCTGTTAAATTTTTATCCAGAGTGCACAATCTTGCCACTAACAAAGTCAGTGTTTTTTCAATTGGTTTTTGTAGTCTGTTTTGCAATAATATATTCTAGTGTTATGAAGACCAAAGGACTCATTGAGTACTATAACCAGGCTTATGTTATACAATGTTATACAAATACTTCATTCACTGAATTAGTCCCCAGAGTTATCATCCAACATTTCAGCTTCAAGTTTCCATCTATGGCACACAAAGCATTTCAGCTTGAGCCCATCTCACATTGTTGTTACTTTGGAGCTGTATCCTCCTCCTTGTATGCTGCATAAATTTAATGCAAGATTTCTCAGTTATGAACAACAGTCCAAACAGGAGTCTTTTGAGGTAAAACATTTACATTTTACTCTCTAAGAGAATTTAGTCATAAGGATTCGTTGATGTTACAGAACGAGACCAAGAGCAGAATTTGTCCTTTTGTTTAAGAACTATCAAAAGCTGAAACTCTTTGTGATTTTAATCAAAGAGTGAAAGTATTAATGAAGGTCTTACTCATTTTATTTTTGTGAGGAACTTGGGCTTTAAGTCTTAAGTGTGTGAAACTGCAAAAGCTTCATGGAAATTAAACTACTGTGAAAAAAAACTGATGATAAGAGCTTTCTTTGGGATTTGGGGTTTTTTTTTCCTTTTTCTCCTTGCCCCCCAAAACTGTCTACTAATTAAAAGCTTTCTGAATATTTAAGTTTAATTTTGACTTATAAAGAGAAAATTAATATTAGACTCCAAGGGTCAGCTTCCACATTCAGTTATATCAGTTTGTTATGAACAATCTGGCATAACCCATCTAAAACTAAAAAGAAGTTAGGTTTGTACAAGGGAGTTCAAAGAATGGGTATAACACACAAAGGATAGAGGACAGGATTTAGGAAACAATAAAAAAAATAATTAAAAAGAATAAAAAGCTAAGTGGACTTAGCCATTACATGAATAAAACTCTATACTGGGAGATGTAAATGGTGAGTGTTAATGCCACCAGTACATCCTCCTATCTCTGCACTCAAAACCAGGAACCATCCAGAAACACTCATCCATTCCTTTTTTAAATGGCTGCATTATTACAATTATGACAAAATAAAACCACAGACTTAAATCCATCAGGAAATGTAAATAATACTTCCTACAGTGTGACCAACAGGGCATTTTGGAAAGGGACAGGAAGTGAAGAAAAAGAGAAAATGAAGAATTATGTTTGTTTGCCCAATTTGTTAATTCTGTTCCCCAAAGGCTCTTTACTACCTTTTAATTGCAATTATAGACACACCTATGCTGGCATGTCCTACAACCATTACATTCAACTTTTCCAAATTTCCCTTGCCTGTAAATTTCTACTTTTTATGAAGACAGGATGACATAGGAGCTTCAAGTTTGGTTTTTCCATAGAGACAAGGGTTTAGACTTCAAATAAAAACCTTGCTCTGGTCTTAACTGATGAAAACTGTATGGTTGCCTGAAGGTTTTTGTAAAGAATCCCTATCTGTTACAATTTAAAAAGTTTAAAACCCAAGTGCACCAATCCTTATTCTAAATAAAATGGCAATGGGCAACTGAAAAGATCTCACAGAGTAGCACCTACATATTTTTTAACATATTTACATTGCATACATTGTGGTGAAAACCATATCCATACACCAAATAGCAACTTCAGATGTTTAGAAACATCCTACAATTCCTATTGCCATAGCCTTTAACCAGCAGCCTTGGGGGATGATTGTGAAAAGAAGTATTTATGCTAGTAAGAACTGATGTTTACATTAATAGGTAGAAAAGACAAAAAGGATAAAGATCAGTTTTTTAAGATTAATTTTATTGTAAACCCCATTTTTTTACCTGATGTTTCCAATGATAACTAACCATGGTGGCCTATCCTGGATGAATTCCACCTCATGAAACTGGGCCCTCAGAACAAAATGACTTGGTTTCTGAAAACTGACAATGTTTTCACGTAAAAGACAAACGTTTTACTGTTAGTAAAACAGTTAGCAAAATATGTTTGCAAATACTTCTAATAGTTAATTTGTTTAAAAAACAATGGAGATGAGTAACTTGTTTTATGTCTCTTGTTTCAAAAATAACCAGTGTCACAGATGCAAAAGCTTCTCTTTTTTTCTCTCTCATCCTTTCACTTTCATGTTCACTACAGTAATGACAGATACACATAGGGATGATTTGTAATTAAATTAAAATCAGCAACAAAAGGTGTGTAAAATGCATTTACTCCAAAACAATAAACAAGCACATGATTAATTACTTGCAATATGCCCACCTTTGATGTGTGAAAATAGAGATGATGCAGCACCTGATCACCTTCTAATCAATTCAACATCCACCCAGTAGAAAAGCTCATCATTTAGTGCCAATTTAGACAGGTTCCATGAAAGAATTTCCAAGACATCTGGTGGAAAGACATCAAAACAGAAAAAAGTTATATTCATTTAGTTCTTCCCCCTCTACTACAATAACTTAGACCAATTTCCACAGAAGGAAAATATCCCCCAAATGTCTGTAATTCAGACAATGTGATAGAGCAAAATGTAGAATACATAACTACTCATTTTTAGGCACCCTGATAAGAGAGAAATATAATCACCATTGGCACAGTATATGCCTTTTGTCTTGATTTGCCATAATTTCCTGTGTATTCACAGAATTATACTCACAAAAACCACAAAGAAATAAAATACAGAAGAGCCCCTTAGCAGTGGCATCTAATTTCACTGACATTGTGTTTTGAATCTCTGAGCACTCTCTTGAATTGCACTGTAGCACAGTAAGACTTATTAAATGCACCAAGCATACAAGTATGTGCACAATGAAAATAAAGAGGAAAAGATGTGGTAATAAGAAATACCATTCCTCCTGTGTGCAAAATTCTATTACTCTGCTTGTAAGTTCAAAAGTGTAAGAGAGTTGACCCTACTTACTTTTTTTGGGGTATCTGTAATATTCACAGAGGAAACTTGGATTACTGTTGATTTTCTTTGTTTTACTGGAGAAGCAGCTCCATTTCAGTGGTGAGTGATGATAATACAGATCATCTGAATTTTACGGTATTCATCTAAATATTTTACGGTATTCATCTAAAGTGTGTTGTTGTCAAAGAAATAGTTTACACTGGATTTCAGCAAGGTTGCAAGTCAAAGTCTATATTCAATAGATTTGGGAAAATACTTTTTTCCCACACAAACCTTGTAAATATGTCTGGAATGCCAGAAACTTAAGATGTTGAGATGTAAACAACTGAATGTGAAGCAATGTAACAGTGCAATTCAGAGCAAATTGAATAAACTAGGTTTTCTAGCAGTGCTAAAATATTTATACTCCATCCCCACTTGCATCTATACTCTGTCTTTACATCTCCCACACAGATGTCACCCTTTTGTAACTGGATGTAGAGAATAAAGAAGAAAGGGGAAGTCAAGTCATAGCTTCTAATGTTGTTTTCTTCTAGTAGCTGTGGGGTATTAAGAGTTTAATTGTGAAAAGATAAGTGTGCAAATGTTTATGTAATAAGATTTCACTTTCAAGCCTGCACAATGTCACATGATTCAGGAATTATCTGTATTAGTAGCTTTTCACAAACTCAGGAAAAAAGCACATTTGTATAAACAGGTCTAATATTAAAAAACAAACAAACAAAAAACCAAAAAACAAACCTAACTACCCAAAACCCCCCAAAAATGTAACCACATTGTGCTAAATATGAAAATACTTAAGATATGAGGACTAGCAAAAGTAGCAATTTTTTTCATTCCAAAGCAGAACACGAAAGCTCAGTTCAGTGCTGGGAGATAACTTACATTATGACTACAGGCAACTGGTGACGCTAAAATCTACTTAGCTCCTTAGAGATTGGTTGCATTCTTTTCCTATCAGATGACCACTCGAGTTTCACAGGCTGCTCTACAGCTCTTTTTTACAATAGGGAGCATTCTGCCCAAGCCCTGGCAAGTTGTCATTGATTGTTTCAAATGTTCTGTATTCAGCTATTCAGGGAATGATTCACTGGCTTTTCAAACTGTAAGCCAGCCTAGTGTGTCAAATATGCTTCTGCAGATAAAGGCATTTGTAAATGTAAAGGCATCTGTAAAGGCAAAAGGTGTTTAACTATGTATGCAGCCTTTACAAAGCACAGGCAGCAAGCGTGAGACTGCTCCCGGTGAGAAAGAAAATAATTCAGCATCACTTCTCCTCTTTCTGAATTCAGATTGCAAAATAAAGATTTAGTAGGCTCCCACATAATGAAGTTAGGAATTTTAACAATACATCAGGGCTGGCCTACCACTATTTCTCTATTTTCTGCACCACAGAAATGTTAGCACTGTGTCTCCCAAGGAGTTGTGATCCCTTTACAGTGTGAAAAGTGTATAAATACAGGGGCTGGGAGGCCTCAGTGGGCAAACCTACTGGCAACAAAACAATAAACACTCTGGCATATATTTACAGACACAAAATCCTGGCTTGCGTTTGAATTAATTTACTCAGAAAGAAAAAAAAAAAGAACCAAAGGTTTGAGCAGAGGAAAAGGGCAGAGAGCTCCTAACATTTCAATACTTAATTACTCCCTAAAATATTTCTCTTAAATCATGATTCCATTATCTTCTCACTTCTTTGTTATATTTCCAGATCTCCTACCCACAACTCTACTCCTTTTAGAAAGGGAGAAGGAAAAGCACCAAATTGTGTGAAGGCTGCAAAAGACCTCAAAGGTTATCAAGACCAGCAATTAACCCAGAACCACCATGATCACCAGTAAACCAAGTGCCACATCCACACACTTTTTCAACACTTCCAGGAATGGTGATTCCAGCTCTTCCATCGGCAGCGGCAGCTTGTTTCAACGCCTGACCATCCCTTCAGTGAGGAAATTTTCCCTATCCTATCTAAGCCTTCCTTGGTGGAACTTGAGGCCATTTCCTCTCATCCTGTCACTTGTTACCCAAACGACTGACCCCCACCTCACTATAATTAGAGAATTATTTAAGTTTGAAAAGGCTTTTAAGACCATCAAGTCCAACCATTGACCCAGCACAGCCAAGTCCACAACTAAACCATGTTCCTCACTTCCACTGTCTTTTAAATACATCCAGAGTTGGTGACTCCACCACTGCCCTGGGTAGCCTGTTCCAGTACTTCACAATCCTTTTGGAGAAGAATTTTTCTTCTAATATCCAATCTAAACCTCCCCTAGGCACAACCTGAGGCCGTTTCCTCTCATCCTATTGCTGATTGCCTGGGAGAAGGGACCAACCCCATATTCTTAAATCCTCCTTTCAGAGAGTTGTAGAGTGATAAGGTCTCCACTGAGCCTTTTTTTCTCCAGGTTAAACCCTCCCAGCTCCCTCAGCCTAATAAAATTTGTGCTCTAGACCCTTCACCAACTCGTTCCCATCTCTGGACTCGGTCCAGCACCTCAATGTCTTTCCTGTAGTGAGGAGCCCAAAAACTAACACTGAAGTGTTCAGCACAGTTTGAGGTGCAGCCTCACCAGTGCTGGTCACAAGCCTGAGCTGGCTAGGCCTGATCCACCTGATTTTCCTGTACATCACTCAAGATATGATGGCACTAGAGGTGATCTGCTCCATGACCTTCCCTGGCACCAAGGTGAAGCTAAGAGACCTGTAGTTCTCCAGATTCCCCATACAGACATTCTTTTGGATATGTGCTGCTTTTGCTAACCTCCACTCAACTGGGATCCCCCCATTTGAGCAGAGCTCAAATGATTGAAATTTGCTTGGTGATCTGTTCTGGCAGTTTCTTTGGCACTCTCAGGTGGATCCCATCTTACACCACAGACTCATGTGTTTCAGTAGTGTAGCAGGCCTCAGCAAAAAAGGATAACTTTTTTTCTCCCCAACTAGTTCAGCTGAAAAAAATTAGTTCCTCTTCCTTTAGGATTAATGAAAACAAAGTGTGCACTGTGGGAGGTCTCCTAGTGAAGAAGGAGCATGAATATGCCTAAAGCAACTCTAAGTTTAAATAAAACACGGTGTTAACATGTTAACTCTTTTTCTCACTCACTTGTGAAGCTGTGTGTTGCACTGTAACTCAGAATGCTCCACAGTGATCTTTCACAGTTTTGAGTCTCCCCAAATCATGTAAGCTATGTGTGAAATAGCAGATCATATGGAGTTGAGAAAAATGAGTGCAACAGAGGAGGGACCAATAGGTATACAATGCATATTTTAAGTTTGATGGTACCTCTTATTAAAAAAAAAAAAAGGTGGTACAGGGAGGACATACAATATATATATGTATATCCAAAATAGAACACTCACAAAGTAGAAGAACAAGTTGTAGAATTGTTGCATACTCCAAGAAAAGACAGAAAACTCTTTAAAATAGGAAATCATTAAACTGAAAGATCAAGAAACAGCACAGGCACAAAACACTGCATAGAGGGAATTCACGGCAAGTAATAGTCAATGTGTACAAATGATGTGGCACAATGGATTCTGCCTACAGTGAAGAACTTTGTTGTACCCACGCCTACTTTCCAACTTCCCTGGAAAAATCAATGCCCCTGCAGCATGTGAATGGATTGTATAGAGATGGCAAGTGCTTGCTGAGCCAAATGGGGAATGCCAAAGAGGCTCCAGTTTGTTTTGACACAGCACCCAGTTACACCACTGAAGAAACAGGCACATAATTTGCCACCATAAAAAAAACTTAGGGGGATGAAAAAATGCACGTTGCAGTCCTGTCTGCAGTGCTAGCAGATGGCATGAAATTGCCACCATATGTGATTCCAAAGCATAAAACAATGCTGAAGGAACAGCTGCCTACTGGAGTAATTGCTAGGTGTCAAAACAAGGATGGATGCCTAAAGACTTAATGAAGGATTGGCTGAAGGTTGTTTGCAATAGGTGACCAGGTGTGCTATTAACAGAAAAGAGAAATGCTTGTCCTAGACACTCAAAGGGAACCTACCACTAGCAAAGAGTAATATCAGAGAAGCTAATTCTGTTCTCTGGTCATAATGGGAGGAGAAGGTTCACAGCTGCAGGTGTCTCCATGTATTACCAAACAAACTCTTTGAAGATCATTTCTATTCAAAATGGCTCTAGAAATGTGATCATGTTATAACTCCTAGAGAAAATACTGTAGTTGAGCACAAAAACAGAGTTAGACAGAATGATACCAGATAAACCCAGAAGCTGCACTGGAAAGTTTTAAGAAACCCCATATTTCATTTTCTATGTTGGAATCAAAGGCAATGTGCTTGAGTTCAAAGAGTTTGAGAGCAGGGAAAACACCAAAAATGGACAAGAAGGTGTACATGAGCAGGAGAGAGAATTGAGGGAAATGAAGAGGGATGAGACACGTAATAAATATTTTTTTTATATAACCTTCTGTTTTGGATGGAAGGAGGTGTTGTCTTCTATTCAAACCTGTCATCTTTCCTGGTTGATATAGCAGGTGACTCTGATGCTCAGTCTCAATATCCCAACTGCAAATACAAAAGAGGGAGGTCTTGCAGAACCCCTGTGTACCGTGAAGTAGGCCCAGCCACATGTCTGGGGAAGGGACAAAAATGCATCTTCTCCACTAGCTCTAACTTCATTTGAACTAGTGAAATTCAGTTGGAAACGATTGCATTATCAGAGCAATTCTGCCTTTCAGATTAAAGACAATAGCACAGGCCTACTTCTCACACAATAGCTCATATTTTCACAACATGGTCTCACTTATTCCTAAAATCCCAAATCCACACAACCAAAAAACAACACCCCCCACCCCAAAGGAAAAAAAAAAAAAAACAACAACACACAAAAAAAACCCTGCCCCCAAAAACCCACACATATTTGCAACTGAATTCCAGCCATATAAAGTGTCTCTCCACACAGGGAAAAAAAGTCAGAAAATATTTTTATGAATTTGTCATGTATCCCCCTGGATTTTGGCCTATCATTTGCATCCTTTTTTTTTTTTTTTTTTCTCCCTGAACACAGGATAGTACTAGTGACTAGGTGACTTTGAAATGTCAATACAATACATATAAGAATATAATTTTTTGCTACTTCTGTATAAACATATTTAGACAGGTAGTTATAAACTCACAGGAGTCCTTACAAAACTTCAAAGCTTACCCACACTATTGAGTTGCTTTTTCCTCTTGCAATATTCAGAGGCATATCAGTTTAAACATTCTGTTGTGATAGTAGGCATTTCTGCATGAAAACTCTTCAGCATGAAGAAGTGCCTAACAAGAATATAATGGAGGCTGTATAAAGAGATCAACTGCTCCCTGCCATGCTTAATGTAGTCTACATTGTGTTAATGATAGTCTCTCCCAGAAGCATCTAAAATTTCTGAATTTAAACACAATTGCATTGGAAATTTTAAGACCTGAGGAGATTGACACAGTTCTTGTTCAGTTCTGTTGAAGTAGCACTGGGAGCTGGTTCCTCATTGCTGCTCACAGAGCACCCGTTTTTGAGAGTGTGCTTTAAAAGACTGTTCTGGAGGTGAAAGAGCTTTAAATAGATTAACTGGATATTTGCATCTTTACTACTTCCCAGTAGCTATACTAATTTAGGACTAAATCTTTCCTGGATTGATTTACTTCATCCTCAGCTGCATCCTTTGTCAGCACTGAGACTTGTCTCGGTAATTAAAGGAACAGAGTCAGTGCCCAGACAAGCATTTGAGTAGAGTGATACAAAGACACCTTAGTGTCACCTTTGTTCACACGTGTTTTTGCTGTGATTCTTACTTTGTGACATTGCATCCCCAACTCAGTCTGCTTTATTTTAAAATTAGATCCTAGATCTAAAATTTAAAAATGAAATGAAGTGGCACAATCGTTTAGCCTTGTGGCAAATAAGTTCAGCATTTGCACATGTTGAAAAATATGGAGTTGCTATATTAAAGTTAATTTAAATCTATCTTCAATATGGCTCATATTTATCACTATTTAAGACAAATCTATGTGAAAGAAGTGTACCTTGGCTTCTTAAATATTGCAAATGAAAGATGTTTAAATTTATAGTTCCCACAGAAGCTTTAACTCTATTCCTCTATGCACATACTTTTCAACAAGACCTTTTGCTGCATGATCACATGCAACACTTATGGGGGAAACAGACTGCTAGCTACTGCACATTGGTAGATTTATGGGGAGTGGGCTGGGAATAAGTGTTGCTTCGGAGGTGGTAAGTACCAGTTTTTTAAACAGGTAAAGTAATACCCCACTTCTGGCTTCCTGAGAAATCATCTCCCCTTTAGGATCGATTTTCTATTAAAATAAATAATTCTACTGAAATCAAATTTCAGGCAAGATAAAGAGGTTCTTGGCTTGCCTTCTCTATCTGTGGAATATATGCAGGATATTAAAACAATCTCTTCCAAAAAAAAGATGTTTCAACACAGTGGCAAGACAAAAAGCAGTGCAGTCCAATGTCAGAAGTCCAACTTCTGCAAATATTTTTAGCCCTAGACCTAACTCTGTAGCTTTGTTGGCCCAAAAGATATAATTTTTTAATTATAGAGTTTAATATTTCTCTGACAGAATTGACAAGACAAATACTTTATAGAAAGATTCCTTAAGTGCAGTGTGAGATTGCCATGAGATAGTGTGATGTGTGTGTCTGACAAAAGAATGATCTTAGTAACTACTGACAGTGGGATACTAATATTTCCAATTTATTTCTTCACACTTCTATGTGCAGCTAGTGTTGTAGGGCCAAAGTTTCATTTTCTTTGTGTTAAAATTACTTAGAGGTGAGAAAAACTTTCATCCCTCCAAAACTATATTCATCATGAGACCTCCACTTCCCTTACAGTGGTCTGTGCAAAAGGGAATGTGGCTCTCAGTCTTATTTCCAGTCTATATAAAATCTCTTGCAACTGAGTCTCAGTGGGCCAGTTAAACAGCCAAAAAGTGAATTAGCATGAAGACAAAGGATGTCTCTGAACATGAATTTAGTAACAGATTTTTTTCAGAATAAATAAGCATATGGTAGATCAGAATAACAGAGGCTTCAGTGTTGTATCACAGAAGACACGTGCAACTCAAGGAGATTCCTAGCAGACCTAGCAATGAATGAAGACTTCTCCTCAGAGAAAATAATATAGTCAAGATCTCAGTGTTCTTTCACAAGGAAATCATTTATGCCAATTATAAACATGAATTGGAAGATACATGTCTTTGTTGTTTCAAAACTAAACATCAAAACACTTCATCTGAGAATGATAAAACAAAATGCTCCAGTTCCTAAAGAAAAAAAAAACCAACAAACCCCATAAATCAGTTTTTAAGGCTGAACATTTGAACAGAATCAGGACAATTATTTTCCTTAACCTTTTTTTTTTTTTTTTTTTTTTGTAGCAATCATTTATCTCCAAATGCTTCTTAATTTTAGCTGTAAGCATTACAGACACTGCTGATCACTCCAGCTTGGTTGGTGAGGAACATCAAAACCAGGAGCTGTAGCTATGGGGTTTTTGTTCAGTTTATTCCAAAGCACAGGAACAAAGCCACAAAGCCAGGGTAAAACTATTCACATGGTTGTTCCTGTTCTGCCACTATGGGAGCTGAGACCTGCAGGATTCACAGTTTCCCCCATAATCCAGCTAGTCTGCAGGATCAAGCCCCAGGTGGTGGGAAACAAAGTGTGTCCACATGGAGATGAAACCTCTGTTGGAAGTCATGGTGTTGTAGCCCAGATTTACAGGAATAGTAATGTGTGGACTGAAAGCAGGGAAAATAAATTCTTTGTGATCCCAACTTGTGACTGTGCAGCAGAAGAGAGGAAATGCTGCAAGGTAAATTGCAGAATATGGTATTTGGGCAGACTCTGTAGCAATATTGGGAAAGCAGAAGATCCCAAATGAGATAAGTGGCTATAGCCTGCAGGGATGAACTGTAAAGCAGTCCAAGCTTTCAGGATCCAGGCATTGCTCTTAAAGAAGGAAAAGGAAGAGATTGAAGCAAGCTACCTCCTCTATGTGACAGGCCTGACACAGACCTGAAGGCTGCTATCAAGAGCAGAACCCGTATCATCTAAATTTGGAAAGTGTTGTTCAAACAGGACAGTACCTTGAGTTTTTGCAGAGCTCTAAACTCTGGGAGTCAGTTCTGTATAGAGCCTGGACTTTATGACCTTGAGATTGATCTGTAAGGTTCCCAGAAATATCAGAAGTAGATAAATATATTGCTTCTCAGTATTGCAGATGTTTTTCTGTCAATTGTCACTGAGCTGTTTTCTCAGAAAACACACAGAAGTGCCAATGTTGTCTGCAACATTGTCTCAGTGAAAACATCAGTCATTCTAATTAAAGGGCATCCAGAATTTCTTTTCCTTATATACTGTTGACCATCAAAGAATATATTGGAAAAAAAAAATGGCCTGTTGTTGGGATGACGCTGTTAAAAAACCTGAAAAATGGCAAATACTGACATCTTATGCTTTTGACAGATGTTATTCCAAATTCATCCACAAAACCAATATTTTAATAAGTCCTAACCTCTC
Source organism: Acrocephalus scirpaceus scirpaceus (assembly GCA_910950805.1). Lineage (NCBI taxonomy): Eukaryota > Metazoa > Chordata > Aves > Passeriformes > Sylviidae > Acrocephalus > Acrocephalus scirpaceus. Next base: position 7,334,454 of record OU383774.1, on the reverse strand, counting down.
AGTTTAGATTTCAGCCTTAGTTATCAGTAATATTTCTGGATCAAAAAGTAAAATAGTTTAGATATTAATTTCAAACATTTATTCCTGCTTATCCAGAATTGCAGGGAATAATATATAGGTATCTCTACATATCAGTTATTTTTGTAGCAAATCATTTTTATGTTCATTATGTTTGAAGAAATCAGGCTCCAGAACAAGTTACAGTCCTCTATGAGAAAGCAAAACTGCAATGTAATACTTAATGATGCCAAATAATTTCTTCATTATCCTTTGTTCTGAGTCATACATAATCTTGTGCTAAAATCTCTCAGTAGGACTACACCAAATTTTTTACTGATTAAATTTGCTTATCTTTTCTTTTGCTAGAAATTTTCAGGTAGACCGAAGTATTCACATTACCTTTTAAGCTAAAAGCAGAGCAAAAGGTACAAACAACTTCTTCAGTACCTATTATTTGAATTATTTGAAACTCCATTGGCTTTTGCTCCTCAAACCTTGATTTTATACACAAAAAGCTTCCCTTGGGACATTTAAGTCATCTCAAGTGTCACCTTTCAGAGAAGACAAACAAGCAGGTCTACTTTTGCAATGTACCTCCATCACTCCCCAATAAAGAGGGAGACAGACTTTGAATGTCATCACCATTTTTATGGGATGATCATGCTTTTTAATTATGTTCCCTAGCTTTGACTCATATTGGAATTAATCCTACTGCATTGTACTGTGTTATTTCCATTGATTACAATGGGCTTTGGATCTAGCTGACTGAGAAAAATAAATACTGGTGTTTGTCCAGCATACTGAATTTTTATATTTAAGAATATTCCATGCAGGAAAAAAAAAATCTCCAAATACAAAATCATCACTTTTGTAACCCAACAGAATAGAGAAGCAGGGGAACCAAAGAAAGAGACTGAAAGCAAGAACAAGAGGGGAACAGTAACAGTGTGAGAGAGAAAATAAACAAAGTGACAGAAGAATTTAAACTCTGCAGTGTTTCAGAGTGAAGGAAGGTGGGCTTGTCTCATTTTTCATACAGTTGCCATCTGATGCGCTTGGTGGGAAAGGGAGGCCATTTCTTACTAAACTTAGTGAGGAAAGATATAAGGCAAAAAAAGCTATAAATACACCTCTTTAGGAGCTTAAAAAGTCAGTGAAGATGATCTTGACAAAATCTTAAATTATTAAAACCAGGCAAATTTTCTTAACATATATATGTGTGTATATGTATTGGTAAGGGTTAGTCTAAATTTAAACTAGAGGAATTTTTTCCATGAATTTTTTTTTTTTTAATTACTAAACCACTTCAGCAAGAGCAATATTTAGAAAATGTTAACATTATCAAGAGATGCAAAATAAAGATTAAAATTAAGCTGACCTTCCCACTTTGGAATTTACACTATTTTGGCACGGTATTTCAAGGCTTTGCATGTCTATGAGAATCTCAACTATAGCAGTGGTTGCATATTCTCCTTCTCCTGGGCATCAGAAATGCTGCAGCAAGGTTAAGAAACTATAGCAAGTATTCAGTGAAATTACCTTGTATGTACAAAACAATGAATAACCTGTATCTCAAAATGCCAATGGAACCTGGAATGATCACAGCTTTCTCTTTCTATAAATCTAATGGAGCTGATTCTGTTCCCATCTCACTGATAATAGTACAATGGGGATTTTGCCACAGGGATGAGGAAGGGCAAAGAATGTTAATAAAAACATGCATAATAATAAAACCTGTGAAATGCTCTACCTCGTGTTGTGGTTTAAACCCAACCAGTGACCAAACCCCCCAGAGCCACTCATTGGTGGTCCTCTACTAGAAGTAGAGAAGGCCTTGGCTCTGTATAAACCCTGTTCAGCAAAACCCAGAAAACACCTCTGTGTCATCAACCTTATTTCCTGCATAAATCCAAAGCACAGCCACACCCTTACCAGCCACTGTGAAGGAAATTAACTCTACCTCAGCAAAATCCAGCACACCACACTAAGAAAAGTGTGGCATCTATGATGAGGCACAAAAAGTCATGGGATCCCCCATCAGTGAGATAAATTGGCCGTGGACTGGACCCGCTGGAGAATTTCCAGTGCTTGACAAGAGGGCTGAAGGAAAATGCATTTTCCACCACAGTGTGGGGGAGTGACCTGCCTTGTCACCCTGATTGCTGTATTGCTGATTTGTATGGCTAATGGCCATCCTTCTCCAACATCAGGGCTGAAAGGACATTGCAAGCTTATTAATTAGAGAGAGCATAAAGTGCTGGTTCATTTGCTGCAGAAGCAGCTCCTTTTGAAGGTTATCACCTTGATTTCTAAGGCTTTGACCTATGACCAGTATTTGCCTTTACTGCTCACAAAGAATGCTTATATTATGCCTTTGCAAAAGAATTCCTCTGAAGCATGGCTATCCAGTCCTGCATGCTCTACAGAAATACAGAGCCTAGAAATAATCTCTCAGTACCCAAACTTGACAGCAATCTGCTGAATATTATGTCAGCTCTGTCTATACAAACTGTTATCAGGTTACTGGTACATATATTCTTAACTCTTCTTCCTTGTCATGTAAAGCTACCTTTTTTGGTGATGTAAGGAAATGCTGACATTCTTTTTCAAAAATTCATTTCCCATAACACAACACTCTGAGGTAATCTAGTCAAAGACAAACTGCTCTGCCTAGATATATACCACACACAAAAAAACCCAACAAAAAACATTCTGAGTTCAGTGTCTAGATTAATCTGGCTGTACTGGGCCAAGGCACAAGTAGGATTTTAAACACTCTCCTTAGTTCAGCATTGCTTCTTGATGAGTGTGAGCCATCAGTGTGATGGCTATTGTGGCTCAGCCACAGAGATCTAATCTCCCTTATTCACTGATCCACATATGAGCTGCCTGGTCTAGCTTGGTAGATTTGTAGTTCTGGGTCCTTGCGTTGCTGTGCTTAGTCTAACAATGACCAAGTTTCTTGTTAGTCTGGATGTAAATAATTTCTTTCCGAACACATAAATTGGAATACTTTTAGAAGCGGTCCACCTTGAATAATGATTTAGTTAAGCAGAAAAGAAACTGAGTCGATGAGGTGAAGATCTGTGTACAACAGAGAATAATGAAACTGTATCCAAAATGAAAGAAAATGAAATTTTCTGTCCACACACAATAGTACCAATGCATATTAGAAATTCACATAATAATTCATAAAAGGATTCTTTGCAGAAATAAGCAGATTTTGTTGAGTGATACTGCCTGTGTGACATATCTAGCACATAAGTCTGAAGTGCTGGACCTTGAACCCATCCACCCTGAGCCCCATCTTACTCCCAAGTGCCTAACAGTGGGTGCCCCAGAGGTAGAACATGGGAGAAGGTAAGAGGAAAAAGGCAGTAACAAGTAGACCTATGGACAAGCATGTAGCATTATTTCCTCAGAGTTCTTTTTCAGCCTTCAAAAACCCACAAATCTGATACTTAAAGCCTAGTTGGTCAAATCACAGTACCAACCAAATTAACAAAAGCTGCAGTTATGAATAGTTGTAGCAGACACAGACCTGTAGAAAGTCTGCAGAACATTTGGAGAGGTCCCTCAAGAGTCACTATATATACTTTTCCAACAACACCAACTTGACATTCATCTGTGGTCAGGCAGGATGTTAGGAATACTGGGAACATGCGAAAACAGAGGATGTAACAATAATGTTTTATAAACACAGTGTACATTCACTCTTTTGATTGTTAAATACCAGTTTAGTCAGCCCACCTCCAAAAGGATACACCAAAATAAAAGATACAAATAATTCAACAGGTAGAAAATTTAAAATATTATAAGTGCTTAATGACCTTTTAATAATCACAGTAAACATAAATAGACTTTAGCCCTTTGAGGAGATAGAAAATGGAAATAAGACAGAGTTAAAACAGAGAGAAACCTGCATGCCCAAGCGTGATCACTGTTCTTCTATTGTCTCTTAAATTTGTGTATAGCTTATGTTCATTCCTAAGCATCCAGTACTGGTCACAGTCAGGCAGGAGGCATAATGTCAGGTGAACTTAATGCATAAATGGCATGGCTTTATATTAAAAAAATAAAATAGAGATGAATTTCTGGTTTTCTTCAAAGTAATTTTATAAGGGAAGTAGAAATTTCACAGCAGTTTGTAAACTTTGTTGGGCAACACTGATATGGCTGTGGAGTATTCTCTGAATATATTTGTTTCTTTCATGTGACAACTTTGTGGGAAAAAAAAAATACAAAACCATAAGCTAAGTTTCCCTGCTGAACTCCAGCCTTCCCTATCCCATCTTGCAAAAATCTGTAACACCATTCAATCATTCCAAAGCCCAGGACTGCAGAGACCTTCGACCGATGAAGCAGAGGACTGCTGGAGAAAAATTATTTCGATCCTTTTTTAGGATAAAAGATGAAATGCAGATAAAAAAGTACTCAGTAACACCTTGTGCTTCACAGCCCTTGTAGAAATGTGATCTCCTGAATGACCCATATTGCTGGGGGTTCAATCAAAAGAGGTTTAATGGTTGGGCACGGGAGCAACGGAGTCATGGTGGAAGGCAGTTGGGTAGGTGGTATTTGGTAGCTCATTACAAGGAAGGTGATGGTCCAGAACATGTTCCCTGCTTCAATAGCAAAAGTAAAGGTATTAAACTGGAACACCTCTCCTATGAAGACAGGCTGAGAGTTGGGTTGTTTAACCTCAAGAAGTCTCCAGGGAGATTTTACAGCAGCTTTTCTGTATACAAAGGAATTTCTTAGAAAGACAGAAGCAGATTTTCTATCAGTGTCTGTAGTGACAGAACAAAGAGCAACAATTTTAAACCCAAAGAGGGCAGGTGTAGGTAGGGCATAAAAATGAATTATTTTATGATAATGGTGGAAAGACACTGGAATGGGTTCCACAGAGAAGCTGAAGGTGTTCCATCATAGGATGTGTTCAGGACTAGTTTGGATAAGGCTTTGAGTAACCCAGTTTAGTCCCCCCTGCCTATGGGAGAAGGTTAAAATAGATGTTCTCTAAAGGTCCCTTGTGACCCAAACCATTCTATTGCTTTGTGATTCTAAAGGAATATCAGCACACACAAATATACAGTGATTCAGAATTGCCTGGCCACCTGTACAAAATTGTCACTGAAATAAAAGAAAAACCCCAAACCAACCAACCCTGAAAGACAAATCATTATTTTCACAAGTAGTTGCATACCAGGAGACTTTGTTTCCTGTGCAGAGTTGGTGCATGGGCAAGCTTAATTATTCCTTGCTTGAAAACAACTAGTCAGCAAAATATCAGCTTTGTAGAGCTTTGTCTATCAGGAGGGGAATATTGAAGTTCTTAATTTAAACACTGTTTCTCTTTTGATTACAGAGAATGGTGAAATGAAAAGCAATGTGTGTTTTATCCCATCTGATGACAAACAAGGGGGGAAAATAACATCTTAGTTTTCAACATTATCCAGTGTGGGGAAGTACAAAGGAAATTGAACAGATGCCTTCCTTCTACTGTAAGCTCTTTTTCAAACAGCTATTTCTATAATTTGGTAAGAAGAACATGACAATCTAGCTTTCTGAATTAAAAATAAAAAAACCCAACAGGTTTACTTGAGAGATTAGTCACTGGGTACTTCTTACTTGTGACACCAGCTTCAAGATGCTGCATTACAAACAAGTATCATGCAGCAGTCAGTTTGAATCCCTCAGGATTTTCAATGAAATCTGACAAAATCCCACAGTAAAAGCATTTTATCCAAATAAAGAGAATGGGGTTATCAAAGGATATTGTTATGACACTTCAGAGACAGAGGGGTACATGATTCTTCTCACTATCAATTTTAGCAGCATACATAATCAGGTATGTATTGCAGAACACCACCATGGACTTAGAAACAGAAAAATAGATGTAAGAGACTAACATTAGGTATGCAGGATTGCCATTCAACCTTCAGACTTTTCAAACCACGAAACCAAGATTTCATTAGCTTAATTTAGCCAAATGTCTGACACTTAGGAAAGAAAATGCAATTTGAGTGCCCAAGTCCACCTGGTTTTAGGCTCTAACACACAAATTTGAGCCCCTCTCCTGTAAGCCAATGGAGAAAACTTCAGAAGGTAATTTAGTACATGAGTGGTTGAATGTGGTTGTTTCTGTCTCCACTCACTGTGGAAGTGACAGTAGAGAGATACAAACAATCAGGGGAGCTCACTGAGCTCAGTCTCTCATGGCTGAGGATAGCAATCCAATGTCTGTTTTAAAGGCTCCACGAAGCACCTGCACCACCATCCCCAATTCAGCATGAGCAACTTACGATTAGCATGATTATGAGCAACTTAACAACTTATGATACCTTGACACACACTTTAAAATTTTAATATAAGGTCACAAGTTCATAACTATAATTTGTCATAAAAGGGCAGCAAAAGTCAACTGCACTGCCAAAGAACACACTCCTTTCACTAATTGGGGATTTTTTGCATAAAACTTCCAGAAGACCCTGAGCACCCATGCTGCTGAGGAGCACAGGCTTTCCTTGCCTCCATCCCTACCAACCTGATGCAACAGATAAACCCCAACTCCTGAATTAGGTAACTCTGCTCAAGAAATATGAATTTGACCACTGTTCTAGATGTGTCATAGCATTTACAAACAGGCCATGAATGAAGAAAAAAAAAAAAAGGGCAAACAAAAAGCTATTGCAATACAGTAAAATACTTGCTTTGGAATAAAGCAGCATACAGGATAACCTCCAAAAAATTTCTAATAGTTGTCCAGAAAATTGCCCTGTCAAAATCTACTCCTTTTGTGCCACTTCAACAGCAGGAAGACCTGGATACCTAACAGAAATATTTCTGGCTGGGAAAGCCTAGCACCAGCTGACAGAAAGGACATACACACACACAACACCAACACACAGGCTTTGCCAAGGGACAAACAGGGCCTAATCACAGCACACCAGTCTCCAATAACTCTTGGCTGCAGAGCGTCCCCCTTGCTTCCACCAGTTTAGCACAATTTAGAGATGTGATTGAGCTGTTATAACTTATCCAGAAACCTCCACCCAGAGATTACCATGGGAAAAAAAAAACCAAAACAAACCAAACCAAAAAACAAAACAAAACAAAACCAAAAAAAACCCAAAAAAAAACCCAAACAAAAACAAACAAACAAACAAAAAGCCCCCACAAACCCCATAAAAAACAAAAGCAACTCTCCTGAAGTCAATCTTCCCATATGTAAGTCTTTCTGGAAAAAAGGCAGTGCAAGGGTGTTGTAAAAATCGCTGATTTGAAACACAGCCAGCAGAAGGTAAAAGGATTTTGCCTCTGAGATATTTTTTGCACCTTGCAAAGACACAAAAAAGGAATGGATTGGTTATACTGGAAAGGTTAAAAAAAACCCAAAAACGCAGAAGTCATGAGGTGCACCACGTACTTGAGTGTAGCTGAGTCACCTTTAATGGAAACTACAATGACTTAAAAAAAAAAAAAAAATCACTCACACATCCCAGAGCACAAGAATTCAGTTGTTTCTCAAGTTACACATGAAAATTCCCATACCTCACAGTGATAATGTTCCCCATAAATTCAAATAGATTATTACCCTCAGCTGATCCATCAGAGCAAGCGTTTCAAACCATATCAGACAAGTGTAAAAATTCACAGAGATTAATGAATTTAAGATTCAAAACAAGCAATGTACCTTTGAATAAAATATATTTGCAGGGGTTTTTTTTATAAAGACGAGTTAATTCATTGGCATATGTATGAGTTGATACAGTTCCTGAAAAATTTATTGCTATTTCTAACCACCAGAGCCTTTCCTTTTTAATCAGTTCTTCCCCACTAATATTGAATCAAGGTTGGAAAGAAAACTGCTCCTTAAGAAGGGCGTGATACCCTATGTCACAGCATCCTAGTCCATGAATGTGCTTTGTTCTGGTTAGGCTTGCTGGATGTATAATTCAAATTCTTTTCTAATTTTATAGAAGCAGGTGATTACTGTGACATTAACACAGTATTCTCTTTCTCTGAAGCTTGCTACCTGGCTATAAATATAGCCAGCTGTAGGCACTTCCATACTCAAACTTCATCACAACTTTTTGGGTTTGACACAATGCTTTGTCCTAATGGGCTTTTATCCCCTGAATAAGTTTTAATTAAATAATAAATAACCATCAGTAGAACATGGATAATTACTGTAGATACATTAGAAGTGAAAACCTCCTGCTATAATTGTCTCCAAGTCAATGAAAACATTTGTTATTGAAGGGTAGCTTACTGGAGATTTCAACTGTTCACATATACTTTTAATCAGTGACAATATAACAGTTACTAATGGAATCTCTGTGTGTAACAAATTTAAGTCACAAAGACAATTCAGAGACTTTGGGGTAAAAGAAAATTTACCCTCCTTTTTTAATATAAAGTCTTCTGGGCTTCTTAATTTGTTACTGTCCTTTCAGAGAGAATGTTTCTGCTTCAAATCCATTTACCACTGCTGAAGGTAAACCTATCCACTATTCTTTTTAGATATAGCAGAAGCATGGGAGCAAAACATCTTCCACCTCTGGCTTCTTCAGAGTCAGAATAGTGTACCCATTTTTCAATTGGTGGATCATTGTAACTTTATACCAAAAATTATACAATACCAAAAGTGTTTTGGAGTCCTGTTTGGGGCTTTTTTATCTTCAGTTCAACACAATGATATTTGGTACCACTACCAACATTACCTTGTTCATGGAGTCTTTCCTCTTTCAATAAAGAGAACACCCACACCTGATTCATCTCTTAGAGCTTTTACTCAGAACTGCCTAAATCTGAAAACCTATTTCTTCCCTTCTGCCCTTCCTTTTCCTGGTCAGGGAGCACACAGCTGATATTAACCAATGTTTTCTTCTCTCTTCAAATATCCTTGGCATTTGACCCTGCTAACCCAGCTCTCCCTGGATCCTAGCAGAAAGTGTCCTGAGGCAAGTCTTCAGTATGTTGCTCATCTTTTGGAGGGCAGCACCTTGCCATGCTGTCTGAGAAGGCATTTTTTGATGCCATGAAATGTGGGTCAGAGTTCTTCACTGCTTAGGAAATGTTTCCAACCTAGTTCATTCAGTAGAGAGGAGAAAAATATATATATGAGCCACATGGGTGATAAGAAATTTCTAAAGTCTGTGTAAGCTGTTCTACTGGGAACAGATCTAGTCCTCAAAAAAAGTAATGGACATGAACATTACAATCAATGTCAAAGGTTTTTAAATTCAACTTTGTGTAAAGATCCCAAAATGCCACTAATACTTCCCTACTAGCAACAGACAGGACTCTTCCCTGTCAGTGTTCTGCAAGCATTTTCAGCCTAGGTGAGTAACACAAGTATGTCCAACTCAGCCCTAAAACCTTCCTTTGTTTTGAAAGGCTTGTGTTTTGAGAAATTGATTATTATAGATATAGAATAATGCAACTTTCGTCTGACACCAGTAGAATTTTTTTTCAAAGGAAAAACAGCTATGTAAGAGTTCCAGGAAACACATGATGTTTCAGGAAAAAAAAATTACATAGTCAAAGCTCCAAATTTTCTCTGAATAATAGACTGAAGTGAAAATTTTCAGAGAAATTAAAACAAGGGATGGAAAGTTTTCTAGACAATGTCTCATGTATTCCTCCCTGAACAATCTGTTTCCCTTCAGTGTGATATTTTCACCACAAACAGAAGTAAGTACATCTTAGTTTACCTTCAGCTATTAAATTTGACTTTTACTGTCCCTGGCATTTCTCCATTCTGTTGAAATCACTGCACAAGTCTTAGGCTAAAGTGGCTGAAAACTCTTACTTTAAATATTTCTTTTGGTTCTATTCCTTTCAACAACCTCAGTCAGACACAGAATAGAAACAGTGCAACTATATTTCATGTAGTGGAAATTAGGCAATGCATTAAGAACATCTCTCTGAGTAGGTGATAATGGATTCCCATCACAGCTCTCAAAATTAGTCATCAAGTCACAAACTGAGGTCAAATAAAGAGCTTTTCAAAGAAAATGAGCATGAACTGGCAATTAATACATTTAGACTGGAAATCTGAGAGTTTCTAATTATAAGAATGGCGAGAATTTCCTGAGCAATAACAATGAAGTCAACAATATACTTATTGCTGAGGGAAAACTTGATTATTGAAATCAGTTTGGCTATAATAGAAAGAATTGATTTCCTGGATTTGGTGATCCAGAGGATCACTTTCAATATTTATTTTTCCAGAAGATGATTTATTTATTATGATTTTATGTATCATCCCACAATATTCCAGACAGGGTAATGGGAAGGCAGCTGAATCTCACTTTAAAATATAGAGAAAAAGAAATGAATAAGAGGTAATTTTAAGCCTTTTTTCAGTTGACATTTCTGAGTGCTGCATAAAGCTTTATATGAAAAGAAAACCCATAATTTTCCAAAACCAGAAGGCACGGATCAATATTTTTTATGAAAGATTAGATTTCCAAATTCTTATGCAGAATTAATTATAGCCCCTTATTATTTATAGAATATAATTTCTAAAATCAACATGAGCCTAATGTTGAACACCAAATGGTATTTTTGAAAAGTAGTCCAACTATGCTGCCAGTAACCAGTTGCGTGTCTTTTAATTAGTTCTCATGATCAATTTTAATTAAAATGAATAATTCAAATATTATGCATTCCAATCTCAAACATTAATCTTCTCAAAAAAGGTAAAGAAAAGGCTATGATTTAAAACATAGTCTCCAAATTTGAGTTTATAACCCTGTGTGTAAGACCAAGGATCCACAATTTGGATTACCCTCTTATGTGACCTTTTCCTGTGCAGGAGTTCCTTGGACAAACAAAAGTCCCAGTAGGGATAAGAAAAAACTAAGCACTCAGAAATTCATCTTTGTATTTCCATAATCATAATGCAAGACACAAAAAATAAAAGATTAGAAAAAAAACACTTTGAAAACTTGGTTTAAGCAAATATTTTATATTGTTGTAACCTTCAGGAGTCCGGGAGCTGCTGTGTGTTACAGAAAAAAAAAAAAATTCTTCAAATTAGATATCAATTAGCAAGAATTAGATGACTGTCATTTAGAAAATCTTAACAGGGAGGAAAAAAATCACCCCAAACCACTTTATCCTGATAGAAATTGATAGAAAGCAGCTTGCCTAGAACTAATGCAGGTACAGTTTGAAGTTATAGTCATAATGCAAAACAATCTTGTGTATTAGAAGACTATCATATTTATTTCCTGAAAATAAAATATGGAGAAAGTAAAACAGAATTTTCTTAGGTGGTTTGTTTTTCTTTTTTCAGTGAAGATATTGTATATTGGGTTTAAAATATACAGTGGCTGTATTCAACAATACAGTATTCCTAAATCTATTAAAAACAGTTCAACATATATTTTGCCCATAGCTTTTCTCCTATTTTCCATTACAGTGATTTCCGTCACTTAGGACATTTATATGGTAGGCAAGAGGGTAAACACAGATAAACTTAGAAAAATAAATGTATCAGGCTGATCTTCAACTCCTCTAAACCGGTGAACTTGTATTGACTCAGTGAGATGACTATCAGCTCTGCTCTACAGAAGCTGCTCACAGCAATCTTCCCCCAGGTTCAGAGATGAAGATGATGTTTCAGAGACTTAAGTAGCCACATTCCCTCTGACCCCAAATGCATTCACCTCGTGGCAATCTCCAACCTGATGTTATAGCTACAGAAGTTTCTGCAAGCGGGAATGTACATTATTGGCATAACAGTTTTGCCTCAAGTTATGAAGTCAGTCCTTTTTGTGCTAGTCTTGCACAAGCTGAAAAGTGAAAAACTTATTTTACAAAAGGAGAATAAAAGGGCTTGAAGTATTTACCTAAACAAAATAAAGGGCCAGAAGACATGCAGCTGCTATCTCTAAATATGAAGGAAGAAAATGAGCTATTTCACCCTGGTCACGTTATTAGCAACACTGACATTGAAACAAATGCATGTGAACTGGCCAAGAATAAATCCAGACTGGATACTGAAAAAAGGCTTCACACCATCAGGGAAGCAAGACTCTAAAACTCCTTTCTATTAGAAAACAGTAAAAACAAAGAAAAAAAATCATTCCTAAGTTCTGACAAACATGATTAAAATATGGCATAATAGATCTGGGACTGACAGCCCAAGATATCCTTAGTTTATATCTTGTATTCTTATGAAGAAAAAAAATTAAAATATTAATGACTCCTACTTTCCAACTGGAATCCATTCTACCTGGGGCAGAAAATTACAAATAACCCTTTTAAGTGTGAGTAATACTTGGTTCATTCTACTCCAGCTGTTTACCACATATGATGGCCTTATGTGCAAGGCAGGAAAAAATTATGTTGTTTCTTTTTATTACGATGTTAATGAAAACATTTATTTCCACAAACCAGAGTTTTGGATCAACACAAACAGTCCAGAGCAGCAGTGCACGTGTGTGCAATGCATGCACCAGTCAGTAAAAACTCAATGGAGGAGATTATCCAGCAGTTCTCTGCCTGATCCACAGTGCTGCTGGCACAACAAACTATGGGAATTGCTTCATCCTCACCTCAGCTACCTCAGTTTACCTGGCTTGAGGCTGCTTAAAGCTGCCTTTGCACCAAGTTGGTAGATCATTGTGGCACATACCTTACACACACTCACACAGAGAACCAATTAGGTTGGAAAAACCTCTGAGATTATCGAGTCCAACCTTTGAGTGATCACCACCTTGTTGACCAGACCATGTGCCATGTCCAGTCTTTTCTTAAACACCTCCCATCCATTCCAAGCTTTAGCAGCCATTTCAGTGAAGCAATTCCTCCTGATGTCCAATCTGAACCACCACCTGCAACATTGGAGGGTCTGTCCTCTTGTCCTGTGGCTGGCTGCCAGGGAGGATTGGCTCTCCCTCCTCTGTCTACCACCTCCTTTCAGGTGGTTGTAAAGTGTCAGTGGCTGCCTCTGCTGTTTTCTCCTTCCCCTGCTTTGTCTGTGTGACTCTCAGACCCCAGTCCATAAAATGGGGATGACAAAATTATTCAAAGTCAGTTTTAAGGGGATTAGGAGCTGCAATATCTAGACAGAATGCGAGCCAAAGTAATTTATCATTTGAAGTTTATAGATGTAAGAGCTGTTCCACAGCAGCTATTTTTGTATGCTAGGGCAACATAATATTGTTAAGAAAAAATGAGTCAAATGTTTAGCAAATATTAATTAATTGAATAGCAAACAACAAGCATTCTTTTTTTGGCTGATAAATACACTTGTTTGCCCAAGAAAATGAAGATCTGCATGAGTACCAGTATTCCTTCAAATTAAAAAAAAAAGATTGTTCAAATGCTCATTAAAAAAATTAAAAAACATACTTATGAATAAATCTAATGAGTAATTAAATTTTGAAATTGTATTCAGAAGTATTTGCCAATTATTTGATCAAACTACAAACTAAACGTTTCACTAAAAATAACATTAAGGTGATAAATTCAAGGACTAAAACATGACAAAACCTCCACACATAAATTGCTCTTATAATCTGATTTCTAACCTCTTGACCATAATACAGTTTGGCAATATGATATCATATTCTGACATCTACAGAACTTTTATCATATTTATGCAGAGAATGAGTGATATTTAGTCAACGGTATTTTTATTCAGCTTCTTTTCTTCTGCTTCTTTAATTCCTTAAGTCCTTTTCTTTTTTTCTTTTTTTTTATAATTTCTCCGTTAAGTACGGTGTGGCCTAATTCCTTATAAACCCCATTTTGTTGAAGCCTGGTCTCAACAGCATTTTATATCTCTATATAGAATATTTTATCACCTTAAAAGGCTTCTCTTACTATTTTTTAAAAATCTACAGCATGTCTTTGAAGTGAGGAAGCTCTCTGTGAATATTTCACAGATGGGAAACTGAGTCATATATAAATATAACATTTAGGAAGTCTAATTTGGGGTGTTAGCTTGATGACAAGATATATATTTTACATATCGGAGATGCTCCCATATTTGAACAAAATTCTAAGCTGTCAGCATTCCTAACATTTAGGATTCAGGATGGGTTTCTTTCCACTTAAGTACATCTGAGCTAGAGAGGACTACAGAGAAAGAAAACAGGCATCCAGAGGTCAGATATCTCACCCAACCATAAAAAGTCAAAATCAGCATAATTTGTGCCTGAAAAGCACTAAGTTCTTTCCATTGGCAAAAAAAGGAATCAAAATATCAAAACTCACATATAAACATCTCAAATTAGGTGGATGGACCCAGACCAGAATTCCCATGTTTTTGACCCTTAGCATTAAGCTTCTGAACGCTTTTATTTAATAGTGAAACGTGTTTGATAGATTTTCTCATAAATCTTTGTACTCTGAGCTTAGGTAACATCAGTGGCACTAGTCATTAGGAGGAATTGATAAATTTAAAAATATATATTCATGTCCCTCATGAATATATATTTTTTCAGAAATTTAAACTTCAGAAATTTAAAAATTTAAACTTCTTTGTTCAGTGAGAAATGGAAGAAAAGTTAAACATGTCTCCAAAAGCATAAATTTGTCCAGTGAGATGTCAAGTCCTGTTTTCCTCACGCTGCAATTGATGGGACAGTCAGTTCAGAGAGAAAGCTTGCTCTTACATCTCCTGAAAGCTCTGAAATGTCTTGTTCTTTTTTTTTTTTTTTCCTTATCAAAGACAAAATAATACAAACCTTGGCTGCTGAACCTTTCAGAAGACAGACAGGACACACTCATCCCCCTTGAGACTGTGATTCATTTCTAGCGAAAACCTTGTAGGGATGGTGAGGAAGTAAAGGAAAATAAAAGCTTTTTCTGGTTATAAAGTAGAAAAGCAATGTTCCATAAAAATCTCCTGTAACATCCACCTGCCACTGGGAATTTCACAAGCCAAGTAGATGATTGTTGCATTGGCTACAAGTAAAGCCCAGGCCTCCCATATGGCAGCGTTAATTCAGCCACCAAATGACCAGTGGTGCAGGGAAAAGTCCCCTACCCCTCAGAACCACTATCAGAGAAGACTTGGCTTTTCACCCAAGGTGTTCTGCTTGCAGGATTGGATGTCCTCTGATTTATATTTTGAGTTTGTGTTCCAGATGTACTCAAACACCCAACAAAAAAAAAAAAAAAACAACCAAAAAAAAACCAAAACCAAAAAACAGTTTGAAGATTTACAACGCAGGGATCCATACAAATAGACAACACAGGGATCCATACAAATAGATAACACAGTATTTTTCCCTCCAGAGTTTACAAACTTAAACAAGCAGGTCAAGCATACAAAAGTGGAACATCCAACATGAAGAGACTTTTTTGACATAGCTACTCTCAATAATTTCCTAATATTGCTATTTTGCAATAAATTCCTAATATTGCATATACAAAGCAGCCCTTTGATTCTTTTGATTTTTAGACAATCATAAAGGCAGTGACTGCCAACTACAACTCTGTCATTACAGACATAATGAAAAATAAAGTTCCTTTTTCTGTAACATGGCAGGAATCAGCTGAGACCATACAGTACAACACCAGGTAAGGCCACCTCAGAAGAGTGAGGTGAGGAGGGCTTGACAACTGCAGAGAGATTAAAGGATTTTTGGGAAAGCTCTGAATGTTTTAGTCACATAGTCAGGACTGATCCCATTCCTCTGTTCTTCTCACAGCTGATTTTAGGTTTTACAGCCTCTCCTGTCACACAGTTTAGCAGCAGTGCACTCTGCTTTCCACAGTGCCTGATGTGCCAATCCTCCTCGCGTCTGCATTCTAATTTAATTTCCCCGAATAAGCTCCCTTCTTCCCCCAACCCTTTGTCACATCGTCACCGATCATTGCTTTTAAGGAGGCTCAGCTATCAAAGGAAAATTAGGAAAGAAGTGGGAGTCCTTTCTAAAACCAAGCTCTCTTCATTTTTCCTTCCTGCTCTGTTTCCTCAGGGATACAGTAACATTATGGGCCTCCTCTTGATGGAGGGACCTGGTGGCCTCTTATTCTCACGCTGGGGTGGAGAGAGCTCAATCACTTGTCAGTGGCATAAATGTTTAATACTCATGCAAGCAGAACTGTCTCATGGTGCCTTGCTAATTACCCACTCCAACAGGCTCTGGATAGGATGCCCTCAGATTATTCTCCTTTTTGGCTATGCTTTAAAAAGTAATTACTCATCATATTTTCCGAAAAATACCACAGTGTGTTTTCACAGCAAAGGCTCTACTAGCAATGGGGAGGACACTAAAAATAGAATAAAAGAGGCCAGTGATTTCTTTGATTCATTGGCACTGATTCCAGCTCTGCTGTGTGTGACTGGAGCTTGTACAGAGAGCAGAAATCCACCAAATATGAGATTTTCCTCTTATACCAAGCTCTGTGCATTTCTACTGTTGAATGAGCAATTAGTGCAATTTGCAGAAAATTAGCAGATATTTTTAATGAGAAAAGTCATTTGTTTCTAGGATTGCCATTTTGCACGCCGCAGATTTGGTGGTATAGAATTCCAAAATATAACTCAGCACTTCAATTAAACCGCTCATGAAGCTCTGATGTGCGTCCCTAAAACACGGAATTTAAATAAGAATGACTGTATAATTCAATATCAGACAAGCTGAAACAGAAAATTATCCAAAAGTACAGAAGATAGATTTTTTTTTTTCCAATCTCAAGATTTTGCTTTACCAAAGCTGACTAAACAGCAGGAATTTCAGAAATATCCCTTTATCATAAAGTGCATAGACAATCAGTGAAAAGAGACAGTTTTGACAGATTATTTGTTAAAATCAGTGAAAGTTAAAGCTAAAGTGAAACATAGCTAGAATATGAGAAAATTTAGTGAGAGTGCAAGAAGAATAGAAGAACAGAAGGGGACTTAGACACCAAACTTACTGTCAGTATGTGCAAGAGGCAATGCAGAGATCAAAAGCAGAAACTGCCAGTATGGAAGAGGCTGACAAACTTGCCTGCAGTTTTGAACCTCAAAAATTTAAACTAGCAACAACATAGAACATGATGCTAATAAATTCATATATACACTGATATTAACATGTGACATACGGTTTAGAAATTGAATTACAGAATCACAACTAATAGAGATTAGTGTATGAAGGTTTTGCATTAAAGAAATGCTTTCCATAGCCATGCCTTCAGCAGCTCTGCATCAAGTGGCTGCAAAAACATAGTTTCAGTTCATATTCCTACAAACCCATTAGAGATTGTACAAAGAATGCTTGTCAACACTAAGAATACACAGAGTTACTCTAATCATTAGAATTAGTCATTAAACAAATGAACTTCCAAAGGTAAATATTCATCCTATTAAGAGGTTTCACTGTTTTCATTATAAAACTACAGCAGGTTATGGCTTTCAAGTTTACTCTTTTTCAAAAATCCTGCAATGTCAATGCTGACATTTTCAACTAATCTTAAAGATAGAAAATTGAAATGGAATTAATTTTTGTTTTCAAATCATAATCAGCTCAAAACAACATTTAGAGAAAACCCAGTTGATGCCTTCCTCTTCCTGTAGCCAGGTAGGATGCAGAAAGAAAAAATGATTCTTGATAATCAATAAGTGAGGAAGTGAAAACAAAACACCTTTCTACTCATCCCTTATACTCCAAAACCAGATGGAAATAGAAAGTTGAGCTTATGCATTCAGGAGAATGAAATCAATGAAACAGTGGCACACCATAAAAGACTACAGTGAAAGTATGTAAGATGAATTCAAAACCAAGGAAATCTTCCATCTTGGCAAAATGCTTCTGTTTTATTTTTTATATGACTGCTAGCTATGTTACACCGTAAAGAATGCAAAGACTCAGCATTATTCTGAGACGTATATAACATATATTTCATTTA
The DNA here is from genome assembly GCA_910950805.1 of Acrocephalus scirpaceus scirpaceus. Taxonomy (NCBI): domain Eukaryota; kingdom Metazoa; phylum Chordata; class Aves; order Passeriformes; family Sylviidae; genus Acrocephalus; species Acrocephalus scirpaceus. Next base: position 7,316,589 of record OU383774.1, on the reverse strand, counting down.
ACCAAAAACTCATTGTCTTAAATGCAGACCTTCTGTGGCAACTGAATTTCCAGCTAAATTTGGATTATTTACTGCTGATATACTGATGAGTTTAATCATGAAAATATGAATCACACAGGCCAATGTTAGCAGCTGCCACACAGACATAAAATCCACAGATGTAGAGCAGAAGATATAGGAAAATCTGTATACACAAATATATACAAACATTTTTGGGGAGGAGGGGTGGGGGGAGAGGAAAAAAAAGAAAATTACACAACCTTTGGGCTCCAGTAAAACTGTTTTTTTCCCCCTTTGCTGTGGGGGTGCTTGTGGCATTTTTTCCTGTCTCTTTGGTTATTAAGCCTGTAGACTTTCCAGTGACAGGAAATAGTTTATATAGAATTCCATTCTACCTTACTATGTTAAGCTGTCATTCGAACACACCCATCAGATGAAACCTCCCACCTTCCCTTGAGAGAAGCTGCAATTGTGGTAGCCATGCCTGAAACTACTCACTCAGCAGGGTAAATTGCCCAACAGCTCTGAAGTTTTTGTTCTTAGTAAATTAAATTTTTATCCTACCAAAAAATTGTCACCAGCCCTCCAAATTTTTCCCCCTCCACAGGACTTTTTTTTTTTAATATATATTTTCCTTATGCAGGAGTAATTTCTGTGCTGTTCTATCAGAAGGCAAGTACCTTATGACAAGTAATTTATAAACTTTCTTAGTACTTTCAGACTCGTTCCCTATTATTTTTTCTGCAGCTTGAACAATCTCCACAGAATAGCAAATTAATAAAGGGTAAAACTGCTGTACATGTGACCTGAATTTCTATGGGCAATTGCTGGGGGAAGCAAATGTACTTACACATCCATGGGTAGTTTAGACCAGGTAATTTCACCTGTTTGTCCAAAAGGTCTGCATTTGAAGCATATGTTGATTATGTGGACCAGTTGACACAGTGGCAAATGCAAGCTTTTGATAAGCTAGGGTACTATTACAATCAGACACTGCCCACATTTTAAATTACTGCTGTTTCTTATGCAAGGTATAATGTAGGATAATGCACGTCGCTTTACAGCTCGTTTTGAGTTTCAAAACAAGTTACAATGCAATCACCTATTAACCTTTTCATCCCAAGGGTTTTTCTACAAAAAGTTAATATCCCTGACAGCTCCTTGTTTATTTTCAGATCCATGCACTGTTTGCCACTAGTGACCTTGCAAGCAGATTCACACCTTACAAAGTCCCTGACCTTGAAGTCATTAAAATCCAATCACACACCGGGCAGGCTTCCATATTCATTAGGACAGCAAGAAGATAGATTTGAACATGCCTTTGAAGTGACCAATACATTCATCAGCCAATTTCCATCTTCTTCAACAATTTCAGATTGCTCAGGGATATTACCAGATTAATTGATACAGAAAATCTTTTGCAGCAAAAACAGTAGCAATTTTAAGCAGATGCAATATGTTTCTAATTAAAAAGGGCACGATCAAACATAAGTCATAAATTATAGGTTGTCCTATGAATACCCATATGAAACTCCTAGAACAGTTCTTTTTGCTTATGATTTTGATGTAGGGGTCAGAGCATTTTTTTCAAAACACATGATAATGAAACCAGCATCTAAATATAAGAAAAGCAATGTGTACAGCTAAATGAAACCTCAGATAAGAGGTTTTTTTTTAAATTAAATCCATCACTGGAACGTGCTAATTAACCCTATTAAGTTTTTATGTATTTATTTCATAAGCCTCTTTGGAAGGTAAAACTTCAAATCATAAAGGTAGGATTTATAACAACCATAAAAAGAAAAACAAAAGCTGAAACACAGACCTAGAGGAAACATTTTCTCCATCCTATTTTGACATACACTTGCCTTCATCTACACAGATTGTTCTCACAGAAACATGAAATTTATGTGAATATGCTTTGCAGAAAAAGAAAGATTTTTTTCACATTGGATATATGTAGGCATGATTTCTTCCAAATTTAAAGTGAGAAAGATTTGAAAAAGGGTGGGATAAAGGAAGATGTTTCAAATACATAAATAGCAAACCTCAAATGAATCACTACCTGTCAAAGAGGTTGCTCAAAACTCTGCTCTTCTCACAAATCAAATTTACAGCAATACTGTTCAAAAACTGTTACGTTTACCTGGAAAAAGCCAGAGTTGTATCAAAACATTTTCAAGGGGTCTGAGCTTCAATCCTTTGGTCAAAGGTCTCTTTGCACAGAAGGTAGCTGAGGGCAGATTGCAAGCTCCTCTTGAATTTTTAACCTTGTTGTTTTTTTGTGCATGGGGAACCTATCCATGTGAGTTTTCATCAAAGCACAGACAAGGGGCTTTAAAAACCCAGGTTTCTTACTCCTTGTCTTAAAAGTCACAAATAGCATTGTTAATTGGCAATTTCATGGGGGCAGCCATTTGAGTTTGTTTTTTACTGGGATCTGTCTGAGGTACATCAGTGACAACAAATCAAACCAAGGACCTTTTGGAGAGAACTCTCAATTCAGAGGACTTTTGCCTGATTAACACCTTTTAAATAACAGCTGAAACAAATCATCACTTTTTACAGAGCCCTCCAGCCCTCTGATGGCAGAAGCCAAAAACGACATGTCCTGCAGGGAGCTGACCCACAAAAGTACTGTATTTTGGTGATCACAGTCCAGCATATAACTTCAATGAATACAAGGTTGTTAAGAAAACAAACAAAAACCCCCAAAAACCCACAAAAAAACCCAAAAAAAACCCCCAAAAAAAAACCAAACCCAGCAAAAACAAAAAAAAAAAAAAACCCAAACAAACCTAAAAAACCCCTAAACAAATCCATGTAGAGACAAACAAGTTTAAGGACCAATGATAATTTTAAAACTGGCTTCTTAAGGAGAGAGGAGAAGAGGATAGAAGAATGAAAGAAAAATCAATATTGCTTGAAAATGCATTCCCCCTTGAAGGGAAAAGGGCTGTTGTCTTGAGAATATAGTATATAACAGGCAACTGGTTATTTCCCCATGTTTGTTCAAGACCATGTGATGAATGTCCCAAAACAACATCTGTAACTATAAAACTAGTGTAATAGACTTTCCATACTATTGCACAGTAAACAACTGGATAGAGCACAATAGTGTCAGTATCCTTTGTGTAATGGCCAGGTATTTTTCATTTATACTGTCCTTTCATAACCTGCATTGTGCTCTCATTGAGCCAAAGCTCAAAGGCTTTGGCACCCAGTTACACCATAAATTGAAATAATGAGAATGGTTTTATATAGTTCTACAAAACGTGTCTGGGGTGTTGTGTGTGTAATGTGAACGATTTTGCAGCCAAGACTCTTTCTGTGGAGAAAACTAAGACCTTGAGCTTTCCTCTGCTTCTGGAGAAAGCAGGGATATTTATGGCAACAAATGCACTGTTTTGAAAGCAACTAATTTTAACAGGCCTATTAGTCTTTATTGAATTAATATAAATAACTTTCCTTCAAGCAAATTAGGTTCAGGAGCATAAAGTCAATTATCTGGCATTACCTTTGCACACAAGAGAGACATTTCAAGTCATTACATCATACACGCCACAAACTCAGCAAAATAAATACACCCCTGAAATTTCAGGAACACAGTAGCTGAGAAGGTATCTAAAGCAGTATATAATCTTTCATTAATAAAGATAAGATTTTAAAGCAATAAAACTGTTTGAGCACAAATCATACATACTATAGCTTCTTGAATACCTATTTTTAGGTATAAAATGGAAAAATTCAGCACTCCCTTTCTCATTGTTTACAAAGGAAATTTCTCTCTTTAGAATTTTATTTTGCAAATGTAGCTAACAGTAGTTATTATTCGAATGATAAAAGCCAAATAAAACTTAAAAAATAACAAAAAATAAAGCTATATAGAGAAACAGACATAAAAACTTAGCAACTGTATATTCTTATGTTTGCCATGTTGTGTTTATTCATCCTGCATTGTTTTCTATTGAAAATAGAAAATCAGCACCCTAATTCCATTTTTAAACACAGTTAAGTTCACAAAGGAGTGGAAGATCACTAAGATTTTGATTGTTGAGGGCTGGGAGTCTATACAGCTTGTTGCATTGAAATTACTCTGTGAGCTCCTCTGTACCTTGAAAAACTAAAACCAGGTTCTAAAACTTTACCCTATTCATAACCAATCTTACAGCCAGGAAGTTTGAATATATGAAAGGAAAAAACATCAGATGAATGTGAGGCCACAGAAAAACCAAAATCAATAAGGATGCATGGAATTAGTCAAATGGAGCAGGTACAAGGGTTGTGGTGCACTAGGCCAGCACAGAGGGCTCTTTCATTTGAGTGGTGAAAACACTGATCAGCCTCCAGACCACATTCTCCATATTTGGTCTGAATTTATTATCTTTTACTATCACCTCCAATATTTAAATGAATGCCCCTAATTATTTTAACGAAATTTCCATTATTCACTTCAATTATGTAATTATTTGACTACGTGATTTAAAACAAATAGTTTTCCATGTCACCATTAGTCTCCCTCTCACTTTTGTCTTTTTTTAGAACGTCCCTACTGAACTTCCAGATTTCTTCAACAAATGTTGGTTTTCATTGCACAGCCCTGGTTGTTTAAGATAACACTGATCTCATGTTTTCAGTGTGTTTTAAGTGGGCATAACAATTACCTGAAAATATTTCACCAAATAACTTACTTTCATGCTACAATATTATGTTAAGAACCCATTCCCCAAAACTCATTTTCTTTAAACAAGGATGAAAATGCACTTAGGCATGGATTTCCTGTTCATGGCCTCAGCTGTAATTTCAGCTTTAATATAATTATTATTTCTGTGTTTACTAAGCCTCCAAAGTGCTTAGTACAGAGCCAGTAAGAGCTTAGTAAACTTAGTAATAGAGTACAACTTGGGACAGTAATAATGGTTCCTCTGAAAAGGCAGAGTTTAACAAATTGTCATTGTTTTCCAAGTCATAGAAGTAGGAGGATGCTCAAAGTAACTATGAACCTAGGAAGAAAAAGACCTGACACCAAAAAAAGTAAAGAAGCAAACCATACATCCCAGGAAACAGAGGAACAACTCTAGGGGGAAAAAAAATCACATCAGAAGTAACTCTTTATTGTGGATACTGAATAATTTTCTTATTTGGTTGTATCCTTGTGTTCTTAAAAAAAGCTTGATTATAGAGGTTGCACACTGCCCTGTTTTTGTTTTTTTTTTTTCCTCCTTTAGCATTGACAGGAATAGACATCAAATTCTTCATGGACTGCATTATTTTTTCCTTCAGACAAAGCTTAGGAATTAAATCTTTGTTCTAGACAAAGGGGCATATTCCTCAGCCACCTCAATATTATTCAGGCATAGAATTTGCCACCCACTGACCAGCAGCCACAAAGTCTGTTATTCTCCTATACTGTAGAGAAAATTGTTAGGAGAATCATTTAGGTTGGAAAAGATCTTTCAGGTCATCCAGTTAAACCCATCACTGCCAAGTTCATCACTAAACCCTGCCCATAATTGCCACACCTATACCCCTTTTAAACACCTCCAGGGATGGTGACTCAACCACTTCCCTGCACAGCCAGTTCCAATGCTTAAAAACCCTTTTGGTGAAGAAATTTTACCTAATTTACCTAGCCAATCTAAACCTCCCCTGGTACAACTCGAGGCCATTTTCTCTTGTCCTATCATCTCTTACTTGCAAAAAAGACAACCCCCCACCTTGACATAACCTTATTTTAGAAAGAAAAAAAAAAATCCTAATCAAATGAGAAAAGACTCTGCAGCAGAAAGAGTATAAAGAAGTTAGCAATTTCAAAGTTAAATTTAACACAACTGATCCCAGGAGTTCACAATAGCAGCAGCTAAAATGTAGGTGGTGATTTTTTTGGTGCAGAAGTGGGTAGTGATTTTTAGTGCACTTTATATTTAAATTAGCTCAAAGTGCACAACTGAATTACTTGGATACCATCTAACCATCTCAAATAATTACACAAAGGTATGTGATCTTCCATCTGACTAATGATCCCAAAACGCTTCTTCTAGAGGTAAGCTGGCGTGACATTGAGAAGGGGACAAATCACAAAAATGAGGACAATCAGAAAGTTACTTTTGCCTCAGTCATAAATAATGTGAAGAATTTGATGCAGCTGCTCCACGGGGACTCTAAGGCAAAGACAGAGAATTTTGATATCCCTTTCCCCCATGCTGCAAAAAACGCTTGCCAAGATACATCAAATCAGTATCGACCTTTACAGATAAGCAGCATATCATGGAAGTTTGAGTCGAATCTTGAGAATAACAACATACATGAAACACTTAGAAGATTTAAAATACCAAGTAATAGGGGGTGAGAGAAGAGAGAGAGATTACAGGAAGATGCCAAGACTAATGATAAGGCAGGGTAGAGCATTGTTTGGAATAAAAATATGTTGTCACAGCTAGAACCTGATAAAAAATTCCTACAAGATGGAAACTAGATCTTTAGTGTTCATAAGAAATGAAGACCTTTCATGCTGTATGTCAAGTTTATAGGCCAGGAAAGCACTTCAACAGAAAGGAAATGTGCTCTACCCAAAGGTTTCAGAGTAGAATCCTCAAAATCTGACATGGGAAATCCATTGGTTACAGAAACATAATTATGTAGCAAAGGAGGGAATTGAGTTTTTAGATGGCAACCAGATATGTTATAACTCGATCCTGCAAAGGATCCACATCACTGGAATTGCAACTATGCTTCAAGTTTTCAATTTACTACTCAAAATGTTCACAGGACATCTCATTCTAATAATCAAGCAACAATTAAAATCTGCAGATGGCAAAATTTAATGATGCAATTAAGTAATTTTAGTTATTTCCCAAGCTGAAATTTAACACACATAGCTCTCAGGACAAACAAACTCAAGATAAAGCCAGATTCTGTCTCTTCTCCTTTCTTCTTGCACAGGGTTTCGTTACACCTTTTGTCACTTTTATGAAATGAGGCCACTTTTGCCTCTCTGCTATTTTCCCTGGAGCAGCCTTCCCCCACTGCCAGCAGGTGTAAACTGTCATCCAGTCTGACTGCAGCACTTTAGCTCCCGGCCTCTCCTGCCCATTTGCTCCTGGGGTCTCACTTGCTCTTCCTCCCATCCCTGGAGGCTCTACTTGCTTGTCAAGACCAAACAGAAGAACAGGGATGAGTCATGAAAATGGGTAGATGACCACAAGAGACAGACATTTAATATTGCATAAAGACAAAAAAAAATTCCCATCATTCAATGAAAACACATTTACTATGGTCTGGTGGTCAGGAACACATTAAAAATACAAATAAAAACAACCCTAAAGTAGTCCTGTAGCAAATCCACAATGCTGGAGCTAAGATAAAAGGAATGAGGAGCAATAAATTTATAAAAGCTGACTCACAAAATAAACAGAAAGAATCATGGCTTTTCAGAGAAGAACTGAGCAACTGAGGGGATATTAGGATAAAAGTAAATAAATATTGAGTTCATAATGAAATTACATTGCACAAGGAACTTTTTTAGTGGCATGTTTACAGTGCTCTATTTAGACTGTATTACTGAATGTCTGGAATGTTGTAAAGGCAGAAAAAGGCAAAGAAAGTTGAAGCAGCAAACTAGTAGCGGCTCTTGAACATATGGCTCACAAAACAAAATTAAAAATATTTGTATTCTCCCTGAGGAAATCGAATTTAAAAATGAGCACAGCTCTGCATAAATACATGGGATCAATGAGTAGGCAAGTTAAGTGCTTAATTGAATACTGTGCAACAGATACAAGCTAACAAATACGGCACAGTTTCTTTCAAAATTTTTAGACTTAGGTAGTTTAAAAATTAATCTGAAATATGCATTCCAAAAGCCGTTTGCACTCACAGATAATAGAATAATAATGAAATACATGCATGTGTGTATATATGGAGAGAGATTTCATATGTGTGCATTTATAAACACATGGACACATATAAGTATCCCAACTTACAGATAAATCATCTTGTACAAATAATTTGGACCACAGATCATAGCAATGGTGAACTATTAGGGAAAGAAAAATCCATATTCCTACTAATCTCCAACAGCCACTTATGAGAAGTTAGAATAAGTAGCATTCAAAAAAATAATTCACAGCACACTCTCTGCGTTGGTCTTAAAATATTTTACCACAGCTCTCAGATAACTTTTCGTACTTCTGAAGTAGTCAATTGAGAAATTGAGAAGCTCACATGTATTTATTAGAAGTATATTATACGACAGCACAAGGTATTGTCAAAAATACATTATCAGTGATGCAAAATTGTAAACAATTTGGCCAACTTGATCAAATCAAAGAGGGTTGCACCCTGCTGCAGGAAGAGAGTCACTTGAAAAGCAGCGGAAGTATTGACTCCCTGGAGATCTACTTTGTGTATGCTTGAGGGGCTCTTGCAACAAGAGGAGGTACTCTATAACTCCTAATTAGTTGGGAAACACCAGATTGGAGAATTCAGTCCTAATTCAGTGCTACTTCCTGCATGCACTTCAAACAAGTTTTAAATTTCCTATGAGGGTTAGTTTAAGATAGTTTCATACAATAGGTTCCAGACAGTTTCCCACGGTACTTGGTACGACCAGTCCCAATTCCTTACTAATTGCACCTGCACAGATATTAAAGTGTCCTGAAACTTTCCTCCCTCTTCTGCTGGCAATCCTGACCTTAGACATTCAGACTGTTGGCACACAGGCCACAGTTCAATAAGAAGAGGTGTTCAATACTAATTCTGGCCAGCAGCAGCCACCTCCTGCCCCTTTTCACTGCTGCCTCCCTCCCCTGCTCTGTGCTCGCACAGCCGCCAGCACAGCTGTCAGCCCGGGCCAGGGAATGAAATGGGATAAAAGAATAAAGGTGAGGAGAAGGAGGCTTTATTTTTAATCTAAATCAGTTCCCTGATCTGATTTGATGCACTTCACACCCTCGCAAGCAATTTTCAGGGACTTGGCAATAGAAGATATGGTCAGGGAAAGGTACTACTTAAACTGTCATTGTGGTATCAGGGAACTATATTCTCATTTTGTGCTTTAACCAGCTGACAGCTCGGGAAGAGAGTAAGCGAGATAGGAGATACACATGGACAACTCACTCCATCCCAGTATATTGCCACTTTGGCTAAATTCCCCTAAAAATGCCCATTTTATTTTCTCACTTCTTACCATCCTGAGACACCATAAGTTTTCTACGTTATCAGAGTGTCAGATGGATTTAAAGTGAGATTGCAACATTCAGCACATTCTTAACCACTCATTTAGGTAACACAGCTAAAAAGCATTCTCTACACACTTGGAGCAAAACAAAGGCTACATTAAAATGAAATTCATCTTAGCTATCTTCCATTATTTCATCTTAAATACATAAAGAAAAAACCTATTTGTCAACATCTCATTAATTTAATATTATTCTAATGATCTGAATATTATTCCAATCATCTCTCCCAATGTAATTATTCATGGGGAAATGCACTCTCTCACATGCAATCTTGAAAAGAAAGGTCCTTTCTCCCGGGTTTGACACATTTGGTTACTTTTCCATAAGTGCTCAAAGCCAGGCAGATTGTAATTCCGTGGATTAGCTCTAATTAAATTTCAAAGTTGCAGTTGCTGCAGCGTGGCCTGGCATGAGGCAATGAATGACTCGGGCTCACAGAATGGCTTTGCTCACCTGCAACAAGGAGATCCTTGAGCAAGGCATTGATATTGTCAGAGTAGATGGAAAAGGAAGGCTTTGAGCACAGACAGCCACCTGAGCTCTCCCTGGGAATAGAAACAATTGCCATCAGTAACCCTCCATTCCAGAAATATCAGGGACTTAGGTCATCCCTGAAACTGGGATTTTAGGTCATCCCCAACCTTTTGAATGTATATTAGTAACAATAACCTCTTTATATGTAATAATCCTTTATATTCTGATCTATTTTTACCCACTGATACAATAGAGTAGAATTTACTTACACTATAGTTTCAGCCAACCTTCATCACTATCAAGTGTAATACATTTCTTTCACTGTAAAGCCCCAGAAAATCTTTTATATTAACAAAATATTTTCTTAATGGCTTCTGTGTGAATGCTAAGTCATCAAAATTGTACATTGTTATCATTTTTACTGCTGTTATGGGTGTGCTTATGAAATATAAATTGAAACTGAGGAAATCTTTCTGCTTTATTTTGACTTGTCAAAGCCAAATACAGTTCCTGAAGCCTCTATTTAAACTTTGCTATAAGTACTCTTCCGTTTCCTCACTTACATACCATTTTCTGGTGCTATTACTAACAGAAATTGTGCAATTTGAGAAATAATTCTGCTACAGAATCTGACCTATGCAGCTATCACAGTTCAGGCAATAGGGAGCTAAAGGTTTCTGGCTGCTCACATTTCAGTGTTTAAGTTCTGGCCCAAGTCTAGTCCTCAGTACATTTAAAACCAATATCCTAACAGCCACCATTAAAAGTAGAAATTTTAACAGGGGCAGCTCAAATAAACAAAATCATTCTCCATTTTGAAAGTCACATCTTCCACAGGACTTCAAATTACTTTTAGAAGAGAGAAAAAGAAATACCACATAAATTTTATACTACTTTCCCACCTGTACTTTCATTTTCTATCCCAACAATTAGAGAAGGGAAGTTCCTGTACCGAAGTTTGGCTCAGCAGATATTTGGCCTGTGGTGTGATTGGGTTATTTTATTTAATGGTCCTTGGAAACAGAATAGTGTGTGCTACTGAGGGCCGAACCTTCAGATGGCATAACCTGGCACAGGTCCACTGATTCAGTGATATGGAACACAAACCCTCTGAGCAAAAGATGCATCATTTTATGGTTGGAATGCACCACTCGCATTTTGTGTGTTATTGTAATTCAGCTGGGTAAAAACTGCTAACAGCTGAAAACTGAGTCCTTCCAGGAAAACGTGAAACCAGATTCTAAGTAAAGAGTCCAAACAGCAACACATTTGAAAAATTAAACATCTTATAGACTACTCTGGCAACAATGTCTAACAAGTTCAGCACTGAGATTGTCCTATGGCATTTTTTTTCACTCCATAATAATGCTCATTGGTAAGAGAACACCATAAATTCCATTCCATTAACATGTATGATTTGATGTTAAACCGTGTTTTCTTGAAATCAGCTGTCAGTTAGCGTGGGTATTTCCATATGACAGAAGATACTCATGAGGAATCATGTGCTGGGACACCAAAAATTTGAGTAGGAGCAAATGGGAAATTTATTAATAGTGCATAGCATGCAACAAGGATAGATTTTTGACTTTCAAAAAACTAAAAAAAAAAAAAAAAAAAAAAGAGGGGGGAATGGAAAAAGATTAATATGGAAAGTCAGAATTGCAAGAAAAAAATCCAAAAACCCAAGTCTGCTATGAAAAAACCTAAATAATTGCTCATCTAATTCAAAACTGAGCAAGTTGTAAATGAATCTTACAATAAGAAACTGATTAAGTGGTTAAAAAAAGCCAGGAGAGGGAAATTTTTCACAATTACCACTGGATGATTTCTCACTTTCCCATTTGCAGAAAACCTGGAGAATTTGAAACTAAACCCATAGGAATAAAAACTATCATTTGCTCCCTAAGCATATTCAGTTCTGACTGCCTGCTCTTATTAACCAGCTTGTCACCAGAAAAGGTTCCTTATTAAATTGTACAAGTAACAAATTGTTATTATAATAATGTTTCTCTGTTTCTTTTCCTATTAATGTAACCAGGCTGGCATTGTATTTGCTATACTTTGCACTTTAAATGTAAACATTATCAATTATTTTCATTACAAAACTGATGTGTTGTTAATTCAATTTTCCCACCGCCAGTTTTGCTCTTTCTCAAGTAACTCAGGTGATAACACTCTGACAGACAAAACAATCGCTGCTACCAGGCTGTGGTCATATTAGAGTTAACATAAATTTCACACAGGAAAGTCAAATGGAGAGTCAGCAATAGGAGAACAATTGAGAGCAGCAGAATTCAGAGCTAACTTCTATGATTTCAGAACATAGAGAGGGAAATGCTATCTTGCTAGAGCTAGCAATGTTTATTGCAAAAGTACTTTGAGAATAGTCACGTTAATAACTGTAACACATTTTCAGCTCTCTACAAGGAAAGTTGGCAAAGTATGAAAAGAGGATGAGGGCAAGAGAACGTCTTACCCAGAGTGAGAACAGAGCTGAGGAAACTAAAGAAATTAATCAAATTTAACAATGAAGATATTTGGTATCAAAACTGAGGCAAAATTATAAATGCATTTTTTACAACTTAACACTTTACTCTGACTTACTAATGCTGACAAATTTGAAGGCATACTTCAGTGTCTATTTCAGAACAATATTTTCATTCACTGTATTCCTCTTCTGTTTACATCAGAAACCCAGTTAGACCTTTTATTGATCTACATCTTTCCATGGTACTTCCATACTAGATAAAATGGTTTAGGATTAAGAGAGGGAATACTGACATAACAGGACTTACAGGATGCATTACCTCTATAGAAGACATGATTCCTTTTGGGGAGAAGGAAGAAAATGTGAAGAACATTTTTTTACAATTTCAGGAAGCAGCATTCCCTTTGGAAAACAGCCACTTTTGCATGCTTGGAGATAATCCTTTCTGTGACCTGTCCAGAAGTACCTGTTCTCTCTTCCCCAGGGTCTTTTTATATGCAGTTCCTGAGTAATAAATCTATAGCACCTAAACAAGCTTAATTTTCCCTGAGACAGCATCTAAAGGAGCATATGAAGAGCAGCTGAGGTTGGTTGGTCTGTTCAGCCTGGAGGAGACTGAGGAGAGACCTCACTGCAGTTCCAAATTCCTGGAAGAGGAAGAGGAGGGGCAGGCACTGATCTCTGCTCTGTGGTGACCCGGGACAGGACCCATCTTTCCTAACAACCATCAGATAGTGATAGAGTGAGATAAAGAATGTTTGAACACCCTAACACATAATTTTCACATCTCTTTCCTAAGCTTTGAGGTTCAGAGGTTCTTGAATTCAGTTTGGTCACAATGTTCCTGATATAATCCACATTATTGATATAAGGATGTAACAGCAAACAAATCTCTAAGCTTGCTTTTTACAAAGGCATGGTTATAGTCAGCAGCAAATTCCCAAAAGCATGTTGTCACACATTTTTTCCTAATGATTTGAAGCTGTGTAATATCAGGAAAATATGTTTTGAAAATGGTGAGATGTAAGGATATTAGGCTATCTTAGTCTGCTTTGGGAAAGGACATATTACAAGTAGTCCTTCATAAAAATCTCAAATCAGAGAATTTTTTTCCCTGATCCTGATAAAGACAGCAATAATAATTAAGGGCTTCAGAAAATCTTATTATATTAGTAACAAAGAACAATAGGGAAAAAATGAAATCAGGTTTTTATCTCAAAAATATATGCTATTTTTATTTTATTTTAGGGAATGTTCAAAAACATTTTGATCAACTACACACAAAAAGTAATCTTTTGAAACAGTTTTCTTAAAGAAATAGCTTGTTTAAGCACTTTCAATTCATGACTACTCATTTAGACTATAAATGATCAATACTCACTTCATCATATCTCATTTTCAGAAAGCTGTAGTATATTTCTCTGATTCTTCTAAAATAATAAGCGGAGGAATCTAAGTTTAAAACTAGGATCTCTGCCAATTTCATATTTTTTACTGTTTGCCTTCTAATTTGCTCAACGCTGTACAGAACTGAGGCCAGACAAAAGTTTCTAATCCAAGGAACACAAAATGCTTTACTAGAGAAGGGGAGTAAAGCAGCATCATTCACATTCCAGAGAAGACAAGCCATTGTCAGAGGGAGATTTTAAATCAATTGCCTGAGGTCACAAGTCGAGTCACTTGGGCAGCCCTTTTTAAAAATTAAAACAAAATCCCCATTATTGCAATTTGAATGAGCAAACACCTTTAGCATACTTTAGTTGCAAAATGTGTCTTCAGATACTAGAGATGCTATTTGCAACACACCTGGAAAAAACTGTAGGTCTTGATGGTTGTTCATAAATTGTGCTTCCAGGAGCAGCACACTAGGATACAATCTGGATCATTGCTTTTCTTGTGAATTTAAACAGGAAGACTCACTTTAGTGCCAGTGTTCTGATGATTGCGTGAAACAGAACCAGAAGTTCACTGTTTCACAGCCTGCCTGCTGCAACAACTCTGCTCAAATTTTCAAGTTTCCATCACAAGTTCTCCCTCACAGACTTATGTGGGTGCAAGGGACTCGCAGGCCTTGTGCACACAGAACAACATTTCCTTTCACTGCCTGCATCTCAGACTTTTGAGCTCTGGGTATTTCTTTTACCACCTTTACAAGTTCTAAAGGGCATCTGTTGATTCTGCATTGCACTCTGTAAAAAAATGGACTTTTAAATGAAGATAGCAACTACATCTTGAGCCACTACATCTGTCTCTGTGAAAAAAAAAAACAACATATATCCTACTCTTCTGTGTGAAGGTTTAGTCTGTATGAAGGTAGCAGCCAAGAAACCAGTAATTTTTCATGCATTGCAACAGATCTTCTTAACACTGATATTTACATACTATTGATTTGTTATGTTTGGCCATCTGTTTGTGGGTGAAATACTGTAGGCATATTTCATTTTCTTTTGACTTTGCTTAAAAAGCTTACCAAAACCTTATCTCTTTTTTTTTTCTTTTATTTTTTTTTCTCCCTTCATAAATACACTATGTTCTTTTCATCCTGTTGGGGGAATGCTATATAATGATAATCCAAGTTATTCATATTACTCTTGCTGAAGTATCATCTGTGTGTTTCTTTAGGATCTGAATCACTGAATACATGATTCTAAGAACATTTTTCACTCTAGTGACTTTATTTTTACACTTTTACTGCTAAATGGAAAGCATGGTTTCACATAGCTTAACTCTGTATTCCTCTATTTAAAATCCTCTAAACAATTTCAACGATTTTGAACCAGTTAATACCTTTAAACAGCAGATCAAGACTGCTCAAAAAATACACATTAGACAAGGACAATGTAAAATCTACATTTCACTTCAAAATCAGCTAGAGGAAGACCTGCTATACTAATACCCTGGAAGAAATATCATGTATAAATCCTTTAACAGCAGCCGCTTTGAACAGAGTAGTTGATCTGAAATGCCCTGTGATTTAAATCCAAGTCATACACAAAGTAATCCTCAAACAACTGAATCCTATTTAACTTTTCAAAACATCTGAATTTGAATTTAAGAAAAGCAAGCATTTTTAAAACCCTGCTTTTAAATACACATTTAACCTTAATCTCTTTTTCTGACTCTTTCTCGGAGCATACCACCTGTACATCCATCTCAATTATATGTCCATGTATATACATATATTTGAATGTATAATGTATGCAGCTTGCTAAGGACAGATTAAAATGAGACTTTTCCTCAGTTCTAAGACTACCACTACAACTCTCAATTTCTGATCAGAGTTTGGACAGCAACATGGTGTATCTATGCTCCAAACTTTTTCTGCTGGTAAGCAGAAAATATTTATTTGGCTTTTTATTTCCTTTTTTTTTTCTCAATACAAGAAAATTACAAAAAGCCAAAACTAACCAAACAAAAAAGCAAATAGAATGAAGTAAATCCCATTTCCCCCCAGGCCCTAAACAGGACATTTCACAATTCATACTGAGAGAACAGTGGATAGCCACATGAGAAGAAATAATTTATAGCAAGGCATACCAGTATCATATCAACACTTGGACCTATTGTTATTGTACTCATTTGCAAACAAGGGTTGGGTTGGTGCAGATTTGTGTGTAAAAAGTCCTGATTCAGATTACTCCTCTTTGGACTGATATGAAGGGAAATTTAATCTTTTTATTAGTCTACCACTATTCCAAACATAAGATGGCACAACTCCACTACATGCATTTCTAGAGCACTTCTATCAGGAAAGCAGCTCAGGAAGTTTTCTTTTATTTACTGGCTTTGTATCCGTGGCTATATTGACTCAAATCTTTGACTCGGGGAGATGACTCTACTTTCTAGCCTGCCTCACATCATATCAAGAGAGGACCTAGCAAAGCTGCCAGCTTCAAATCAGACAATTTATTAATTGTATAGTTTATGGCACTCAGAGGCAATGACCCTGAAGGCCACAACCATGAGCATTCAAAAACTAGTAGTTCCCCAGCTTCTCATTTTTTATGTGTTTTCTTGACATGCCAGAGTTGGTAAAAAGGTCCGTTCTTCATTCATTCTTCAGCCATTCCAGTTCAAAGGCCATTGTCTTTACTGAGCCACATGAAAAAGCAGCAAAGTGGAGGCAAACATCCACTTCTGTCAGCTTTATTACAGCTGTACTACACAGAAGCTAACTTGCAAAAAAGGGCAAGGATGAAAGTTGGGAGATGACATCTTCAACAATATTCACCAGGAACTACCCCTCAGAGATCTCAGTGCCTCGGGAAGCTAACATCCATTCTCAATGTCTCAACATCTTAAACAGAGCACTCACAAGTTTAAAAAGTGGAAAAAAGTTTTAAAAAAGAGATGCACTCTTGGTCTAACAGTAACAAAGTAAACTAATTTCAGCTTTCCATCTCCTGAGCTGCTTCTCACTGTTTGATGGCACTCTGTCTTTCTCCTAAGTAGGAATAAAAGCAGTAATTCATCCTCTGTCTGATTTTCAAAGACTGAAACACTTAAGGTTTTTTTTTTAAGGACTTGTTGGTAGTGATATCTTTACAGAGTGATGACACCCTGCTATTATATTGTTTTGTTTGTATCACACTGATGTCTATTCAAGCCCTAAGAAAATCTTTTGTGAACCTTGTAAAGTTATTTCTATGGAACAACATTTAAAATAAAATCAATAAATAATGTGACCTGAAGATACAGTGAGCTGCTCACACTGCCTATGTTATTTCTAGTACAAGTTTCCCCTAGGCTCATAAACTTCCTGTCACTTGTCCAGTAGACTTCAACAAAAATTTCAGTGATTCAACTGGACACAGTGGGACAAGTGAACTCAAAAGTAAACAGTGAGAAACAGTCCCACGACATGATAGGAATTCTGATTTTTTTCAAGTGCTGGAGCCATTGAAACAACCAAAATGGAAGTGACATTCCAACCACAGTGTATTTCTACGTGAGATTTTAAAACGTTTCTGAAGTTACCTTTCTTCCCCTCTGACAGCTCTTGTTTTAATTCAGCCACCTCCTCCATTTTCATGATATCAAAGCTTTTTTTTCCCTTTTCTTTTGTATGCCAGGCTATTAAACTACCCTATGACACACAGAACGACATTGAATAACAATAATAATTAAAATTAGTTGAAGAAATGACAGAGAATAAGGGAAACATGACTCTCATTTCTTCTTGCTCTCTGTTTCCTTTGCCTTTTGTTGGCTATGAAGCAAAATGCATTTGAACTTTACAGGGGGAAAGAAAACCACAACAGCTCCCCTTTGAAATGGTTACTGGATGAGGATTACAAATTTCTCTTTTGTTCTTAGTGCTATGGATTCACCTGGACAAGAACCACAAAACAAAACACATTCTTAGTTATCTACATTGCATAGCCATGAGAAAGAAGTAAAAGGAGAGAAAGAGAGAGGAATTAACAGCTATTCAGTAAATGTAGGACCTTATAATTAATATTGTGATGTCTCATCACCACCACTGAGCTGATCAATATCACAATCAATATTCTCACCTGCAACTTCATGGGTATTCAAGGAGAGCAAGTCATCACACACACTTAAACCCCCCACCAGCCTTCCTTATATAAATCATGTTTTGCACCGAAGGCAAATAACAAAAGCTCATCTTATCACCTTTTCTATCATTTACCTGAAGGAAAGTAGCTTCCATCACCTAAGTAATTCAACATCAGAAAGAAAAACCTTCCAGTTCTGCTGAATAAGGAAAAAGAAAATGATCTTTCAACTTCAAGAGCTGTACTTTATTCACCAGAATAACTGTTTCCTCCAATTCTTATTCAAAAGCTCCCTCAAATTCTTAACTTGTACATTCAAGGAACTACTCTGAGGGTTCTTTTTTTTTTCCAAATTATCATTTGACATACCCTACAGACTGACAAACAAACACCTAAGCAGTATCTGAACATTAATACTCCCTTGCTGATGAGTCACAGGTGCCAAGGCAGCAGCAGTAGACACCAAAAGCAGTGACTCTCTCTTATTTCTCTCTGAAGTCTGTCAGTTATTTCTCTGACAGTCATTATCACCATTCCACTGTCTTGTATTTCTACATGCAAGCCTGCTCCAATATAAGCTTGTATTTTGACCTTTTCTTATCCACAGAGAAACTGGTTTTGATGGAAGTCTGTTTTACCAACAGAACAATGTTGCCAGTAAAATTGGTTATTTGCATGCTTTAATATTCACTGAAATCATAACATACACTTGGAAAAAGAACAGATATAACAAACCTTTCCCTGGGGAAACCCAGCTTTCTGCCACGTGAAGCAATTTTAGCACAAGGGATATGTTGAACAACTCTGATTCAATTGCAGAGACAGTGGCATTGTGTGCTGGTCAATTTACTACAGTGCTCCATCGCTGTCCTCCTCGACCCACAGACACATAGACTCATAAAAAAAGAAACTGCATTTGAAAGAAAAACGCCGTTCCTTGAAAGGTCAAGAATGTATTACACAGACTCCGAGCACAGATCATAAAGCAACACAACACCAGGCTTGTTCTTTCAACTGTACTCGAAACCATTCATTTATTTTCTTGTTATAAAGAAAATATTGCAGACCGATGGGAACAATTTCTGTGGTGTACCAAGTCTGACACATGAGTGTGACATAGCAAAAGAATGTGCAGGCATCTCCCCTATATATCTACATGAACATTTGATTAATCATGAATTAATGATAAAACATGCAAGTTCTGTTAAGCTTATGAAAAGTTCCAGATTTTTTTTTAAGCATATTTACACATGAATACACACACATTGGGGACTTTACATTAACCTAGAATAGACTGACAAAACATACTTTGGTGAATAATTCTGCTGAAAAATTAGCTGGTAGTTATGCCAAATCCAAACATCTTCAACTGAGAACAAACATTGGGAAGGATTAGAATAAGTGATTTAATTTTGTTTCCAAAAAAATTCAAATCTTATAACAACTACTGAAACAGTATTTAGGTGACAGCCTTTTCTAGCTTACCTCTCTTTCCTGTTCCTTTTTCTGCCCCTCACTTAAAGGAAGTCCTGTGGCTAGGATACTCACATGGATCTTAGTCTTGGTCTTCTTTGGCTTTGGCAAAGAAGGTAATCAATTTTAATTGTCCAAAGGTTGTCCCAAACATTCAAGAAAGCAGGCCTTCCTTTGAAGAAATTTAATTTTCTAAAAAACTATTTAAAATATACTAGGGCAAAAACAAGAAGGAAAAAGTGTGGAACCATGCAATTAGATTGTGGATGACCACAATTAGTCCTAATACTTGATAGACTTTGTGAGAGTCATCTAACACCCTTTACTCATATAATTTTATGTGCGTACTAAAATGTCCAAAAAAAAAAAAAAAAAGAGTAGATTTTTTAAAAAATCTGGAAAGTTATTGGCTTCAGACTGACTCAAGTCAATTTATCTTCAGGTGAGCTTGTAAAAAAAAGAAAGTATTAGTTGCTATACCTCAATGTGAAATCCTATGTTAATCCCTAAAATAGAAATATCAAGTTGCTCAACTCAACAGTCAAAAACTTTGAGTATTAACAAGAAGATGAAAAGAAAAAGCACAGGAAGTCAAAGAGGAGTGAGAGGAATATGAAAAGACACAAAAGACTCCTTAAAATATACAGCAATGTACTTCGTTCCCTCCACGAAAGGAAAAATACATGAATGCATAATAAAAACAAGCATTAATATTGACTAGAACAAAGTGAGAAGACTGGGAGTTTCTGTTCTCCCTGATTTACAATTCAGGAACGCATACTGAGAGAAAGAACATCAGTTTCAAACTTATAATCAGGAGTGGGGGGTTTTTGTTAGTTTGTGGTGGTTTTTTTCTTTTCCCCAGATAGAACATATTGCTGAAGGACATTATTAAAACAGGATAATTTTGCTCATTCAACAACACTGTAAATTGAACAGCAGAAATTAATGACAACAAATCATTCTAGAAGTCCTACAAATTCAATTGAGAGCCTAAAACATTAGATCCTCAATTCTGCTACTTGTTCACTGATTTATATTTCTAGTTGCAAATAGAAGTACAAGGAAAGAAAGGACCGCAATAAACAAGCTTGGAAGCCAGAGCCTAAAACAAATATTATTAAATTTAATAATAATTGCAGATCAATAAACATTACAGTGGGAAAAAGTGTGCTGAATATTATAAATTTTCTGGTTCTTCTTTGATGCTTCTAAAGATTGTTATATCTGGAGATAAATTATTAAACCATTCTGAAGTCTTAAAGAATGTCTCAAAACACTGTCAAAGAAGGAAGTTCCCATAAGTCAAGCCACCATAAGAGGAGCAGATAGCAAACAGGAAGGATTATTTCCAGGGGTAAATGAAGGGGAAGGTTTAGAATGAGCACATTGGACAAGATTCCACTTAGGGAACTTGTGATAAGCACGGGATATGTATAAAAGGCCTGTATAAAAGTGGTACCTCCAGAAGACCACTTGGAGACCCCCAGCACCAGGAAGACCAGAAGAAGACTGGCCAGCAAGGCACCACAGGGATCCACATGGTGGTGACTGTCCTTCTACTTAATCTCTCCTCATTTAATGTTAAGTAAAATCTGTACTATTAACTTTGGCACATGGCCTCATTTCCACCTTAATTCGGGCAGAGGCATCTTTTAATAATCAGATCCTAACAGTCAGGAAGATCAAAGCGTGAAGCTGCATGATTTTGCAATAAATTCAGAGATTGATCATTCACCACCTGCCCATCTTACTCTGCATTCTGTACTGGCTCTGCAAGTGCACATCTAGAGGAACAATCCATACACACAGATAGCTTCAGCTGGGGATCATGGACACAAAAGAGCAGCTCTTAACTCTTCTAATAGTTTGTAAACAATAAAGGGTGACAAGAGTTAAATAGATTCCATAAGAAATATTACTGAATATTAATCATAAGGCATAGGATGAGACAAATACTTTAGGATTCTGCTCCAGATCTGATGACTCTGAATGCCATAATCAGTACAACTTAGATATAGACAGATACATAGATACAGAAATAGATAGATGTTAAAAGTATTATTATCATGTTCTTACAGACTCATTATACTGGGATGTTACCTCTTTGCTTGCGTGTTTCCCTGTGTGTTCATTAGAACAGAATGTCAAGCTTCATCCCACTGAGAATTCCAGGCTTTGTTTCTCCTGAAATAATGAAGAAAATAAGTGGTCATTCTTTTCAGCTGCCAAATTTTCTGTCATCTCCTCTGTGACAACCAAGAAGTCATTCCCTGAAGGTATCCTCCCTCTGTACTGTAATCAGACATCTTTTTTACTTCCAGCTACTGCTGAATTAGAACCCAGCAGTGATGTACATTTTCAGGTGTCATTGTTTGGTAGCCAGAAGAATGCAGCATGGGAATGAATGGGTTATTAGAATACACAAAGGATGCAGTTTTCAGGCTTTGCTGCTGAAGCCTTACAAAGTACATCACTCACCAGCCAGTTCATGCTTTCAAGTTATTCTTTGCATTTTTATCAAACAGAAAGTTACTTTCCCATTAAATGAACGCTGAGACTCTGGTGCACAAATTATCTAACAAAGAAACTATTTTTTCCTTCCTGCTGTATATTCCATCCTGTTCATGCCCTGCTGGCATTTTTCAAGAGCTTTTATTCCACTGTTTTGTCAATTTTGCCTTTAACATTGCTGGTATAACACCCCTCTTCTGCATTTGCTAGCAAAGCCAGTTAATTTTCCATATTGGCACCAGTCAGCCCTGGTTCAACAGAGGCTGCAGCCCTATGCTTTTGAAGGGAAGAGTACAGACAGTCTGTTTATCCTGTGCTCAGAGCCTGTGCTGACCCTTAGCCAGTGCTTGGAAGGCACAGTGGGATAAAGCAGCTGGAAGGGAGCTATCTCTGCACTATCAGCTGCACAGGCCTCCCAACTCTGAGGCCTCTCTGCTAGAAAGTCACCTCACTTAAAGCAGGCTGGTGCAGTCAGCACAGCACCACCTGCACTGTTTGCTCATCTCCCACATCTAGAATTCTGACAGAAATCTGCTTTGCCTGTTGCCTCTGTTGCACCTGAAGAGCTGCACAGAACATGAGCTTCTGTAAAGCAAACGACTCTCCAGGTGTAGATGCAAACAGGAGCATCTTTATACGAAAAGTCATTTCTCATATAAAAGAGGACATAAAATATTCTGGAACCTCGATGGTACAGATGGTCCCTCATGTTCCCAAAAGTGGGTCATGCCAGTGTAGGTGTTATTCATAAAGGACAACCTCTCCTATTTTGGCATCTCTTGACAAATTCAGCAAAGACACTGTGGAGGAACAATTAAAGTTGCACCCTCTCTTGCTTAGGAAAATGCACAATTGCTGCTGCTTTTTTAATTCAATTGCCTCATTGACACTGTCCATTCATTGCCAAATCGAAATCACACTTGTTTTTGTCTTGAAAAACAGCATTGAGATTTAATTTATACTTTATTTCTTGACACCTGCCAATTGACCCCAAAACAGGTTTTTCTCTGACCTCATTGAAAATCTTTAAAGCCATGTATTATGCTATGTATTACACTGTTCATAAAACTTCTGTCCTACATTTGACTGAAAGACCTTGCAAATTACTTGAAGTTTTGTTCATTCAACACTAATCTTCTAACTCAAAGCCTGTCAGTACAGTACATTGAGTGATGGCTTTGTTTGTATGCTGTTTGCCAAAATGATCATAATACTTTTTGACACCAAACAAAGGAAACATTTTGAATATCATGCCTTCAAGTGTCTAGTAAAACAAAGCCATGCTTTCAGTCTCTGAAGAATATTAATAAATATTCATCTGTGCTATAACGAAATGCCATCTATGTTAGACTGGACATATTTTTGATAGCTCAGAATCAGCCTAAGGAACTAATGCTATTTATTTTTTGCCTTCCTGACAGAACGTCTTATTTGATTTTCCTGCTCAGCATACAGTACCCAAACCTTGTCTTTGCAATAAAAGCAAACTCTACTTAATTCACCTTTTCTCTGGAATATTACATAGACATTCATACATAGAAAATTAAATATTTTTGTCTTCTCTCAGACTGAGAATTTGTTCCTTTATGAATTAGAATATTTATTGTACTTTCACTCAAAATGCACAGGGTACCACTCTACTCACTATTCTACTATTCTATGTTGAAAAAATATGAAAAGAGGTCAACTTTCTTGTTTATATCATTTTCTCCAGATATTTTAGCTACACTGAACAGAAGCAGAATATTTATG
This sequence comes from Acrocephalus scirpaceus scirpaceus, assembly GCA_910950805.1. Taxonomy (NCBI): domain Eukaryota; kingdom Metazoa; phylum Chordata; class Aves; order Passeriformes; family Sylviidae; genus Acrocephalus; species Acrocephalus scirpaceus. The sequence continues at coordinate 7,293,130 of OU383774.1, read as the reverse complement.
TACATTTGAGATGCTTCATTAGTTTCATAAAATGTGGTAAAATATACTAATTTTTAATCCAGTTTAGTACTTTAGGAAATTGGTCCATATGCTGCTGTTTCCTTCTTCTTGGTCCATTGCATTGGATGAATATCAGCACAATCACAGACTTCTGCAGAGGTGAAGGCAGGTGGCAACTGTTGCAGAGAAAGGAAAAAAAGAAAAAATGGGAGGCTGCAACCAAGGTTTGCTTGTTTTTTTGTGCTGAGTGCTTCTGCTGCCTGATTGCTATAGAGACTAAGAAGGAGCTGTTATTAGCTACTGTGGGCAGGCAGAAACAGAAGGGAGAAAAGCATCCCTAGCTAAAATAGAGATTTCTGTTGGAACAGGAGGAAGGATGGAAGGACTGGTGGTGGCAGGGCAAGACAGAAAAGAAAAAAGAAATTTAAAAAAGCCAAAAAACTGATGAGAAGAGTGAATTTGACAAAAGTGGTGCACATGGAGAGCCATATGGTAAACCCTGACACTCCCTCAGGCTTAATGGGATGGGGGATTGCCATAGTCTGTCTATTAGCATTTTCTAGTGCAATACATACTCTCTGCCACACGAAGATGCCTCACAGACATGCAGCCTCTGATCAATGCCATATCCTTATTTCCTCATGTTCCCAATGCATGAAGAACTTACCAAGCCACTGATCAGTCAATAACTATGGGTTATTTAACAAAAACATAGGAAGGGTTTAAAATTCAGAACCAGCAAATGTAAATTTGCAACAATGATGGATAACATTTTATAAAAATTTGCACAACTGCTGTTACTGCAAACGGTCTGGTATTTGAACTATTTTTCATCATTGCTATTTTATACTGCCTATTATGCATTACAAACTGTGTAGGGTCAATAGAACATAGCCATAACCTATCATAACAGGATTCATGACGGGATCTCCTAGATGACAGCATGACAGCTAAAACAAACACGAAATAATACTTTTTAGAGGGACAAACCCCTCCCCCCCCCAAAAAAAAAAAACCCAAAACCAAAAAAAAAAACCCCAACAAACAAACAAAACAAGCTAACAAAAACAAAACAAAAAAAAAACCCCACCCAAATCACCAAACCTGAAGCTGGGTTTCCTATGTTTCTTTGTTGCATATACACTCACAGGCACTTCAGTGGTACACATGAAGCAAAAAGACTTGGGAAATAATAAATAAGGATGTATTCCAGCAAAAGCCCAAATATACATAAAAGTATGGTTGCTATAAGTCAAAGTCCACATGTTCATAGATTTTCACTGATTAATATGAGGGGGGAGGTATTGCAATTTTTTCTCTAGTTTTCATCTGAGATGAAAGGCATGGAATTTTGAGGATGATCTTTTTTACATGTACTTTTGTACTTTTTCAGACACCCCAGGAGAACTTCCATGCTGCAGAAAATCGTTGGATTTCTGTGGCTGCCAAAAGCTCTGTCACTGCCTATGAGGCATTCAGGTAAAGAAAACAATACATACCTGGTTATACATCGCTGCTTTCTGGTACAACCTAAAGTAACAAGCAAGTTCTTCTCCAAACTGTAATTTGAGATTTCTGTTGCTTAAAATTTAGAACATCAACAGGGCTTTATGACTTGGAGTTTTGTGTCTTAGGTGGAGCATTTTCCATGGTGTCCAGCCTAAAGATTTTGCTTTGATGTTTTCAATTCAGCAGCGGTCAGGAGCACCAATCAGGTGGGAAATTCACATACAGGCAGTATTGTAAAGAGGTAAAGAAAAATATTTTTTAACCATCTCTCAAAGGTTCTCAAGGGGTCAGTAAAACATGGAATCAGCTTTTCTTTACAGATAATGCTAACACACAACACAGATAACATTAACACAAAACAATGCAGGAGACTCTTTCCAGTCTAATTTTGAAGATGAATAGTTCTGAATAAATTATTCTGTCCAATTGCATTTTTCCTAAGTGGTAAAACCAAACCCTAGTAAGATGTTCAAAACATCATTGGAAATAATATTGAAGAATAAGGAACAATGTCTGTAATAAGGAACAATTCAATCTGCCCAGTTTTACACTCAATTTTCTAAAATTGACTAATTTCAAATGGCTTTTTTTAGTTCTTCTCAGACAATATGCTGTTTTATAAGTTTACTTTATCAGAGAATTTCAAGATTTTCATGGTCATCAGTAAGTCTGACCGATTCCCATGCACAGATAAAAAGTTCTGTATTCATAGCAACTAAGACCACTACAAAAATCACTTTATTAGGTTAGAGAGTAAAAGTATGATCAGATACAGTGTATGGCATTCTTGATTTTTACTCATCCATACCTGAGGTTTTCTCAACAACAGAGACTCTGTGTCACCTTTTATATCTAATGGCTTTTGATTTGTGAAATGCACCACATGTTCAATTTAAGAGTAGCTGAAGTTGTGATGGAATATGTGAATGTCAATGACACTCTAAATCTTATCTAGAAATTTCAAATTTTTATAAACCTGAAATCTTTGGGTTTTTCCAATATATGTTACACATGTAACATATCCATCATAAGGTACTGTATTTAAACATTTCTTTTATTTTTAAGATAGAGAGAGAGCTCTATCATCTCACCTACATGTTACAAGCCAAAGAATTGTGTCCCAAAAGTTTTATAAAAACCTCCTGTCTTAGCTCACAAAAAGACTTTAGAGAGATGTCCATGGAGGAAATGCTAAATATATTAATTTTTATACTTCTATCAAAGCCAACATAGGGAAGCAAAGCAAATTGAAGCTACAGAGAAAGCTCAATTTCTCAATATTTAGGAAATAAATCATAATCATAATCTTTCCCTTAATAACACATCAGATCCACCATCACTTTGCTGTTTTCAAATAAAATTGATAAAGAGAATGGAGACAAGGACTAAAATAGCATATCTGATTTCTGGGAGTCTAAATGCAAAAACTAGAAACTTAGAGACTGTCTTAGCACAAAATAATTTATATTTATTGTGCTTGAGGAAGAGCAGCAGGCTGCTACCTCATTTATAGTATTTCCTCCCTAGAATTTCTTCTTCTAGGAAGTGATAATACAACTTTTGTATAGAAATGAAGAGTAAGAAATTTTAACTTATATAACAAAAACAAACAAAATTTTTCAGACATTTTGACATGAAATCTGCATGTGCTTCCACATCAGCCTATAGAAGATGTAGCACAATGTCAGAACAAAGCACTGAAATCTTTTTGTGTGAAATCTACAATACAAACTTTTCCTTTGTATGGCAACAGGGAAAAATGAAAACATTTTGTATTTCAACAGAAGAAAAATTGACGTTTTTATTATTTCTCACAACTATTCTTACTCAGCTAGTATTTTTATCCTACATAATGTACCTTATTTTAATATACATACAGCTTAATTCAGGAATAAATACTAATTGAGATACTAACAGAGAAATAAAATAGTATTAGACTATATCCAGCACAAGTGATACAGATTTTACCAAGTGATTATTGTAATTATAGATTATGTCCTAAAAACTCAGAAATGGTTCTTGCTATTGGAGGTCTATTCTTTCATATTTCCTAATTTTGAAATACCTAAGCTACTTGAATATTGCAACAGAGGGTTTTATTACAAATCTTTATGTAAGCCAGTTTTTCTATCCTGATTATAATTAGGAATAACAAACTAGACAGAGTAGCTCAAGATGAGTTCCAGTGGCACTGTTGTTCTTAATTTTCTACCAAATTATTATGTGAATTTTATAAATTTTAGCAGTCAGGGAAATGAAAAACTGCCTCCATTGGCTAAAGCCAAGAACAGTTCAGATGTGCTAAATCAGGTTCTCCAAACAGCTGTGCCAACGTTCCTCTGTCCAAAACTGCTCATTGAGTCTCAGGTCCTTACTGAGCAGTCTGCCAGCTGCATGAAGTTATGCCAGATTGTATGCAGTATAAACAAACATCTACTTAGGCTTATACTCAGACCAGCAAACATGATGCATTTGTATCCCAGGGTCAGATTTAATCCTAACCCTCCAAAAATGTATCATACTGTATTGACCAACTGTGCCATCTAGCTCTCTTTTAAGGTAATCCTATTATGCAATGAATTATTATGAGAGATTTCAGCACTGGTGAATTTGAATTAAATAATCCCTCTAAGCAGTAAAAGAAAATATTTCTGCTGTACCTGGGCCAAGCCTTTAAACAGCACAGTATTTTTCTTTTTTTTTTTTTTTTTTTGAATATAGATTAATTCAACATTATTACCCATTTTTTTACTAGGTAATTATTCAAACAAGAGGCTTAAATCTTATACATTTTCAGTAAAGTCCTCTAAATAAATCAACTCAAAAAAAGTTAATAAAACTGAAAGGTATATATGTGTTAATTTTGGAGGTTAAGTAGAAACAGGCTTATCTAAATCTTATAAACTGGAAAGGTTTTCCTTTAGATTTTTATCACTTAACAGTCATTTAAACACCAGGCTTCCCTTAACAACCCATTGAGTGTGACACAGAAACAAAGATTTATCACAAACCTGGTTCAGCTGCCATCTGATATTAGCACCTGGAGAGGGGAAAAAAAAAACCCAAACACAGCAACCAAAGGAAGAAGAAAACCACAACAAAACCACTCCGATCTTATTTAACAGGAAACACTTCAAAGGGCATTGAAACCAATTCAGCAAACCAACCAAGAAAGAAAGGAGAAAATGACAACATTAGCATGAAAATACTGCAACTGCAAGACACACAATTATGGTAATTTAAGGAATAAAGAGTTTGAGGTTCCTTCGGAGAGGAGGACTCAGAGGTGAATCCTTCACACAGCCAGAAGGCTTCTACTTGATAAGCAGTAACTACTGAAGGCTCTAGATTAGGTGTTCTCTCAACAACTGCTTACTGATTGAAAAAGGGGAAAAAAAAATATTAACAGCAAAATGTGGTTTATTAGATGATATAAGGAATGACTCCATGTGGAATGACCAGTCTCTGGGAGATGGATTCTGGGCAAGATTACCTTTTAAACCAAAGCAGGACAAGTGGTAAGACAAAGCATTCAAGGCAAGTCAAATAATCTACTGAATGACAGCTCTCACCGAAGAGGTGGGAACACCTGACTGGTCAAGAGGTCATCATGTTCTCCCACTAAAACTCAGCACAATGGCAATGGGTTGGAGAGGTTTTCCCGTGGGCACAAATACTGCTGCATGCTTGTGCCCACTTGTGAAGGCATGTGTGAAAACACACATATAAACCAGAATGTGGAATTATATAAACTCAAAACTACACATAAACCACACTATTTTTCTATGATTTCTTCTGGTTTATTTCTTTCTTGAGGGATTTGAAGATGGACAAGAGACCAATCAAGCATTAATCGTACTGTTTGAGAAGTGCTCTTTCCCAGACAGCAAATCTTGATGTCTAGTCAGGCTAAAATGCCTGATGACAGGCTCTAACCACCAGTGACATCAGGAGAAATTATGGCTGTGGGTTCAGAGCTTTAAACAGTCTTTCATTAATAAATCGAAGCAAAAAAAAAAAAAAAAAAGGGAGGAAAGAACTCGAGTGAATGCATAGTTCTGGAAGGTGAATGAGGAAAAATAAGCTACAGTGAGCTTTTGGCCACTCACCAACCCTGTCTAGTTGATGTACGGTGGTCTGACTGCAAGAGTGCTAATTAGGAGCCACCAGCACGCCATGGTGTTCCTGCCACGCACTTTTTCACCTGTCTTAAATAAGCTGAGAAAAGCTTCAGTGGTTTTCATGTCACTCAGGGGTTTCCCTTACACCATGGGTATCTCAGAGCTAGAATATTGCAGCTGCCCTTGAAGCAGCACAAGCCTCGAGCACACCCCAGTATCTAATGTGTACCAGCCCAGTTCCTAAAATAAAATATAATATAATATTCTAAGAGGAGGAGCCAGAAGATTAAGAAGTGAATAAAGCCTCAAGGTATTATTGGAAACATAAATTAGAAATGCAAGTTAAATGCTGTTCATCTTCTGCGCTGACTGAATTTTTACCTCAAATGACCCCAAGGGAGAACGTGGAAGTCTCCAAAGTTACCAGATGATGTCCAAATCAAAGGCTTGGCTAAATTTTGATCTCACAGCGGAATCAGAGTGATATCCCCTTTGTAGTTTGGCAATATGTACACTAAATTAAGTTTTGGCTATTATAATATTAAGCTAGTTAAATTCAGGGCTACATGGCTGAATAATAGTAATAGAGGGACACAATATGAATGCAGCTGTATATTTTAAGTAATATTTCCAATTTTTCTTTCTGTGGGCCTCAGGCACATTGTCCTACTGATGTGAATTACTTCTGTTTTGAAAGGGAAAAGGAGAGAAGGCTTTGTCTCTGAACATGCTGCACCAGCCCAGGCTGATTGCAATCCAACAAGATTTATCTCTGTCAGAGAAAAATGGCTATTTCCTTATACTGGTGTGTGAAATGAGAATAATTCCCACTTAAAGGCAGTCACAGGGGAGGACCATCTCTCCACTCTTCCCTGGCAAGTTACAACCCCTTTTGAGCAATTAGTGTGTGTGTTAAATAAGAGAGAGGAATATTTTCCTCATGTTCAAATACTACCAAAAGCATAGCAGAAATACGCATGTGACAAACAAGGTTTGTCAAAAAACCTCTCCAGAGGTTCTGAGAAGAAAATATATAAGGAACAGATGATAATTATCAATTATTTCTAATCATTTCATAGAATAGCTTCCTTAAAACATTTTCTCTTCCACGAAGTTGAATTTAAGAGATAATTAGGAATATTTTGACTTATGGGAAGCAGAAAACTTTGTTTTGGGTTTAAGACATGACAATTTCAAAAATCAGAACTTGCTTAGCATATATTTTGTCCTAGGTCAAAACCAGTTAAAAACTGCATGAATATAGGTACATTTCTGTCTAACATTGCTTCACCCTATATGGAAAGGAAATAAATATCTTGTTCCTGCACCAATTCAAAACAGATGATAAAAATATGTGATCATAAAATACTGTGCTTCATTCAAAGAAAAAGAATACATCAAAACAATTCTAAAACATGTTTTAGAAGCAAAGCCATAAAAATAATTTAAATATACATAGAATTTTAAAGAATAGAGCTTGCCTCCTGGGATCATTATATCTTAGAGAGGGAAAAAATAAAAGGCAAATTAAGGGACTGAAAACAGTGATCTAATGACGAAAACATTACAAAAGTTGTCAAGGCATATTTGTGAAAATTTAGCTCTAGACAGTGTGCAATGGGCTTGACCAAATGTGTAAAGACAACAGCCTTTATTACATTGCACTTGATCCAATAACTCATTAATCTCTTACATGAAAGAGACAGAAAATCTGTTATAGACTGTGGTTATCTAAACACAAATAGACTCCAGAGAAGGAATGTTCAGAGGGAACAATAACTTTTCACAGGATAATGTATTCAATTCACGATATAGATGAGCATTTCAAACAATGCTAATTGTCTAGTCAATACCAGATTCCTCTAAAACAAGAGCAAATTAGACTAGGCTGATGTGGAATTCCAGCTTTCTGATATTCTCCTAGTTGACAAAACATCCACACCCTCCCCTCCTGAACACTCTGTAAACATGTGTACCACCAGTGATTTTTGTTTTCCAACTCAAAAATATTAGGGTTGAAAGCCAGATATTATCATAAAATAATTCTAGACAGAAATTAAATAGAACTTTACCTTGTTATGTTTCACAAACTCTGTAGAGCTGAATAGAGTGATAAATGCAAAACATCCTGACTGTCCTCCCCCAAAAAAGCACATATATGCACACTCACACAAAAAGAAATACTATTTCTTTGAAATTTTTGATTAAATATAAATTATTTGATGCAGGTTAATTTGGGAAAAAATAAAAATCACCATGTCACAAAAAAGCTAAATACAAATGGGAGACAGGTTGTGTTTGGTAGGAGAAGAAGAAAAAATATTATCATCTTCTCCTTTCCTTTAAGTAATGCAGAGAGGAAATAAATGCCAATTTTTAAGAACTATTACCATGGGTCAGACAATGCAGGAAATAAATGAAATTGAACAACAAAACTGAATATTTTTGTCAGTTCTGTGCATACAGATATTATTTCATGAACTATGTGTTCCTGGTATTGATTTATAAATCAGAGCTAAGGAAAAAAAAATTATTACATACACTTTGCTGCTTTACCTTAGGTCTTTCAAAATTTTCTCAACCAATAACTGGAATGCAAATAACTCAGGCAAGAATTAATAAAATTAGAAAACACACAAAAGAGCAACCGTAATGGCCAGACTGCCTGAAAAACACTCACTTTTCCCTCTACTTCGAAATTTACACTGGCCTGAAGCCCAGAAATGGCAATATGCAATCCTGCACCTGTGACAAGTCCATAACTGGTATCTTTTGACCTGTTGGGACAGAAATGGAAGATACAAAAGGAAGATCAAGATCTTTCTAATAGAAATTGGCCCCATTTCATCTGTTCAAAATAGTAATTTTTGGTACTAATGGTGCTAAAATACTCAGTATGAAAACAGGTCCTTGTGGTTTTAAAAGGATATTTTTTTAATACCATTATAACCTATTTCTTGGTGGTTTGCACATCCTGATTGAGAACAAGTCTACAAACAGAGCGATTAAAGAAAAACACACCCCATAACATCTTAACAAATTCCTAGGGCCTAGGCCAGCACTTTTGAAAATTAACGGCATAAACTCACTCACTGCCAGAGCAGACCCTACAGTGCTTCTACACTAACTGGAGAGTGGTTTAGTTATTTAATTGCCTCTCACAAACTTGTCACAGTTAGGTATGGGAAGGGGTTTGTTGGCTCCTATTGTGATGGCACACACAACTCGCTGAGCACTCTGAGGATTTAGGTCTTTGCTGAGTGTCTACCCTGACAAACACAAAGCTAAACTCCAAGTGGGACTCTGAGGAAAAGCTCACGTTAAAAGTGTGCACATAAAGGAACAAAAGCAGGGCTTAGGAACACAGAATGCTAAGTGATCCATGGAGTGGAGCAGTGTTTGCATCTACCCTCGTACTCTGTTCCTTTGACCATTCACTGCAATGAACACAAGTGCTATCTTGTTCCCATTTTTACATCAGAAGAAGTAGTTTATAGCCAGGAGAAAGAACATTGGTTTTGATTGAAATGCAAATAAAATATTTTAAAAGTGCTGCCTCCTGCTCTTTTTGCAATACCAAAGTCTCAAAACAGAGTAAGTAACAATGACAGTGCCTGAATTATCAGAATCTCCCGTTTCAGGAAAATCTAGGGCTAGTAGTGTGTTACTCATTGAGTAGACAGAGTTCACTACACTGAGTTGTTTTCAAGAGTCCTTTTTCAAGGACTCTTGCAATAATTTCAGTAAAAAAAATCCAACTATTTTAGATAAGTCCCTTCAACATAAAACAAAAGAAATAAACCATAAGGAGAATTATTTCATAAAAAATAAATTCATAAATTCATTATCATCTATGAACAGTTATTGAATCCATAATGAAATCACAGAACTGTTCATAAACATTTCAAATATTTTCATAATTGAATCACAGTTAATAATGCCCCATAGTATTAAGAAAAAAAAATTGGAAACAAATACTCAAGTTATTTAAAAATTCTTTAACATTCAAACATAAGTAACCTCCCAGTTCATAAAAAACTCAAAAGAAAAGTGGGATTTAATCTTTTAAAAAACAGTCAGATCAGCTGTTTTCACCAAATTCATATGCTGCATTTTCAACTCACTCTTCAGAAGAGTAAGACTAGGAACATAAAAGGAATAAATAAAATGTTTGTTCTCTCCCAAGCACATACCTGATACACAGGCACACAGCTTTTAGCTGCTAATAATCAACATGAATGTGACAGACAAGCCGAGCATTTAAGAATTTAAGAGAATGTTCGAATATTATTTTCCACATACATTTACAGATCAAAACATGGGTTGGGTCGTGAACATGTACATAGAAAATGTTATTATGTGGGTTTTTTGGGAGGAAGGGGAGTTAATGCTTCTTATTTGATTGCTGAAAAATAGTTAAAGAAAACAAGTTGTCACGTAGTCATGGCAAATGGTCATCAAATTCCTATTTTTTCCGTTCTCTTTCTATCTCTTTAAGCAGTAGCTCCAGTGTTCTCTCCATTTCATTTTGTTTCCTAGCAAATGGGCTACAATACTGTCTGTAAAAGACAGAACTTTCTGTAAAGCTTAATTCATTATTTATGAGGTACTTTGAGGTGCTCAGTAGAATAGCATACAGCAAATGAAAAGTAAGTGGAAAGTATCCAAGGATACAAATCCTTTGAAGACCTACAGCCTTTTAAGGGATTGCAAAAGACTCTTAATACATGACATTTCACTTCTGAAGATATAGTCCATGTTTTGACCTAGAAATGTTTGTGATCTAGATGGTCATGTTTCCTGATTCCTTGGCAGCTGTTTAACTCCAGTTTTACTAAACATGCAAGGCTCAGAGTTCCAGAATCTCAGAAGGAAAATGTTCATTACACATCATTTGTATGCTCAATATCAGATCTTTGTCACTGCAGGAGAAAATCATTTCACAGTTTTTCACCCCCATTTTCTTTCTGTAAAAACAACTATTTAAAATTCCTAACCTTTCCCCATTTCTTATATAGCATTATTTACTTATTTTGATTTCGTGATGTTTCTGACCTTCTAAACTACCTTTTTATCTTTATGTAAAGCAGCCAAAACTGAGGTACTAAGCAATCCATAAAAAGAAAAAGACTTCCTCAATCCATTCCAAAAATAGTCAACTGTAATAAGAAGCTGTAAGAAGAAACTGAAAGGAGAACTGAGATGAGTAAGAGACAAAAAAACAAGATGGAAAAAATTTTAAATTCTTTCTCAGTATCTACCATTAAAATGTATAAAGTTGCATGAATATTTCTTGTAAGTTGCTTTTGAAAATGGAACATGGGCAAACTTGACCTTTTTTATATAAATATTTTCAATTTCTCCCTCTTTCTGTGATATTACCTTGAAACAATAATTAGTACACATATACAAACAAAAAAGAAAAACAAAGAAAAACCCACCATACACACGGTTTTCATAGTGGTACAATTCCAACCTTACTTCTAAACTAATTTAGACTGCCACTAACTTGCTAGAAGAGGAGACATAACTTCTCGATCTATGCAGTTGATTTCAAGTTCTTGTCTACAATTCCTAAGTCACTGCAATGCTGTATTTCTAAAAGTAAATAATTGTAATTCATTTGCATAATCTTAAAAACCACAAACAAAATGCAAAGTTGTGATTTTTCTTCTTTTGAGATGGCAAAAATTTGCAGCAATCAGTTACCAATACCTTGATTGTTTCCTATCCTTTTGCAAATAAAAGATATTTTTAATAAAGCTTGAGAAAGGAAACAACAGGTGATTTCAAACCAATCAGTTGTCCAGAACTTGGCATATTTTTTCTTATTTACATACAAAATAAACTTCAATGTTATTAAGACATAAAGGGAAAATCATTTCTCATAACAATCCTCTATCAGTATCTTCATTTTTCACAGCTCTACAAGGCTTCCTTATTTTCTTTATTTTGCAGCTCAAAATTTAAAGGAAAACGGTTTACTTGAGAGCTGGCTAGTGCCTGAATATTGAGTGTAACATAGAAAGAGGCAATCCTTTTCCTTCACTCTTTGGTCCCACAAAATCATGCCCAAGTTTTTGTTGGCTTGGAAGCATTATGTTACTTTATTGTTTGGATAAAGATGAGAGGCTGAAAGCATGGAGGCAACTTGTTAAAACAAGGTGAAAGCCCTTGGAGGAAGCGGGATTTTCTTCCCATACCTGGAGCCAGCTGATCATACAGAAGTGGGAAATACTCCCGGAGAGCCCAAGAAAGGTTTCAAAGAAGGGAGAGATGGTGGCAGAGATGGAGAGTAGTGGTCTATAGAGAGGAGCTGGGGCTACACCCATGAGAGATACATCAGAGGTGAGAGAGGAAAAAATCTTTCTCTGAAGGGTCTGGAGATGGATGCCTTAGCTCTGAGATGTTGAAAATTACTGCTGGTCTGACAGTAAAATACCTCAGTCCTACAGGAACACAGAGGGCATGCACAAATAGAAATGCAATGGCTTCCAAACAGGTTTGCCTCCCTCTGAATTTTCTCTGTGTGAAACATTGCCACGTCACTCTATTTTCTACTAAAAGCATTGCAGACTCAAGCCACTTACAATGTTTTAGGGATTCTCACCACAAGGAGTAAGGGTAGGCTCTGGTTACTGACTTATGCCTCCAAAAGGAAATGTAAAATACTCCCAGACCATTATCCATGTCTTCAGCTGCAGTAATGCCACCTCTAGCTTGCTGGGTTTTACACTTTGAAAGTCTGAAAAGCAAACTCAGACAGAAGCACTTTGAAAGACAAAAGACAGTGAAAGATGCAAGAGCTGGAAGTGGTGCATTCCTTTCAAAAATATAAATTCTATCTCCAAACTTCTGGTGCTTCCATGTCTGTTGAAACAAAAAAAGAGCAAAAACCCTTGGTAAATTGAAAAGACATGAAGGTAGTTGGTTTTTGTTTTGTTTTTAAACAAACTTACTACCTTAAGTTCAGCTCACATCTTATTTCCCTTATTTTCATTTGCCTTTTATACCGCATATGAAAAAGCCGTGTACAGTCACTCACTTCAAGAGGCTGTAGAAGTAATGCATTTAAAAAAAAATCAACTCTGTTTTGCAAACCATCAAACACCTCATTAAAAAAACCTCAACAAAACAAAACTGCGAGCATCTCACTAGTTCTAGCAGCATTT